>JARHVA010000241.1:4357500-4977500 GCA_037957365.1 Torreya grandis | reverse complement strand
TAGTAGACATGGCCATCTATCAGTTTTCCATTGAGAATATTTCTCACTTTTCATTGACCCATCGATTCAAAGTCAATGAAATAGATTGAATCTCTATCGATCATGTTATTTCATGATCGTATGAGCTCAACTCTTACCTTTCTTCTTCCCTATTATCCATCCTTTTTCCTGATACCTATTTAGTTCTTCCAAATATATAGACCCATAGAGATGTCATGGATATAAAGGGAATACAAGTGTACCAACCAACCCATAACGTAAATAGCTTGTACCAACCCCTCCAGTTCATACCCACCTTGCTTATATATATATATATATATATATATATATATTATCGATATAGATATAGAACCCACCTTGCCTATATAAATATAGATCCCAACCTTTCTAGATCATACCAACCTCTCCAACTCATACCAACTAACCCATATGAAACCAACCTATCTAAATTGATTGATAAGATATAAACCAATGTTTAGTTTAATAGATCATCTATATGATGATAGAGTGGAGCCACCAGGGCCTCTAAATAGAGTTTATATAGGCATCTATATAGATGGGGCATCCATCTACCATCTATTATGTATGTAATATTTCTAAGGAAGATATTTACTAATGGGAGGTCCACACTATCTATATATGAATGATGGCTCATAGTTATAAACCAAAGGGAGACCCACTCATTATAAATGTTAGATGTTGATGCCCTATATATAGATACCTACCCCATCCCAATTTCTAGATGGGATAATGGTGATAAAATAAATCTATCTCTATTTGGGGGTCAAATCTATGTGGATGCCATCACCACACCTTATAGATATGGATATGAATATGGAAATTAGAAAGAGTGATAAATCTATCTAATATAGGGTTTCTCGATCTCAAGAAACCCAATCTATATATAGGGGTGATAAAATCTATCTACTCTACTATAGTCTACTATGGGGGAAGCTATAGCTATATAGAGTTCAAGTGCTCCCTTTCTATCTTCTATATCTATTTATAGTGACCCTTATCTAGCCCTTCTCAACCTCAACCCTAACCTCAACCTCTAATAGATGATTAGGATCGAGATAAGGGATTGAGATTAGGAATAGATTAGATCATGGTGTTAGTGATAGATCTATATAATGGTATGGAGATAGATAGTGATGGTATCTAGAGTTCTTTATCTATATATTGGGTACCTTTATATAGATAGATGATAGATCAACCCCCCTTTCCCCCTCTATATCTAGACAGTGACCTTATCTAGATCTATTGTGCATAGGTAGGGCTGCTCATAGATAGATAGGGGCCTAATAGCCCTAGATAGATATATCTTGGGGGAAGACCATGAGTACCCTTATCTATTTATCTATCTATCTATGGGGCCTAATCTATAGTTGGGGTTCTCCTCAGGCTATATAAAATCTAGATATGGGATATGGTGCCCCATCTTTATAAAATCCCTTATTTATAAATCTAGATGAATCTAGATACAGTAGTGCCCCCATCTATATATCTTTCTATGATGGTAATTAACACCCTTATAGAGTCATAGTCTATAATGGCCCCATATATCTATCCCATATAGATCGATAGATAGATAGGGACCCATCTCCCCACCCCATATATATGTGTGTGTGTGTGTGTGTGTGTGTGTGTGTGATATATCAATCTAGTCTAGATGTCCCTCATCAAGCTTGTATCATGTGGATAATAGATGGATCGTGTAGCCCTATGTCTCTATTCTCATCCCTAAAGGTTGACTCACTCGTATTGGCCAATCTATCTATGTAAGCCCATCTAGATATCTCTCAACTCTCTATCTACTCCCATCTGGATAGATAAAGTAGAGAAGGATATATCTATCCAACCCTTCCATCTATATTTACTTGAAGTGATTATTACCATATATATAAATAGGGAATAAATATTATCATTCCCTTAACTCTAGTTGGTCATATATATATAGAGGTGAACAACCTGAATCTCTATCTCATGACTCTTAAGCTTTATTTATATATATAAATAAATCTTAAGAGTCATGAGATAGAGATTCAGGTTGTTCACCTCTATCTATGGAGAGGGTGATGAGCCCCCATCTATATATCTTCTAGTTATGAGCCCCATATACCATGCCCTATTTATCTATATGGGTTAGCTTACTAGAATCTATATTTAGAGAGGGTAGTGAGCCCCCTATCTATATTTATATCTATGTGGAATCTTATATATTGATATAAGCAAGTCAAGTTGTTGACCCTTACCCTAAACCCTATCTATTTATCTAACCCTAGCCTCACCCCAGTTATATAGGATATTGTAGTCTCCCTCTCTATGGGTTGGGGGGGCTCATCTAAATTAGTAAAGATGGGGTAACCCTATAGAGTTTCTATATGGCACAACCCTACCCTAGTTATATAGATAGGGGATTATAGTCTATATGCCCAGTTCTCTCTATAGGGGAGTCTAGTCACCCTCTAGATGGATTGGGGGATTTATAAATAGAGTAGAAAATAGTGTAATTGGGAGCATATGCCCCTATAGAGTCGAGTCTTGATGGCACAACCCTATCCTATCCTATAGACTAGAGTCTAGCTTGAACTTGGTTGTTAATACCTCATAGTGAATATTATAGTCATGCCCCCATTGATATATCCCATATCCATCTAGATAGATAGGGGATAGGGGCTTGATTGATACTCTCCAATCCTAGTTGAAATATGGATATGGATATGGGCTATAATCCACATCCCCCATCTAATATAAGTGCAATCAGGACCCCAATGGCTCTACTCTAACTTATCTATCCAGTGCAATTAAAACTCTATATCTATCTATCCAATGCCCTCCATCTATATTAACTCAAAGTGATGAGATATATATAGATACTTACTCATAGTGAATAGTCAAGTCTATATCCCTAGTTATATATAGAGGGGAGTCTAGTAGATTAGAGTAGAGTCTTTATGGCACAACCTTGCCTCATCTTTAGAGTCTTGATGCCCCCATACCAAGCCAATCCAAAATTTACTATGCTTAATCTAGTAGCCTTATCTATATATCAAGGATCTAGTCTAGTAGAGTCTCAGTCTCAGTCTCTATATAAGAGGGAGGGTCCTATAGAGTTTAGTTAGTTTCCTATCTTATATATAGAGATCCCTCCTATATAGATCTGATATACTCTATATATTGGGGCTCAATCTATATAGAGAAGCCTAATATATAGAGTAAATATATATAGGGGGCCCCTCTATATATAGAAATAGATGGGAATAGATATATAGGCCTCAGGTGGTAAGCCTCTATAGACCGACCCTATGGATAGATAGGGCTTGCTCCTCTACCCAATTGATAGATCCCCCTGCAATCGATTTATGGTCTCACCCCTCGTCAGTCTAGTCTCCATCTAGATGGATTGGGGGTCCTCATCTATCTAGTTTATATGGAAATCAATATCCCTTGTCATGTCAATATGGCACAATCAAGTCTAGAGTGAACCCGATTACTTATCATGAATGCATATGCACAAAGTATTCTTCATTATCAGATAGAATAGAGAAATAGTCTAGAAGCATGTGACTGAAGTAACTCTACATTCACCAAATGCATCATTACTTGGAAAAAATCTAGATAATTAATTCAATAATAAATTTTGCAGTGGATCTACTTAATTATACCAAGTGAAGTACTTCATCATCAAAGAATGTGTTTTTCCATCTTCCAGTAAGCATACATCTAATCTCATAGACTTTTAACATAAGAGAAGCATAGTATGAAAATATTATCAAAGATCTTGTAGTTATACAAATTATCCCTAAATAATGTCTTCTCCAAGTCATTTTAAGGCTTCAAAAGATAAGTTACTTATAACTTAAAGTTATAACTAAATTTTAATTGTTAGATTTAACTTGAATAAAGTTAGTTTAAAATTATTTTAAATTATTAGACATTTTGAATTTATATTAATTCATTAAAATTTAAAATGATGTCACTTTTTAAAAGTGAATTATATAAAACAAACTTGACTATAAATTAATTTAAAATAAATTGAGAACACAAGATAACTCATGGGTAGAGGCCCACTAAAACACAAAATTAAAATGTGAACTATTAAATTGAAATGAAAATTATCATGTAAATAAAACTAATCAAATTAAGATAGAATAAATTATAAATATATATTTTTGTGTGAGTTTTCCATTGAAATACATCTATATTTCACATAAAATTTATTTCCAATCTAGCTGTAAGATGTTTGTTAAATTCTACCTTAATTTTATCATCATATCTAAATTTAAAAGATTTTGTATTCATATAAAATCAGTTTATCAAACATATAAATCAATATTTTACCACTTCAAAATTAATTACAAGGTAACCATTCACTATATCAAATTACAAAATGATAAAACAATAAAATAATATGAAAATATCATCCATAGAATACTAGCAGGTTAGAAAATGTTTAAACCATACATAAATTCAAACTATCTAATCATACTAATTCTTCTCTCCTTAATCAAAGGATACCAAATTAACTAATGGAATTTCTCTATAAGTGTCATAATTAGAATACTCCATAGGATTCATGTGCATCTTGATTCTGACAAATCTTCTATATACATCATCCACCTATAAATTAATATTTTTCATTAAATGTGTTTACCATGGGTGGGATCGAATGACCTTTGGCACATTTATTTCTTGAGGAGGTATAGTTTGAAGGAAAATTAGTGCTATTGAGTGAATCAAACTAAGTTATTTTATCAAGTTTAAGGAGCTAGTTTGCAGACCTAGCAATCTCATTGGCAATTAGTAGATTAAGAGACACTTGGTGAGAATAAATAGTTAAACCACATGTAAAAGGGAAATGTTTCCAGTTTGTTTCTTTGAGTATTTTTATAGATAGGAGAATTTTTTATGGAATTTTTATGCATGTGAAACCCCCATGAGATGTGGCATTCAAAACATCCCAAATAAATGGATCATTAACATCAAAATGAAGGAAAACCCTCACACCACATCCAAATATCTAATAAATGCACCAAGGGCCCTTTGTGCCCTAAAAGGTTTGCCATGATACGGATCGCATGTAGGTGGTGGGTTTTCATCTCACTAAGTGTATCTACCCCATGCATTATTCTTACCTAAATTATGTGAACCTCTGATCTACCTAACATTTTACCTTAATAATATTGAAATGAGAAATAAAGAGATATTCATCAATTAAATTATAAAACATGTGAACTCATTTTACCTCAAAGGAATATAAAAAATCATACTACAATCAATGGCATACTGATAACTTACCCATACTTATGATAAAACTATAACTATTCTCAATTATTTTAGTCAAAACTATTTTCCAAAACATTAATGATTCTCAATTGATCAAATCAAATCCATAAATTTCTCATCAGAATATATATTATTTTTTATATAAGAAATCATCATGATTTTCTTAATCATTGAGATAAAATTGTATATTCCACTACCATTGAAGCTCAAATGAAAAGCTTTCCATGTCAAACTTTTAAACATTCCCTTTAAAAAACTAAAAATAGCCTGGATAACTTGAAAAACACTATAATTCCAAAGAAAATGATTGTGAATATTATTTCCAATCATAAACATGATTTTGTCAATATAATTTTAGAATGAAAGAAGAATTTACAACTTTCATATAACTTAGAAACACATACCAGAAGTTTAAGTACTTATCACTACTCGACTAAAACTCAATACCTCTACAAGAAGATGCAAGTGAATTATCACAAAGTTTGAAAATAACTATGTTATTGGAATTGCTTAACATAGGCATGGTTATCAAATGAAAACTTATTTTATCATAACAAAATGTTATATATTTACAGTAATATACTTAAAATGAAGACAAGAATGGTTGCTTTCATAAGACTTCGAAAATGCATGATGAAATTCATGTCAATGGAATTAAATTTGTGTGAAAAAATAATACAAATAAAGTATTTTTATTCTTCACCTAAAATAAACAAGATTTGAATTCATACATGTTTCTTGTTATTCACTATCACAAAGGAATATATTAAGGTTTGACCTTATGATTCTCAAAATATGTGAAACACAATGAAGAAGGATTTTACTAAATCTTCACATATTTAAAATTTAAACTTAAAATAGCTTACTTTAAGGAATTGTTGTTAAAATCATTCATTTGAAACCTAAACTAAGCTATTTGTTTGTATCCTTTCAATAATGAACTATTTTTTTCAATAAATAGTCCATAATCTTACAAAGTTATATTGTATCTATATAAATTAATTCAAATACATAGTATAACCAAGGATTATTATCAACCACATCCTTTAATCACATATGGATAATGAAACAAAATCTAACCATTTTCCCTCAAAATCAATTAGAATAATCTTCAAGAGCAAACCCATAAAAATCCATCATATAAGGACCAAACTTTATGATTTTCAAAGAAATACAAGTCATTATAAATATGTTATAATCCTCAAGAACAAAACCACAAAAATACATCATTTAAGGTCCAAACTTTAATATTTAAAAAAAATACAAGTCATTATAAATATGTTATAGCTAGAAACTTTCAATAGAATGCCACCTTCTTCAAAGTTGAAATCCATTTCACTATCTATATAAAAAAATGATAATATATTTAAATAAATGAAACCCTCTTGTTATCTATATATACAATGAAATATATGCATTATTTACCATATAAATGAATATTGACAGTAGGGTTTTAAAATAAGTAATATAACTAAAAAACCATTTTATCAAAACCTATGGGGAGAAAAACACATATTTCAAACCATATACATGAAAATGTATTATCTTTCTTTGAATAAGATTCAGTCTTATCTTTCACCAATATTTACAACAAATAACAACTTAGAAAATACCCATTGAATTCTATTTTCCAAAAACAAACCTAGAAATGTTGCCTCCAAAAGAGCAAGTTTTTTGTCTAAATAATTTTCATGGGAATAAAAATAAAAATATTAAGAAAATTAATGGTGTTTATTCAAAATGAAATTCAATCCATTATTCACACAGACAAACATTATGTTCAATCAAAATGAAACTCTTTTATTATTTATAGAAACAAAACAATTTATTAAGATTAAATGAAAATGAATACATTATCAGCTATACCCAACAAAATAATCAACATTATGGCTTTGAAAAGGTAAAGACAAAAATTTATTCTTTAAATATAAGAAGCTTTCAAGAAAACACATTTGAAATTCCAATCAACTTCTGCAATTTACATTGAGACATGCCTTGAAATTCATTACTATCAAAGTGTATAAATATTCATTCCAAACCATTACCATAAAATGAATGTTATTTCCTTTACACCTTCTCAAAACTAAATTTGATATAAAAAAAGGTACTTAAAATTATCAAATGTTAGACATTTTGAATCAAATATCTATAGAAAATATGTCAAGGCTTTGCTATGCCTTAATCTTGTTTACCAAAATGATAAGTAGAAATGATTTTATAAATAAAAGAAAATAATAGCTTCCTAGGTATGTCTTCAAAACCCAATATTGTCTTGCATTCATTGCATACTTATAGTCACATTTTGTGGAGGCCATGGTCATTGATGGCAACATGCCCTTCATGTAATTAAAATTTCATCAAGCACCAACTAGTATTACCACCTTTTTGACAATATGTTTGAAACATCACCAATTTAAACAAATTTCCAACAAGGTTTCAATAGTTTATTACCTTTTACTATTGTCTTCCAATGTCTATCAAATATCATTATGGTCCTAATCACTTCCTCTTTAACCACTAAAAAAACCTTTTTCATATTGTGAATAGAAATGTGACCATGTTACTTAAGAAATTATTATCAATGTTAAAGGATCTTCAAAATGAAACCTTTGAGAACACTAGCGAAGATATGTTGTGATATTTGTATACAAAGAATTTTTACCAAGCCTAAGTATTAAAATTCATAGAGACTTGAATTCAAACTTAAATAGCTTCAAAATTAATCTAATAGAGCCAGAAGAATTATCACACCAGATTATAAGTGCTCACATTTATGAGAAAATCATCTAAGTGATTGTCAAAAAAAGGTAAATGCAAGAAAAAAACTATTTTAACAACATTGTTGTATTTTATCATTTGGTGAAACTACCAAAATTGATCTCTTCAAATTACTGTAATATTTAATTAAGTGTGAAAGCAAGATAATAATTAAAAAATTGTAGGTTAGATCCTAACTTTACATTTTTAAAAAAAGTATGATTCGTTGGTCCCTGCTAGAGTAAACAATGTTAAATGAGAAAAAAACTAAAGAGTACTTTATAAATAAGAAAATTTTAAGGGGGTTTAATTTTTTTGTATTAACATTAATGACCTTGTTGGTCATTTATAGAAATAAAGCATTGGCTACAAAAAAGAGGATTTATATAAGTTCCATAGAAGTGAAACCATGTCAAATTGTTTACTAAGTCACTAAGCATGAACCCCTTAGTTAATTTTTACATAATAAGGATACAGTGTTAGGCTAACATGACATGAAGAGGGGAAATAAAATATCAAGGAAGTGACGGATGGATATGTGATGTTGAATAAGTCTATCACATAAAACATGTTGGTAAAGTATTAATTATTAATATGAAATCTATTATCATTATTATCAAATGAAAATTGAAAGTATACCAAAATTTTTAACTTTTGATTCAAAAGATGTACTTATAGTCACATGTTTGCATCATTTATGACTTTACATCAATAAAGAACACTTATGCAGTCATTTCATGAAGATTATATGACACATATGATAGGAAAGGAAACAAATAACACAAATAAAAGGAAATGAATGAAAAATGAAATTAAATAGAAATAAAACCTAAAATTACAATGAAAATCAAGTAAAATCATAAAAGTTTTTCGAATTATGATCAATGATTGTATAACACAACTAATTCCCATATAAATCTTGCAAGTGGAAAGCATTTATTCCCAAAATAACATCTATTTTATAAGGTCCCAACCATAAAGATTCAAATTTATGATTATTTGTTGGATCTTCTTGAGCTTTGTCCCAAAACAAGACCATATCTCCAAACGTAAAGATTTTTTTGGAAACTTTCTTATCAAAGAATTTCTTAAGTCTTTCTTTATTTTTTTCAAGCTTTTGAAAGGCTATAACTTTAGCTTTATCTAAATCCAAAATTTCATATAATATCTTTTATAAAGCATTAGCACCTTAAAAATCATATTGAAGGTAATCTTAGCTAAAGAAATTTGAAATTTTATTAGATTAATGGCTTCAAAACCACACACATGCATGAAAGGAGAATATCCAATTTTTATTTTGACTATAGTACAATCAACTTTGAGGCACTAAAATCTAGTATTATACACTTGTAAATATCACTTCTGACATATCTTCACCATATATGTGCCTTATTCACACATAAATATATATAAGAATTAGACCCATAATTTATTGATAATAATTCTTAGGGTCTAATTCTTCTAAGTTATTGTCAATCACCCTAAGAATTATCCTAATCTATACCAAATTAGTAAATTATCATACTTAGTCTAGATCATTATATCAATGTTCTTATCTCCCAAACAATAGCATCAGATTGAGTCAATATCATCTAGACATTATTGACCAAATTTAATGGTTTCATCTTTTACCCAACAATGGTCAAATTTTAAAATCAAAACATTATTATGTGTCATCCCATCTGTACATGTCAGTGGTGTGAGAAATTAATAAAATATATGCATATATATACAAATAAAGTGTATACTTATTATCCATCTAGAACTTATCTCTAAATAATCTTTATACTACTTCACATTGATCAAAATTGCCCTATATTACCTAAATCACAAATCAATCATTAAGAGTGGTCATCAATCAAATCTGAAGCATATCAAGCCAAGTCAAGAGTAAACATTTTCAAATATCAAAATCTAGATCATTATGTGCATTCATATAGTAAAGGATCATAATTATACATTCACACTAAGGGGAATAACTATGTGTGGCTTGATTTCCCTCTTGGGAGTATTTAATACATAGGCAACAGTTAATCATCAATGAGGGAAAATAGGGTCATCTCAGTCCATTACACTTCCCAAGTTTTTATAGGTTTTATCCCCCATAAGTGGACCTAGGTCTTCAAACAAAGAATATATATTTATAGGTGCCACATATATGATTAAACCTTAAGATCACACACAAAGTTGAAATAGAAATAGGTGCATCTACCTATGTCAAAATAGAGAAGCAAAACATCTGGTGATAGAACTATTTATCTTGAAACATAACAATATACATTCTTTATTTGAGGTTGACATTACCATCTAGGCATGAAAAGAGATATAGAACCTACATCGAGTGATTCTTAGTCATGTTTCTAGTCTGTCTTATCATATGCCAACTATCTTAGTGCTACACAACACACAAAATTGCTAATCATCTCATCTTTTATTGTACTTCACATATTTAATGTTTGTCATTGTCAAATCAATTTAAATATTTTATTCAAATACATGCTTTATTTCCATACTTTACGGTTTGAATTATAAATGGTTTTTATCATAACTATATTAAATAATTAATCCAAATTAAGTTAAAACATATTGATGAACCTGTATATTGATTTTACTTAAGGTTTAATATTTCCTTATAGGGTTTAATTTTTAGACCTAATTTATGATTTTTCCCAATATTACAAATTACACATGTCTATAATGGATGAACATTGTTTATATTTTTTTACTCAATCCATGACTATAATAATTGCATATTGTTGCCTTTTTGCTATGTAAAATTGATAAAAAAAATATGTATTAAAAAGAAAAAAATATTTATACACTAATAAGGCTAAAATAAAATTAATAATCTCTAGCCTTTTCAATTCATATTGTTGTAACATCCAATATGAGTTATTGCATGTTACCTCTAGGTGATAAAGGGCATGCATGATACCTTTTATCCCCTTAGATTTTTAATGTTTTATTGGATACCATCCTACCCCCATTATTCACCCCTAGATTATATTAGATTTTGTAGTCCATGTTGTCAATACTAGAAATCGTAGGGTACCCTAACATGTGCAACAGAATTGAGGCAATCAACATGCTCTTACTCAACCCCCTCCACCTCCCACTATGAAAACCAGTCAACCTAAGGGGCATGACATCATTGATCAAATAAAGAACACTCATTTTAATATTTATACTCTTGAGCTTTTAAAGCGATCAACTAATTATGAAGACATATTAAATGAAGCATCATGTGACACAACTATACCAAGTGATACATAACCCATGTCCTTTTATTCTATCATGAATACATTTAAGGATATAGATAAGGTATTTAATTATGACACATAATATTTATCAATGATTATAAAAAATATATCTTACTGTGAAAGAAAATAATGTGGAATAAAACAAGCTACAAAACATGAGAAGAGGGGAACACATTGCACAAGATATGCATGAAAACCATACAATGTGCAATGAAAAACCATGAGGCAAATGGAAAATTTCAAACTTAAATTAACATCAACAAATACCATATATTAAAATAGCTCCTCTAGCAACTCCTTTCAATGCTAAAAATTAAGCACTCAATGCTTACAACCAAAGCATTTAGGTAAGCCAAGCTGACACAACCTCCAAGCTCTAACCTCCATACATGCAATTCCAAGCTTACATGGATCCTCAAGAAGAAACATAAAGATAATAAATACAATGGATAACACATGCACATGTATATAATTTACAAGATAGAAGAGAAAGGGAGAGAGAAATAACATGTTGGTCTAACATATTCACCACACTCCATGTGGGCACTAGTGATAAATAGTAAAATGTTTATATTCATATGCAAGGGTAAAAAAAGTGGACCATCAACTTTATAAAATATCCAATCCACTTCCATTTTAATCCAAACATTGTCCCCCACTCCACATATGAGGACAATTAGCAATAGTAAACTCTTATCTTCTTCTTCCATAAACACACCAAATTCCAAAAGGTATTGCAATCACCTTTTGACTTTCTCCACACATGTGAACCATAGGGTACATTATAAATTCAATCCATACCTAATGATTGAACAATTATTCCATAATACAAACCCCATGTGACTATCAAGGATAAACCCATGTGCTTTGGTGTAATGTTATGCCCCACTCCATTGCATCACCTTGATCACACTTGAATGACCCTCTATGGTCCCTACCACATCACCAATCAGCCACATCACCTACATTCCACATCACTTATATGCCATGTCACCATTAATAGTTATTTTGAATAGTGTAGACACCTAAAAATGGCCACCAATGGCCTTTGATCAGACTTTAGACTGATTCTTACCAACCATTATAAATTAAGCCTAAGAATCATTAAACGTCCTAAATTTACTTGTGTATCATTCATCAAAGCTCAGAATCCCATTGAGATACACATAATTTGTGTATCCTATTATAAACAATAAAAATCTAACATGAATTCATCTCTAATCATCCAATGGCATCACAACATGCAATTTGGCTTATAGACCTATTAATTGGGACAAGTGCACACATAAAATCAAATCTTGAAAATAGCTAAATGACTAATCAAAATTAATCAACAAGCTAAACCAAATTAAATTCATAGTTTAATTATCCATGTGTAATTAATGAATTACTAAAAAATAAATTAAAAACTATGAAATATCCTAGCTTTTCATGATTACCTTTTGTGAGTTGTCAAGCCTTTACAAATATCTCAAAATATCTCACCCATGCTTATTCATTGTAAATCATGATATTTTGATACCTTTTAACTATAATGGGGTTAATTAACTCACTTAGGTTATGTTTTAACTCATTCCATGTTTAAAATACACCTTAACTCACCTTAAGTTGGGGTTAGTTTCTAAACCTATAAATACAAGCCTAGATCTATTCACAAATGAGCTTAGATATTTTAGAGTTGTAATTTAGGTTTTTTACATAAGACTCATGACAATAATGTTATAATGCCAAAATATTGAGCCAAGCCATCAAGCAAGAATAAGCCACAACCCACAATGGTGCCAAGGAGAGAAGGAACAAAGAATACAAACTCCATTGCCAAATATTTTTTGAGCACAAACTAAGCAAGCCACAAAAAAATCATTTATAGATCTCAAGGAAGGTAAGGATTATTTTTATTTTCATTTTGGTTTGGTTTTCAATTGTATTTTTTCTATTATGTTCCCCCTGTGATCTAGGCTTAGAGATGTTAGCATGTTAGTGTGCTGATTTCATTGCTTTGTGAAACTAACACTTGATCTAACCTCCTCTCTATTGTCAAATTCCTTGATCACAAATGGCATGCTCGGTGGGACCCAAATCATCCCATGTACCAAGGAGACCAAAATACAACTCACAAATTTTCAAATGAATGCTTGAATTCTTAAAAATTAGAATTTTTACTTTGATTTTCCATATTCTAATTTTTAATTACACTCAGTTTTAACAATGAATAGATGTTAATTCTTTCAAAATCGACATCGATTCATCCAAATCAATGTCAATCCTTATTTGTAGAAATAGGACATGGTGGGAACATGTTTTTTAATTTTTTTTAAGCTTTATAGAATTTATTTTGTTTCTAAGGACCTAAACATCATTTTTTCTTACCATTTTATTATAGGATTTGGTATTATTTCTTGGATTTATATTTTTAGTAAGAAAATGTATTCTATTTTTTTATGTTTTTGAAAAGTGGAAAAAATCAATGCCGATTCCTGTCAATCGATGTTGATTCATACAAATCGACATCGATCCCTATGTGAATCGATGTCGATTCTCTGTATTAAAAATATAGAGAAACCTGAGAGCTAATTTTTAAATTGTGTTTGTTCATCCATAAATGTGCTTCAAATAAGAAGTAAACCCTCTAATTTTTGTAGGGCCAAGGTGGGATTAGAAAATAATTTTCAAGTTTAAATGATTGAACACTTCATTTTGGTGCCTAAAATGAATTGCTAAGTCTTGAACATTTAATTTTAAGTGCTTAAAAATGAACCTAGGTGATTTGTGTTAAAGTTTTTTTATACAAATTCTTACAAGTTTTGAAAATTTAAGCCAAGGGGTCAAGGAACTTAATCAAACATTTCATTTGGTGCATAAAATAAACATTCACTTAGATTGAAAATTCTTAAAGGTGTTTGCTTTATTACTTGTTAGTTTATTTTTGCAAAATGAAGAGTGTGTATGTGCTCTCCCCCATCCCCTATAAGGAACTCAAGTGACCAAAAATGCCTTTTCACTTAAAATTTATTCCTAGTCCAAGGTATGGAAATAATGTTATTAAGGCTCTCCCCAAAACCCGTATGGTTTGGGTGATCTAAAAACAACCTCTAAAGTCTTTCCACTTAGTCATTTATTTCATAAAATTTAGCTTGTGAAGGGGAGTTTATAGCTTCTTCACAAGTTATTTAAGGAAGATTTGACCCAGGGTTTTATCTCCTATCATTATTTCAACCCCATTCCATGGTGGGGTATACAAATAAGGGTACATATACTATGAGATCTAGGGGGTTGAGCGGCTAACATCTCCTTTCATAACAAAAACCTGAGCCAAATTTAGTTAACCAAGGGATTCCACTAAGCAGTACATGGATGTAATCATTATGCAAATAAATAAACCCTTGCATAGTAATTTAGCTAGTATGAACTCAATTTATGTAAGGCATCTCTAACGTTATCCATGCTTGGGACCATCTAGATGGTCAAAAATTGTATGTTTTATATAAACCCTACTTGTTGTGGAAATATTGTTGATGGAGGGTGAGTAGCCCAAAGGTCCATATCATCATACAATCTCTTGGGATAAGGGGGTGTAAAAACCCTACTACTTCATGTGATTTTATTTTTATATTAACACTTAAAATCTTCCTAAGAGCATGCATATAAATGGATTTCAATAATACAATGTAACCTTGTTAGTTATAGGGCTTAGGATGATTTACTTAGTTGAATTTAGTATTTTTCCTTTATGTACTTGGTATTTTGAGTCTAAAATCATTTGTGTGTTTATGATGCATAAAAAATGAGTTATTTATCCACACCAATCCATTGTTTGAGGAGGAGTTATGACATCAATTTGACACCTTGATTTACCTTAGTATTTTTATCAAAAACATTATGTGTGTCACTTGATTGAAATGGGTAACATTACGCTACCCAAATCATTTCAAGTTTATGCCTTGGAGTCTTTGAAACAAACCATTATTTAGATCTTTTGAGAGTGATAACATCATTACATTGCTCAAATATTTTCATAGACTCATCTTATATTGTGTTCATGTTTCACATTTGAAACCAAACCATGCATGACTTTATGGTCTTTGTCTAGTTTTTTATGTCATTCACCTTTATCTAGCTTGTTTGATCAAAAATCCTAG
This sequence comes from Torreya grandis, assembly GCA_037957365.1. Classification (NCBI taxonomy): domain Eukaryota; kingdom Viridiplantae; phylum Streptophyta; class Pinopsida; order Cupressales; family Taxaceae; genus Torreya; species Torreya grandis. The sequence continues at coordinate 4,962,055 of JARHVA010000241.1, read as the reverse complement.
TTTTCATAAGTTGAATTTTTAATTAACCTTGACAAGTTCGAGTTCCAAACATTGATTGATTTCTATTTAGGCCTTGCCTAATTGGGGCTTAGACACCAATCTTTCTCTTTTGAGTTCCATAACATAGGTTAATCTTTACTAAAATTCAAAAACTATTATTTATGCCTTTTATTTGTGAGAAAATAGTTTATCTCTAAGTTCCTTTTGTTTCATGCATCATGCCAATTTGATCAAGTTAATGTTTAAATTCAAGTGCATAGTCTATGCCAAAGTATTTTAAGTTTATTAGATTAAATACCCCTTTGTTTTAAGTCTAGATTTTGACATCACATTTAGCCAAAAGTCCTAGCACATGACTTTTTTGAGCCTAGATTTTGACACCACATTTGGCTAAAAGACCTAACAACCTTTATTTTCCTAGATTAGACCTATTTGAAACACTTTGAACCTAGAGTTTGGCATTTTTTTTTTAGTTCATCCACTTGACCTTTTTGTGTGAGACATTTAATGTTAGACATTTGACGTTAGATTTATTTGTACTAAGTTTTGTCACAAACCATTTTGGAGATACAGCTCCATCATTTGACCAATTTAGATTAAGTTTGAATCATTTATCCTTTGGACATTATTTTTTAGAGTTTGTAGAATTCCAAGCCTTTTTGTGGAGATTTCATTATTGATGAAGATATGTCTATCTACACATATGGTGGAGTTATGTACAATCCAAGTTATGATAGAATGGATACACCAATTGAATTTTTTCAAGACCCCTATGGTGAAGAAGTGGTTTGTGAGATGGATCCATATCCTACTTACAATATTTAATTTGGGAAACAAATCCAAGCATCATATTTGGTGGTACCTTCTTCAGGTTGGTTGATGTGTGATGTTCACCATCTCATTAATCATGGCATATGATCCCCTACCTCTACTGTTAATTCTTCTTTTGGACTACATGAGCCACCAAAATCCATTACATTTAATAAATACCATTACCATTTTAAGACCTCATCCTTTGGCTTGTGTGAGCAACCAAGCTCTACGATGCCCTATCATTTCCATTCCAAGACATTATATTTTGGCTTGTGATAGTAACCGAGCTTTTTAATTCCCTACCATTTGTATTCTAGGACCTTATCCTTTAGCTCATGATAGCAACCAAGATTCATAATGCCCTACCATTTCTATTCTAGGAACTCATCCTTTGGCTCGCAATGGTAACCAAGCTTTGTGATGCCATACCATTTCTATTCTATGACCTCATCTTTTGGATCATGATATCAACCAATCTTTGTGATGCCATATTGTTTATATTTTAGGACCTCATCCTTTGGCTTATACGAGTAACCAAGCTCCATGATGCCCTAATATTACTATTTTAGGACCTCATCCTTTAGCTTTTGATAGAAACCAAGCTCTATGACTCCCTACCATTACCATTATAAGACCTCATATTTTATCTTGTATGAGAAATCAAGCTCTACTATGCCCTTTTATTATCCAACCACCAACCATTCTTCATCCATTACCAACCATTCCCCACTTTATAAAACCTCTACTAATCATCCAACTAAAACCAAGATAATGACTACCTCTCCAATAGAACCAATCATTTAAAGATAAATATATATTCAAAATTGGTGTTTTACAACTAATTGTAAACCAATTCCAAGAGAACCAACCATTTGTGATGAGTCAACCTGTGATGAAACACCTCTTAATATTATACTTGTTGTCAAGGAGTCTCACTCTAACAAGCTAGTATTTGTTGAGTCATTTCTTAATGATTATAACTAAATTTATGAAAATAATTAGCTTGACCATATGCATATTTTTAAATATCCTCCCTTTGACAAGCCAATCTCTATGGAGTTATCTCATGAACTTTTTCCCATTATTGAGGAGTTTCACTTTAATAAACTAGTCTTTGTGAAGCCCATCATGCCATTATAGGTTGTTACTTATCCCATACCAAAAATTCACCAAGACATAATTATAGTAGTGTCCACACCAGATGAAGAATAAGAATTAGATTTAGGTACTATTTTTGAACTAACATCAGATTTAACATCATAAGTAGAATTAATGCTAGTCTCAACATCAAATTCAGAGTCCTTTGAGTTAGACTCAGCTTCAGAATCAAAATATGTTTGTGACTATTACAATATTGGTTATGCATGCCTCATAGATCAATTTGAATACATTTTTTATCCTTTTATAGTTTTTTAGGATGATGAATTTAGCTTTAACACAAATTCTCCTAATATCTTCTATGAGGATTATGTTGCCTCCCCCCATTCCCTTATTATTCCACATGTCATTACCACCAACCAAAATAGCCATTATATTGAATTTTCACATCCCACAAGTGTTGATTGGGATTGATAGAATCACACCTTGTTAAAATGCATCCATGGTGACATATCAGTTGTAGAATATCAGGGAGGCCAAGACCAAATTCATGTAAAAGGAGAACAATTTCCTAGTGAAACCTTTTTAGAGGCACTAAGGGACAATCAAAGGTCAAGCTTAGAATCTTATAGTGAAACCTTTTTGGAGGAATTATAAGAAAATCAAAGTCAAAATTCAATGTTCCTTAGTGAAACCTTCTCAAAGGCGCTATGGGACAATCAATACAAATTCATTGGTGAAAACCTCATCAAGGCACCAATAGCTAAGCATAATAGTTCTTCATTTCTTGATGAAGACATTATCAAAGATGACATCAATAGAAATTCTAATCTATAGCCTAATCAAATGGTATCTACTCTCAGGCCCAAATAATAGAAAAATATCATAGTCCTATCAAGAGGATATTCAAAAGTCTTCAACCTCACCACACCTAAAGTTATGTCAAATCCAAAATTAACAACATTGTGTGTGCCTAAAAATCCATATCTTCATTTATTTCCCAACCATTATACATTCCATTATCATCCACCTATACATTTCCAAATCAGACCTACCATCCACTATTTATTTGTATTTACCATACTTGACCATACTTTCCTTTGAAGAAGCTATAAAGACATCTTGTCTTGACATTTGAAGGAAACATAATCAATGACCAATGAAGTTCACAACAACATTCTTGGAATCCAAATCTATAGTAGGTTCTTGATAGAGAAACTATTTAAAAGAGGTGTTGGCTAGCAATTTACATGATTGATTATTCTAGTTGTATCATTTGCTAACTAGGACATGTATCTCCACATCAACAAGAACAAAATAATCATTTACCTTATCCAAAAACATTTACCTTGCCATTTTTATTTTCCATTTACCTTGCCATTTTCATTTTCCATTCCTCTTACCATTGTTCCATACCCTATCATTTACCTTCACTTTATCACTTGGGGTTAACCCTCTTACCATTTTACCTAATCTTCATGCCATCATCATCCTAAATAATAATGTACCACATGCCATCCCTATTAGACCAAAGCCTATTTTTAGCCACTGTACCTACCCCTTTTTGATCTTGGTTCCTTTGGTTCTTCCCACACCTTCTATGAGGGGATTTTGACCTAATTTTAGCAATTTTTAGAATTATGTGTTTAAATGATAGTATATGAAAGTAGTGTGATAGTGAGTTTGGTAAGTTATCTTTCATTCATGTTTGAATAGTTCTATTAATTATAACCACCTATGGGAAAATTAGTAGTCCACCTTGTGTTACTAATTATAACCATCTATAGGCAAATTAGTATCACTGCCTATATTGTCATTTCCTAATTATAACACATATAAGAAAATTAGGAACAACACCTTTATCATGCATTGTTGCATCACCTTGTCATTGCTATTTTTCATTTTCCTTATCATTTAGCCATAATTTTAGAACTTGTTGTGACCTAGTCAGTTCTCACCACCTTTTGTGTGGGTGGAATTAAAGTGACTTGAGGTCTTAATGAGACTATGTTGGCCATGCTTAATTCACATTGAGGTTAGTTCAGTCCCTCTTTGCCATATGATATCACCATTTTATGAACAACCTAATCCAAAGCTCTTGTTGTTTTGTGAGTGGTATCTTATCAATCTCTAATGAATTAAGATACCCCAAAAATTCCAAAAAAAATTCAAAAAATTTAAAATTCAAAAACATTTGTCCTATCTAAGCCTAGTTATTCATCCTTGATCCAACCTATTGGGGCAAATACTTTATTAGGATGTTTTCTATTTCTCTTTATTTTTGGCTTTTAATGTGTTTGTTTGCTTCTTTTTTTTAATTTGATTGCCTATTTATTTGCTTTCAGTACTTTGACTTGACTTAGTCTATGTATATTAATTGGGTGATTCCTTGCACATTATTCTTGAGTCCATCCATATTCATATGTAAATATTTTCATCATGGTTTTTATCATTGGTGAATTGTTTTCAATTATTTATCATATTGGGAGTCAATCCTTATGCATATTTTGGTAATATTCTCATAGTGTTTTATAGCATGATGCATACCATCATGTGCTACAATAAAAATTAGCTTAGGAAGTCTTACAAGTAATAGAGCCACATAAGTTTCTCCTTGGTACCCTTGGAAAATACTCCCACCCTATTTGATCAAATGAACCTATTAACCATTCTAGTTGTATCAATGCTAATAAAGACAAATATCTCCTCATAGGTAGGTATAACTAAATCATTTTCATTGATCAACCTTTATTCTTATATTTATCTCTTTCATCACTTTATGTGTCCTTATGTGCCTAGTTGTTTGTGGCTTCTTTAGTCATTAGACCATCACATCTACATTTGTACCCACTCATTTTTTAATATGTACAATAGGGTATATCCTTGAGTTATGCTTGTCAATCTGCCCTAATGGGGCATAATCAAACATAAATTTCCATCAAGGTCATCTTAATGATTATAAACACCTTTGGGAAAATCATTATTTTGACTCATCAACCCTAACTAGGGCATATTCCATAGCCATTAATTATAACTACCTTTGAGAAAATTAGTATCTCCACCTTTGTTACTAATTATAACTACCTTTGGGAAAATTAGTAATATTTTTAAATCAATGCATACAATAATTTTCTTAGTTGGATTAATCTCACTCATGGGTTAATTTCATTCTTATTTTGTCCTACCTATGCCACTGATTATAATCACATGTGGGTAAATCAATCTCTTCTATCCATTTCATCTATTTGGTCCAATCATTTCCTCCTTTTGAGGGACCGATTATTGACCCCTTTGATAATTGCTCCCTCGAGGGGCACCTATAATTAATCCATTACCATTGAAGTTGTAATCATATAAGACCTTTTCATTCTTTAAGAAGATGTTATTATGCTTACAACTTGCATACCATCCCAAATAGGGGCAAACTATAGACACCTAAAATTGGCCACTAATGGCTTTCGATCAAAATTTAGACCAATTCTTACCAACCATTATAAATTAAGCCTAAGAATCACTAAACATCCTAAATTTGCTTATGTATCATTCATCAAAGCTCAAAATCCCATTGAGACAACCTTAATTGGGCTATCCTACCATAAATGACAAAAACCTCTTACATATTCATCTCTAATCATCTTGTGGCATCACAACATGTAATTTAGCTTATAGACCTTTTAAGTGGGGTAAGTGCACACATAAAATCAAATCTTGAAAATAGCTAAATGGCTAATCAAAATTAATTAACAAGCTAGACCAAATTATTGTCCTAGTTGAATTATCCATGTGCAATTAATGAATTACTAAAAAAGAAATTCAAAAATATGAAATATCTTAGCTTTTCATGATTACCTTTTATGAATTATCAAGCCTTTGCAAATATCTCAAAATATCTCACCCATGCTTATTCATTAAAAATCACTATCTTTTGACACATTTTAACTCTACTAGGGTTGATTGATTCACTTCGGTTAGATTTAAACTCATTCCATGCTTAAACTACACATTAACTCACCATGGGTTGGGGTTAGTTTCTAAACCTATAAATACAAGCCTAGATCTCTTCACAAAAGAGATTGGATATTGTAGAGTTATAATGAAAGTTTTTACATAAGAGTCATGAAAATAATGTTATAATGCCAAAATATTGAGCCAATCCATCAAGAAAGCATAAGCCATAAGCCATAATGATGCCAAGGAGAGAAGAAGCAAAGATTAAAAACTGCATTGCCAAAGATTTTTTGAGCACAAACTAACCAAGCCATGAAAAAATCATTTGTAGTTCTCAAGGAAGGTAAGGATTGTTGTTATTTGCATTTTAATTGGGTTTTTAATTATATTTTCTCCATTATACTCCACCTATGATCTAAGCTTAGAAATTTTATAATGTTAGTGTCTTGAGTTCATTATTTTGTGAAACTAACACTTGATCTAACCTCCTCTCTATTATCAAATTCCTTGATCACAAATAATAACCCATGAATAGTTAATTCAAACCTAACATACTCCCACTTTAAGTCAATATACATAGGCTTTACCACACTTGAGTATTATTTCATCTAGCTATCCATCTATGCCCACTGTTACCCTAACACAAACCTAGTAAGAATTTTGTTGCACTACTAAAACTTCTCTACCCTGGATAGCTTTGTCAACACCTTCTCCTCCATAGTAGATTATATCACTTGAAGTGAATCTCCACTTCATAGAACAATCTTCTATCTATGATTCTTCTATGAAGCATCTCATAATTCCCACTACTTAAAAGTATTTGATCTAGTGCACACCATGGCTTTCATGAGGCTTCCTACTCCTGATGAATCCAATACATAGGACAATCACATGTCTTCTCCTCCTCTAGGCCACTCCTGGGAAGACAAGTAAAAATGTAAGAAGTGGGGTACATACTTATTTTACCACCCTTGTGCATCTCCATCCTTAGTTTTCTCCTCCTACCACCTTCATCTCATGTGTCCTAGCCAACTAAGCCATCATACTAGTGATCATGTTGGGTCTTGCATCCAACATGTCAATAACACATATCAATTTTTTTTGATAAAATATTGGCTCTCCATGAAGGTACTAAAATTCATATATTACATGTGTGATGCCTAAACTAACCTTTGTAGTGATTTATTCAATATGTAAACTAGAAACTCTTTGCCTCATCCTTGTATCCCTTATGATCAAACATCTCTTCATAAAGAGATCAACATGTAGGAATCAAGTTGTTCTAGTTCTTGAAAAATAAAATGTTCAAGTATCACTCTTAATAGTAGTTAGAATATCTTCTAAAAGTCAATACTAGACTTCTCCATATGGCCTCTCTACAAAATATTTTATAAAAGTCAATACTAGACTTCTCTGCATGGCCTCTATCTATCAACCATGCCCAAACATGGCACAAGTTTAGTGGACCAATCAATATCTCCTAAGAATTCATTATGCTACTCATTTCATCACTCCACCTACCATGTTTTTAATCCCACATCCAAAATGCATCCTTCTCTATTAAATGTTTCCAAAACACCAACTTATATGCCTCCAGTGTTACTCCATGCATCAATCTACCTAGATACACTACAATTGTATTCATAACACTTAATAAAGTTTGATTTATATGGTCAACACCAACATTCTCCTTCCAAGAACACTAGGTCTCACTTTTTCTTCTTCATCTTCCTAAACTAATTCAAATAGGTACAATTTTAGGTGTCTTTTGTACATCCTCCTTTGCATGGATTTTTCTTATTTTTTCTTTAGCATCTCTGGATACAAATCATGTGGTCATTAGGATACCACAACATATACCTTCATTTTTTTCAAACATAATTGAGACACACAACAAGGTACATGCCTTGTCCTCATCCTCCACCTATGCATACCGGCTTGCTCCTTAAGATGTATATTTGATTCTTCAACAATAACACTATGATTGTTTACCATCTAGAAAATATTTTTTATCTTCTCAAAAAACTCTCCTATAGGATTCTACTTAGAAACATTGAAGATAGTAAAATCTTCACCAAGATATCTTCCATCTTAATCTAGAGATAGAATTTCCTACCATAAATTTTTTTTATTTTTTTTCTTTATTTTCATCTTGAACATGTCTCTCCTCATATCATAGTAGTTTCCACTTGAAAAAAATATCCCTTCAACAAACAACAATCACAAATGGATTTTTTCACCATGGCTCTGATACCAAATTTTAGGAAAAATATATCCTACTATGCATAAAAATAAAGCAGAATAAAATAAGCTCCAAAACATGATAAGATGGGAACACATTACACAAGATGTATGTGGAAACCTTGAAATGTGTAAGTAAAAACCATGAGGAAAATGGTAGCTTCTAGACTTAAATTAACATCAACAAATCTCCTCTCTTACAATATCTCCTCCAGTAAATCCTTTCACTACTTCCAAACCAAGCACTCAGTGCTTACAACCAAAACATTTTAGGTGATCTAAGCTAACACACACTCTTGGCTCTAACCTCCATACATGAAAGTCCAAGATTGTATGGATCTTCAATAGGAAACATAAGGATAATAAATACAATGGATAACACATGCATTTATAGAATTTACAGCATAAAAGAGGGAGAGAGAGAGAGAAACAACATGGTGGCCCAACAAATTTTCCACACTCCATGTGGGCAATAGTGATCAATATTAAAATGTCTATCTTCATGTACAAGGGTCAATAAACTAGACCATAAAATTTAAATAATATCTAATCCACTTCCATGTGACTCCAAACATTGTCACCCACTCCACATGTGAGGACAATCAATAATAGTAAACTCTTGTATTCTTATTCCATGTGCACATCAAAGTCTAAAAGGTGTTTCAATCACCTTTTGACTTTTTCCACACATGTGAACCATGTGGTCCCTTAGAAATTTGACCCATACCTAACCCTTGGCTAATTATGCCATAATAAAAACTTCATCTGACTACCAAGGAAAAACCCTTGTGCCTTGTTGGAGTGCTATGCCCCACTCCAATCACATCAACCAAATCACACTTGAATGAACCTCTATCAGCCCTACCACATCACCTGCATGCCACCTCTATGTGACCATGAATATTGACTATGAATAGTGACTTTACACCTAACACCAACATAGCACAAGGTAGAATAAAATCTCCCATTATTTATTCAAGTTCAAGTGAAAATTAAAGTATTCAAATATTTTTTGGTATATAATGGTTATGGTTTAAACATTTACACCACTGATTTCTTTCAAAAATTGGGTATTAGTATGGATAGTTTTTAGAAACTAGATCAAAGCATAAAATAAGTTGATAACATTTCACACTAAGTCCTTGGTAAAATATCATTATATGTACAACAAGGACCCAAGATAGTACCTACCAAATTTCAAGTCATGCATAATCATATACATTATAACTTAATTTTGGGGTAACCCTGGATACATGTTATAGAATCAATATTATCTACACTATACAGATGTGTGAAATTTATGATTGATGGATATGTGCATACATGTATAATTTATAATAATCCCTTAAAATATTATAAAATGACATAGTCTAATAATGAGAATCATTCACAAATAGATTTTATGTGATACCTTATCATGTCTCCATCACAACCTGTCCCATAAGATATATGCATACATATGAGGTGGGTGAATTAAGCAAAGGAAATGAAAATGGACAAGTTATGAACATTAATGATGATACCAAGAAAACACCATAAGATATTGTAGAGAAAAAAGAGACAATTATAGATCTCCGTCTTTTGGTCAATTCAAAATATCCTAATTGCATAGTCATAGACTAATATTATAGTGATGATGATAATGATATGTAAGATATGACATATGATCATTTACGCAAATTAAATTTCAATCCTATTTTTTAATATGAGTAATTATCTCATAATATGTTTTCACATATTGGTCCTAAAAAATATCAAGACAATTCATTTATGAAGACGATTAGTAATTCAAAATTTCCTATTCAAAAGCAATCCAATATTGAAAAATGAAAGGACATAGTTAAATATAATAAGCATAATTGGAGTGAAATTACTTGTTGCATTTATTATCTCACAACAACAATAAAAGTAAATACAAGATTTATGTCTAAAGGTTGCATCTTTTAAGGATAATATTGTACATGGCCATAATCTCAAGCATACTAGTGTCAATTTCATTTTTTCCTCTCCATTAATGAACTTTGTGCCTCAAAATATAATATCTCAACTATGGGTTCAAAAATGGAATACATATATAATAAATGGTTCAAATGGCTACTACAAGGTTAATAATAACCCAAGTGATTTTATAAGAGATATTCTTCAAAAAAATTAATATCTTTACCTCCAACATGTCCTCTAAATAAATACAATTACTATTATGCTTTCATAGAATGCATGAACATCATATAGATAAATATTTGGCCTTACAACTATAGATTTAAAAACAAGGCATGAGTAAAGTAATACAATCACCAACCAATATTGATTTAACTAAGGCCAATATAATTTCCCAATAAATAATTTTAGATAAATTGATCTAGGACCTTATAGAGGCACATCCCATTAATTAGCTCCTAAATTAACATACATTTTGTTCAAAATTTTAAAAAATACAAAAACATTCAAATACTCCAAAATTTAAAAATCAAGACCTACTCATGATATTATTGTTAGTTACACTATTTACATACATTATTTATCACATGTTTTATAGATAGCATATTATTTTATATGCACACATGCATTTCATAGTATATGAGTGTGATGCAGGACATATGGATCATATATGGACACATAGATTTTGGACTCTCTTGTACCCAATGGTCATGAAAATGTTAGGGCCATCTTACACCTTAAGTTACACTATCACTTTTTATACCTTTCTATGACCTCTTACCACGTTGATCTGCCTAAATTGCTTACGCATATCTTGCTAGTTACTCATAGCTTACATAGTACTACATGGTTATGTTGCTTTACTATGTTATGATGTGACATTGATATTCATGGATAGTTTAGACTATTTTTCATTTATTTATTTCTTTATTAATGTTAATTATCTTTCATGATAGGCTAGTCATTACTTGTGTATTGGGTACAACCCCTTGACCTTGTTTATCACATTAATTTGTCCCTTATTTGTGGCATCCTTATGTCCCTTATGTGTGGCTCTTGGAATTATTTGTGGAATATTAATGTCCCTTGATTATATCCCTTGGCTTTATTTGATGTGACATATTCCTATCTCTTATATGTAACCCCTTGGTCTTATGTGTGGCATGACATGCTTATGAGTGGATTAATCTAAGACCATTAATTGAGTTTGTTGAGGTTTCTAAGATTGTTGATTTTTTAGCTACCATGACACATATCAAACACTTTCCCTTTACATGTGGTGCTATTATTTTTATCATGCACCTTTTTAATATATAAATTTATTCAATTATTACATCAATGATGGTTACTAATGTGTGCCTTATTGATACACCTATCTTGACATGACACTTATATTCCTTGTATTATATATGTTACATACATGTTTTGATGACATATTGACATGACTACACAAGATTACATATTTATACATGAAATGATATATATAACTCTTTATTTTAAAATGGACTTACACGATGCATATTAATGTGCTTATCATAGATACATAAACCTCCATGAGTAGAAAAATTAGATTTTGGGAAAAGATTATAAGATTCAAAGAGATCAAAATGATTTCAATATTACACAAGTTAAAATATGAGACAAATATTTATACATTGATATATATTATGGGGACATATGTCATGCATATGCACTCACTTCATAAAGAAATGAGATACAACATACATATTTAGATACACTTGAGTGCATATACCATATATGTGTACATGGTTTACAAGAACATAAATTATATATTTTCACATACAAATACATAAGAGATACGTGTTCTCATATTTTAGCATATATATGCATTGCATTTTATATCAATGGGCATAGATTTGATGGGGCACAATACTGGTATATGCACATATATATTATTTAATACATCATTTGGTACATATTCATTTAGGAATGATGCACATATACACATGTTGCAATGATCATTATTGTATTTTTTAATTTATAAATATAATTAAATATCATTAATTAATGAGAAATATTGAATATATAAGTTTGTTTACAATGGTTGATTCATGTTTTTTAAGTAATAGATGTTGAGGTTCATCAGTGCTCAATGGCCTTTTCATTAATCATAGCGATCCCATTATATGATTGTCACCTTACCATATTGATGTTCAAGATTAGATGTAAATTATTTATTTTTCTATATTTGAGGTTCAACAATGCTCAATAGTATTAACTCTACTCCCTATTCATGAGGGTTTAGACATTTGTCTTCCCAAGCCATGGACTTTAAAATTTATGAAAATTTGGTATTTGATCACTCCAAATTCTCCAATGGTTTATTAATTATTCTCTAAATCCTCAATAAGGATGCATCACCTCCAATAAAGTTACAGGGAAACATTGTTTACTCATATACATTTTTACTCATTCCTTGCTCGTAAAACTTTTAAAATTTCAAAACATTGTTGATATTTCAAATTTCACTAAATGGACATTGACTAATACATGTTCATTTAAATTTTTCATGGAATAGTGCTACAATTTAGATATTTCTTCCAAATACAAAGTGTGATGTATACATTCAAGTATATTTTTATCCATTCACTCTAATATTTATATTTTATATAAATACTAGAATAAAGCGGGGGCATTTATAGACACTAAAATATGGTATTAGACACTTGGAAATGTCAATTTTGACCTAACTTCACTCTACATGAATTATTCACACTTATATGCCTCTAATCCATCATTATGTCACATTAACAAGTTATCTATGAGTCTAATTCTACCCAGTTATTTTCACTTGCCTCAAAAATTCTCCTAGTCTATGCCAAACTAGTAAACTATCATACTCAAACATATTTAGATCATTACATAAGTTTTCTTATCTCTCAAACAAGAACACCATATTTATGCGATATCATCTAAAAGTTATTGATCAAATCTAATACTTCCATACATTGTCTAACAATGATCAAATTTCAAAATCAAATCATTCCTATGGGTTAGCATATTTTTCTAATGTGTTAGTGGTGTGAGAAAACACCCAAATAGATGTATATAAATACAAATAAAATGTATACTTATTATCTATCTACCACTTATATATCAAACATTTATAAACTACTATACATTGATAAAAACTGCCCTATTCTTCCCAAATCTCAAATTAGTCATCAGCCAAGTCTAAAGTATATCAAGCCAAGTTAAAAGCAAACAATGTTAAGTGTCAAAATTTGTATCATTAGATGCATTCATATATGAAAGGAGCATAATTTTAAATTCACACTAACAAGAATAAATATGTATAGCTTGATTTCACTCTTAAAAACATTAGATACATAAGAAATAATCAATCTTCAATAGGGTTGATTGGGCCAACTCAATCCATTACACTTCTAAAAAACTTAAAGGTTTTATCCCCACATAAGTAGACCTAGGGTTTTATAAAAAGGAGATGTATTTATGGGTGTCATGCATATGATCAAACCTAGAGATCATAGATAGAGGTGAATCACAAATAGATACACCTACCTATGTCAAAATAAAAAATAAAAATATTTGGGGATATAACCTATTTCTATTCAAATTTTGCTTTCAATTTCAAGAAAGAATTAAGGAGAAACTAAGAAATAATGGTCAAGGCTTGATGTGTACCTAGATAAAGTCTGCACACCATAATCCAGACGCTGTGAGTACTCCTCTTTGGCTGTGGAGGAATGACACCTGCAAAGAAAAGAAGCTTGGATAAAAGAAGGCGTTAAATAGACAAATGGTGGGTTGTCAAGCAAAAGCTTGATCCCAAAAGTATGAAAACTTCCTTAAGGGATATAAACCCACTAATCAATAGAAAGAAATGTCTGATAAATAGCTGAATAATGAAGAATTGAAAGTGATAAAAGATAGAAATGGAAAGGAGAAGCAAAGACTTACTTGAAAGAAGCTGTCGGATTAATCACAGTCACCGGCGTCGGTAAGCTTACCGGCGTCGGTTGGTCAAGGTGCCGACGTCGGTTAATATGCTGATGTCAGTTTGGGTAGTGACCAGCGTTGGTCGGGGCAAAGGTCTTTGGACGAAGTCTGGTTAAGTTTGTGGTCTGTGGACAGAGTTTGGTTAGGGTTTGGGTTTATTTGAGTAGTTTGTGGACAGAGTCTGATCAGGGTTTTGGTCTGTGGACAAAGTTTTGGGCTTGGTTGAATGGTCTGGGGTCTGACTCTAAGAGTCTAGTTAAATGGGCAGAATATATGATCTGATAGAGGATGAAAGAAATAGAGAGGTGGATAAATCAAGATTTGGGTCTGGGTTGATTAACAGTCTGGTCTAGGGAGATATTGTTTGAAAGCAATAACTGAAAAGAGAATAAAAACACAGACAGTATACTTACCTGTGCCTTGTGGAAGATGCATTACCAATGATTCTCGTACCTGTTGTTGATGTAGCTTGCATGGAGAACCTGTTGCTGATGGAGAACCTGAAACAGTTGCTGCACTTGAGGGAGAGAGTGGGAGGCTTAATTGAGAGATTTCACAGACTGACGGATGGTCGAAGATTAGGATTCGTCAGTTGCTTCCAAAGATTAGCTGATTTTTTATTTGGGATCCTCAAAGAGTTTGAAAATTTAGTTAAGTATAACTGACGTCGGTGATTCTACCGGTGTCGGTCGACACTTGGCTGATGTCAGCGGGGTTAGAATGGGCAAAAAGAGCCACTAAGCCTGTTTTTCATCTGCCAAGTGCCCTATCCGTTGAAGAATGTCAAGGATTGTGCTAAATACGCACGAGAGTTTGTTAGGCGGTTAGAGAGAAGTGGGAGTAGGTCTTGAGTGAGTCATAGGATGGGAATTAGTCCAAGGCGAGGTGTCCCAGGTGAGGTGTCATGGGTGAGGTGTCAAAGGAGGGGGGGTTAATTCAAAATAAGTTAATTATTTTAAATTAGTAATTGTTAGGAATGGGTTAGGAATGGACTAAGGGAGAAAGTGACCAAGGGTTAGACACTTTTTAGGTGTCTACATTTGCCCCTTTTTGTCTTGTTGGTTGCTCTAAATGAACTGCAAGACAAAAATAGGAGTTGGTTGCCCCAGGTATGGGATAAAGTTGATTTTGTAGACAAGAATAGGTGAGGGTTGGTTGTCCCGATTATGGATGAGGTATCCCCCCTCAAAGTAGGAGTCAAGAGAAAGGAACTTGGAATCAGGTGCTGATTTGACAAAGAGTGGATGAGAAAAGAGGAAAGATAGAGTGAGAATGCTGCAAAAGTTGTGATTGTGCGTACACCACTTCACGAGGATGATCGGGTCAAATTATCACAGGTCAAAGGTCGAGGAGTGCCAAAATTAAAATAACCAGGCCCCAACATTAGTCGTAGCTGATCAAGTTATTCAATTGAGGCTGAAGCTCCAATGTTCATTACGTTATAGGTATCCCAGGCTTAGGAAGTGCTCCCGAAAACACGAAAAAGTCACAAGTAGTGCGGATTAACTGGCTTGCGATCCTATACTTGTGAAGGTCAAAAAGTGTGCGCACAATTTTGCTAACCAATCAGGAGGTAGCATACAGGCAAAAGCAACCAAGGCAAACACTTTGGAAGTGGTTGCTATTTTAGGAGATGGGTATGATCTCCAATGTCTGGTGGTCAATGGATGGATGCAAAATTGATCCAAGTGTGCCCCAAGGGGACAAAGTGATATGGTCTGAGGACTTGACCTGATTAAGGACATGATTTTGGTCATTTTGAAGAGGGGATGAAGTTTTTAAGGCCACTGATGTCGGTTATATAACTGATGTCGGTGTCCAAAAGAGACCAACGTCGACGAAAGTCAGCCGACGTCGGTAGATTAGGGCATGACGATGCCGACATCGGTGGCCTACCAAATCTGACAAAATTGGATTGGCGGCCCACCAAAAGTCATTTGCTATTTGATTGAGAGAGAAAAAGAGCTCTAGAATTTGTTGAGTGAAAGTGACCCAAAGCTGACTGAGGAGTGGTGCGAGGTGGCAGAAGAACATTGGTGAAGAGAAGGAGTTGATTGGATGCTGCAGGGACACGTGTGGGTCAGGTGAAGTGTAAGGGCAGAGAGACATAATGGGCATGGCAGAGGGGAGTAGAGGACCCGTGGGAGGTCCACCACCAGCGGCACCCATCGTGCCACCACGTCAGCATCGCCGGGACGAGGTAGGAGGGCCCTAAACCTTATTTGGACCGTTTTTTGTTTTGAATTTGTTTTTTGAATTTTCATTCTTTTAGACATAAATTGAGGGGGAGAGTAGCTAGGAAGGTGGGTAGGTTTTCTAGGATAGCTTAGGATTCATTTAGGAGGGTTTTGGGGGATGTAGGGGGTTAAAATGGGGAAGCCCTAAAAATTAGGGCTTGCCCCGTTTGGCCCTAGGGCTGAACCAGTCGCTGACGTCGGCGATCCCACCGGCGTCAGCCGACCAGTGATTGGCATCAGTCACTAACCTACCAACGTCGGTCACTAAGTGACCGATGTCAGTTAGGTGAGTGCCATCACCGGCATGCTAACTGATGTCGGTGGTTGCCTGGTCAGAAATGGTTCTTGAAAAATGGTCAAGTCGAGAGGTCAAAGCTACGCCAAGGGCTTCCTAGGTGTCAGGGTAGGCATAGATAGTCTGAATAGTTGGTAAAATAGGAAAAGTAGCAACAGTGTTAATATGAGATTGACTCTATATGGATGCAGGTGAGGCAGACTTTGATGCTGCGAGATTGCCTCCTGACCTTACTGACACGGCTGCGTGGAGGCGTGTCAGTCGAGGAGTGGGCGCAGATGAGCGCAGTCAGGTTAGGCAGATTGAGACGCTACTATCGAGTGGTAAGAGATGTGAGCCTTATGGTGGCTTTGATCAAGCGGTGGGACCATGCCACCAACACCTTCCACCTGCCTACGGGTGAGATGATGGTCACGATTGAGGATGTGTACCAGATTTTGTGGCTACTAGTGCATGGAGCAGACTTGTATGCGTGCTCGAGAGAGGCACATGACATTCACATGGTTACACTATTTGGAGAGCACATCGTGGAGATGAGCTACCACTCAGTGAGTTTTGCATATGAGTCATTGTATGCGGCGGATGAGGACGTACATCGGCTGGCCATCCTGATGATGATCGACATCACAGTGTATGCATTGCTGGATGCAGAGGGCAGCAGGTTTCTGGTTGCTATGACCAGAGTTTTGATGGATATGCTAGAGCAGCAGACCATGTTTGCTTGGGCACCCATGTTTTTGGCCTAGGTATATAGAGAGCTGTGGGGTATCAGTTGACGGCGGCGATACAGCTTATGCGTGGGCCACCTATTACATTGCTGGGCATACGAGCACATAGTGGTTACCCGTCCTCTCGACCTCCCAGTGGTGATTCAGGCTGGCTTCAGAGTTGGATTCAGATGATGGTGCAAGGTTATGGCGCAGACATGGGTGGATGGAGTGGTCAGGGACATTGACCACTATAGAGGGGTACTGGAGGCCCTAATTCTTGCAGACATCGTCTGGAGACCATACTTGGTATATCCAGCATTTAGAGACTAGGGAGAGCAGCTGGTTGGTGTTCAGAGTAGGTGATGGATCAAAGGCAGACAAGCCAGTGAGCTTGAGAGGATTCTAGTTGAGAGAGTGCGGCACCAGTATGAGCTGTTATAGGATGTACCTCCCACCTTCCCCCAGTACAGGTGGGATGACATAGAGGCGTTGCTCCCACTACCAGAGGAGATAGAGGAGCCTGATTTTGAGGAGTTGTCGGCAGGACCTGGGATAGCTGACCCAGGGTGCACAAAGGCCTACATGGCATGGTGGGTAGGATAGTACAGAGGCGTACAGGTGGGTCCCCAGCCAGATCTACAAGCTGTTACGAGGGAGCGAGATACAGCCTGTGAGGAGAGGGACACTGCACAGCAGGAGAGAGACACGGCTCAAGCCCAGGTCTCAGTTTTGTAGGGACAACTGGCAGGGGTTACAGGGCAGCTAATGGAGATGATAGGTCAGGTGGCAGTGTTGATAGTGTAGGTCATTCTATTACAGGGACAGCTGGCGGCAGCCCAGGCACAGGCAGTGGCAGGGCAGAGTTTTGGAGGGCAGGACCCACTACAGTAGCCATCATTTTCATAGGGGGTAGGACCATCAGTATCAATGCACCGAGGTTAGCCACAACCACAGGGGTCAGGACAGGCCACAGGAGTAGGACAGATGGGTCCACTGCAGACTGTATCTATGGTTAGATACACTGATGTGCTAGATGAGATCACATATTATGAGAGGGCCATCAAGGGGTTCCCTCAGATACAATGATACTCAGAGATGAGGGTGGAGCAGAGCCGACAGAGATCGATGTCGCGAGCGATGGCTTTAGGGTCACGCAGATGACATAGATCAGAGGGAGGAGAGGATACAGCCTCTTCTCGGCCACTGCCGCCACCACCACAGCCACAGCCTTGAGGGCAGTCCTAGAGTTGTATTATTTTGATGTATATACTGGCCTGCGAGCCGAAGACGAGAGATGTATGATGAGAGAGAGAGAGAGATAGATACAGATTGTGTCTTTTTGTATAAAACTATTTTTAATATATATATGATGAGATTTTAGCTATTGATGTGTTATGGAGATGTTGTAGATGTTTAATGTTTGTAGCTTTTTTCATGTGTTTCATGATGCATGTTTTGATATAATATTTATGATGATTATGTTATGATGATGCTAATGATTAATGCGATGATGTTTTATGATGAAGCTAATGTTTAATGATTATATGATGATGATGCTTGATGAAAATGAATGTGATGATGACAATGTTTATGAAATGGTTATATGATGATGACTTTAGATTAGATGATGATAGATGTGATATTGAATGTTTAACTTGTGGATTATATGATGCGAATGTTTAATGAGTTATGATGAATGAAATTAATGACTAATGACTTATGAAAATGAGAGTATACTAATGATTATGTGAATATGTGATTGACTATGCTATAATTGATAGGTGACGAGAGAAGCAGATGGAAGAAAGTGATGAAGAAAATGGCCGAGCTAACCCCAAAAGACCCCATGTCAACTGAGTGCTGCCTACATAGCCTCTGTCGTTAGGGCCTCAGGCTGATGTAGTTCTCCCAAGAAGGGAGGAAAAAGATTGAAGTGGTTGATTATTGGTCATGATAAAGATATAGCATTTCCCATATGTCTAAGGGTAAATGCTTTGAAATGATGAGGAGGAGATGACGCTACAACATTTGCCAAATGGTGTAAGCTGTAACATTGGTCGGGGTTTTTCATCCCTAGCAACTATCCATATTCATGATGGATGTTTGATAAAAATGAATTGAGGTCTATTTATGCTTCAGCAAGTATTGGTTTATGCTTAACATAAATTGGGTAGTTGATAGTTTCCATGTGTATTGTTGTCCATGGAAACTAGAATGATTAGGCTTATGTGAATGGTTTAAAAAGAGTTGGTTTAAGTCATTTTGACAAATGATGTGAGTGAATGTGACCAAAGTATAGGCAGAAAGTAAAAAGGCATAAGTGCCCTTTTATTGACAAGGACCAAAAAGGCAACATAGACAGGGGTTGTTAGAACCAAGAGCCCCATTTATGCATTGTGTTATTGACCATAGTTATGTTAGAGCGGTAATCAAATCCCCTTTGACATTAAAGTGAGCTCGAAGTCCCTTGAGTAGGTGATAGGATAGGAGGAAAAGGGTAACCCGTTTTTAGAGTATGGATAACTTTTCCCCTTTTTATAGGAGACCCTAAGACAACTACAAGTCTAGTCCATGACCTTTTTTTTTTTTTTTTTTGAGAGAGCGGACTGATCAATGCGGGAAGTCCACATAAAGATGTCATTTGTTTGGTGGTCATTTGTGAAGCTGATCAATGCAGGAAGCTTCTAAGAAAGTGCTGATTATAGCAAGATTTAGTCATAGCCATCCTTCGAGGGATTGGTCTAGACTTTGCTTTATAAATTTAGGGGCTTTTGAATAGCTGTCCTTCGAGGGAGCAGTCTATTAGTTACAGCAATGATAGTGCAGCTGTCCTTCAAGGGAGCAGTCTGCTTTTTGATTTGATTTTGTGACCTCAGATATTTTGACATCGTGATTTAGTTTTGACAGAATATTGAGTCATGGACAAGACTTATAGAAGGTCAAGGGCTCCCTTTTATTAGGACGAAGCATCTGTACATCATAAAAGGGTTGTAGAGGACTTTGTTAAGGGAAAAAGGGTGAAATGAATTAAGGATTAAAAGGACAAGGATTGCTCAAGGGACGAGCTCAAGTTAAATGTCAAGTGGATGAGTACTCGACTAACAGTAGAATGGTCATAGATGCAAAGCATTAAGAGGCTCAGGTTCTGGTCGGCCTTCAAGAGAAGACAGACGATAAGTCCCTGACCCATACTTGTGCGTTATGTATAAGGTCTGAGCCAATTAGGAGCAAATTTGCCTCGTTTACTCCGTTCCATATTAGTCACATGTTGGTTCTCTTTGAGGACAAGGTCTCCGATATTGAAATCTCATTCTCTCAGAGTTTTATTGTAGGCGCGCTTAATGCAATTTTGATAGACATGGAGATGATTGAGGGCAGTGAGACGACGCTCGTCAATTAACTCAAGTTGAGCTAATCGATCTTGACAAAAGTCATCATTAGAAAGAATGTCATGGAGTGAAATACGAAGAAATGAGATTTTTACTTCGAGAGGTAAGACAGCCTCTGATCTATACACTAGAGAGAAAGGGGTAGCACCCGTAGAGGTTTGGATGCTAGTGCAGTAGGCCCACAAAGTGAAGGGAATTTGAACGTGCCAATCCCTTCCAGTGTCGTTGACCACCTTCATGAGAATTTTAGTTAGGATTTTATTAGAAGCCTCGGCCTGCCCATTTGCTTGTGGGTAGTAAGGTGAAGAAAAGCTGAGTTTGATGCCGAAAGAGTCACAAAGTTTTTGGACAGTCTTGTTTTTAAAAGACTTGCCATTATCGGTGATGATTTTGTGAGGTACACCAAAATGACAGATGATGTGGGTGTTGATGAAGTGGACAATCTTGTCAGCTTTTGTGGAGACAAGAGGAATAGCTTCCACCCACTTGGTGAAATACTTGGTGGCAGTGATGATGGATTGATGACGAAGAGACGAATGAGGATTAATCTCACCGATGAGATCTAAGCCCCATTGTGAAAAAGGCTAGAAATCTTGAGCGAATTGTAAGGCATGACTAGGGAAATGAAGCAAGTTAGCATGTTGCTGACACTTGATGCAATGCCGAACATAATCGCTACAGTCTTGATGAAGAGTGGGCCAATAATAACCCAGGTGAAGGATGCGCTTGGCAACCGAGTTACCACTGAAGTGTCCACCACAAATCCTGTCATGGGCTTGTTTAACAACATGAGAAGCTTCAATGGAGTTTAAATAGTGAAGAAGAAGGCCATCAAAACCTCTTTTATAGAGAAGGCCCCCTAGCATGGTATAGCGAGCGGTGCGCTTGATGAAAGCCCACCGCACATTACTAGAGAGGTTGGGAGGAATGAGAGAATGAGTCAAGTAGTCCTCAAGTTGTTTATACCATACATCTTGTGAACTAGAGTCTATGGTGTGGATGAGATTGATGTCAGTGGAAATGTATGAAGGCAATGGCACATGATGTACCATGACATAAATTTTTGATGAGGATGATGATGAAGAAGGAATATGAGAGGCAAGGGAAGCCATGGTGTTAGCAAACTTATTCATCGATCGAGGAATAGTCTGCAATAAGTGATGGTCAAAAGATGCTAGAAGAGTGTCAACACGGTGCTTGTATCTTTGTAAAATTTCATTTTTACAAAGATATGAACCATTGATTTGATTGACGACAAGTTGTGAGTCACCAAAGATGCTAATGGTCTTGATGTTTAAAGAAAGGGCGGTTTGAAGTTCCAAAATTAAGGCTTCGTATTCGGCCATATTATTGGTACATTCAAAGTCAAGTTTGAAAGACAGGGGCATGGGTTCACCTTCATATGGAATGAGGATGACCCCCGCACCCCCACTGAGTTGACATTTAGAGCCATCAAAAAACATCGTCATTTGGTAGAATGTGTCATCAATTGAGAGGGCGGCGATAGATTCATCGGAAAACTCGCACTGAGAAGGTTGATTGTCGGGAAGAGGGGCATCCGATAGTTGGTCAGTGATTGTTTTCCCTTTGATAGATTTTTGCTGGACAAATTCTAAGTCAAATTCAGCAAGGAGCATGAGCCAACGAGCCATATGCTGGTTTTGATATGGTTTAGAATGCATGTATTTGAGGGGATCAGTGTGGGTGACGACAAAAGTTTTGTGATTGAGAAGATAGTGACGGAGCTTGGTAGTGGCAAAGACTAATGCCAAATAGAGTTTCTCGGTATGAGTATACTGAGTTTCATAGTCGACAAGTGTTTGGCTTATGTAATAGACTGCTTGCTCATGGTGTTGCTCATCTCGATGTGCGATCATGGCACCTAACGAATGATTGGTTGCAGAGATGTAGAGGTAGAAGGGTTGGTCATCTTTTGGTGGAATAAGGACTGGTGGAGAGACTAAATAACGTTTGAGGGTGTTAAAAGCCTCTTGGCAATCGTTATCCCATTTAAAGGAGACGTCCTTCTTGAGGAGGTGATGAAAGGGCTAGCAATGGTCAAAAAGCTGCAAAATGAAGCGGTGGATGGATTGGAGCTTTCCTTGTAGGCTGCCGAGTTGCTTGAGATTAGTTGGAGGTGGCATTTCAAGGATAGCGCAAATTTTGGTAGGATCTATCTCGATGCCACGAAAAGAAATAATGAATCCCAGGAGCTTTCCTGAGAGGACCACAAAGACACATTTCTTGGGGTTAAGATGGACCTGGTACTGAAGAAGGTGAGAGAAGATGATTTTGAGGATAGTCAAATGGTCACGACGAAGCTTGGATTTGCCAAGCAGGTCATCGACATAGTCCTCCATGATTTTGTGGAGGAGATCATGAAAGATGTAATTCATGGCACGCTGATATGTGGTGCCTGTGTTTTTCAGACCAAAAGGCGTGACTCGATAGCAAAAAGTTCCCCATGGTGTAATGAAAGTGGTTTTGTGCTGATCTTTTGATGCAATCAAGATTTGGTTGTATCCTAAAAATCCATCCATGAGTGATAACATCTCATGGCCAGCCGTAAGATCAACAAGTTGGTCAATGTTTGGAAGAGGAAAGTTGTCTTTAGGACAAGCTAGGTTAAGGTCACGATAGTCTATGCAGATTCGGATCCCCCTAGTTGCCTTGGTGACAGGAACGATGTTAGAGACCCACTGCGGATAATCGCTGGGTTGGATGAAGGGGACTGAAAGAAGGCACTGAAGCTCTTCTTTGACAAGAAGTGCAACATGAGGATGCATTTTGCAAAGCTTTTGCCTAACAGGCTTGGCCTCTGGGTTTGTGACAATGTTATGAGTGGCAATGTTAGGGTCGATGCCAGGCATATCGGCGTAGGTCCAGGCAAAGGCTTTGCGATTGTCTGAGAGAAATGTGGTATAGTCGGCTTGCTCCTAAGTGTCTAAAGACTGACCAATCTTTAAGACTTGAGGAATGTCAGAAGATGAAAGGTTAATGTCAATGGTTGATTCATTTAACATAACTTGTGTTTCAGAAGGGAGGGAGCGCTGAATGAAAGAATCGCCGGCACCCATATAGGTAAGAATGGCGTCGTCATCTATGTAGTGGACTGTGTTGATGGTTATCGATTCATCGTCTATCATGCTGGGATAAATGAGAGGGAGAGACTTGGGAACCCCGTTGAGCTGATAGGTTAGGGGTTCTAAGCGAATGGTGTTTATGCAAAAAAAAAAACTAAGAGGGATGGAAACCACCGACTCCGTAGGTGAGGATGGAAGAATAGGAGAG
This sequence comes from Torreya grandis, assembly GCA_037957365.1. Classification (NCBI taxonomy): domain Eukaryota; kingdom Viridiplantae; phylum Streptophyta; class Pinopsida; order Cupressales; family Taxaceae; genus Torreya; species Torreya grandis. The sequence goes on along the minus strand of JARHVA010000241.1, from coordinate 4,938,114 downwards.
TCTAGAAGAAATTGGTCGATGGTTAGTTCAGGGGAAAGGTTTTTGGAAGCCTCAGTGGGTTCTTGGAAACCCAGCCCATATTGTTTCTTTGCATTATCATCATTGGGTGTTTCGACAGGCTAATGGGAGCCTTGTTCATAACATCCAAAGCCAAAACCCTTCCATGCACACCTATAAAGGTAGGTATGTGCAAAGGTAGGATTGCTAAGAAAGGAGAAATTGGATGTGAATATTTGAGGTGAGGAGGAAGGATTTGATTTAGTAGGAGCTTGATCCAGCCCCCCATAAACGAGATTGGTTTGAAGGCTAGGAGCACCATAAGGAATGACCATTCCAATCCGACAGTCATAGTTTGGATTTTGATGAAGTTGTCCATACTCTTGAGGAGTCTAGAACATGTCTAGAGTGAGGAGACGATATTCTCCTAGTGAAAGTCTTTGGAAGATGTCGTCCATGGGGTCCTTGGTTGGTATTTGAGAAGATGATGTGGTGGCAACCGCTATTTGCGTACTAGTTGACGCTTCTGTGGGTGGAGATGATGTTTGGGTTGATGCCTTGAGTGGGATAAGAACATCATTTGGGCTATAGGTCATGTTACAAGTCTTAAATGGGGATGGGTCAGCGGGATTAACATGGACTTGTTTGTCATGTTCAAATTTGACACAATGGTGAAGTGTTGAAGGGACACAAGCCATGGCACAGATCTAAGGTCACCCTAAGAGGATGTTGTATTGGAATTCTCCTTCAATGATGTAGAAGAGCTCTGGAATTGTGCGTGGACCAACGTGGATATGAAGGACAACAGTGCCAATAGTGTTAGCGGTGGTGTCATTAAAGGATCTAAGGATTGCGTCAGTTTTCGATACACAATTCTTAGGAAGGGCCAATTGGTCAAAGGCATGGGAGGAAATGATATTAATGTTGGCACCCCCATCAATCATAACTCATTTAATATAGGTTCGATCGACGTAGGCTGTGATGAAAAGGGTAGCGTCCTAATCTTCCACGGTAGAGGTAGGAATCTCAAAATTATTGAAAGTGATGGAGGCGATAGGGGATAAAGAATGGACTAAGGCAGCAAGTGGTTGAGGGTCTTCAGGTTGGACTTCTACTGCCTATAGGGCTTTGATTAGAGCTTGGCGATGCTGAGGGAGCTTTGAATAAGGTCATATAGTGTCATCTTCACAGGCGTTTGATGAAGTTGTTTTATCATAGATTCTGTGATTGCCTTTGAAGAAGTGGGTTAGGACGCACCTAAGATGGAAATCTTGGGTTTTGGTGGTTGAGGTGCTTGGACAAAAGGATAGGTCCAAGGAATAGCAGCTTTTTCTTTTGCCTTGTCCTTGTGTGACCTAGTGGTGATATGAATGGCGTTGATTTCGAAGATAGTAGGTGAAGAAGGTGTTATGATCTGTTGGTGAGATGTTGATGTGGTTGATGAGGTTAGATGGGAAGGTGTCGAGGGTTGGTCAAGAGTGTCCTCAAGGAGAAGAGTGTCTTTCTCCATATAGCGGTAAATGACTGCCTTGAGGGCACAACAAGTCTTGGTATTGTGTCCTGGCGTGCGATGGTATAAACAAATCTTTGTATCATCGAACCAAGACAATTTTGACCCGAGAGGTTGGAATGGCTTGATGGAAGGAAGGGTAATGCTAGAAGTCTATAAAAGTTGGCATAATATTAAAACATACGAACCTTCTAAGGGGTCCGTGCTTGTTGATGCATGACGCGCTGGTGACTTCTGCTTAGGGAATGTTGAAGAAGGTTTTCGTACCACCTTTTGGGTTGGTGGTGCGGTGACAGGTGAAGATGGCACTTTCTTTGTGAGAGGTGCCAAATTTTTGAGAGGGGGTTGGCTTGTGTTTGGCGAAGGAAGTAATGGAGGTAATTTGTTTTGGTTAATGGTTGAAGTAGGAAGCACACCGATTAGGGTAGAAGGATGAGGACCTAAGATGGAGGGTAAGGTTGAGGGTGGAAGAGGGGTTCACTTCTGTGGTCTGGCAGTCTTCTTTGACTTGGTTGGAAGACTACTTTTGGTTGAGGTTTGGTTCAAGTCCACCTTCACTTGCAGGTGAGTGAGGGTAGAGAGAGGGCGAATGCCAAGTGGCTTGATTGGTTTGGATTGGGTAGATGTGGATTTAGAAGTGGAGATTTGGTCTTTGTTTGGAGTCTTGGGCGATTCTACCTTGGGAGGATTGGTAGCATGGGACGAGAGGGCACGAGAATGTTGAAGAACTTTAAGATGCTCCCACAATCCCCGATGCTCCACTTTCCTTGAAGGAAGAAGTTCTAATTTCTCCACTAGTCGGGAAAATGGTTGGGAGGATGTTGGATGAGGTTGAGATCCTTGAGAAGATGTGTTAGGTGTGGTAATAGTTTTGGACCCAAGGTGTATGGGAGTTATAACTGAATTATCATTGGTCAAGGAAGATGGAGAGTCAGGTTCTTCTCTTGGTGGAGAAGGAACAGGAGAGTGTGACTCCTCAAATGGGTAAAGGGCAGGGATTATGGTGCCCTCCACTTGCGGTTGAGGAGTGGGTAAGGTCAGGTCCTCCATAGGCAGAAGAAAAGAGGATGGTGAGACCGGTGGCATCGGTAAGGTTGAGGCGTCCTCCAGGATGAGAGAGGTTGATGGAAAACTGACCGGGGAAAGAGGTTCGTCCACACGTGATGGACTGGTAGATGGGTTAACCTCTTGACATTGGTTGGGGATGAAAAGTGAGACTATATTGACCATTCGAATATCATGTTCATGCGTGTTATCAATTAAGGTCTGGACATTATTTTGGGTCAGTGGATGGTTGGGGAATGGTTGCTTGAATATGTCAATGCCCTGGTTTGGAGGTGCATTAGGATTATCCAGAACGAGCTCCCCCTTTTCAAGCATGTCTTGGATTATGTTTTTGAAGGTTTTACAGTTTCCCGTATCATGACCTTTGACACGGTGGAAATTGCAGAAGTCATTTTCCCTATACCACGCAGGGATGGCACATGAGGGATCAAATTGTGGCAGTGGTCGAATCTGAGGGAGGTTGAGAATCCCTTGTTTAACAAGTTTTTTTAGTATAGATGCATAAGATTCTCCAAGAGGAGTTTATTGTCTTTAAACGTATCTCTACTGGAATTGACGGGTGGCGCTCTGAGATGTGGATGGTTCAGATTGATTAGATGAAGAGGATGAAGGTCTAACGGCCACAGCGTTAGTTGAAGCTTTAGACTTAGGATTTGACGATGAAGGTTTAGAAGAAGAAGAGTCATTAGTCTTAGAGTTGGGGTTCTTGCTCCGCAACTTGACTTTATTCTCCTCGATGGCACGTAATTCAAGTTTACGGGCCATCGTGAAGGCTTCGTCGAAAGTACGGAAGGTCTGAACCCTTAAAGTGGAAGAAATGTGTTTGGCACAAGCTCGGGAGAATAGTTCAATAAGTTCAGTTTGAGGTAAGGAAAAGGAGAGTTGATTGATGAGACCTCTCCAGTGAGCAACGAAATTAGCTACTGATTCATCCTCAAATTGGCAGATAGTGTAGAGGTCTGTGATCGAGACCTTCTTGGTGATATTAATGGAGAAGTGGTCAAGAAAAAGCTGGGCTAGCTGTGTAAAGGTGAAGAGGGAATGGCTGGCAATCAAGCTGTACCAGTCAAGCGTAGTGCCAAAAAGGGACATAGGAAATGTGTGCAAGAGCAATGCGTCATCATGAGCAATAAGGTAATAGGCATGTCTGAATGCCCGTAAGTGTTGCTGTGGGTCTTCCTTGCTTTGAAAGCGAGAAAATTTGGGAAGCTCCCACTGGTTGGGGTATGGTCTAATTGGAATGAAAGGATGAATAGGCTCATTGCAAATTTGCTCATATGAGAGAGCATTGCGTGAGCCAGAAACGGAAGTCTCTAAGCTAGACATTTTATCCATCAGCATTTTGATGATATCTGCTGATGGATTGGTGGGTAGAGCGCCCCCTAGATTATAAGGCGCTTGAAAGATATTTGGAGGGGCGTATGACATGGATGGTTGCATAGACGCAACATATGGATAGCTGGTTATGGGAGCAAAAGTTAGAGCCAAGGGCACTTGTGTTATGGGGTTGGTTGGCACAAGTTGGATAGGAGCCGTCAAGGATGGTTGAGGCATGGCTACGCTTGTTGATGGGTAAACGGTTACTCTTGTGTTTATAGGTGTAAGAGTAGGGGGAATAGAGACTAGTAGGTTTTGGAAAGGTGTGGGGTTTGGTTGAGTGATTTGAGGTTGAGGGAGTATCAGAACCCCCATAGAGGTAGGTTTAGATGGAGAGGCTACGTTTTGAAGGTAAGACACAGTTGGGTTATTGGTGGAGGTGTTGTCTAGTGGCTGAATTGTAGGGGCTGTTGATGTGATTCTTGTGTCAACTAAGGAAGTCAGCATCCCATAGATTGGGTTGCCTAGGGAGTCACACATTTGGCTATTCACGAGATAGTGTTGTAAGGCTTTAACGTTAAGGTCCAAGAATCGTGCAAAGTCTTGGTCCCCTTCTGGGACGATAGGAGTTTGAGGCGGGGTTGGGCGAGTAGGAGTTCTTTCAGTCTCTGAGTTGAACTCCATTATAGGATTGGTTATGGATGGTGAAGGTGGAAGTGATTGTTGACTAGCATGGTCAAGAAGGGCCTTGGTTTGACTGCATGTCAAAACCATTCAAGGTAAGAAAGGGTCAGGTTTCAGAAAACTGTGTTCTGTCAGTCTCAGAAAATCAAAATGGATGTTTAAACAGGCAGAAAGTTGGATTTTAAGCTTGCTATTTTTGGAAAAAGGAAATAGACAGAGACCGACGTTGGTATAAAAACCGATGTCGATCAAATGACCGATGCCAGTTCAAAAAAGTTGCCGACGTCGGTTACAGGACCGATGTCGGTTACTATGTTTTTCAGAAACTCAAAAAAAAGTTTTTGGAAATGGAGAAGACGTCCTTACCAGCTCAAAAAAGGCAGATAAAAATAAAAAATATGATGATGACAGACAGAGCCTAGCGTTAAATCCCTAGAAACAATTTTATTAAGATCGTATGGCTTATGCCTTAATATGATGTTTGAGGAAGTTGGTTGTAAGAAGGGTCTTAGAATAGGTAAGCTAAAGATGGTTTTAGGTATGTTAATGTGCTCAAAAGTTTGTATTAGCTTCCGTACAGGCCTGATGCTAAGGAACAAGCTCCCCTCACTTCACGATTCCAGTGGTTAGCTGGTTTTGCTTAGCCAAAATATACTTTCACTATAGTTTAGACTCTGCCAGAGAACAAAGTTGGCTTTCCCCTTGGTGGTGAAATCCAAGTAGGATTGCCAGGTTGGGTAAGGTTGTCCGCTGGGTGATGAAATCCTAGTCGGGCCTTGTCTCAAGTGAGTTTGATGTTTTATTGAGTGCACGTGGTCTGGTAGTGTAACATCAAGTGATCTACGATTTATTCAATATGCGTTTTACTAATTACTAAGTGTGGACTAGAAAGATATAAGAAAGCAAGAAATGAAATGCAGTAAGTTTTAAAGCCCCAAATCGAAATATTAAATTGGAATGAAGACAAGTAAAGGGTTGAAGAAAATGATTTTCTTACTAGTCTAGAAAATGCAAGAAAAAGGAAGAAAAAGTTCTTTTTATTTTCTGCTTATGATTTTTTTTAGAAAAGAAGAAAGAGGTGAAGGTTAAGAAGCCTAATGCAACTAAATGAACAAAGAAGAAAGGGAACCCAAGGAAGGCCCTAAAGGGGTCCCACCGGGCGTGCCAGAATGTTTCTATTCAAATTTTGTTTTCAATTTCAAGAAAGAATTAAGGAGAAACTAAGAAAGAATGGTCAAGGCTTGATGTGTACCTGGATAAAGTCTGTGCACCATAATCCAGACGCTGTGAGTACTCCTCTTTGGCTGTGGAGGAATGACACCTGCAAATAAAAGAAGCTTGGACAAAAGAAGGCGTTAAATAGACAAATGGTGGGTTGTCAAGCGAAAGCTTGATCCCAGAAGTATGAAAACTTCCTTAAGGGATATAAACCCACTAATCAACAGAAAGAAATGTCTGATAAATAGCTGAATAATGAAGAACTGAAAGTGATAAAAGATAGAAATGGAAAGGAGAAGCAGAGACTTACTTGAAAGAAGCTGTCGGATTAATCACAGTCACCGGCGTCGGTAAGCTTACCGGCGTCGGTTGGTCAAGGTGCCGACGTCGGTTAATATGCTGACGTCGGTTTGGGTAGTGACCGACGTCAGTCGGGGCAAAGGTCTTTGGACGAAGTCTGGTTAAGTCTGTGGTCCATGGACAGAGTTTGGTCAGGGTTTGGGTTTATTTGAGTAGTTTGTGGATAGAGTCTGATCAGGGTTTTGGTCTGTGGACAAAGTTTTGGGCTTGGTTGAATGGTCTGGGGTCTGAGTCTGAGAGTCTAGTTAAATGGGCATAATGTATGATCCAATAGAGGACAGAAGAAACAGAGAGGTGGATAAATCAAGATTCGGGTCTGGGTTGATTAACAGTCTGGTCTAGGGAGATATTGTTTGGAAGCAATAACTGAAAAGAGAATAAAAACACAGACAGTATACTTACCTGTGCCTTGTGGAAGATGCGCTACCGATGATTCTCGTACCTGCTTTTGATGTAGCTTGCATGGAGAACCTGTTGTTGATGGAGAACCTAAAATAGTTGTTGCACCTGAGGGAGAGAGTGGGAGGCTTAATTGAGAGATTTCACAGATTGACGGATGGTCAAAGATTAGGATTCATCAGTTGCTTCCAGAGATTAGCTGATTTTTGATTCGAGATCCTCAAAGAGTTTGAAAATTTGGTTAAGTATAACCGACGTCGGTGATTCCACCGGCGTCGGTCGACACTTGGCCAACGTCGGCGGGGTTAGAACGGGCAAAAAGAGCCACTAAGCCCATTTTTCATCCGCCAAGTGCCCTATCCATTGAAGAATGTCGAGGATTGTGCTAAATACGCACGAGAGTTTGTTAGGCAGTTAGAGAGAAGTGGGAGTAGGTCTTGAGTGAGTCATAGGATGGGAATTAGTCCAAGGTGAGGTGTCCCAGGCGAGGTGTCATGGGTGAGGTGTCAAAGGAGGCGGGGTTAATTCAAAATAAGTTAATTATTTTAAATTAGTAATTGTTAGGAATGGACTAAGGGGGAAAGTGACCAAGGGTTAGACACTTTTTAGGTGTCTACATAACCATCTAACTCAAAAACATAATGACAAATGTTACATACCTGAGTTTGGCATTACTATCTAGGTGTGTAAAGAGATCCAAAACCAGCTTCAAAAAACTCAGTCTTGTTTCTAATCCACATTATTGCTTACTGCCTATTTCATTCTTGCATAGTATAGGTAACTACTAAGTATATAATCCTTTATTGTACTTGTCATATTTATAAGTTGTCATTATTAAATCAATTTTAATATTATGCATTCAAATATATGCTTGATTTTTATTCTTTATGATTTGAATTACACAACATTTTATATCTTAATTATATTAAGTAATAAATCTAAATTAGGGTAAAACACATCCCAAATAGGTTAAAATATTTATATATGCCAGTTTCATTTTTTTACTTACAATATTTTTCATAATTGAAATCATTTTCTTGTTGGTGGAATCAACTTGACCATTTCCTTGAGGGTAGTATTTGGATGAATGATTATAAATAATTGAATAATGTACTAATAATTCAATGTATTCACTAGACATAAATTGAAGTTCATTATCAAAAATTATCTTTAAAGGAACACCAAAATGTGAAAAAAATTAATTTTCCAAGAAGGTGACTAAGCTTTTATAAGGGTTACGTGTCATTTCATAAATTAATCATTATAAATTAGAATATACATATGACCAATAGAAAATGGAAGATTAATATCAAAAATAAAACCAATGCCATATTTAGTAAAATCTTTCATAGGGATAATTGGATTTAAAGGCATAACATGTAATCATCAAGAAAGCGAACAAGCGTGTCAGCCTTTCCTTGTGATTATTACAAAATATATATCAAATAAAATGTCATAAGGATAATGACTACCCATAAAGGTTATTTTTAGATAAATTAAGCACACATGATTATAAAAATCCCTCAATAATTAATAATCTACTTAAATGGCCCATTAAAATACACCATTTAGTTATAATTGGGTTATTCGTACATTGGCAAAAATCATGAGACAAGGGTTTATTATAAGTAATTACATGTTACAAAATATATTCCCATGGAGAAAGAGTCTAGAGGGTGAAATTCTAAAGTTGTGGATTACATTTAACATTCCTTCCCAACTAACAAATGCTTACAATGTTTGTGTGTTAAGTGGGACCCCTTGCCTTCTGATTATTATGGAAACAAAAGTGTGGAAAAATGTTGTTAAGTTAATGACTAATTTTGGAGGTCATATTGAGGTGCCTTCAAATATAATTAAATTTCTTGTGTGTGTTTAAGTCATCTATAGATCACCTTAGTCATTGATCATTACTCTAATGGCATTTAGGAATGTGGGGCTGACCCAATTATGACCCAATCATGTATTTATGTTAATTAAATGAAATATTCCATGGGAATTTAATTAGATTGATAGTTTTTATGGGATTTTTCTCATATGTGTTTAAATTATCTTGATATAACCTTTATGGGTAGTCAAGATAATATAACATTTATTCAAAAATATGAGTATTATTTTTAGCACTTAAATATAATGGATTTCAATTTGGTTGACAAACTTATGTTGATGTGAATGAGACTTACCCAATGAATTATTGGGATAATACCTCTCATTATAGGATCAATTACTAGAACTCTAAGTCATGAGTTCTGGGTATTCACTTTTATAGACAACCACGAGGTGAAACAACCATGAGAGTAATATGGTTACCTATTACTTTCAAATAGTTTTATATTTAGGTAGTTGGATCAACTCTTTATAAAAACTATTATGGTATTATAGAAACATGGTTATATGCTAAAGTAATGTAGATTTGATAAATAAACTTCAAAAGAGAAAGTAGGGTTAGGCAAGGAAGAAGTGTTCTATGTTTAAATGAATCAAATATTTCAAACAAACTCACCTTTGGTTTTAGTCAAGCAAATTTAAACTAGTATTTAACCCACTCTGGTAATAACTCAGATCAAGTTAGACAAAATAAAAAATTTATGGAAAATATTTGTGAAACATATTACATAACATCGATCTAAAATATCTAATTAATGACAAATTGCTTAAAACATGTTCAACCACAAATCAAGATCAAAATCATAACCTCTACATATAAAAAATTATAATAGTTATTGATACAATCTAACTCTTCAAAAATTATATGCTTTGCCAATCACACAAATCAATTTTACTCAATTAAAATTACTCGAGCATACCATAAAATATGAGAAAGAGAACAAAAATAAAGCACATTGGACTTTCTTGAGAATTTTGTAGCTTTATTGATATTGACAAGATCTTCTTCTTGAATTGAGAGGTCCAAATACAATGTAAAAATAATCCAAAGGTAAATTTTACAACAAATTAGGGAAAATTTCATGAAAATACAAAGGAAACTTTAACTATAACTAGTTCCATACATGCAAAAAAAGATATGTAAATGCTCAAGTTTGATTAGGAGTCTAAATTAACTTAAGTTGATGTGGTACTAGGTAGTGAGGTGGTAGTAGTCAAAAACCCACTTGGTCTTGTAGTTGTAACTATAAATTAGGAATTTGACTTAAGATAGGATGGTTAGTATCATGTTAGTTCCAAAATAAAAACAAATTGAAATAAAATGCACTAACTAGCATAACTCCTTTAGGCCTAGTCACTAGGGGGAGCTTAGTGATGAAAAATCATTTGAAAACACAACTAGAAATGGAAATAAATGAGAAATGTAAACACAAAACACAAACTTCTTACCAAATCCTTGATTGCTCCAAAATGTTCCTTCTTTGGCTTGCTCGGCTTGTGCTCCAAGAGATCTTCATCAATGGAGTGTGGCTACCTTCATCTCCTCTTAACACCTTTGGATTATGATGGATTTGGCTCAATAATTGGGCATTATAACACTAAACTGCATTAGGACTTGAAATCATTTAAGCATTATAACTTAACACAAAAAGATATTTAAATTCAATAGGCAAGGTCTTCTATTTATAGATTTTTTAAAATGATCAGAATGAACCTGAATCATCCATCTCAAGATGAAGATGTGTGGCTAAAAATACATTCAATTTTGGAGGCCAAATTCAATAAATTCACTCATAAATATTTGGGATAAAGAGGCATGGAAGGTTATAATGATGCATGGGAGGGCTTAATGAGACATTTTATACATTTATGGCCTAGGGATGCCTTCCCAAGAAATGTTGTCACATGATGATGTAGTTATTCAATATCAATTTCCATAAATAAATATTCAAAAATTTCCACAAAAAAATAACTTAAGATCTTAATTAAAATTAATTAAACTTAAGCATGATTAGTCAACTTTGATGTAAATCTTGGCAATTGATGCACAAATTAATCAAATTGGTCAAAATGTCATATTATTGACTAAAAATTTGACTAGATTGGAATTAGAAGTTGATGTTAGATGCATTGGAACTTTTATCCAATTTAGGATGTTCCCAACAAAAAATAACAAGGGCACATTTCTTGTGCAAGAAATTTGGTAGAAAAGAGCAATCTAGAGCATCTAGGTGCAAAAATGTCATTTTGACTCAAAATGATCTTATCAAAGTTAGATGTCTCATAAATTACATTGCCCTATTTAAGGATACATTAGCCAACTTTGGCACTTGTATATGACACATTTGACTCATTTAATGTGTTTTAGTGTTTTTAGGCCAAATTGTGTATTTTGATATAAATTGGTCAAAATCCTAGTTGGACGTCATTGGTGGCCAGTTTTAGGTGTCTACAGTTTGCTCTTATTTGGGAAGATGTTGCAAAATAAAGGAATAACAATGTCTTCTCAAATAATGAGAAATGCCCTGTATTTCAAAAGGAAGATTATGATTGAAGAAAAAGCTCCAAATTGTGTTTGCCATTTATGAACATATGATTGTAATAAGGGGATATTAGTATGGTGTTAGTGAATGAAATCAAATATAAACAAAACACACTAATGCTAACACCTTAAGCCTATCTCAAGGGGGGAGCCTAATAATAAAACCCATATAAGAAACACAACTAGAATGCAAAAGACAAAGAAATCCTTCACCTTCCTTGGATGCTCCAAATATATTATTGAATTGGATTACTCATATTGTGCTTAATGAGTCTTCATCAAAGGAGACTTGGCTATCTCCTCTATTCCTTTGCACCTTTGGATTTATGGATTTGGCTTGGCTCAATAATTTGGCATTATAACACTTATTGCAATGGCTTGAGAGAGATTTTTAGCATTATAAATTTACACAAAAAGAGCTTAAAATTCAATGGGAAATGCCTCCTATTTATATATTTTTCAAAATGATCAAAATGAACCTGAACCATCCATCTCAAGATGAAGATGTGTGGCTAAGAATACATTCAATTTTGGAGGCTAAATTCAATAAATGCCCTTATAAATATTTGACATAAAGAGGTATTAAATAGGTATGAAAGGTCTTAATGAGGCATGAGAGGGATTAATGAGATATTTCATGCATTTATTGCCTAGGGATGCCTTCTCAAGAAATTATCTCACTTGATGATGCGGTTATTCAATATCAATTTCCAAAAAGGGCCTGTAAGTTAGCTTTTTAGAAAAATAGTTGTGTCTTTAAATTTCTTGTCCACACAAGTTAGATCCACTATTGGGATATTGAGGAGAACTTTATCCCTTTTCAATAATTATTCATTATTTAGAAGAAGGTCATGTAATACCTATATCACTATAGTGGCTCTCTCAATTTTCTCCTTGGCATGTGAGACTAACTCAATCACTTCATCACTATTGACTTAGTTTTCTTGGGTGATTTTATCTTTGAAACTTTCCATAAAAGGCACAAAGTAAGTAGTAAAGTGATCATGTGGGACCAACTACCCATTTATAATCAAAACTACATGTATTTTATCCTCTTTTAATAATCCTTAATTTTTATAAACTACTTTATATATAATTTTGAACACTCCATACATCACCCTTTCCCATTATTTAAAACATGCTTTCATGTTTGTATCCCATATTTGAACCATATTAATACCTACCAATGGAATTTTCTCAATATGAGGATATCATTCTTGTTTTATTGCTTTGGTGAGAGCATCCAATCAAGACTCCACTTATACAAGCTTATTTTGGTACTATTTTACCTTATCACCTAAATGAATGATTTCACCTTTAGCTTTAAAAATTTCAACCAATATGTTGTACAAGGTTTATAAGTCTATTTCAAAATCATTAGTAATATTACCTAGGAATATATTTTTTATTTGTGTTTTCAATCTATACATTTTCTATTTCATTCCTTAGACTACCTTCCTATTCATCTTCCCTATAACCTCAATGACTAACTCAGGATCTTCTGCAAAGTAATCCTTTTCACATGGCCTAGTTTTCCTTTTCTTGGTTAGGGTGAATTTTTTTTGTTTGATCTAAGTTATGGTTGGATTTTACCCTATTTCTTGTTCAAATATCATCAAAACTTTTGGTTTGTCTACTATTACCATGTCTATCCTCTGCATTTTTGTTAAATACATTTGTTGAATCCAATCCATGCCTCTTATAGGCATAGAAAGTGTAACGATAATAAGAGGTGGAGGTTTTAGATATAAGGTCATGACTTACATAAAAATGGAAGTTTTAGATAAAAAAAACCTTGTGGTATATGGTGGTGTAGTGATCCTAAGTATAGGAGATGGTCTAGGTGGTGTGAAGAAAGAGATTGGAATGGTTAAGAGGGGTAGAAAAGAGGTAACTAGTTGAGCATATGTAATATGATAGGTGAAAAACCATCTAAGAATTATTGTTTTATTTGATTTCCCACTAGTTTTCTTAGGTTTTTAAATATTTATACTATTTATGTTATGAAGCTTTGACATAATTGTGACCTAGGAAGATGAAGTTATGTTAATAAGATCCACAATATGTAATGGTCCAAGGAGAGGGACTTGTCTATTCAAGACCCCTATTGTTGTGATTATTTAAAAAATTAGTGGAGGTAGTATAAGTAAAATTAATTGGTGTAAGTGAATACATATAGGGTATATACTCTTCAAAGGATCTTTATCTCTTAATAAGACTGACTGTACTATAGGTTTGTTATTTTATCTTTAGGTCTAATTATTCTTATTTTTGTAATTAAAAAATAAAATTTTAAGACCATATATAAATTTCATACATCTATCCACATGATATTCATATCAATATAAAAGTTTTATATCTTATTACCAATTGGTTTCTCAATAAAAATGACAAAATTATATTTAGGCCCAATTAGGCCTGTAGAATACATAGTCTCTTATATCTACAATTTTATAAGATATAAAGGTTTAAAACCATTTTAATAATGTAAATTATGTCCTTATAAAAATAAATACAAATTTTTAACAATATTTGATGGTTTATTTAGGTTTTATAATAATTTTAGTGATTTAAACCCTGACCTAGGGTTTTAACTCAAAACTCATAACCTAGAGCAAAGAAACAATTAAATATTCTATTTTAAGGATGTTAAAAACCTCATATCAGTTGTATTATGTATTTAATATTATTTATCAACACTATAAAATTTAATTTAAGCTTGATCTATCATAAAAACATACAGAAAATACTTTTCCTCCTCGACTATGTAAAAGAAAACCTATTTTAAGACTTCTAGTAATTGAGAACATAGCATTGAGAAACTAGTTTAAGAAATAGTGAATCAAATATTTTCATTCAACTATTGAAAAACCTAAGAACTCATATAAACCATCACCAATTTTTTTTTCATTCATATATTTTTTTATAAGCATATACAAACCTATAGACATTCTTTTTGGTTTACACTCACATACAACCATCAATCTTCAAATTGAGCTTATCCTCTCCTTTTTATGTATTATTAGTATATTATATTTATGTTAAGAGCCTTATAATATGCATTTATTATTTATTAATTTTTTTCATGCATCAAAATTCTCTCAACTAACCTAAGACTCTTCTAACATGCTTGATTTAGCCCTTTTGCTATGTTAAATAAGGTTTATCATAGTAGAAAAAAAGTTTGAAGACATTTACATAAAGTGTCAAGACTAAAAACATATTTAAAATATGTTATTACACCAAAATTATCACTTATATAAGTATCATGATCCTTGAAACTTGATAAAACTCTCTAAAAGTTCTAAAACCAATTCAAAAATTTGAATTTCCTAGTTTTGGAAAGAAAGTCAAAAACACTCTTAAATGACCTAAAATCAAAAAATAAATCATATATATGACTTATTATTGAGAAAAATTACTAATAAGATGTTATAATACCACAAAATAACACAATTGAAATATTTACAGTGAAGCACTTGCATCAAACTACCAAGGAATAAAAATATTGTTCATGAGCTCCTACTCATGAGTTCTTCAACACTGTTGCCATGCTTGATTATATCTAAGGGTGTCATCCATGTTGCATCATAAATTAGATGGTTTTTTTAATTTTACCATTTTATAGAATTATTATTTATCATGTATCTTTTTCACTACTTTCTTGTCTAAAATGGCTTTAGGCCAATCTGGTTGTACCTTTGGTAGTTTCTGCTCCCAATAGATGATCTTATCATATTTGTCTTCAAGTGAATTCTATAAGTTATCTTCTTATCTAAAATTATATATATCTAATACATTGAAAATGGGTGAGATTCAAATATCAATTGGAAGTTCCAATTCATAAGCATTACTAGAAAATTTTCTCAAGACCTTACAAGGTCCAATATTTTTCATTTTCAACTTGTTATATTACCATTTAAAGAATATTTATTTCCAAAGGTGAGTAAGAAATAAATAAAATACTTAAAAATAAACTTATTTTCTTTTCAAATAAGTAATTTTTTATACTTGTACTTTATCTAGCTATTGTTGTACCTACTCATGTAATTCTTGCATATTTTTTGCAAAATCCTCACCTTCTATACTTCTTTTATATTTCTTACCCAAGTTCCTCAACTCATAAAATCCCATTGGATGGATGACATACACAATATAAAATGGAATATAACATTTAATTCTATTTGGATAATCATTGTATCCAAATTCTGACTGAGCTAGTACTTGATCCCATCATTTTGGATGGTCACTTTCTAAACTTCTAAGTATGTTTCTAAGTTTCCTATTGACCATTTCAGTTTTACCATCAGCCTAAGGATGGTAGGTTGAGTTTAATTTTAAATTTTTCCAAAATTTCTTCCAAAGACTCCTCCAAAAATTTCCTAAAAATTTGGTATATCTATATGAAATAATACTCCTAGGAAGACCATGCAATCTCACTACTTCTTTGAAGAACAAGTTAGTAATATGAGTTGCATCACTTTTCTTTGTATAAGTAATAAAGTGTACCATATTATAAAAAAAATTATCAACCACTAAAAAGATATAATAATTACCTTTTTGAGTCTTTATAATCCCAAGTACAAAGTCCATACCTATTGAATCCTATTACCTGCTAGGAATGGGTAATGACTGATATAGTCCTATGTTTTAACTTTTTATTTTAGAATATTGACATATTATGAATCTATCAACAAAATTATTCACATCATATTTCATCCCTATCTAATATTAAAGTGAAATTAATTGGTCAAGTGTCCTATCTTACCCAAAATGTCTTGCCATGTTGCCATTATGTTTCTCCTTTAGTAGATTCTCCCTCGTGGATCCTTTTGGTATGCATAGTTGAATTACCTTGAATAACAATCCCTCTTGAAACATTTATTCCATCCATGGAATCATATATTTTATTATTTTGGGTTCTCACATGCTTCATGTGCCTCCTTGAAATTAAGATATTCCTTGTACAATTCTTTCAACATGTCAAATCTAAAGATACTCACTTGAAACTCCTACAAAATCAGAATTCTCCTACTTAAAGTATATGAAATTTTTTTAGATTACCAAATATTATGCTTGAAAACAAAATCAAAAAAAATTTAATAACTCAATCCACTTTACATGCTATGACTTAGATTACATTGATTAGTAATAAATTGTAAGGCATGATTTTGGTATAAAGAACAAACCTTTAAGCATCAAATAATGCATCCATTTATTCAAGGATTAAAAAATAGCATAGAAATTTTGTCATATGTTTAATATTTCCTCTTTTCCTCATTAATTTTATCCCTAAATTATGCAACTCATTTTCCTTCTTGACTCAAAATAGCTCCTATGGCAGTCTCACTAGCATCACACTCTACATGAAAAAAAATTCCAAAATTAAGCAAATTTCCAATGGGCTACTCTGTAATCTTATTCTTTAAAATATAAAAACTTTTAGTATCTAATTATTACCATCTAATTTTTTTTTTGTTTCCCTTTATTGTTTCCACAATTGGATCCCAAATGTTATTGAAATTTCTTATGATTTTTTTTGTAAAAATTAGGCAAACCATGAAAACATCTTACCTCATATGCACTCTTTGTTGTAGTTAATTCCACTATGGCTTTGAAATTATCCTAATCCATCTTAAATCCTTCCTTTGAAATGACAAATCTCAATTAGATTAACTTTGTTTTCATGAAAGTGCACTTATTGAGGTTGATTGTTAGCTTTTCTTCTTGTAGCTTATTCAAAACTATTTTATATTCTTTCTTTGATTGACTATAAGTCAAAATATCATATAGGTAAACAATAATAAATTTACCTATGAAATATTTAAGTACCTCATTCATAATCCTCATAAAAGTGCTTAGAGTGTTGGTCAGCCCAAATGGCATTACAAGACATTCATAGAGCCCATCATTTATCTTAAAGGTTTTTTTATATTCATCTCCCTCTTTGATTTTGATATTATGATAGTCACTTTTCAAATCTATCTTGAAAGATTACCTTGAACCACTTAAACAATCCACTATACCATCAATTCTAGGTTAAAAGTATCTACACTGAATTGTGATCTTTTTTATGGCTCTTGAATCAGTACACATTCTCCAACCTCCATCCTATTTAGGTGTTAGGAATATTATAAAAACATAAGTACTCAAACTCTCTCAGATTAACCCCTTATCCAACAATTCCTGCACTTGTTTCTTGATTTCTTCATTTTCATTTGGTGTCATTTGGTAAGTTTCCTTATTTACTAGATTGGCTCCTAGTATGAGATCTATGTGAAATTTGATTCTTATCCTTATAGTTAGTTCATTAGGTAGGTCATCCATAGCTATATCAACAAACTCATTAATCAAATTCTCAATTTTTATAGGTAGATTAATCAGACTTAGTAGTTGTGATTATTGTTTTAGGCTTACCAACAAGTGGATAACATACTGTTTCCTTTCTAATTTTCTATAATATCTCTTTTCCAATTGTCAATATCATATTAAGACTGTCTTGCATTACTACATTCTCCTCCTTCAATGGTATAAGTGTGTGATTCTTTTCATCTTTCTCAAATGTTTAGGTATTACTTCTCCTGTCATGTATTGCCTTCTTATCAAACTACCAAGATCTTCCCAAAATAGCATGACATACATCCATAAGTATGACATCACACATAACCTCATCCTTATAGATATCTATTTTAAATTCCACCTTACAGTTCTCATTTACTAATACTTTATGTCCTTTTTATAGCCAAGACACCTTATAAGGAGTAGGGTGTGTTGATTTCTTCAAGCCTAACTTGTCAACCATTTCAAAATATAATGAGTTAATAGTACTTCCACTACTTATAAGTGGTCTTGAATAATGTATTTCTTTATGTGGGGTCCTTTATCTCCTTTTTGGGCTTGAGTAACACTCTTTTCATGAGTAAATAATCTCCAAATTTAGGTACATCTTCATGAAAAGGTGATGCCATAATATCCTTATTATCTTGGATAATTTTAGCACTAATTTTACTTATATAAGGATTATTTGGGCACTCATAAGATCTAAGTCCATACTTGTTGCATTTAAAACATCTACCAACAATGCCTCTTCCTTTGCCTCTTGTAAATGGTATTCTACCTCTAAAATAATAACCAAATATTTTAAATTGATCTGGTATTTGTGAATTATTGGATTCCTCATGATGTGCTTGAAAATAAATTCTTTCACCATGTTGTCCCCTTCCTCTAAAATTTCTACCTTTACCTATTTCATGTTGAGTCTATTTCCTAGGCAGTTTCTCTTATGCCTCAAGAGAAAATTGATATGCCTCTTCAACAGAACTTGGTGATAAAATACTAATATCATATTTGATGTTTGACCTTAATCCATTGATTTATCTAGCCACATTTTCAACATATTCTTCTATATGTCCTACTCTAATGGTTAATTTCTAGAACTCCTTTGTGTAGTCCTTGATTATCATCTCCTTTGCCTTAAATTTTGAAGCTTCTTGAAAATATTAATTTGGTAGCCTTTTAACATAAATTTTACCTTATACTTGGCCACTATTATGTCCCAACTCTTAATCTTGTGCTTCCCTTTCCTTCTTTCATCTTTAACTCCATCCCATCATAGGGATACATGACCTTTAAATCTGGGAATATCAAACTTCACCTTTTTATCATCCTCCATGCCTTCATACTCAAACTACTTGTATATGGCATTGATCCATTCAACCTTTTTATCCATATTCAATCTACCTTCATACATACTTACTTCAATTTTGGGTTTTATAACTTACCCCTATGACTACTCTAATTAGTCTCTCTTTTGCCCTCTCTTCTACTTCCTCTAATTTTACCCCTTCTTCTTGAGGCCTTTCTTCTAATTATCTATCACTGACATCTCCCATGTCAATCCCTCTTCTCTAAGAAATATTCATTTCCTAAAAATGATCTTGAATATTTCTCATTTCTTCAAGCCACATGGATTGAGTAGGTTGTCTTCCTTGACCTCCTCTAGCTCTTACTCAAGCTTCCATATTTACAAACTTCTTTCACAATTTATCAATCAAATCCTTTCAAATTAATAAAACCTAAACTATTCTCTAATACCACTATGGTGTAAGTGAATATCTATAGTGTCTATACTCTTCAAAATATCTTGATCTCTCAATAGGATTAATTGTACTACAGGATTTTTATCCTGTCTTTAGGTCTAGTTGCTATTATTTTTGTACTAAAATCACAAATAAGCATAGAATGAAGACCATTTATAATATTTCATACATACATCCACATGATATTCATATCAATACATAATATTTATATCTTCTTACAAACTAGTTTCTCAAGAAAAATGATAAAATTGTATTTATCCCTATTTTAGGCATGTAGAATGCACAATCTATTATATATATATATATATATTATAGAATATAATTATAGAATATATAAAGGTTTTAAACCACTTTAATCATGTAAATTAGTTCCTTATAAAACTAATTATAAAATTTTAACAAGATTGGACTATTTTTTTAGTTTTTATAGCAATTTTAGTGATTTAAACACTTGACCTAGCGTAGTAACTCAAAACTCAAACCTAAGAGCAAATAAACAATGAAATATTTTGTTTTAAGGATGTCAAAAATATTTTTTCACTTTTATTAGGTCTATAATATGATTTATCAACCATTTTAAATGTAAACTAAACTTGATATATCATAAAAACATACAAAAAACACTTTTCCTCTTGGACTGTACACAAGAAATCATGTTTTAAGACTTCTAATAATTGAGAAGAACATAGAATTGAGAAACCAATTTAATAAATAGTGAATAAAATATTTTAATTCACCTATTAAAAAACCTAATAACTCATATAAATAAATCATCAAAGTTTTGTTTTGTTCTTTTTTTTTAAGCATATACAAACCTATAGACATTCTTCTTGGTTTACACTCATATACAACCACCAATCTTAAAACTAAGCTTATCCTATCCTTTTTATTCATTATTAAGATTATATATTAATGTTTCAATCCTTATCATATGCATACAATAAGTCTCAACTTTTTTCATGCATCAAAATCCTCTCAACTAACCTAAGGCTCTTCTAATATGTTTGATTTATCCCTTTTCCTATGTTGAATAAGGTTTATCATAGTAGAAAATAGGTTTGAAGATATTTACAGTAAGTGTAAGAGTAAAAAAATATTTAAAACATGTTATTATACCCCAAATATCACTCACATAAGGATCATGATCCTTAAAACCTGCTAAAACTCTCTCAAAAGTCTAAAACCAATTCAAATTTTTGAATTTCCCAGTTTTGGTGAAAAAGTCCAAAACACTCCTAAATGACCTAAAATCAACAACTGAAGCCTATATATGACTTATTATTGATCAAAAATTACTCCTAAAACATTATGAGACCATAAACTAACATAATTTAACTATTTATAGTGATGCACCTTCATCAAGAAGGGAATGTTCTGTCAAAATAAGGGAAGCCAAAGAGATTGATGTTATGACTTGTGGTGATTTTTGAGGTACAACTACCACAATCACTAAGGAAAAATAAAGGATAAAATGGTATTAATTTTAATAGTATATGTATATGAAATTATGGGACTTGGGGCCACTTTTAAATAAATTATACTAAAAGCCTTTATATTTGGTACAACCTCCTTAAGATGCAAAGCTTCAATAGTGGGTTGTTGAACTAGGTTATGAGGTCAAGAAACAATAGGATCGTACTATAATTCAAGCATGTAATTATAAGGGGTGCCAACATAATGGCTAATAAGGCTGAGTGGAGTAGGTTGAATGACTTAAAATTACTTATGTGAACTAAGCCTTGAAGCTTACCCTTGAGATAATGTAACAATGATTGGAATAGGATGAACAATAGGGGTGACATAGTTACCTAAAGTGGAAGAGTTATTGTTATTTAATTTGGTGAAATTGGGATCCCTTGAAATACTCTCCTCCTTAAATGTTCATTAGTGGAAGGAAAATATTCTTATAGCTCATGATATGGTTTCCTTTCCTACACTCTACCATAATGAATTTCCCTAGTTATTTCAATTGTTACCCTAGCACCATGCATCTTCCTTATGGTCTCTCCTTCATCATAAAAATTGATAAATATATGGTCTAAAGTGTTAGTCTCATGATGATATACAATGTTAACTTCTACCCTTAATGACCTTAGATGACTTTTCACCTTTCCATTAGGATCCCAATGGTTGAGTTAATTAATATGTAACACAAATTAAGATCTATGAGTTGTAACATAGGTCATTGATGACCATATTTTGTAATTGGTCCTCCCAAATTGGATATATATGGGATGTACCATGCCCCATTTGAACTCTCTTACAAATTTCATCTACCATGTTCATGATTTGGTAAACAATTTCTTGCTCTACTAATTTGTTTGGGACACCCCTAGGTAGTGTCAATGGAGCCTTCATTATGCCTTCCACTCTAACAATTATGAAATATGTATAGTACCAATAAGCACCAATATTTTCAAATTTTCTCCTTATCCCCTTATATAATATTGGCATAAGACTTTCATTAATATCATCATAGACAATAAAATAGAAACAATCTACTATTATTTGGATATTTTGCTTATACCCATGTATATAAAGTCTTGAGAAGCATTTATAGATTTTGATCCTAGAGCAGGAGTCCATGTTGTGATTTATGGGTAGTACATAATGGCCCATATTTCATCAACCAAATAAAATAACATATATAAATTACCACTTCATTTGACCCTATGAACATGGTGAGCCAAGTTGTAGCAATTATCTCACCCAAAGTGGCAATCTTCTTGTCATCAATAATTATGGATAGCAAAGGTACCCATTTTACATCTACCCTAGTTATGTCTACCACTCCAAATACTATTTTCATCATATCCATTCCCAACCTAACTCCCAATCTAAATTTCATAATGTAGATTGAGCTAATATTATATTTGCACACAAATTTGTTAGTCTTTTGCTATGTCCTTTAATACTTATCTGATGTCATTTCCTTCCATCCAACTCAAGGAAACCATCCTAGTTGTATATGGTATCTAGTTTGGTAAATTGATAATAACCCTTGTATGCAACACCAACAATATAGGCTAATAAATTATTCTTCCTTAGAGTTTCCACAATGTCATTTTTACATTTTGTGATAATGAAAATATTATGAACTAAGTCAATGCAAGGATATACCTCTAGTTTGGTTGCAGATCGATGCAATCTAGCCACTTTGATAAATGAAATGTATATAGAGCATTATTTTATTTCAATAGGGAAATTATCATCATCAGTCACATATTTATGGTCTCAATTTCATCAAACATGGTGTTATAATGTTGAATACCATGTCCAGTGCCTAGAAATCTAATGGTGTGTCTGTGAATATGTGCTCAGTTACATATGAGTAAAAATACTCCATGGATGCCTATATATTGAAGTTAAATTTATATGTAGTTGATTGATCATGAATTTAGTTTCCTTGTGCTTTGAAATCAAATTCTCAATAGTAATTAGCTTGATATTTTTAGGTGTTCAAGAATTATGTGGATTATGACCTCTATGAATTCACTTAGTCACTTGGATGTTTTTAGATTTACAGTCACATCTTAACAATATTAATATGTTGATAATCAACTCAATTCATGCAATTTAATTTTATTAAATAGCTTTTATTTCCATCTCATGTTATCTGAATTAATTTCCTTCACAAGGAAAACTAGCTTGGACATGTGTCTTTAATTTACACTATAAATTAGAAAAACTATTTGTTCATTGAGTTGAGTCAATTTTATTAAACACTTGAGAGTTTTCCACATGGACGTTTTCATTTCTATTTTATAATGTCAGTGTCATGTGGAATTATTTTACATAGTTGTTAATTATTTGTCAATATTTGGAAGCCCAACATCTTATCTCTAAGGGAGAGTGAGATGACAAGTGGAAAATTTAGATTGAATCATAAACCCATGGAGATTCACTTATAAATTTCATTGTGTTTTCCCATTTTGATGATAAATATTTCTGATACTATAAAAATAATAAATGTGGCATAGTGAAAAGGAATCAAATTGGTTTACTGCAGGCTATATACTACAAAGTTGCATGATCATGACAATTGGGTTACAGACCTGTAAACCATAGTAATTTATTTAAATTATTTTTTTTAATGCATTGGGAGGATGTGAATTAAGATTTAATTACAAACCTATAAACAAAAAAAAAAAGGATCTATTACAAAGTTATGAGGATGTGAATGAATAACACTTGGCATGACTTAGATAGCTCAAGCCTTCATGATGAATAATTTTTTTGAATATGCATTTGATTTAAATTTATTCTAATAAGTATAAACTTGACATGTGGATCTCACTTGGATTTGGATATGACACAAAGTACACAAAATTTGTGAAGATGTGATGCATGGTTTGGACCAAAATTGTAAAATGGAATTCCATGAAAATGAGACACTTGGCTTGGATAAATACCAAAATAATCCAAACTCGTCACTATTTTCATTTGAATTAATGGAACACATGAAATTCTACATATCAAAAGATAACACTCAAATCGAACGTGTCAAAGTCAAATAGTAAACATATTTGTGTTAAATCAAAGTTATTATAGATTCATTTCATATTTTGATTTTAAAATGTCTAATGATTTGATGTGTTGGGATAATAAATGTATCAAATCACTCATTATAAGTCAAAAATCAATAAATATTTAAAAATAAGTTGGCTTCAAATTGAAAATTCAATGATTTTACATATTTATCTCAAAACCATGCACTTATCCAAGTGAATCCATATAACCTATAGGGGTTTATATTCTAAGGAGTGGGGGCATGTTGGTGATGATAATTTCCTTAATGAGTTGTACTTTAAAATAGATTACCTAAAATTATTAGCCTCTTTCTTCCAGATCCTTCTCTAGCTACATTTTATGTTTGTTTTTTAATTTCCAGCATGAGTTCAAGGGAGTTTGTTTGTTCAAAGTCTTTACTTACTTGTTAACTTCATTGGAGGTAGTTGTTGTGGCAATCATGGGCTAGGAAAATGAACATGTTATTATGGATCCACTCTTCTTTCTTTATTTAGAGAGGAGGTTTATGGCCTTTCATAGTGTAATCTCTGAAAAATTATTCAAAAATGTTTTTTGGGCTCCTTTGGGGTTGGTAATTTGGTAAATTTGGGACATCCTTGGGATAGACTATATGCAAATGGAAATTAGAAGAAATTTATATTCATAAGTTTCCTCTGATTTTGTTTCCATTTTGTTAAAGGTTCTTGGAAATAAGTAATGAAGTAGGGAAGTCATAGAGATATTTGTGTGTACAAGTTTTAGAGGTAGGCTAATAAAAATCCTCGAAGTTGTCACCCTAGAAACCCCCAAATGACTTCTTCTCTAAAGATTAGAAACCATGGGCATGGTTTCATTGAGGACATTCAAGGAACTAGAAGAATGATTCTTCAACCTAGTGAACTATATGGAATAAATGCAATATTTCATGTGAGTAATGAATTATTGATAGGGTAAGCTCTTCCCCCATCTCAATATAGAAGCCCTTATATCTTCATTACCCTCTCTTAGTCACCTACTATAAATTAAATTGAAAAGCAATGTTTCCTCAGTAGCTAAATATCTAGTTAGGGTGAGTGGGATGGGGGCTCAAAAGGTGTTAGGGAAGAGGAAAGTGGGAGACATTAGTTTTTTTGATGGATTGGTCAATTACCTTGGTGTGCATCATAAAGGTAAGGAGAATGGGGGTTGTAGAGTTATTATGAAGCTTGGTAGAGGAAGTAAGAGAGGAAAAATTATCTCTCATGTGGGGTTGGAAGAATGTGGTGTTGTTTTAAAAATGGGCATTAGTGAATAGAAAATCTCTTGATAGGGATGATTATTGGGGTCCACTAATTGATGTGTTAAGTAGGAAATGAAAGGAAAAACATAGTAGTAGGTCCCATGATGGTAATCCTTTGGGTGGTACTCTAGGGATGGATTTTAGGCTAGTTGGTGGTATGAATCACACTGAAGTTAAAAATAATGGTAGAGTCTAAGAATTATTCATTTTAGGAGGCATAAATAATAAATGGAATGGTTCTAATAATGAGTAGATGGTTGTTGAGAATGTTTCTAATTTGGAAGTGGATGTCTCCATGGGTGAGGTGATTTTTCCCCCACATACTTTTTAGTTCATCAATGTGGATGCTTGCATGGCTATTGATATGGTTGAGCTACCTTAAGACATGTCTTCCACATTTTTTTAATAGTTTCTTTGTTATTTATCGAGTACTAGTTTCTTCTAATTATTATTCATATTAGTTATGTTGTATTAAGGTAACCCTGCATTTCTTGTAATCTTGATCAATTTAAGGTTGTGGCCTTTTTGGTTTTGGTGTGATTTTATCATTGATATTTTTGATAAATCAATCATTATTGTAATATTTTATTATTAATATATGGGTGAAGGACCCTGCAACCCTTAATTACCTATCCAAAAAGAATAATGGATTGCAATTATTTTAAAATATGTATAAAATATGCTTATTTAAAAATCCTCTCAATATTTTGAATCAAATGCCTTTGACATGTTTAAGTAAAAACTATTAGACTATTGGGATGACCCTTAGTGAGTGGAATAGGTACATGTTTCAGGATATATAAAGAAGAAATCTCATTACTATCACCTATGATTGTACGTGTATACTTGTGAACTATTGAATCAATAAACACATATATGTCAAGGAATAATGACTACTAATATATTAAGTTCAAATGTATCAATGGACCTCCTCACAAGAATAATAATACAATACAATTGTATATAATGGATTCAAGAATGGACAAGATGGATCAATAGATCTAGATCAATATTAACCTTCACCCATACCCTTTAGCTTCTTATATAGAAAAGTAAGTAGTTTAGGATATGAAGAAATATCCATCTATTAAAGAATTAACTCAAAATAGACACACCCTATTTTGAATATAACCACTAAATATATTATTATTTATAAGTGACTTATAAATAGGTTATTACAAAAAAAAATTGATAATGATGTGCACATAAAGTGATGTGAGAACATCCAAGGGTTCATACATCTTGCATCAAGCAAAAATAGAGTGTGGTTTCTTTGTTTGGGTTTTTGGTTTGTGGATTTGTTGGTTTGAGCTTTTTGACCTCTTATAGTTATGTTAAAAAAGTATTCCCTTATTGCAAGAAAAGTGCATAGATATTTTTTTATTTTTATCAGTTTGCGTAGACCATTAAGTCACACACAATTGCCAACAATGGTTCTTAAACTAAGGTAAGAATTAGATGATGAAAGTTTGTGAGGTCATATGAACTAACACTTTCAACTTCTACATAAAATTTTAGCTCATTTGGTGTCACTTCTTAAATGTACCATTTATTTCTCTCAAATTATGTCATGTACATAGTCTATAGATGGTTCTTTACCTTGTAGTAAAGATAATGTAATAATCGGGTTAATAAATTTTGATTGGTGATATAAAATGTAATATACAAAATATTTATTTCAAATTTAATATCCATTGGATAAATAGAGGCAAATTTATGATAGTTTTTATAACCATCATTCAACCTTAAAATGTCATATGCCTAGTTTGTAGATGGTTCTTTACCTTATGGTAAAGTTGAGATAATCATTAGGTTACAAATTTTTGACAAGTGATATAAAATATAGCTATATTATGTTTTCTAAATTTTATCTTCATTAGATAAATATCAGTAATGTTGTGATAGTTTTTGTAACTATCATTCAGCCTAAAAATGTTAGTTGTCTAATCTAACACTTGGAAAGTTGGTTATTTGGGATTAGGAAATGTTGTGGTAAGAGTGAGATGCCATAATTTGGTGATATGGTACAAATAGTAGTGTAAAATATTTATTTAAAATTTTAGGTCAATTTTATAACTTGTGGTAAAGTTATGATGGTTTTTATATCACTTAAACTAAAACATCACTTAACATACTGATAGTTACTAACAGTTAGGTGTTGATCTTGAAAATTGAAGGCCATCTGAATCTTGTACGTTATGTTTATTTAAATGATTTGAAGAGATAGCCCATGAAGTTAGGGATTTAATATTAGTTTTTGATTTAGAAAATAATTTTTTTTATAGAGTTGGATGATTTATACAGGAGCATAACTCACCTAGAGTAGAATAGAGAGTTACATCAGTTTAGGAGGAATTGTATGAGAGTCTAGAACTATTTCATGTAATTTAATAATCCTTTAGAGGCATGTGTGAGTGTGTGAGTATTTTTGGGAGTGTGAATGTATTCCATTGTGATTTTTAACATTAATGTAAATAAATTCTATTAAGAATGTCAAGTTCAAGAAATTTTTAATGTGTGTCCATGGATAAGTGTCCAACCTTATCAACAGAGAGATAAAAGTAGTTCTTAAGTGGACCCCATCTCTTGTGATTACACCAATTTATTAGAGAAAAGTTTTTCCTTGTAGGTTTTTTGTGTGAAACTCATAGATGAGTTAGTTGCAATCTGTGAAAGAGAAGTCTGTTGAGTGTGTTGCAAGTTGTGAAAGAGAAGCTTCCATAAGTTGTAGTTGTGAGAGAACTGTTGTAAGTTGAGAGGGAGTTTTAGAGACTCTCTTTGTTAGTTTATTGTATGTTGTAAAATAAATGCATACTGATTGGGGTGAGATATGGCACATAAAGGAAGAAGAGCACTATAGGTAGAAGACTTGATAAAGATGTTGAAAAGATTCCATAAAAGATTGGATATGATGGAGATGACTACATAAAATGGTGTTATTGCCTATATGAGTGAATATGGTGAATAAGAGATAATATATGGGTTGATGTACCTACAAGTGAGATTGTATGCTTTAGAAAGGGACCAAGCAAGTGGAGGAAAATATTCTAGTAGAATAAAATGACCAATGTAGGTCAAGGTGAATGAAGTAGGCAATTCTACTTTTAATTTTGATTTGTTATGTGGTAATAGAGCTCTGATAATCTCATGAAATGGATAGTGGAGTTAAAATTTTATTTTGAATATGATAATATTGAATACCCTATGAAGGTAAAGGTTTCATGTAATAAATTGTGCAGAAGTGTGTCTATGTGTTGGAAAGATATCCAAATAAAGAGACAAGGAAAATGTAAGAATAAGGGAAGTGGATGACAATGTTGGTGTGAGTTTTTTATCCATTATATGGTTTTCCTACACATATTTATTAATCTTACTTAGTTAGAATAATTAGTTCAACTATGTGTAATAATGAGCTCATAATTTCACATGTACATGCTTATTTGTAGTCAACATGGTTACACTATTCATTTGGTAACCAATGTTGACATGTGGGGCTTGGCATGTTACACATGGGGTTACTATTCACCTAGAAATTGAGTTGTGTTCTCATTTCCAAATGGATGTATCTCAATGCCTCTTATATTCCTATATAATGACCTCTCCTCCAAGGCATTCATGTGGATTAAAAGTGGATTGTGTGGAGTATTGTAGTACAGTAGTTTGTCTAGTGTAGAGTTCAATAGATTGTTTAGCTTGTAGGCCATTTATTATTGTGTTAGGGAACTTGTTAAGCCTTTAATATTGGGTGCATGCTAATAGGATTTTTGTAAGATTTATAGATCAACATTATTCACTAATACATGCTCTTGAATTCTCTATTCTACTTTATTATGATTTCATTCATTGCAACAAAGTTGTGTGTTCGATCTTCCAGTATTTAATCTTGAACATCTCATTAACAGAGAATTATAACAAGGAATATATAGTTTCTAAGTTTTTAGATCATTTTATCCAACCAAAATTTCATCTAAAATGGTTGAAGAAGCTTCATGGGTTGAGTCTTAATAGAAAAGAAAAGATTGGGAAGTTACCATGTGAGCAGCCAAAGTCTACTTTGAGAAGTAGCAAGGAGAAGAATGTATATGTGAAGAATAAAGTTGTCTTGGAAGACAACAAGAAGTGAGGTTTCCATGTGAGAATCCCAAGTATATTTTGGAAAATAAGAAGGTGAAAGAGAGTTGTGATCATCCCATAGAGGAATAAATCTTCATTTTAAGAGGATATGGAGGTGATGGTAGTTGTATCAAAATAATAACACCCATTATTTGATGATGGAAGTGAGTTATTGGTATCCCATGAGTGGGAAGAATCATAATCATCCTTGTTGAATGAAGGCAATGCATTTGTATTTTCTATTTTGGAGGGAATAAGGATTGAGGACAACCAAAGATAGCTACAAGTTTTTCTAAATGAAACAACATAGGTGAATGAAGAGAGTAGCCATGAGGCTTTTCAAGTTTACATGAAGGAAACGATGGAGGTGGAATAAGTTAAAGATAATACACATAAGGGGAGTATGGTTGTAAACTATCCATTTGAAGGAGAAGAAAGTAGAAAGAAGGATGTAGAGAGAACAATAGTTAATTTTTTTGAAAATGGTCCTATGAGAGTCCATCATGAGAGATAAATCTATGATAAGTGATTTAACAATTTTAGGAATTTTGGGGTTTTATTCCTAATTTAGTTAAAGGGTATAAATTGATAAACCAACAAATAATATGTAATAAATAAGATACCGATTTGTGAAATTTATTTTTAAGTAGAGCTTTTCTGAAAATAGTAATAAGAGAGATAAAATAAGACTTAGCTTAAACTATGTTGATCCGACTGAGATAGGGTCTGATATTCATTATGAAATCTTAGGACACTATCATAAATAGGATTCTAACTTTTATTTTCTAATTGGACAAGTGTGCCAAAAGTGGATAGGAGTGGCACCATCATTATAGTCCTTGTTTATCACTATTGTCTTGAGGATCTAAGCTTTTTGGGTTTTGTTCGATAGGTCTATGTGACACTGTCTCTAAATTTACAAATCCTTATTGTCAAAAGTGATCCTTATAGATCTAATTTTATTAATTTATATTCATTTAATGTACTTGAATAAAACTTTAGCAAATATAGAAAAAGGGGTTAGTGTGTGTAATATGTATTGGATGTGTTTCACACCTCGTGTGTGGGCACACTGCCTACATACCTATACTCTGAAGAGGGATCAAGCCATATGTAGTTATCTCTTTGAAAGTGCTTGGTGAAATTGTGATACGAAAATGCAAGAAATGCTAAATTAGATGTGCTTGAGGTGGCTAGAGATTGGTGTAAATATTTAGATGTGTTTCGTATTGTACTAGATAGTTGTATGCAGAGAATAGGGAAGATTGTCTAAGTGGTTTCACTTGTATTCTTGCTTGCTTGATAATATTTTCCAACCCTTTTCAAATGATTTTTTAATGGGATTTTATAGGGGTCTATTGGTCATGGATTGAATTTGCTCGCATTAGGCTGACAAGGATAAGAATGGAAAACAAGAAAGAATTGACCATTGGGGCCAAAAATGAGCTTGGAAAACAACATCAAAAGTGGATAAGAGTGGCATTGGTGCTATTTTCCTAGTGTGGCACTATTTTCTTGAGGAGATAGGACCTAGGGGGATGGATTGGTCATGAAAATAGGGTCCTATCTCAACTAAGATCAGGTTTGGAAGGCTAAAGATGACTAAGAATCAATAAAAATAAGCCTATGAGGGTCATGAGAGCAAGAAAGAGGGAATTATGGGTTGGGTGTCATTAGCCATGCTTAAGTTACCAATTTTTACATTTTATATGACTACATTTCCCCCTCTTTATTCTAGTGATGGAGCAAAGTGAAATACTAGGATAAAAGAAAAATAAAAAGTGAACCTAAACTAAATTTCAAGGGTGAAGCCCATGAAGTTGTGTGATAATGGGTGTGCATAAAGAAAACACACTATAAAGTATGAAACTATAAAATAAAATAAAGAGTAGATCAATTTTTACTAGATATGTTATATCTAAAATAAGAACATATAAAGCTAGGTAAGAGAGAGAGGAAGAGAAAGGAACACATACACCTCATTGGGTACATGGACCAATACAAAACCTATTGTGATGTCGAGTGATGCTAGATGTGTGCTAAACCAAGAGTAATATCACAAATGGATTTGAGTGCTCAATTCCCCAGAAGTGGCTCAAGAATGTAAAGGCTAACCCTTTAGCTTCATCATCATCCACTAAGTGAAGATAGGTGGTCATACATGTGTTGATCAATGTTTGGACTATGTGTCCAATCCCTTTAAATATATGTCTCAAGAATATAAAGGCTAGCTAGACCTTTGGCTCCATTATTTCCCCATGAAGTGAAGCTATAAACTAAAATCACTATGAAATGTGTGTCATATGAGATGGATCCTAAAGACCATGAATGTACCATGATCTAACAATGTTTGGTATGGATAGTTGAATATATGCTATAAATTAGGCCACTTTTGGCCACTCCAAAAGATGGATATTTGGCCTATATAAAATCCACTCCAAAATTGAGAATCTAGCTTATGTGGAATCCACTCAAGAAGTCAAGAACTTAGAAACTCAGAAGTTAGGATTGTATGAAAGCCAAAATAAAATGATGCTAACCACCTTCAGATGGAGTAAGGCATGCAACTATTGAGAATGTCTGGGTAATGTTAAACTCAAAAGGAAAGAAAAAAAATGTGCCACACACATTGCCCCCAATCACTAGTGTCTAAAACATGGATTTTGATATGGAAGTTGTACCAACTACCCTAATTGAAACTAGAAGTGAGATCCATCATGTCATGCATGATACCCCCTATATCTAGATTCTTTGAGAAAACTATACTAAAATTACTAATTTTAGTTTGAACTATAGCTGACAAAACTATAACTAAACTTACCTTTTTGTATGTTTTTAGAAAATTTAGTTTTTATACTATTTATATTAGAGTACTAGAAATGGAAAATATCACCATCAGTGTTATAGTGCAGTCTCAACACTATTGTCTTTGGCCAAATTTGATAACTATTCTAGATTCTTGACTATTTATCTAATTTGTTCTAACTAGTTTGATGTCTAATTATTGTTCTGGGTGTTCTTAATGTTTTTGTTTTGATCATAAAGAGCTCTGATCTCTATGACAATATCCCTATTTGTTTTGCCCTCTTTTGAGGGTAGGAATGGATACCCTGTAATGACTGCCCTCAAAATAAATATCCCTACAAGTGTGTTATGTTATAAAATATATGATATAGCAATGATAATCTGAAAGATATCTCAATATATAACATGTTTTGTATTGAGAGATTATTAGATTAATAGGGGTATGCTTAGATAGATGTAAAAATGTAATATCATGTACAATGTACTAAACTAGAATTTAAAGTTTGGTTAGTTATTAGTTGTTATTTGTTAGTTATTGGTTGGAAGGATGGAGCATGATGTCCATCATGGCATCCAATAAAACATGAATAATGCATGATATGGATCATGGCATTGTAAAAAATAAGAAGAAAATAAAAGATAAGCACACAAGGCAAGAATCAAGAAGCATACAAGAGTGGCCAAGGGGCCAAGAAAACAAGGGACATGGGCACATGTTACTCAAACTAGAAAGTAAATATATAGGTCATGTTCAAATTCCACATACACATATAATTTGAAAAAATCAAGGTTGGTGTGAAAGCCACAATCACATAAAAGAGTATAGGCAAAGGACATTGACAAATGTCCTAGGGCATACATATGAATAGAAGCAAAAAACATTGGCAAATGTCCTAAGGCACATATAGGAGACAAATAAGAACTGATAAATGCAATCACATCAAGCTAATGCTAAGCAAGAAAATAAATCATGAAATGCATCTAACTAATCAAAGCAAGAAGTGAATGTATGGAAAACATGTTAGTACAATACTAGGTATATGCTAAGAAATACATCAGTGCTATATACTAGTGAGTGTCGATAGAGTAATCTATGTAATATAGTAAATAATGTACATCAACATGATAACTATAATGTGTGGTGTATGAATGGCATAACCTAGATGGTGTATTCATGTAGAGGATGTCCCCAGTGTGTATGTATATTGATGTATGTCTCCATGTAAAAGTAAGATGCCCCTCAATGGGTAGAGTAAAGAAATCAAAGATCTAGATGTCACTGCACACACTCAAAAGAGATTAATTAAAGCATGGTAATGTAGATAAATCAACAAATAATACTATAGAATAGCAAATGTAAGTCTAACATTATAATAGAAGTGTAAAGCATGGATGATGCATACAATCAAAATGTTTTTGGTTTTTTGACATATTTGAATGTTTTTGTGTTTTGAAATGTTAAATTATTTTTGAATTTTTGAAATTTTGAAGCTATGTACAATCAAGCATAAGAAGACTATGTACAATTATTTTAATTTAATCTATATAGAATCATATAAATAAAGCAATGTGTACACAATGATATCAAAGGCTAGGCTGGAGGGAGAAAAGGGTCCAAGGATGGAGATCGCTAGGGAGGGAGATGGAAGAAAGGATCATGACCATCAACAAATGCCTTAAGATCATCATCATAAGTATCATCATATCGTGTAGATGTTGTATACCTAGTTTCATCCTACTGAAGGTGAATTGAAGGTTTTTCTATTGGTGGAGACGTTGATTCTCCTTTAGGATGTTTAACTTGGGTAGTAAATTATTGTGGTGGAAGTGGTGAAGCTGGTGTTGGTGGTGCTATAATCTGAATAATATCCTAAACCTATAGTTTATCCAATCTCTTTTGTAACATTGTACATGAGTTTGT
This sequence comes from Torreya grandis, assembly GCA_037957365.1. Classification (NCBI taxonomy): domain Eukaryota; kingdom Viridiplantae; phylum Streptophyta; class Pinopsida; order Cupressales; family Taxaceae; genus Torreya; species Torreya grandis. Next base: position 4,904,409 of record JARHVA010000241.1, on the reverse strand, counting down.
ATCATGACCTATGATCTTACGAAAAAGATAAAATGGGTGACTATCCACTGTGATATTCTGCTAATAGATCTATGTTGTACTGTAGGTAGTGTGATTAATCCATGATCAAGTAACATTTATAATATATGGTTGATGTTGTGTGTTTCATGGCCTAAATTTGAATGGCTTTCTCTATATCCATAGAGGTAACCATGTGAACTGTATGTGCCAAATGATCTATCTATGGTTGTGAATATGGAGTATATCCTAAGAGTGTAGTGCAAGATGCTAAGAGTGATGTAGGATGTCTAATGAGAGCTATAGATTCATCTTAGTACTTTCTTGGGCCAATTGGTGTAAAGTGAAATCCACACAAATAGTTATCGGTGAGTGTGGTTGTTGTATCATCATCTAAAGAAGCCTAGGAATCTATATCAACATCATGTACATATGGTAACTCAAAATTTACCACAAGGGGTAACTATGATATAGGAGTCTCCTAAAATATAGTAGTAGAAGACAATGGTGTTGTGAGAGAATCTATAACTGATGGAGTGACTATATCTATAGAATCAGTTGGTACTACTAGAAATGTTGTTGGTGAATGTATACTTGTAATAGGTGTAGGGTTCATGACTGATGGAGTAATTAGAATGGCTAAAGCTATTGTGACTAGCTAAATATCTGGGGATAAAGACAAAAATATAATTGGAGGAGTGTGAGAAGTGCTAGTCTCTCCAACCTCATATTTATGTATTTGATCAAGAGAAATACAATGAAGTGGTAGATGAACTATGAGATGAGGTGTCCTATCTAATAAAATAGTTGAAGATGACTCTTTAATTCAATAATATCTGAATGGTTAGTTATCTATTAGACATGTGTATAGGTATCTTTCATGGATAAACTTAACACATCAATGAAGAGTAGAAGGAACTACCCCTATAGTGTGTATCAAGGGTCATCCAAGTAAAATATTATAATGAAGAGGACTTGGCATGACCTGAAACTATGTAGAGAGAGTTTTGGGTCCTACCATGATATCCAAAATAATGGTGCCTAATGTCTATCATGGTATATCATCAAACCCTCTAATTTTCTTATATGATTTTTTCATGGATACCATATCTACGCCATGGTCTATAAGAATGTAATATTGTAGATATTAAGTCTAGAACTAGTATCAACTAGAACTCTCTTAAATGCATTGGTTTTAACTTGAGCTTATATTAATAGTGGTTAATTTTGATCAGTAACTATATGAGATGGCATGTCATCATTATCAAAAGTAATAAGATATTTGATAGATTTTAGAGTGCTGACCACTAATGCAAATAAGAAGGCTCTAAAGCAATGGGCATATAAGTCTAGGTTAGTGCTTGATAAAGAATGTCCTTGAACACATTAGCTTTCTAAATCAATTCTAACATAGAAATTTTAGCTGGAGTGTTTCTCAACTAATCAACAATAATGTATGCCTTATGTAGATTTGCCTCTGTGGGTGGGTTAGGCCTTGGATGGGAAGGAATGGGAGGATGGTGGGGCTCTTGACTAGGTGGGGGAGGCATGGTAGCATGCTGAGTAACATCTTTAACTACATTATCTTCTATCTGTATAGGACTAGTAGTGGCTATAGGAGGAAAGTGAAGATAATTTGTAGATCAAGGTGGTAGAGAGATAAATGGTGTCAACTGAGCTTTCTGGTGATGGGTAATGACCTAGGGAAGGGTAAAATGGACCATACAACATAACTTGACATAGGGTAGAGGCTTCGAGGGAGGTGATGCAAAAGATATCTTAGCATGTTGTTTAATAATGACTTTCTCAACATCATCCCATATTATGAAAAATAAGCATGAAATGCAAAGAATGAAGATTTGTACTAACATATGATAAACTTCATCATTCATATACATGATAGGACCAATGATGGCTTCTTTATTTTTTGCAAGAAAAGTGAGAAAATTTTATAAATAAGTGAGATCCATTTTTGAAATTTTGGGAATATTAGGGTTTTATTCCTAATTTAGTTAAAGGATCTAGATTGATAAATCGGTAAATAATATGCAATAAATAAGCTACTAATTTATGAAATTTATTTTCAATTAGATCTTTTTAAAAAATAGTAATAAGAGGGAGAAAATAAGACGTAGCTTAAACTATGTTGATTTTACTAAGATAGGGTTTAATATTCACTTTGTAGGCCTGAGATACTATCACAAAGTCTAGATTTCATTCTTTGATTGGATATGAGTGGCACTAGTTCTTTAGTCCTTGTTTGGCATTGTTGTCTTGAGGATCTAAGCTTTCTAGGTTTTATTTGGCAAGTTTGTGTGATACTATCTCTGAATTTGTGAAGCCTCATTGTCAGGAGTGCTCTATATAGATATGATTTTCTTCATTTTTATGCCTTCAATATAATTTAATAAAACCTTGAAAAATAGGAGAAAATGGGTTAGTGTGTGTAATATGCACTGGAGGTGCTTCGTACCCTATGTGTGGTCACATTGCCTACATACCAATACTTTGAAGAGGGATCAATTTGTTGTTCCCAAAATCTGTCACTTGTTTTTGTGGACAATATGTCGATCATTTTTGGTCTTGCAGGCCAAAATGGTCTCTTTCTTTCTTTCAAAATGTTTTGAGCAGTTAAGTTTTTCAAATATTCAAGCCTTTTCAGCTAAGGTAGTCGAAGGTTCAATAGGTGGGATTTCTTCAAAAGAAGTTCAAAACACTTAAGGCTTTTCCTTAGTGTTTTGAGAATGGTTCAATGCAAAGGTTTGATCAAAATACTTAACGGTGGGCTTCAAACAATTATAACGAACCACTTTGAATCATTGAACCATTGAACCCCACCTCCACAAGGTTCAAAGGTTTAATGGGTTCAAAGGTTTAATGACTTCGGCAGACTTAAAGAAAAGAAGGATTCGAAGAGTTAAGGTTCAAAGGTTTAATGAGTTCAACAAGTTCAAAAGACTTAGAGAATAAAAGAATTTGAAGAATGAAGATTGAACCGTTGAACCTTGAACCAAAATGGTTCAAAGGTTCAAAGGTTTAATGAGTTCAATAAGTTTGACGGACTTAGAAAATAAAAGGATCCAGAGAATTTGAAGCTTCAAAGGATTCAAAGAAAGAGAATGAACTATTGAACCTTGAACCAAAATGCTTCAAAGGTTTAAAGGTTCACAGAGTTCAAAGTTTGAGTGGAAGCTTTGAGTGAATAAAGAAAGTAGAAGATTCCAGAAAGAAGTTCAAAGAAATGGTTCAATCGAAGAAGAAAAAGAGAGTAAACGTGGCCCTTTACAAAACATTGAACCTTTGAACCAAAAGAGTTCAAAGTTCAAGGTTCAAATATGTTCAAAGCAACTGGTGACATCCCCATAGACATCAAATTCAAGGTGATGGAATAACCATTAGTTTTCAAAAAAATTGAGAACAAGCTCAGTGACCAGCCTAGAAAGGAGCTGAAAGAGTAGCAGAAAGTGAGAAGATAGCCCCAAGAGCTCAGATCACCAAGGAAAGATAAAACATGGCAAGGAAAGAGAGAAAAACTATAAGAAATCTAAAAATATCTATAGGATATTTATTTCTAGTAGGCGGAATAGTCCACCAAGTGGACATCATAGAACATAAGCATTCAAAGGCACGGCTTGTTTTTCTACATTAAGTAAAGGTGAATGGACAATCATGTAAGCATCATAAAGAAGACCAGATAACCCATGCTTAGGAGGAGATATTTGAGATGCTTCAGAACATGAAAGTTAAGGCTGATGACCTGTTCTAGCATGGCCCTTTCATAGATATTCAATGCATTCAATTCAACATGGGCCATTTTCATGAAAATAAGTGCCCAAGTCTTTCTTGTGATGCTATATATTGTAATCTCTCATTTTGTATAAGGGATATCTCTTTATTATCAAAAGCAAAGGTCTACCCAAATTGAAAGGCATTCCTAAGAATTTGAGCTTAGAATGTTAATCATATTTTGTTAAATGAATGAAAAAGCAAGTGACCTTTCAAACTTTGTGTTGGAATAAGCTTGTGTCATCTAGGAAATTGTTCTTATGTCTATTTCCTAAATACAGTCTTGTCCATTTAATCAAACAAGTAGAACTAGTGGAAGTAAGCTAGAAGATGTCTTGAAGATGACTTTGGGAGACTTTGTGCTGCCATAATTGACCTTTAGTCTATGTTTTATGTAAACGATAATAGAGATACTTTGAGCTCTCTTTATCCTTCATAATCTTTCACTCTGTTGTAGTTGAAGTGGAGACTTTAGGCTACACTTCCAACTACTATGTTCCTTTATCCTAATTAGTGGGAGGAATAATGAAAGACTTTGTGCTTTCATGGGTTTCGTGTGGTTTTTTTTACTACCTAGGAAGTTTTCCTCTAGTTTTCTGAACATCATTTCTGAAAGAAGAGAAATGCCTTCAGCAATTGCCTAGGAATTCTCCCCTATTTTGTGAACATCATCTCTAAAAAAAGAGAGATAGATGGTATTATTTCACCCCTATGTGTATTTTCAACTTATATATATATAATTCTCCCCTATTTTGTGAACATCATATAAAAAAAGAGAGATAGATGGTATGATTTCACCCCTATGTGTATTTTCAACTTATATATATATATACTATAATTATAGGGAACCTCCCCTCGCTGAGAGGAGAGATTCATCTCAATCTGGCTATGGTCATGACATCCATTTTGCTGTATAAATCTCCTTAATGCTATGGTTGATGCACTTATTTTTCCATCGGTCAGCTGGTGATAAAATATTCACCCAAAAAAATTTGGTGACTCTATGCTGGGGAAGAACAAAATATTCAGTTCTTTTCCATTAGCATTTCATATCTGTTGGGGATAGAACATAGACAGCTCCACACCAACAATTTTTGTTGACTCCACTAGGGAATGAATGAGTAATTTTGATTTTTTTCCAACAACTCCATGCCAATAGTTTTTTATGACTCTGCTGGGGAAAAACAAGCAGCTTGAAGTGTCAAGCTTCAAATTGAACCAATTCCAATTCTTTTATATATCTATTTTACACTCTAGCATATCCACCGTACACATGAAGCCAGAGGCTCAAGGTATTATTGACCCTATATTTGAGTTTGTGAAGTAAAATAATTCTAATCTTTCCCTTCCACAAACTCACCTTTAGCAAACTAGGAGTTTTCCTCCTACAAACATCAAGTCCCCAATATCAGGCACAGCTGCTCTTTCCTCTACTCACAGAGCTTTATCCATACATATCCCATAAAGATTTATTATCCCTCCTTTCAACAGCCATATCATGGCAGTCTAAAGCCCCTAGGGTAATACTTTTGGTCCTCTAAATCTAACCTCACCTTTACATGAGCTACCCCGTAGCTCAAGGAAAAAATTCCCTAAGTTCTATGGTGATGGGAAAGCTCATCTTGGTGAACATATAGCAACCTTTTGCATAGCCTGTGGTGTGATAGGTGTTGAATATGAAGACATTTTAGTCACACTGTTTGTTGAGACATTACAAGGTGTTGATATAGACTGGTTTTATCATCTATAAGCACAAACAGTGACTGACTAGAACATTCTCAAAGCCAAATTTGAGGCCAAGTTCAAACTTGTAGAAGATACACACGCCCTATTAGCCCAGCTTACATAAATGAAGAAGGAGCCTCATGAAACCATGAGAGACTTCATTTCTAAATTTGACAAGCTTAGGAATAGGATTCTTACCATTTCTCAGCCAATGCCTAAGAATCTCAAATGCTTCTTCATCAGTTCTTAGCTTCTTGAAGTAAGTTTCCTATTGAGGTGAGCTGGCCACATAGATCTTGTTGTAGCTCAGATTTTGGCCACTGAGGTTGAAGATGATCTTATCTTGGCAAGAAAGATAAGAAGAGATCCTAACTAAGGTAAATCTTCTTCATCTTCTGAATATTTTTCTACATGCACCATTGATCCTATGGTGCAAAAGGTAGAAAATGAATTGCTAGCTCTCAAAAAGTAAATAACACAGGGGATTTTTGCTCCTCCTTCTTATTAAGATATACCAAGGAGGACATTTCCCAACCAATCGTATCAGGGCAATGCTACTAGGAATCAAGGGCAACCAAATTTCCTTCCTCTCCCACTAGGGAAACTTGCCATTGAAGCAGCACCAGCTAACTCAGTAGTTGGTTATCATGAAGCTGAACATGATTTCTCTTTCCAACTTGAGTTAGACAAACAAGATGACACTGATATCTTTGTAGAAGGCCAAGAATAATTAGTTGGTGACTCCAACATTAGTTTCCTGAATTACCAGGATGAACCTAAAAGTAAAGGTGAAGCATTTGATGGATCATATGTTATATTTACTATGGTCCCAAAACCAATCAGCTCAATAAGTAGATAAAGGAAAAATAGGGGAAGAATATTGACCAATAATTTCAATTTATAAATGAGGAACTTCAATGCCTTTCCAATCAAAGGACCCAGTGATCGCTAAAAAAGTAAGTACCTCAAATATTCCTTCACTTTTTACTTCAAATTCACAGACCAGTCCTACACCCAGTAAAAACTAGATTGAGTGACTACCTTCCTCTATTTTGAATTCATTTCAGTCATTTGATATAATCAACCATGTTAAGAAGACCAAAATTCAAATGTCTGAGTTTGAATTCTTACAATCTAACCCTGAGCAGTTGGATAGGTTAGTTTAATGCGTCAAGAATAAAACTGTCCCTGTAGGATAAGAAATTTTGAAAGTAACTCTTATTCCCCAAAATAACACACCTACCCAAAATAATCTTGTGATTACTCCTCCATCTACCCCTAGGAATATAGAACCATTTTATGTTTCCCTACTGATAAATGGTCATTAGCTAAATAATTGCATTATAGATTCTGGCACCTCTGACAATGTCATGCCCACCAAGGTGGTAGAATCTCTTGGTCTCACACTGACTAAGACCTTTGGGAGATTTTTCTCCATGGAAAATAAATAAGTGCCACTTTTATGACAAATCAAGGATGCCCAAATTACATTTGTGGCCTTCCCAGATAAGAGAACTAGAATGACAGTCCTAGTGGCCAACATCCTAGCCTCCTACGGCATTCTTCTTGGGAAATTTTTTTACAAGGACATTGGTGGAGAATTGAGCATGAACTTATCTAAGGTGAGGATTCCTGTCAAGGGTGTCATGTAAAGGCTACTTCTTGAGAAGGAATTGAAGTACATTGTCACCCAAACGTCAGCCCCTGAAGCTCAAATTCTATTTGAGTCTTCAGGAATGGGTAATTACTTTTTGTCTACTAAAGACATTTCTATTTTAGTAGATGAAAGTTCTATAAGTGAAAATACAAAAAATATAGATGAGACATCGAAGAATTAGTAGGGCACAGTACACATGAAAAAATATCTTCCCTTCCTAATGAAGAAAAATCTTAAAGAAGATCAGATTCTAATGATGTTTGGATTCTAGAATTTGATGACATCAATTCTTCTACTGGTTCTAGAGCTGGAATTGTTTTGATATCTCCTCAAAGAGATATTTTTCCATATTCATACAATTTGTAGTTCAGTAACACTAAAAACACTATTGAGTATGAGTCTTTGCTACTCAGATTAAAGGCTACTCAAGCTAAAGGCATCAAGCAACTTCATGCACTTAGGGAGATGCTGAGCTGGTGGTTTGTCAGGTGAAGAACTTGTATCAAACCAAGAATGAGAGATTGTGACATTATCACAATTTGGTGTGGAACTATCTTGAAAGTTTTGATGCTTTCAATATTTCTATAGTGCCTAGAGACCTTCATAATTGTGCAGATTCATTGGCCATCTCTACAATCCTCATAGTTCCTCAAAAAGACTTTGAAGAGCATAATTACACTATCAAACTAGTATTTCAACCAAGTGTACCTGATAATGCCAACCATTGGTATGTGTTTGATGCTAACAATCAAATCATGTGCTTCACTAGACCTGAAGAGCAACAAACTATGGTAGTGAACCATACTTCTATGTGTCAATGTCAGGTAAAGAAAATATTTGGCAAAAGAGCAAAGATTCATGGTAGATATTGAGTCTTGGTAAGGGGCAAGAAGAGGAAACCAAAAGGAAGGCACAAAAAATTGGATTCCTAGTGGAGAAGTCCATTTGCCAATCACTGATTTTGGGTGAAAATAGTCTCTTGCTGATTTATGAAGATGAGACACCATTTTCTCTGCCTCACAGTGGGAAGCATTTAAAGCACTTCAATCCTTAAAGTATCAGATAAGTCTAGTTGTACATATGTATAATTTTTGTATAGCCTTCCTTTTGTTTTGTGTTCATTTATTTTGGCACCTTTCTTTTTGGGTAGCATGACATTATAGCCCAAAGGCATAGATGAAGGCACTAAGATTCTAGATTCTACTCCCTTCGATTGTTTCAAAATTTTGATCAATAGAAGTTCCCCAATTGGAGTTAGCTGTTGTTGCCAAAATCTATCACTTATTTTTGTGGACAACATGCCGATCATTTTTAGTCCTGCAAGCCAAAATGGTCTCTTTCTTTCAAAATGTTTTGAGCAGCTAAGTTTTTCAAATATTCAAGCCTTTTTAGCTAAGGAAGTCACAAGTTTAGTAGGTGGGCTTTCTTCAAAGGAAGTTTACAACACTTAAGGCTTTTCCTTAGTGTTTTGAGAATGTTTCAATGCAAAGGTTCGATCAAAAGACTTAACGACGGGCTTTAAACAATTAGAATGAACCACTTTGAACCATTGAACCATTGAACCCCACCCTTGCAAGGTTCAAAGGTTCAACTGGTTCAAAAGTTCAACGACTTCGGCAGGACTTAAAGAAAAGAAGGATTTGAAGAGTTAAGATTGAACCGTTGAACCGTTAAACCTTGAACTTTGAAAGGTTCAAAGGTTCAATGAGTTCAACAAGTTCAAAAGACTTAGAGAATAAAAGAATTCAAAGAATGAAGATTGAACCGTTGAACCGTTGAACCTTGAACCTTGAACCAAAATGGTTCAAAGGTTCAAAGAGTTCAATAAGTTCGACAGACTTAGAAAATAAAAGGATCCAGAGAGTTTGAAGCTTCAAAGGATTCAAAAAAAGAGAATGAACCATTGAACCTTGAACCAAAATGCTTCAAAGGTTCAAAGGTTCATAGATTCAAAGTTTGAGTGGAAGCTTTGAGTGAATAAAGGAAGTGAAAGATTCTAGAAAGAAGTTCAAAAAAATGGTTCAACTAAAGAAGAAAAAGAGAGTGAACGTGGCCCTTTACAAAACATTGAACCTTTGAACCATTAAACCTTTGAACCAAAAGAGTTCAAGGTTCAAGGTTTAAAGAGGTTCAAAGTGACCAGTGACATCCCACAAACATCAAATTCAAGGTGATGGAATAACCATTGGTTTTTAAAAGATCTGAGAATAAGCTTAGTGACCAACCTAGAAAGGAGCTGAAAGAGTAGTAGAGAGTGAGAAGATAGCCCTGAGAGCTCAGATCACCAAGGAAAGATAAAATGTGGCAAGGAAAGAGAGAACAACTACAAGAAATCTAGAAATATCTGCAAGAGAGTTATTTCTAGTAGGTGGAATAGTCCACTAGGTGGACATCAAAGAACATAAGCATTCAAAGGTGTGGCCTATTTTTCTACATTAAGTAAAGGTGAATGGACAGTTGTGTAAGCATCATAAAGAAGACCAGATAACCCATGCTTAGGAGGAGACATTTGAGATGATTCAAAACATGAAACTCAAGGCTGATGACCTGTTCTAGCATGGCCCTTTCACAGATATTCAATGCATTCAATTCATCATGGGCCATTTTCATAAAAACAAGTGCCCAAGTCTTTCTTGTGATGCTATATTTTGTAATCTCTCATTTTGTATAAGAGATATCTCTCTATTATCATAAGTAAAGCTCTACCCAAATTGAAAGGCATTTTTGAGACTTTGAGCTCAGACTATTAATCATATTTTATTAAATGAATGAGAAAGCAACTGACCTTTCAGACTTTGTGTTGGAATAAGCTTGTGTCATCTAAGAAATTGTTCTTATGTCTATTTCCTAAATACAGTCTTGTCCATTTAATCAAACAAGTAGAACTAGTAGAAGTAAGCTGGAAGATGTCCTGAAGTCGACTGTGGGAGACTTTGTGCTACCATAATTGCCTTCAGTCTATGTTTTATTTAAAGGATACTAGAGAGACTTTGAGCTCTCTTTATCCTTCGTAATATTTTACTCTATTATAGTTGAAGTGGAGACTTTGGGCTATGCTTCAAACTACTATGTTTCTTTATCCTAATTAGTGGGAGGAACAATGAAAGATTTTGTGCTTTCATGGGTTTCTTTTGGTTTCTGTTACTACCTAGGAAGTTTTCCTCTAATTTTCTGAACATCATTTCTGAAAGAAGAGAAATGCCTTCAACAATTACCCAAGAATTCTCCCATGTTCTGTGAACATCATCTCTGAAAAAAGAGAGATGGATGGTATGACTTCACCCTTGTGTGTATTTTTAGCTTATATATATATATATATATATATATATATATATATATACATATACATACATATACATACATATATATACATATACATATACATATATATATGTATATGTATATGTATATGTATATATATATATATATCCATATATATATATATATATGGATATATATATATACATATACATATATATATGTGTGTATGTATATATATATATATATATATATATATATATGTACATATACATATATATATGTGTGTGTATATATATATATATGTATATAATATATATATATATATATGTATGTATATATATATATATACATATATATATATATATATATGTATATGTATATACATATACATACATATATATATATATATATATATATATATATATTATACACACACACACACACACACACATATACTATAATTATAGGGAACCTCCCCTTGTTGAGAGGAGAGATTCATCTCAATATGGCTATGGTCACCACATCCATTTTTCTGTATAAATCTCCTTATGCTATGGTTGATGCACCTATTTTACCGTCAGTCAGCTGGAGACAAAATATTCACCCAACACAATCCATATGTAGTTCTCCTTTTGAAAGTGTTTGGTGAAATTTTGATATGAGAATACAATAAATTCTAAACTATATGTGCTTAAGGTGGCTAGGGACTAATGCAGAGATTTAGATGTGCTTAGGACTATACATGATGGTTATATGTAGAGAATAGGGAAGATTCCCTGAGTGGTTTCACTTGTGTTCTTGCTTGCTTGATAATATTTTCCTTCCAAATTATCTTTTAATGGAATTTTATAGGGATCTATTGGTTATGGATTGAATTTTCTCACATTAGGCCAATAAGGATAAGGATGGAAAACTAGAAGGAATTGACCATTGGGGCTAGAAATGAGCTTGGAAAATAGCATCCAAAGTAGGTAAGAGTGGCATTGGTGCCATTATCTTAGTGTGGTACTACTATCCTAGGGAGATGGGACCTAGGGGGATGGATTGGTCATGAAAAGAGGGTCCTAGCTCAATTAGGATCATGTCTAGAATACTATGGATGATTCAAAATTAGTGAAAAGAAGCTTATGAGGGTAATGAAAGCAAGTAAGAGGGACCTATGGGTTGGTTTTCATTAGCCATGCTATTAGCAATATAGAAGACTTGGACAACATGTCCTTGTGGTGTTAGTAATATATTGAATAAATGATTATGGGAACTCTTGATTCTTTTAATATGTTTGTTCAATGTGTAGGTTCATAAAAAGAGATGAAGATAGAAATGGTGGACATGTTTATACTAAAAAGACTGAAGGATGAAATTGGTGTTGCATATGTGGATTCAAACCATATAGATGTTGGAGGAGAGACTATTATGAGTCAATATGTACATTATCCTCATAAGAACAAGGAGATTGAAAGATTATGTATATCTGATATGGAGATGAAATAAGGAGATAACAATCATCCTAAAGTTAATAATAAGAAGATGAAAACCAAAGAGGAGTTATCATGAGAACAATGGTAAAGTGATAGAGGCTTTAAGAATCCCAATCTTGAGGAGAATCAAGATAATAGTGTGAATATGGAGGAAGCATTGATGGAAACTATTAAGTATCATATTTATAAAATGATTTGTGACTTTTTCCAGTGTGCAAGTGTATAAATGAAGAGAATGAAGACCTTTAAAGAGGCCTTCCATGGTGAAGATTTGAAGATAAAAGTGTTAAATTATGCACTTAAGAAATAAATAGAAGAGGAATAATTAATTTACATATTAGAATATTCATGTAGAGAAAAATAATATGTTGCAATAGAGGTGGATGAGTTATTTGACATAGAAATGAGGACAACAAAAGATGAAGAAGTGAAAACTATCCTTGAAGTGGTACTAGAGGTTATGGGTTATCAATTGGATGAAAAATGTATTTTGAATATGTAGAGATGATATTTAGAATGAAAGAGGAGATGGTAGCCATGAGATAAAAGGAGCTACAAATAGATAAGAGTGATCCAACAATAGGTTGGACATTGAGCAACCAAATCTAATAAGACTTTAGGAGGAGATGGTTAGTTAGTAGTGGGTTTAATCTCACAAGGGAGAGTAAGATGAAATAACAATCACATTAGTGGATGTGTTTAGATAAAGGTGGTTTCAAACCAAAATGAGATGGAAAGCAAAAAATATGAGCCTTTAGAAAAGAAGCATGTGTCTAACCCCACAAAAGGAGTAACAAAAATAAAAAGAATCATGGAGGTAAGAAGAGAGTTGAATTGAAACTAGAAAGAATCTAGAAATGGAAGAAACAACATGACAATCAGCTGAAGTACTTAGTTTTTGAAAGGGAATGTCATGGCCACTATACTTCATGGTCAAAATAATGGTTTTTCCACTTATTCCATCTATGTGAGTAGGATCTCACATTTTATAAACCTTAGGTTTTTGATGAAGTAGCATCCAAGGATTTGTTTAATCTTACATCAACCAAAAATAGAGTGTGGTGTGTTTGTTTGGGTTTTTTTTTGTATTTATTGGTGTGAGCTTGTTAACCTTTTATAATGATGTAGTAAAATTATTCATTTACCATGGGAAAGTGTAGAGTTATTTTTTTGTTTTTATCAATCTGCATGGATTGTTAAGTCATAGAAAAGTTTTAGAAAATGTTCTTTAACTATGATGAGAATTAGATGATGAAATTTTGTGAGGTCATAAGAACTGACACTGTGACCTCTACATCAAATTTTAGCTCATTTCGAGTCACCACAAAAACACATGTCCATTTATGTCAAACTGTGTCATATGCGTAGTCTACAAATGGTTCTTTATCTTGCAGTAAAGTTGAGGTATAAAATGTAATCTACAAGATTTTTTGAAAATTTCAGACCCATTGGATAAACAGAGTCAAATTTGTGATAGTTTTTATAACTATCATTCAGCCTACAAATTCCATATGCCTAGTTTGTAGATGGTTATTTACCTTTTGGTAGAGATAAAATAATAATTAGGTTAGAAAATTTGTATTAGTGATAAATAATTTAGTCTAAATGATGTGTTACAAATTTCAGCTCAGTTGGATAAATATCAATAATGTTATGACAGTTATTGTAACGATCATTCAACATGAAAATGTCATTTGTCTAGTCTGACACTTGGAAAGTTGGTTAGTTGGTCTAAGGAAATTCTAAGGTAAGATTTAGATGGAAAAATTTGGTGAGATGATATTAATAGTATTTTAATATAAGTGTTTCAAATTTTAGGATAATTGGATAAATTTATTATGGTTTTTATAACTATCATTTAGCCTAAAAGATCATTTGATAGTTACTAACATTTAGGTGTTGATCTTGAAAACTAAAGGCCACCTAACTCTTATATATTATGTTTATGTTAGGAAGTTGAATATATGCCCCATGAAGTTGGTAATGTAAGATTAATACATGATTTAGAGAAGAAAAAGTTTTAGAGAGTAGGATAAGCTATGCAAGAGTACAACTCTTTTGGAGTAGAATAAAGAGTTGTATCAGTTTAGGAGGAACTTTATGATAGTCTAGAACTCTTTCATGTAATGTAATAATATTTTATAGGCATGTGTGATTATTTAAGTTTGATTTAGAGTTTGAATATATTTTTATATGATTTTTGACATTAATGTAATGAAATTCTATTAAGAGCATCAATTTTGAGTAGGTGTTAATTTGTGTCCATGGATAAGTGCTCAGTCCTAGCAACATATAGATACATGTAGTACTTGAATGGACCCCCTCTCTTGTGTTTGAACCATAAATATGTGTTCTTATCCATAATTACAAGTTAATCTTAAATAATAAAATAATGTATGTCCTAATATATACTAACAACCCCCCTTAATCTGATCTATGTAAAAGGAGAGGACAAATGAAGTTATACAATCCTTAGTAAACTTATTCAAAGAAATATGTTGTAAAGTTGTCAACAAGAAAATTAGAATGCTAAAGTGCTCAAGTACAACATAAACACCCCCCTTCAAGATAACTTTAAATAAATTGATGAAGAGAGGAAAAACTCATATATAGGTCTCGATGACTAGGCCATTTTAGATACTCATGTTCAATAAAACACAAAGAATGCAATGATCATGAAAATGACTAAGTTGAAGATGATGCTTCCAAAACTATAGGACATAAAATATCCAATGTTCAACTATATCATAGTGGGTATGGAAAATTGATGTCCCATAGACTCCATTATTTAGATATCAATTAAAAACAAACACTATTAAGGCCATTATGTATGTCATTCCATCCTATTAGAATATAGGGTGTTGATCCACTATAACCACCAATTAAAGTATAAAAATGGCATTTAATATGAGTAAATTTTAAAAAAATAGTATTTCAAACTTAAATTACACACTAAATCATGTAATCAATATATCATAGATGATCAAGGCATGAGGAGAATGAAGCCTCTTATTAATGATATTAAGTAATCAATTGCCAAGTTTTCAATAACCACCTAACATGCTCAAGTATAACCATCCTCAATAAGTGTCCCAAAAAATACATGTGTCATAGGCATACATATGTTTGGTATAAAAAAACGATTGGTTAAGACTTACAAAGACTAAAAAATAATGCAATAGTGTGAATTACTTTGGTTGACATAAAACTAGGAAGTTGATAGCACTACTATGTTCTTTTTTGAAAAGAACCAAAGAAATGTTGTTGAAAAAAATTATGATATATTTATTTTAATTTTATATCATGGGCTAGGTGAATAAAGAGTTAGCTATTTATAACTTCAATAGAGTATGATCTATGGAAGGTAGAGTTAGAACACACTAGTTTTGAACAAACTTTAGTTGCTTAAAGAGAATTATTAACCATTAGCTTTAGTAAAAATTTTATTGGTTGAAGTATAGTCATCAAGTGTTATCTTTCAAAAAATGGTTGGTATATTTAGTGAATTTACTATCTTCAAAAAAAAATTTGTGTTGTTAAAAATTATTAGTGACCACTAGCTTTAAAAAAACAACTAGCTTTAAACAACTACCCATTTTCACTACCTACATGAGCAAACCTCACATGGGCTATGAATCCTACTCATATAATGTAATATCAACCAATCCAATCTCATATAATCCATATCCAATCAATCAAACCCAATCTAATTTTATTATAGCAGGAATTTCAATCCATACCACTAGCAACATCCTCATGTGCCCCATTTTTTGATTCTCTAGTATTTGAAAGATAATTACTCAATTATATAATAATACATAAATGTGTTCATCACATCATAAATCCATGCAATTTATTGACTCTGTGAGTTATGCTTACATATCTTAAATAATCAATCAGCAATCCATTAACCTAGTCAAATTATGCAGCTTCATCAGGATATATCATTCCCAAAACCAATCCCTTGCATATATTGTTGATTAGGGAAAATCAAGATCATAGATTTATCATTAGGATATATAATTCCATATCCAATCCCTTTCATATATAGCTTCTTGGGGTAAATCACATCAATAAACACTAATCAAATCTACAAACCTTAGCTCAAGTGAGTTAACTACATTTGTCAACGTATTAATATCATATATGTGTGTCCATCATCATCCTACTCTATCATAATCACATCCTACTATAACTTCATCCCTATTTCCTTCCCCACCCCTCCATTTTAACACTCATATGTACATTATAACAAATTTATTCTCATTTTGAGAGCCCATCTGTATCTTTCATTTTACATACCCTCTCAAGGGAGCATCATTTCTAACCATTCATCATAACAACAAATCCCTATGGGCATCCTCATGTGCCCATTTTTTTTATTCTTCATACTTTTAAAGGTTGTTACTCCTTACTCCACCCATAATCTCACAACACCTTTCAAAGAGGGGGAAAATGTAGACACCTAAAATCTACCACTTTAGTGTCAATGCCAACCTTTATCATCACATTCCATACTGAAGCCCAATTCAGTTACCATTCCATCCCTAACTCCTTCATCCATGTTCAATCCTAATTATACCATCCATATCAAATTGTAATTTACGTATACATCCCTAGTCAACCCTAATTCCATCTTCAACTTCCCTAGATAACCAATCATTATTCATATCACCCCATAGCCCCCCCATTAATTAATCATATTGCACTTGAACCTTGTCAATCCCATATAAATCAAATTAGATTAACTAAAATTTTAATCCTAAAATATAATTGATTAGTCTAATAAAAAATCCATGGAATTCTAAATTCCATAATATCTAAAATCCATAAATCAAATATCATCACATCAAATTTCCATTTCAAATCAATGACATCACTCATCCACTTGTTAAATCTCTCAAAATCTAATACAAGGGGAAAAAGGTGTAAATCCATCACTCCTAATTCATGGCATGCCAATACCCATCCAACCTCCTTGATTTATGTCCTAGCACCCCATTTTTTACTCAATTTTAACCCTTGATCTTGGATCAAATCCAATGATCCACATCATTCTCAAAAATATATAAAATGGAGCTCACCCCTATTTTTTCACTAAGTTTCCATAGACTAAATACATTTTGTTGATTAAGAAAGAAAATATTATGATCAAGCCATCCACTCATCAATAAAATAATTCATCTCACAATGGTAAATGTTTTTGAACTGTATGCATCTCACCAATTGAGCAACCACATTCCAATCTCAAATTCAAGTAAATTCCACATCAATAGGGGCTTCTTCATTTGGGTAAGTGAAGGTGGATTATAAATCCCTGTTTATCTCAATCAGAGGTGATTTTGTCTAGTTAGAGTAGGAGTTTAAATGTTTGTTTTAATTTATAACTTGTATTATTGTAATTTTGCATTGGACAATTCTAACACACCCGGTAGGACATTTGTCCATAATATTTACGTCAAGATATATAATTGTGTTGTATAAATCACATATGAAGAAGTCAAAATTTAAAAGGGTGCATGAGAATGTTCATCCTGATACCCCTTGGTCTCACCAAATTCCCATTCACCTCCATGATACCATCATTCATATAAATCATTTACATAATCCATAAGATATCTCATCTATTTCACATCCCACGTAGACCTCCTTGGTGGCACCCTCTATCGTAGGGGCCAAGAAAAAATGTATTTAAGGTTTTCAAAGGAAGCCAAATCAATAATTAGTGAATTCAATGACAAAATTTTTAGATCACACATCAGTGACATGGACTTGGCATAATAAAATTTCAGATTAGGATACTTTTTGACTAAATTCTAACTCAATGTCTCATAGCTTGAATGATCATTGACCTCTACAAAGAAAAAAAAATCAAAAAAAGAGACAAATAATTATCCATAGGTGAAAACCATTTCTATGGCACCTTTGATAAGTACAATGATGAAAACCAATTTGTGGTGCCATGAATAAATCCATTGTCTATAGGTTCCTTACACTTGGGGTTAAAATACACTTCATCCATATCCATCCTTGGATCTTTCCCATCATGGCCATCATTATTCTAGTTTTGACCTTGATAAAGAATTGGAAGAAATCTTGATACTTACTCAAGAAATATCTTGACACATCCACATAATGGTGGTTCAATGACTTGACACATCATTATTTCTACATGTGATCCTTAAAGGCCTATCATCATCCCTAATCTTCATCTTATGCATCATCTTCATCTTCACCACCATCTTCACAATCATCCCTAAGCATCAAATTGAAACCTCACATCATGTCATCCACTACCACTACCTTCCCCATTTCTAGAGTAGGTGTTCCCTTAGTCGGTACCCTTTAGAAATAATTCCCATGATCCCATGATGTTTATAAAATCCAAAAATTATATAAAACCTCAACAAACCATCTACTTTTTTGTTTGTTTTTTCTTACTTATTTGTGTGTTCTTATCTTTTTATTGTATTTGTGTCAGTCCTAAGGTATATAAAAGTAATATCATAAAGGTTTTTCATATAATGGTGCATATTATTATGTGTTATATCAAAAATAAGGTTTCTCAAACATTTAAAATTATGAGGAAGATTACTAAAATGTTCCCAACATCAATGTTCTTCATCACAATACATTTCCTCTAACTAATAATCCATATCTAACTACCCATTTGCACTACCTATGTGTGTATACCTCACATGGGCCATGACTCTTACTCATATAATATAATCTCACCCAATCTTATCTCATCAAATCTAATCTCATATAATCCACATCCAATCAATCCAACCCAATCTAATTTGATTATAGTAGGAATCTCAATCCATTACTGTTAGGGGCATCTTTATGGGCCCATTTTTTTCAACCTATTTATTCATTGAAAGGTTGTTAATCATAAAATCATCCATCATTGTGCTCATCACATCATCAATCTATGTAATTGGTTAACTCTATGATTTATGGTTGCATATTTTAAACAATCAATAAATAATTCATCAATCCAATCAAAGTGTGCAGCTTCATTAGGATATATCATTCCCAAATCCTCTCCCTTTTATATATCATTGCTCAATTAAAATCAAACTCATAGCTTTATAATTAGTATATATCATTCCTAGTAGACTCCCTTGCATATATTATTACTTGGGTTAAATCACAACAATCAACACTAATTAAATCATGTACGCCTTAGCTCAAGTGAGTTAACTACATCGTCAATACATTAATATCTTATATCCATGTTCATCATCATCCTATTATATCATCACCACGTATTGCTATAACCCAAACCCTATTTATTTACCCCCACCCCTTTAGTTTAGCCATCATTTATAAATTATAATAGCTTTCTTCTCATTTTGAGATCCCATATGTGTCTTTCACCCTTTCATGCCCTCTTGAGGGGGCATCATCCCTAGCCATCCATCATATTACCACATCATTAGAGGCATCCCTATGTGCCCAATTTTTCTAGATTCTTCATTATTTGAAATGTTATTACTCCTTAATCCACCCATCATCTTGAAACACCCTTTTAAAGAGGGTAAAATTGTAGACACCTAAAATATAATACTTTAGTGTTAATGGTAACCTTTCATCATCACATTCCATACTAAACCCTAATTTAGTCATCCTTCCATCCCTAATCCCTTTATATATGTTAAATCCTAATTATACCATTCATATCAAACCCTAATTTCCCTATCTATCCCTAATCAACCCTAGGGTTCCATCATGAACTTCCCTAAACAACTTGTCACTATTCATATCACCCCCCATAAAATCATTTAATCCTATTGTACTTGAACCTTGACAATCCCACATAAATTAAATTGGATTAACTAACTAGCTTTTCCTATTAGTTGGTTTATTAGTTTAATAAAAATCCATGAAATTCTAAATCCCATAATATATAGAATCCATAAATCAAATATCATCACATCAAATTTCCATCTCAAAACAATGACATCACTCATCCACTTGCCAAATCTCTCAAAATACAAGGCAAGGGGACAAAGGTGTAATTCCACCATTCCTTATTCATGGCATGCCCATAAACATCTAACTTACTCAATTTATGATTAAACCCCCATATTTGACTCAATTTTGACCCTTGGTCTTTGATTAAATCCAAAAATCTACATCATTCTCAAAAATCTATAAATTCAAGCTCACCCCTGGCTTTCAAATAAACTTTCATAACCTAACTACATTTTGCCAATTAAGAGATAAAATATTGTAATCAAGCCATCCACTCATCAATAAAATTATTCATCTTATAAGGGGACATGGTACCAAATTATATGTGTATCACCAATTGAGAAACCACGTTCCAATCTCAAATTAGATCAAAATTTGCATCAAGAGGTGATTTTGTAATCATACTTCCCATGACCCTCCTCTCAATGATTTCATATCAATTCATGTGAAAACTACCAACCTTTTCAATCTAATTTGAGACTATCCACATGCTTGGACACTTCACTAACCTATCATGCACCCTTTTAGACCTTCCCTACACTCTCTTGGCCCTCCTACTCACTATCAACCCCTTTTAGTGCTTCTCATAATGCTCATGGAGACCCTTTAAGCACCTTTAGAGCCTTGATTTACCTAGGCCACTAATTTAGGCCAAGATATAGCTTAGGCCATAAGTTTTGGCCTAAAATTAGTGGCTTGGCCTACAACTTGTCTAGAATGCACTTTTTTTGGTCCATTTGGCCCTAAATGGCTATAATATGCATATTTTGGGCTTCTCGGCCCTTAGGTGCCCTATATCACTCCTATTAACCTTACATAGTCACTATTTTGGCTTTACCAACTTCTTGAATCTCTATTATTTCATTCTTTATGATATTGATCTTGTATTATGATAGAAGTTTTCCTACATAGGTACATGTTGGTTTGGAGACTCCATTGTTGCTTTCAATTATTTCAACTCCTTTTTGATTTGCTCTTAGTTTCTATATGTTGTTTGGACATTGGTTTAAACTTAGCCCTACATTGTAGTCTCGTCTTCCTCCATAGTTTCTTATACTTAGATTTTATGTTGATAAAATATTTGTATGGTATTTTGATCTTGATTTGAGGGAACTTTATTATTCAAAGTGAAACTCCATTATTGTAGAGTAGTGTATTTTCTAGGGTTGATTATTTTCATGCTAGTTTAGTTTATTTTGAACATGTTCTAGAGTAGATTTTAAAATTTATGCATTATTCTAAACCTAAAAACATTGTCACTCTTGAAAATGTCTTTCAATTCATAGGTTTTCTTGATGGTGAAGCATTTTATTACTTGGTATATGCTCTCTTATTGAAATAGCTTAGTTTAATTGCTTAAAATGGCATTCCCTTTTCTAAGTTAGATGTCATATGATAGAGATAGATTTGTTTAATCAAATACATTAACTTAGGTTTGTAAAAGTGCATGCTCTTAATCCCCCTCTCTCTCATTATTGAAAATGTCATTTCATTTTTGAAATTTTATTTCAATCACTAGAGTTGCATGATTTTGAAACACACTTCTTGCTTGGTAATGTTATTTTATTAAATTAATTTACTTTATCATTCTTTAAGAATTGAATTTTAAACCTTAGCTACTTATTTCACTATGGTTATACATGTTAGATATATTTTTGTCCTTTGTGAACTCAATCTTGTTAACCCTAACTTAGTTTACATGTCTATCTATAGCTTGGTTCAAGATGGAAAACCAAATAGCCTTTATATATATCTAGTATCCCATAGTACGCTTGAGCCTAATATGTGTTTTTTAGGTACCCTATATTCCCCCTTACAAAACCCTCATGGCTTTATTTGGATTATTAGAGATACATTTTGGCATGCCTGGTGGGACCTCACATATGGTCTCACACTAACTCTAACCCATTTATAACTCTCTTAACCAATTCCCCTCTAATAGTTGTGAGGATTTTCTTTCTAGTTGTGTCTTTGCTCCCTTCTAGGTTGTTTGATCTTACTTTAGTTTTATGTTCTTATCTATGTTGGTTCTCTAACCATTTACCTTTTTTATTATCTCCCTTGTTACTCTTGTTTCCTTGCATCCATGGTCAGTCTCCCACCTTTGGGATGTCAATCATGTTAGATTTAGGGTCTTGTCCTTGAGCTCACTCATGAGTAATTTAAGTCTACAATGGAATTCTATAGGCACCATATGACCCAAGAGGTTCCTTAGACCTAGCATAGTGACCTTGACCCTCTCTATTTTGTATCAAACAAGATTGAAAAGTCTACAACCAATGAGCTCCCTCACCTTTCCAAAAATCTAAGATTTACCTATCTAAGGATGTTTCCCCTTAGTTTCACACTAATTTTCATTCATTTTTTAGGGTTTAATATGATCCCCTTACATATTTGAGGCCTAATGAGTTGTGCACGATCATTGATGATTATTATAGGTAGCTTCATGTAAATTTAAATCACCATTCATCCTCATAGGAGTAGGCAACATGCTTCCTCTAGAGATAGAACTAGAATGCTTTCAATTTTGGGTGCCTCAACTAGTTCTCATATGAGTCCCCCACCCCTTTATCAATAGGATACTCTATGGTGAGAACACCCTCATGTCCACATTGAGATATGCAAACACCTTAACTTGACTACGCATCCACTTCCTATGGAGTCTTCTCATCCTCCTATCCTTTCCTTTAGGGTCTCAGATGAGCATGTTTATTTTGACCACCACTTATAGACTAAGGACCCATGAATTTCTTACCCTAACCATTAGCACCCTCATATGGACCCTAGTCTTATCATATATACCTAACATTATGAGGATCTAAGTCACCATGATTGTCCTCATATGCATGCCATGTTATCTCATCATCTCTATAGGGAATGATACCTTTTTCATGGTCATTTACTATCACTTTGATTAGGAGGATTTTTATCATGAGTGTCCTTAATATCAGGAGTTACCTTGACATTATCTCCCACATGACCATGGTCATGATGACCCCTACTAGTATAGGTAACATTATGACCTCTATGGGCTTCCTCACAGAGCTTGTCACCAACCTGTTATCAATCATACCTATTAGGATATTTGTAGGAATTTTCTATCCCATTGGGTATGTGTTATTACCCTTCTTACTCCAATCCTTAAACTACCCAAGTTCAATGGGACTCAGGATGATAGTCTCATAGAACAAATCATCACATTTATGATGGCATGTATAGATTGGGAACATGATGAAGGCATGACATTGAATATATTTACTCATTCCATGTAAAACACAACTCTTGTGTGGTTCCAAAAAAAATTATCTGATTCTTTTTTTAGTTTCAATTTCCTTCTAGATGACTTCCTCTAATACTTTGATATCTCCAGACCATTTAACCTTGTCATCTAATCACTCACCTCCATATCTTGGGCCAAGGGTGAGTCAAAATTTATGATGTAGGATTCTAATGCCTATAACCTCCATACTCATTACCTTGGCTCTAAATTTTTACTTTGGTCTATTTATTATGACTTCTGATTTAATTTATTGTCTACTTGTAGGCACATTTCTCATCATTTGACACCTTGATCATTATCTTTATTCACTAGGATATTAATCCTCTTGTATCACGAATATTATTCTTATTTATATTGAATACCTATGTCCACTCCTTATACTCTACATAATATCCTTCATACATATCACCACATCATCTCCAAATCCACTTTCAAGTTTGTCTTCTCCCTTCTTAGTTCCTAATTTGCTCAATCTCATATATTTTTATAAGCCTAAAGGCCTCATTCAATATTTCATACTTATTTTATTATCTCCAAGTCAAAAATAACTATACAAATTCTTATTTTAACCTTCTGTCACACATCTAATTAACTAAAACAATCTGCAAGTAATAATTCCTCAACAACTTACACTTTCTCTCTCTTGAGACTAGTCCTTGTAGCCCTCTTTTAGTAAAAATATAGTAATTTTGTAATAATTTAAAATATTACCAATCAAAATAAATACACTTATAATCACACTTTATCTCCTTCCTACTTCACACCAAGTTTTAAGACTCGAATCTTAAGGAAAACTATTAACTCGCCAAGTTTCTTACTTAATTAGGCACCAAGGTTTTTATAATATACCAACCTAAAACCATAATAATATTATATAATTTTTAAAAACACATCAAATTAACAATTTTCATAAGTTTTGTATGGTGGGAGCAATAGTTATGCAAAATTCAATTTCAAAACCCTAAGTCTATTGAACAAAAGCATGTGCAAGGTTGAGAGGGAATAAAAATGTATAATTTGAAACTTATCAAGATTTTGGGGATTTTATAGGGTATTTAGCACATATTTATACCTTTTCTAATAATTATTAAGCTTCCAAAAACCTTCAATGAGCTCTCCAATGCAACTTAACAAAATTATAGGAATGGAAGTAAGACTGTGTGTAATAAAATGAAAGTTTGGATTAAATATTACTTTCCAAATGAATTATTAGAATCCAAAAGCGTTTATTTAATTAATTATATTTTCTCTATCATAATCCTCAATTTTTAAACACTTTCATTAGACTCCAATAAATAACTATGCCATTTACTTGCTTGATTGTGTTCAAAACAAAGTCTTCCCAGCCTTACTTAGATTATGCATTGCAGTGATTGAAAAATTTAATTATTGGATTTGATTATGAAATTTAATAAAAATACCCAAAATTTAAAACCAACATTAATATATATATCCATTTATGAATAAAATTCAAAGATAAATGAGACACTCATAACAGCATTAGATCCTAAAAGCTAATTGCTCCAAACCAATATTCAAACAATAAAAAGACTAAAGGATTAATGGATGAAGATTGCTTACCATAGAATCAGATTTTTTAGCATGATTATGGCTTGATGAAGGCACTTGTATTGTATTTATTAGTTGTATTCAAGACTATAATGATAGCATGGAAGCTCATAGATTCTTTTGTTAGTTTGGCCATGGAAGAGTGGCTTGTTTAAATAGATTGAGGGAGGGAAGATAAATGGTCAACATTCAAATTTGGTTTCCAAAAGATCAAGGGTGGAGTATTATACAAGGAATTAAAAAATCCTTGGAAGCCTCTATTCTAGAGGCTTCTAGAGAGAAAGGTGTTAAGTTAGAGAGGATTTTAGAATTGGAAAATTCTAGAATCCATTAGGGGTTAAGTAATATTAGTAGGGGATTATGATAGGTGATTAGGGAATAGGGATTTATGAGATACTAGGAATAGGCTAGGGTAGGTGGGTAGGTGGGTCGTGGGAATTTTAAATTCCCAAATAATGGATAAGTGGGAGTAGGATAAGATTAAGAGATGATTACAAGTATTAATAGATTTGTGGGCTAGGGATAAGGTTAGTGTGATAAATAAGAATGAAGGGTATCTTAAATAAATGACTATAAGGGGTGATATTAGGATGTAATTAGAGGGGATAAATGAGATAAGTGGAATTAGTGTCAATTAATAGTAATATTAGTGACGATAAAAGAAGTGAGTGAATTTAGGTATATACATGCATAATATATTTAACCTATATATTAGTAACATGAAACCACTCTATAATCAAATGAGACAATAATATAAAATTAATCACATTCCAAAAATATATTTTATAGTTGAAAAAACTTCAAAAGGGTTCCTATGCGCTATTCTCATCTTGATTATGATAAAAAAGTTTCCAAACACTTGTATTATTGCAACTTAACCTATGGGAGAGTGATATAAATCCATTCATTTAAATAAAAACAATGTTAAATATATTAAAAATCAAGATTTATTTATGATCCACGTGAACACTCTAAAACATGCTTTCATTTGTTATTATCTCTATACAATAAAATAGTCATACACAAAAAATGAAGAAGAGATAAAATTTCTAGCAATTTGGATCTTTTATTATTCTTTTTCACTCTCTTCCTCTATCTTTAAAAATTATCTTCCTTTTCTCCTTATACTAATACACTCCACCCATTACTTCATGCATTTACCACCTTTTCAAGACCCTAAGCATTCAAAGTAACTCTTTTTTTCAAGGCCAACCCACGTAGGTGGTAGTTACAACATGAATTTATTGTCTCATATTATTCTTTACCATAAATGGTACATTGAAATACATTATCACACATTATTAGGACCTTATTGGACCCTCACAAACATTCCAAAACATTTAAAATCTTAGTTTAGGATTTAAATTTTTTAATTTGGGATTTTGGCTACAAAACTTAAAATGGA
This sequence comes from Torreya grandis, assembly GCA_037957365.1. Lineage (NCBI taxonomy): Eukaryota > Viridiplantae > Streptophyta > Pinopsida > Cupressales > Taxaceae > Torreya > Torreya grandis. The sequence continues at coordinate 4,878,271 of JARHVA010000241.1, read as the reverse complement.
TATAAAAACACAACCTCAAAGACTCTCAATCACTATAAAACATTCACAAGGACCCTAAAAGACCTAAAACACCTATCAAAAATGAAAAATTTCTAAAATAAACTACTTAAGCACATTTATAACCTATGTCAACTGTTGATTCTCTACATCACTTTGACTTCATGTATAGGTGGTGTTTAGTCATTGATATGTGCAAGACAAGGTTCTTGAATGATCAATTTTATAACACGTTCATGCAAGTGTTGAGGTAGTAGGTCCACCTTGAGGTCCTCAATTTTTAACCCACCTATTATGATGAATTTTTTAATGAGTGTCTAAATATTGAAGTCTTCGAGGTGAATGTGGATATTTGACCCATGCTAATTCAAAAGTCATCCTCATCTAATGATTACAAATGCAATTTTAATGGTGATGGCATCACATATTATCTTATAAAAAATAAGGAAAATAATAATGGACATAATGTCATTTCTCTAATAAAGAGGCCAACTAAAAATAAGGCCCCTAAAAAGAGCACATGTGGATAACATATAATGTACCCTTATGATGTTGCCAAGTTTTACAACTTTCATCAGATGAAGGGCCATTCTGACAAGGAGTGTGTCACCCAAATTTTGGTGCTAAGTCTTTATTGGGCCCTCATATCTCTCCACTTCTGAAAACTAACCATAATTTTATTATGTTCAAAGAGCCTCTTCCTAACCCTGATAAGGAAAAGAAGTAGAATAAGAATAAATCCAAGGCCAAGGCCCATCACTCTCTTTATTGATCTTCTACCTCTTCTAGTTCCTCTTCCTCAACTGACCTAAAATGGAAGGCCAAGTGTGAGAGTAACAAGGTCATTATTTCTATTAACATAGCCTCTATTCTGTATGAGTGTTTTGTCAACATGTGCTTAGGTTAGGTAATCAACCCTATTTGAGAAACTAGTAGTGTAGGGTCCATATCCCCAACCACTGGAATGAGAAAACCCAAAGTCATATTTAACTTTCAATGTAATATCCCTCCCCAAGCTCAACAACATCCTTATTTTGTTATAGAGGTGTTGTAGACCATTTCTACTGCTCTCTCCATATGGGACCTTCTTCACCTTTGCCCTGAGTAAAGGAGACTTGTATTTGATGAGTTTGGTCTTTCTCATGAGGGTATGATATAGGATGACATGGAATTTATATAAAAATGGAAATGTAATTAATTTATTAATCACTCCTAGCTTGAAGAAGATAAATCTTACTTACACTTTTGATTATTGATACATTAGAAATTTGGGGTCATGACTAAGATGGATCTTTTAGACCTAACCAAGGGATATCTCTGTAGACACCAATATCGTGTCAACCCCCCTTGGTCCCCTTCTAAATGTTAACACTCCTAACCCACACTTGCACACCTTATTAATTTAAAAACTACTTATTTTAAGTTAATTACCTCACCTTGGACACCTCACCTAGACACCTCACTCTAAGACCGTTTCTTAACCTATGAGTCAGCCTGAGACTAGGTCCTCCAAATCCTAACTACCCATGACCTATTCTCACCCCATCTTAACTCCCTAACCAACTCCCATGCCTCATAAGCCCTTGTTTTGACCATTCTCCAATGGAAAAGGCACTTGGCAGGTGGAGAAATGGGCAAAGAGCTAAAAATAGCCCTTTTACCTATTCTCTCTCCACCAACTTTGGTCAACCCACGGCTGACGTCGGTAGTTCTACGCCGACACCAGAAGGATCACCGATGTCAGTTACATAATCCAAGCTCTAACATTGAGCTAAGCTTGCCTTTTTGCACATTAGCATGCACACTCTGAGATTTCAAGCCTTAGAACTCAACTATTGTTCTCCTAGCTACCAAAGCTCTACACAAATCATTCTAGAGACTGGATTGAAAGATTGTATGAGGACCTTGAGCCACTTAATTAAAGTAATCTATATTCACTTCATTGGCTCACAACAATGGTCACATCAGTGATAATGGGAATCACTATTCTGAAACCTCTGGTTCTTCACCTTATAAAGCTAAGTACTCTAGTTTTCATTTTAGTGTTTTAGAATATATTGTCAATTAGTTTTCATTGATATTTCTAAATACTATCGAGAGGCTTGACTTCTTTCATGGAGGGGCTGAAAGGCCTTCCCCTTGTTCTCGTCCCCTTTTCACACCAATCCTCTACCTATACCCTTCCTTAGACCTCATTCACCTTCTCACAACCCTACACCAACCTTTGAACTTCCAAAAACCCCTCTATCTATCCTAGAAATACTCTAAAAGTTGTCCAAGGCTGACAACCCCAACTGACATCGATAGACCAACCGACATCGGCATCTACAACACCTTTTGTCAAACTGACATCGGCAACCTAACCGATGTCGATACTATGTACCCGATCGACCTCAGTAGACCCACTAACGTTAGTGACTGTGTTTTGAACCAACAAACTAGAAAGCCATCCAAACTACCCATTTAGACCAGATAGAACCTTTAGCCAGCCTTCTGTAGCATTTTGAGATATACAGACTGTAAGGAATAGGTACACACCATCTAATTTTCTATTTCTTTAGTCATTTATCATTTCTTCCTTTATAATACTTTTATCTTTAAATAGTGGACTGTCATCCCTTAAGGAGCTTCACGCTTTCAGGATCGAGCACGTAGCTTGGCAGTCCACCATAGCTTCTTCTAACATCTTTCTTGTTTAAGTTTCATTCTTACTACAGGTGTTTCCTCCATAGCCAAAGAGGAGCTCCCACAAAGTTTTTATACAGTGTGCACTAAATCTGGGTAACATCAAACCCATAACCTCTTAACTTTAGTTTCTTTCTCATTTGAATGTAATTAGTGAAAATCTAGAGAAACATTTTGGCATGCCCGATGGGACCCTTGGAGTTTTCCTTGGGTTCATTCTTCTTCTTTTAAAAATCAAATTTTCATGTAGATGCATTAGAAAAATATTCACTTCTTGCATCCCCTCTTCTTTGCCTTTATTTCTAGAGAAATAAAAAACTTAGCTTCCCTTACTTTCTATTTTTTTACATAAAGTTAATTAATTCTTTCTCCTTCTTTTTTTTACCTCTTCTATCTTTTTTTTCCGAAAGGAAATCATTATCAGAGGTTAAAAAGAACATATCTTTTTCTTCTTATTACTTCTTGCATGCATCATATAGTAGTGAAAAACTCATACTCTTTACCTCTTCTCCATTTGTTTGCATTTGAATAACATATTTTGATTTGGGTTAAAAACTACCGCATTTCATTCTTGCTTAGATGCACACTTATCCCACTTAGTAATTAAAGCAATATGAATGAATCATAGTGCACGAATGTGACACAACCAAACCACAATCACTTCAAAAAAAACACATAAACTTACTTGAGACAAGCCATGTCTAGGATTTCATCACCTAGCAGATACCTTACCCCACCCAGTGATCCTACTTGGATTTCACCACCAAGAGGAGGATCCACTCTATTTTTTGGCAGAGTATAAACTATAGGGAAGGTATATTCTGGCTGAGCAGCCCAACTCAGCTCTAGGTTCATGAAGTGAGGGGAGCAAGCCCCAACACTAGGCCATGTACTGACCCTAACACACATATCTTTGAGCACCATAACACAACATGAAACCAGCCATAGACTTCTTCTCTAGGAACTGTTCTACAAGCCCAACTCCCAACACATTCTCTTAAGGTATAAGCCACCATGACTTTAAAACTCATTCTTAGGAATCTAATGTTTTAGAGGTTGCTTGCCTAATCATCTATTCTGCTAATTTTATCTAAGTGTTTGAGTTGGTAAGGTCATACCATTCTGAAGTCCAAAACAAATCAGAATATCTTCTTCTTCCAAAAACTATCAATCTTCTGTGTTTCTGGAATTACATAGAAACTAACATCGATTTCTCCACCGATGTTGGCAACCAAACCTTCACCGACATCAGTTAACTGACCAATGTCGGCAACATTTTCTAACTGATATCAGTTAAACAATTGACATCGGTCACTGTCAATAAATAAATTTAAAAAAATCCCAAACAACAAGCTTAAAACCCAAATTTCTTGCTATTTAACACAAATTCTAGTTTTTTGAAACTAAAACACATAGTTTTTAGAACCTGAACCCCTTTCACCTTGGATGGTCCTGACACGCAGTCAAGCCAAATTCCTTGTTGACCACATGAGTCAACAGCCACTCCCACCTTCACCCTTCGTGCCAAGTCATCTAATGGAGTATACTTCAAACACTGAGCATACTCCTATCCAACCTACCCCCGATCAACCTCCTATTGTTCCTGAAGGGGATCAAGATTTTGAGATATTCCTTGACCACAATGTCAAGGCTCTCCAATATTATCTCACTAGAAGCCAAATGTGAGATCCTTTAGGTAACCCTATTTATGGGATGCCAACTTCTTTGGTTGAAGCAGCAATGATATCAATAGTATCCGCTACCCAACCTATGGTCACTCAGGCCACTGCCTTGACCAGTAACCCAACCATGGCCAATGTTCAAGATTTGGCCTCCCCTTCTATCCTTTCTTGCCCTACCTCCATCGGGGTTTTTGTACCCCCTCAAATGCAAACAATTCAACCAAGTTTGACACCTTTTCAGAACTTGATTGTCTCTATCCCATCCACTCTTGTGCCTATAAACACGAGAATGACCACTTATCCTTTAACTAGTGTCACCACCATTCAACCACCGTTAGTGGCATCTAGTCAAGTTGTGCCCTCCAAGTTCATGGCATAAGCCCCCTTGGCCTCGACATCAGCCCCTATGATGAGCTATCAGTATGTTGCACCTACACAAATGTAACCAAGTACGTCATATGCTTCTTCCAATGCCTTCTAGGTACCCTATAACTTGGGGGGTGCCCCTCATGCCAATCCATCTACTGATCTAATTAAGATGTTGATGGATAAGATGTCCAACCTTCAGACATCTATTTTAGGTTTGAGGAGTGTTCTTTCGTATGAACAAATCTACAACGAACCTATCCACCCTTCAGTTCCTATTTGACCATACCCTAGCCAGTGGGAACTCCCAAAATTTACTTGCTTTCAAAGTAAAGAGGACCCACAACAACATCTGTGAGTGTTTAGACACACTTGCTACCTCATAGGGCATGATGATGCATTATTGCTTCACACATTCCATATGTCACTTTTTGGCACTGCCCTTGATTGGTATAGCTCCATTACCAGTCATTCTCTCTTCACCTTTGTTCAACTCACTCAGCTATTCCTCGATCATTTCTCAATCAATATTACCAAGAAGGTCTCCATCATAGACCTTTATTCCATTAGACAATTTGAGGATGAGTCAATAGCAGACTTCATCGCCCATTGGAGAGGTTTGATCAACCAACTCTCCTTCTCATTACCTCAACCTGAGCTCATTGAGCTCTTTTCAAGAGCATGTGCCAAGCACATCTCATCCACTCTGTGGGTTCAAATTTTCTACACATTTGATGAAGCTTTCACTATGGCTCGAAAGCTTGAACTTCATGTAATCAAAGAAGATAAGGTCAAATTGCATAACAAAAATACCAATGCAAAACCCAATGACCCTTCTTCTTCTAAACCTTCTTCTTCCCACCCCAAGTCTAAGGGATCAGTGAACGTTGTGGTCCTTAGGTCACCATCTTCTACCAAAACCAACCAATCTAAGCCATCCACTTTGCAAAACATCACTAGACAATTCCAACAATAGTATGAACAACAATGATACACTCCAATAGGAAAATCATATGCTTCTATAATGGATAAATTAGTGAAGTAGGGAGTCCTCAACCTCCCTCAAATTTGACCACCTATCCAATTTGATCCCTCACGAGCCATCCCTGTATGGTATAGGGAAAATGACTTTTGTAACTATCATCGTGTCAAGGGTCATGACACAGATAATTGCAAAACCCTAAAAAACATTGTTCAAGACATGTTAGACAAAGGGGACCTTATTTTGGATAACCCTAATGCACTGGCCAACCAAAACAAGGATGTCTTTAGGCAACCATTTCCTAACCATCCCCCAAGTCAGAACAATGTGTAGACCATGGTCGATGACCCTCAAGAACACAACATATGCACGGTCAACATAGTCTTTCCTTTCAGTCCTATCCAACCTCTCCCACAATCTAAAGAGGTTGGTCAACCCATTTCTCCGCCATGGGTAAAAGAGCCTATTTTACCCATACCACCACCATGCAATGAAGAGCTCTCTTTGCCTCACCCTCTTCCTCATGTGGATGAACCCATTTCACCTGTATCACCCCCATGACATCAAGCACCTCCTCTACCCATTCTTCTACCTCGTGAGGATCTCGTATTACCTGTTCCTCTTGCCCCCACCTTCCCTCTTCTTTTATCATTGGAATAATTTACCATTCATACCCAATGCCCTCATGTAGAAGAGGCCATCATCCCTCTAATTTACCCTTTAGAGGAGCCTTCCTCTCCTATTTTTCCTCCACTAATGGAGGATAGTCCTCCATCCACCCCCTTTCACACGTAAGAGAGTCTACTTTGACCTCTCCCATATTGGAGGATGCTTTGATGGTACCAACACCGGTGGCCCCACCCTTATCCTTCTTATTACCAATGGAGGATCATACTTTCCATGCTCCTAGACCACATGTGGAAGGCATGATCATCCCTGCGCTCTATCTGCTTGAAGAGCCAAATTCTCCAATCCCTTCTCCACCAAGAGAAGAACTCACCACCTCACCCACTTAACCTGAGGAAGATCCAGTGATGGTTCTCTCTCACCTTTGGCCCAAGATCACTTCGTCCAACATGTTTCCACTCTCATAATCACCCAAATCCTCTAAAGGACCAACTGTAAGGCCTCGCACGATGTCATCTAAACCCTTCTCTCGATTGGCAGAAAACTTAGGATTCCTCCATTCTAGGAACCTAGAGTATGAGGCATTATGGGAGTGACTTAGGGATCCTTATCCTACACATCCCACTTCGCCTTATACTGCCAACACTTTTGTGATAATTTACCCCAAAGTCTCTAATGACGATCAGGTTTCCACTTCTAAATCATTAGAAGTTTAGCCTTCCACGTCTGAATCCAAACCCTCACAGGCATCCACCATGCTAAAACAAATTAGATCTCTCGATGTTCACCCTATATCAAACCTAACTCACCCACAAGTGAAGTTAGATTTGAACCTCACCCCACATAGTAGTGGTCCTTGCATCATACTAAAGGAGGGTTCTAAACCACATCAGTCTACTCCTCCCCCACCTTCACCATTACCCTCTATCTTGGGTCCACATCCTTCCACTTTAACAAGAGTGCTCCCTATTCCAACACCTCACAAAGACAAACTGCCTCCATTACTCCCTCTACCCATCAAAAACATATTTCCTCTAAGCAATTTGACACCTCTCATCAAGAAAGTGCCATCTATGCATGTGGCCACACCACCAACCAAAAAGGTGGTATGAAAAACTCCCCCTACAACTCCTAAATAAAAGTTGTCAACCCCTACTACAACAACGAGCATAGACCCATTAGTGGGTTCCTATCCTTTGTTATTATGCTGATTGTTGTAGTCTTCTAGCATCGTTCTCCCAGCCATTAAGCCATATTGACCTCTCAGATCAAAACCATCTTGGATCGACAACACTCAAATCTGCTTGTATCATTGCACACCTAAGCATGATACTGAGAGTTGCTACGATCTTAAGGTTATCATTCACCAACACCTAGAAAAGGACACCCTTCTCATTGAGGATTCTCTTGACCACCTTTTTGACAAACTATCGACACCATCCCATGCCTCCCAAACCTCCTCACTTGAATTGGGATCCCAATGTGAGATTATGGTCCCTCTACCACCTTCTCCCCCTTTATTCAAAATCAACACTATTAATGTGGCCACCAGGTCCCAAACCCTAAAGGATAAAGGAAAAGAGTAGGTTTTTACCCCTTAGACATATCCATTCGCCAAGCCCTCTCCACCACTAAATCCCAAGATTTCTATCTTGGGCACATCTCAACCAACATCTTCGGGGGCAATTCATGACTCCATGGTGAAACAACTTCACCAAACCCCTATGAGGATGTCTTTGTATGACCTAATACAAAGCTCTCTATAAAATTGCCAAGCCTTGATCAAAGCTTTATAGGTAGTGGAGGTCCAACATGAAGACCCCTAACCACTGGTTGCTTTAGTCAAATCGTTACCCACCATTGCCTCTATCACCTTCAGTGATTTTGAGATTCCTGCCTATAACTTGGAAGATCAGGATCTTGCCCTCTTTATCATGGCATTGCCCTCATATATCTCAACTGACATCAACTTTGTTGGCAATATCGACTCTAGTCCACATGATGTTTGGTATAAACAACTTATTGACTACTTGACTTATTCTATCATTCCTCCTGACCTCTCTAGTAATGGACGATGGGCTTTTATCAAGAGTACTGCTCGATACACCATGTTAGGGGGTCTTCTCTACAAATGAGGTTTTGATGGCCTCTTTCTCTAATGCCTAACCACCATTGAGACATCTTGTGCCATCAAACTATTAGGACCTCATAGAAACACAATTGATTACCATATACAAGCAACTTAAGATGTGGAATTAACTAGAAGTAACAAGTAACTAGAAACTAGAAACAACACAGAATATGAGAGACAATACACAACTTGTATTAATACTCATCCATAAAAAAATACAATAAAGAAGATGCCACTTCTTCTTCACACCTCTCAGAGGCTTCCCACACCTCAAGTGTATAGTAATTCTTTCCTCAAAGCTCTCTCTCTTATGGTCCCAACACACAACTCAAACATAGAGTTGTTGTTCACCTCCAACTAGTCAGTATCCACTACTTCCAATACCCAAGTGCTCCACACACTCCACAAGTACTCCATGCACTCCAAGTACTCGATGTACTTCAAGTAGATCTCCCCTAAACTTGTAACAACCTGCAACTCAAACAATCTTACTTATGGAAGGATCTACCTTGCCTTCCTCTTTGCTCAATAACTAAGTACACACCGTACTCCAAGTAGATCTCTCTTGATCCTGCTCCTTGTTGTGTTGTTGCCACCTTGATTCTGCTACCACCTACAAATCAACCTAGTTCTACACACTTGCAAACCTTAGACCTTGAACACACATACACCTGTAGATCAATGATCTTACTTACCATGCAGATCTCCAAACATGGCCTTGCACACCTGCTGACCAAGATCCTACATACATGAAGAATCCCTCTGATTCTCCAAACCATCACCCACACTTGGTACTGTGGCACTAAGAGGAACACACCATGCTCTCTTCACACATAGAAGGAGCTAATATTTTCTCTCTTACTCTCTAGCACAAATTACAATACAACCCATGAGTCTCTTAAATAGATTTCATGCAAACAATAATTAGACATCTAATTACAATAATTAGATCCATAGCTCAAGACTATAATTGCCCTCTCAACATGTAAACACCCAATTCATTAACTAACTATCTATGAACTGGCAGTTCTAGAATTGCACAGGCAACTGACGTCAGTCCCTATCACGCTGGAGATGACCGACGTTGGTCGATATCTGACCGATGTCAGTTGTTTTTCCCACTATATATGACTGACGTTGGCTGATCAAATTGACATCAGTTTCCCTGCAACTTAGCAACCTCTCAACAACCTCCTCCATGTCTGCAATAGTGAAGCTTTTAGCTCCGCAACCTAACAATCTCCCACTTGGAGATAAATAGTTGCACTGTACATGTACCTGTACCTATACCCTGTTTAATCTATTTCCTAGCTTGTATCCCTCTTCAAGCTCAACCTTGAAGACTAACCACAACAAATCCTGTGGTGCACCTCCTGTCATCCCAGTAACCTGCCACATCTAAACCTACAAACCCATGTAGTGAAGCCCTGACCCTGCATAGCATGTAAACCTGCTGTTGGTCCCTCTCAAATACCTGAGAACCCACTTCCTCAAATTGGCTCCTAACTCTCTAACAGCATCCACTGCTTGGACAAAATCAGGTCTATACCAGACCTCATATGATTTCAGACACTAAACTATCTAGCCCTTGGTGTGCTCCGGTTTTACATCCTACATATTGAAACTCGCCAACACTTGATTCACATTAGCTCACACTAGAGACAAAATCAACCTGTGATCTTTCATGTCTCTCATGCCAAGGAATTTCGCTGATCCAAATTCCTCATCACATGCCACTGAACTAACCTTACCCTTAGCTCAGCAAAACCCTATATGTACAAACCTACTAGCTAGCATACCATCCACATATAGTAATAGGATAATGTTGCAATCATCATCCACCTGGTAAGACAAACACAATGGTTACACTGACATTGAATAAAGCCCTGCTTTGTCATCCACCTATCAAAACCTATACCACTTTCCTATAGCTTCCTCAAGACCATATGACCTGGCCTTCCATCTCACGTGTTCATTCTCTCTATTCTTTAACCAAGGTATCCATTTGTCTCAGTGCTTTCATATCGGCTGGCAACCCTACCAAATCTCCCATTTGGTCCTGCATCCTGTTCATGCCATGCTCCCACTATTTCCTGGATCCTTCTTACTCTGCAATCAACAACTAGTATAAAGAAGAGGAACAACAAATTTGAGGCTTACTTACATTTTCAGTCCTCCCCATGGGCATTTGAGACTCCTTGACAACTTGCTGTCTACCCAAAATCTGTCTCAATGACCGACCTTGATCACTACACAGTCTGCATCTGACTGATGTCGGTTCCCATGTAACTATCCTTTCTATCGATGCTAGTTTTCTAACTGACGTCGGTCTTACCTGGTCACCGATGTCAGTTTCCTAACTGACACCGGCAGCCACACTGCCTGACACCACCAGCTCTGGTCTACACATGACCGACATTGACACCTGTTTATTCGATGCCAGTTCCCCTTGATTGACGTCGGTAACTGTGTTTGCCTGTGAGTGATGACTTTTTACCTGTGAGCTCTTTTGAATCAATCCCATGTCTAAACTACCTTGCTCAGAAGTATCCAGCCCCATCCGCTGATCTCTATCCATCATCTCCTCCAAGAACACCAAGGCTTTTTAGTTCTTAAGTTTGTCAAACACATCTGACTTCCTCTTAAGAACATGCATCTCCTTCTTGCTCATGTGACCAAGCCTACAAAGCCATGTCTTCACAAAAGAAGAAGAATCAGTAATACAAGCAAGTAGATAAAGAGTACCTACTTTCTTACCACATGCTAATTCAAGTGCATCCTTGGTAACATTCCAAGAATCCACTGTGAGAGTTACTGTGCATCTCTCATCACCCAACTTTCTTTAATCAATTAGCCACATCTTTAAGACTGGGACCTGCATGACCTCCTTCAACACCCATGTGGTGGCCGCCTGCAATTTTAGCAACACTTCCCCTTTCCAATACTATGACAAGGCTCAGCAACCCCTCTACTTGGGGCTACATGGAAAGAGGCAACATAATCTATTAACCAAGATTCAACTTTATCCAAGAAGCATCCTAGAGCATCCTATGCAACAACACCTACAACATCTATTTCTTCAGTTCTTTCATGCTGATCTGCTACCAACCAATAATATTTCTTTACCTACTCTTTCTTTCCATAAGACCATAATTGACCATTCATGCTTTTCAATTCCTCCATTCTTAGTGTACTTTCTTCTATCATTGCTATACTCCCACTTAATCAGAAACCCTTGAGAGTGACCTATAACCAAACACAAACCCTGCTCCCTGCAACCTTAGCTCTGATACCAACTGTTAGTGGTATCAAGCTATGAGCCAACAACCTTGCTCTGATACCAACTATTAGGACCCCACAGAAGCACAATTGATTACCATATACAAGCAACTTAAGATGTGAAATTAACCAGAAGTAACAAGTAACTAGAAACCAGAAACAACACAGAATATGAGAGACAATACATAACTTGTATTAATACTCATCCAGAAAAGAATATAATAAAGAAGATGCCACTTCTTCTTCACACCTCTCAGAGGCTTCCCACACCTCAAGTGTAGAGTAATTCTTTCCTCAAAGCTCTCTCTCTTACGGTCCCAACACACAACTCAAACACAGAGTTGGTGTTCACCTCCAACCAGTTAGTATCCACTACTGCCAGTATCCAAGTGCTCCATGCACTCCAAGTACTCAATGTACTCCAAGTAGATCTCCTCTAAACTTGCAATAACCTACAACTCAAATGATCTTACTTATGGAAGGATCTACCTTGCCTTCCTCTTTGCTCAATAACTGAGTACACACCATACTCTAAGTAGATCTCTCCTGATCTTGCTCACTATTGTGTTGTTGTCACCTTGATTCTACTACCACCTGCAGATCAACCTGATTTCGCACACCTACAAACCTTAGACCTTGCACACACATACACCTGTAGAACAATGATCTTACTTATGATGTAGATCTCCAAATGTGGCCTTGCACACCTGCTGACCAAGATCCTACATATATGAAAAATCCCTCTGATTCTCCAAACCAGCACCCACACTTGGTACTATGGCACTAGGAGGAACAAACCATGCTCTCTTCACACATAGAAGGAGCTAATATTTTCTCTCTTACTCTCTAGCACAAATTACAATACAGCCCATGAGTCTCTTAAATAGATCTCATGCAAACAATAATTAGACATCTAATTACAATAATTAGATCCATAGCTCAAGACTATAATTGGCCTCTCAACATGCAAACACTTGGTTCATTAACTAACTGTCCACGAACTGGTAGTTCTGGAACCACACAGGTGACCGACGTCGGTCCCTATTAGGCTGGAGATGACTGATGTCGGCTGATACCTGACCGATGTCAGTTGCCTTTCCCACTATATATGACTGACGTCGGCTGATCAGACCAATGTTGATTTCCCTACAACTTAGCAACCTCTCAACAACCTTCTCCATGTCTACAATAGTGAAGCTTTTAGCTCTACAACCTAACACAAACAAGTCCATGATGGGATTTGTGGAGGACATTTCAGTGGTAACTTGGTTGCAAAGTGCATCCTCCACCTGGGCTATTATTAGCCCACTCTTAACCAAGATTGTAGTGATTATGTTTGGCATTGTATCAAATGCCAGCAACATGCTAACCTACTTCACATACCTAGCCATGCTTTACAAGTTGCTAAGGATTTTTGGCCCTTTTCACAATGGAGCTTAGATCTAATTGGTGAGATTAACCCTCATTCATCTCTCTGACATCAGTCTATTATCACAGCAACTGAATATTTCACTAAATGGGTGGAAGTTGTTCCCCTCATCTCCACTAAAGCTGACAAAATCTTTGACTTCATTAACCACCACATCATCTAGCATTTTGGTGTACCTCATAAGATAATCACTAATAATGGCAAATCTTTCAAAAACAAAACTATCTAAAAGCTTTGTGATGCTTTTGGCATCAAACTCAACTTCTCATCACCTTACTATCCACAAGCAAATGGACATGTAGAAGCTTCTAACAAAATCCTAACTAAAATCCTAATGAAGGTCGTCAATGACACTAGAATGGATTGGCACACTCACATTCCCTTCGCTTTATGGGCCTACCGCACTAGCATCCAAACCCCTACGGGTGCCACACCTTTCTCCTTAGTGTATGGAATCGAGGCCATCTTGCCTCTTAAAGTACAAATACCTTCTCTTCACATGTCCTTTCGTGACATACTCTCTAATGATGACTTTCATTAGGATTGATTAACACAACTTGAGTTACTCGATGAACATCATCTTGCCACTCTTAATCATCTTCATATCTACCAAGATCGTATCAAGCGTGCCTACAACAAAAATTTGAAATAGCGAGATTTAAAAATCAAAGATCTCATCCTTAAAGAAAACCAACACGTGACCAATATGGAAAGAAGAAAATGAGGCAAGTTTATTCCTAATTAGCTTAGACCTTATATAATAATGCACAAGTATGGATCAGGCACTTATTATTTATCTTCTCTTGAAGGCCGGTAAGAACCTGAGCCCCTTAATGCCTTGCATCTGTGACCATTCTACTATTAACCAAGTAATCATTCTCTTGATGTTTAACTTGAGCTCATTACTTGAACAACCCCCGTCATCCTCATTCCTATTCCTTTCAACCCTTTTTTCCTACAAAAATTAGTAAACCCTTTTTTAAGCATTACTGCTTTGTCCTAATAAAAGGGAAACCCCTAAACCTTTATTGTCTAGTCCATGACTAAAAGTTTAGTTAACAAAAAAAACATAAAACTGGGATGCCTAATAAAATATTAAAAGGTCATAAACTATAAATGTAGACTGCTTCCTCGAAGGACAGCTGCATTATTGTTGTAATTAATAGACTGCTCCCTTGAAGGACAACTATTCAAAGAAATCAAAACATACAAAGCAAAATATAGACCACTTCCTCAAAGGATGGCTATGCCCAAATTTTGCTATAAAATAGCACCCTCTCAAAAGCTTCCCACATCGATCAACTTCACATGACCACAAAACAAAATAACATCCCCCAAGTAGACTTCCCACATTGATCAGTCTACCCAAAAAAAAACTGACTGACAAACTATTAAGTCATGGACTTGCCTATAGTCATTCTCAGGGTCACCTATAAAAGGGGCAAAGTTATCCCTACTAAAAAGGGTTACATTATCCTCACATATCACATAATCACACTTATTACCCTAAAATACCCAAGGGATTTTGAGCTCACTTAACGTCAAGTGATTAGGGTACTTCTATAACAAAAACCAATGGTCAACGACATAATACATGAACGGGGATTTTATTTGCAAAAACCCTATCTATGTTATCATTATGGTCCTTGTCAATGAAAGAGCAACACGCCTTTCCCTTCTTACACACCTTCATCACATGCAAGTTTATCTTTTAGGATGCAATGTCTTAAAATTATATTCTCGCATATTGTCATCTCATAATTTTCACTATAAAGTTATGAACATAACATTCAACTCAATTTTATCATATATAACATCACATGTTTTTGATAAAATACAACCAAAACATAGGTCTTCTCTAAAACTGCCCAAAATCATGACCAAACAACCAGCCCTGACACTATAGAAGTCACCTTAGACTTCTCATGGGGCACATTGGAGATCACATACATCTCCCTAACCACAACAAACAACACTTGAGATCACTTATATCTCAGCCTGACTTGACAAATGACCTCAAAAATCATGACTATCTCCTCAGACCATGACCACTTTCAAGACAACTTTGCCTTGGTTGTTTTGATTGCATATGCTACCTCACAAATAGTTAACAAATTATACGTGCCCCTCACACCTATTGTCAGATTGTGACCAAGTTGATCCCCAATATCTGTGACATTTTTGTGTTTTCCAAGAGCACTTCCTAGCCTAGATACTTGGAACATGATACCCATTGGAGTTATAGCTTTGATCAATCTAACCCAATCAGCTACCACTAATAAGCTGGGGACCAGTTACTTTGATTTTAGTCCTCCTCAACCATTAGAGCTATAGCTTTGATTTTTTAACCCAATCAGCTACCACTAGTAAGCTGGGGACCGATTACTTCAATTTTAGTCCTACTCGACCTTTCCTACAACAATTTGACCTACCTATCAAGTGAAGTGGTATATGCACAATTTCAATTATTGTAGCATTCACACTCTAACCTCACCCTACCCATCCACTACCTATCAAATTGGCACCTGATTTTAGATTAACTTATCTCAATTCCCGCTTTGAGGGGGAATACCTCATCCCATACTTGGGGCAACCTACATCTATTTTTGTCTTGCAGTTCGTCATAACAAACCACAAGATAAAAAGGGGCAAATGTAGACACCAATATCATGTCAACCCCCCTTGGTCCCCTTCTAAACATTAACACTCCTAACCCACACTTGCACACCTTATTAATTTAAAAACTATTTATTTTAAATTAATTACCTCACCTTGGACACCTCACCTAGACACCTCACTCTAAGACCGTTTCTTAGCCTATGAGTCAGCCTCAGCCTGAGACTAAGTCCTCCAAATCTTAACTACCCATGACCTATTCTCACCCCATCTTAACTCCCTAACCAACTCCCTTGCCTCATAATCCCTTGTTTTGACCATTCTCTAATGGAAAAGGCACTTGGCAGGTGGAGAAATAGGTAAAGAGCTAAAAATAGCCCTTTTACCTATTCTCTCTCCATTGATGTCGATCAACTTATAGCTGACATTAGCAATTCTACACCGATGCTGGTGGGATCACCAACGTTGGTTACATAAGCCAAGCTCTAACATTGAGTTAAGCCTACCTTTTCACACATTAGCATGCACACTCTAAGATTTCAAGCCCTATAACTTGATTATTGTTCTCCTGGCTACCGAAGCTCTACATAAATCATTCCAGAGATTAGATTGAAAGATTGTACAAGGACCTTGAGCCACTTAATTGAAGCAATATGTATTCAATTCATTGGATCACAACACCGGTCACATCAGCCACAATGGGAATCACTATTCTGACACCTCTAGTTCTTCACCTTATAAAGTTAAGTACTCTGGTTTTCATTTTAGTGTTTTAGAATATATTGTCAATTAGTTTTCATTGATATTTCTAAATACTATCGAGAGGCCTGACTTCTTTCGTGGAGGGGCTAAAAGGCCTTCCCCTTATTCTCACCCCCTTTTCACAAAAATCCTCTACCTATACCCTTCCTTAGACCTCATTCACCTTTATGCAACCCTGCACTAACCTCTGAACTTCCAAAAATCCCTCTGTCTATCCCAAAAATACTCTAAAAGCTATCCAAGGCTGACAACCCCAACTGACATCAGTAGACAAACTGACGTCGACATCTATAACACCTTCAGTCAGATCGACATCGACAACCCAACTGACGTCAGCACCATTTACCTGACTGACCGCGGTAGACCCATCGACGTCGATGACTGTATTTTGAACCAGCAAACTAGAAAGCCATCCAAACTACCCATTTAGACTAGACAAAACCTTCAGCTAGCCTTCTATAGCATTTTGAGATACATAGACTGTAAGGAATAGGTACACACCATCTACTTTTCTATTTCTTTAGTCATTTATCATTTCTTCCTTTATAATACTTTTATCTTTAAACAGTGGACTGTCATCCCTTAAGGAGCTTCACGCTTTCGAGACCGAGCAAGTAGCTTGGCAGTCCACCATAGCCTCTTCTAACATCTTTCTTATGTAAGTTTCATTCTTACTATAGGTGTTTCCTCCATAGTGAAAGAGGAGCTCCCATAAGGCTTGGATACAGTACGCACTAAATCTAGGTAACATCAAACCCATAACCTCTTAACCTTAGTTTCTTTCACATTTGAATGTAATTAGTGAAAATCTAGAGAAACAATCTCACCATAATAGCATCACTATAAATGGTTCTAAAGTATCTAGTAAAGCAACACTATGCAATAACCTTATCTAGGTCATATGTTTTCATATTCACAAAGTCAACGCAAAGTAAATTAAAATCTAATCTAGTGCTCACCAAAGCTTGTGGCACAAAGTGGGGGTAATAAACATAAAAAGTAAACATACATAAGGGAATCCAAATTAAGTTATGTATAGATAAAACCCTAAGCATAAAGAGAGTAATATATTCAAAATCTATTTCTTATGCTACTTGTATCTACTAAAATCGAGTAAAGTTAGAGATACTTACTTTGAAGACAAACCTGTCAAGACTCAATCTCTCCCTTGGCCAAAGATGTTTTTCAAAAGGTTATTATGGTTTGTAAGGATCAATAAGAAAGGCCTAAGCATCCAAGACTTTTCCACAAGACAATATTCTTCTCCAAGTATAAACCCAAAGTAATAACTCCTCAAGTAGAATGGTGGAAGAGCAGATTGTAAAGAAGCATAAATGAAAGATTAACCCTTGTCTCTCTCTAATAAATACTAAAATAAATGTGTATATATATATGAATCTAACCCTAAACCTTTCCAAAAAAAATTCTAACAGGGTTGGCCTAATTGAATTTGTATAGCTAATTTCTAAAAATAAGTTAGATCTCAGTCTAGGTCAACTAGAGCTGACATAGACCCATAATGTGTTTTCAACAATTTGAATACAATTGTAGCCTAAATTTTAGGTTCAACTCTTATTACTATTTTTATAAATAAAAAATTAAAATCTAAACTAATAGCCCATTATCTTACTACTGTTTTTATTATTACTCTTATTACTGTTAGAGGGGTTCTTACAATCATTTTACCTTTTTACAACTCCTCTCCAAGATTGCCAAAGAGATGTTTGATGCAAAATTGATGAATATTGGATTGTTTTCTTGATAATTTATAATGGCTTCCAATGAATAATTGTGTTTGATAATATCTCTTGATGGATGCAAGAAGGATTTTTATGGATGTAAGATAGCAAGTATGCTTCAATAATTCATGTTAGTTTGCATAGAAGGGGTGGCTTAGTTATACAGGAAACGGTGGGATAAATCAATAGTTCAAATTTAATTTTGAGCCATTGAGATCAATGGCTAAGATAGAGGATAATTCTATAATCCTTGGAAATATCTCAATGGAAAATTCTAAAGGATAAAGGGCTAAAATAGAGGATATTTATATAATTCTCCAACTCTATAAATCTCCTACTAGGGTTTAGGGGTTTAGGAATGGATAGCAATAGGGTGGTAGATGGGTAGGTAGAATAAATTATATTTTTAAATTAGCAAGTGGATTAAGGAGTAGGTTAGTAGGTAAATGGGTTTATTTAGTAGGTTAATGGGGGGATTAATTGGTTTTGGGATGAAATAAGGTTTTTAGGATATAGGAAATGGGATATGGGATAATGGGCTATTAGTTAAATTAGCTAGGAAAAGTAATTATAGTTCAAATTGGCAGAATTAGTGTAATTAGTAGGGTGATTAAATTTTAGTGCATACATTTTGTCTATTTGAAAGAGTAATATAGGGAGTTAAGATGGGAAAAGTAATGGTCTTTCAAAAAGAACCATAATCATGTGAAAGTAATGTTAGATGGTGTCATATATGAGTTATTAGGATATGATGCCCCCTTGAGGGAGCATGTGGGGAGAACCAACCCCGATGATCACTCAAACAAAAGTCTCAATGGTCAAATGAGATCAAGATGATAAAATGGGGTTGGATGCCCTAAGTAATTACTATAGTTGAGATGCCCCGAGTGTCAAAGGAATAAAGTGGCCAGTTGTGATGGGTTCTAGACAAATGACCAATGTTTATAAAGTGATTGGATTGATAAGATGAAATTAAAGGAGATGAGATGGGTTTGAGCTTGTGATAATTATTGTAGCAAGGACACATGTTATAAAAGGCTTGAAAACTAATAATATGGATAAAGTTTTTAATTAATTATAGAAATCCACTTTATGTAAAAATACATAGCTTAAAATGATGTGTGATTATCGAATGACTCATCTAGTGACAAGATGAGGATGAGGGATGAATGGTGGTTGAGTTATCCTTGGGCATAAAATCAGGTCTAGGTATTGCCTACATAGTCTTAGGAGACCTCAGGTTGATGTAGTTCTTACTTGAGATTAGAGTGGATAGCGAGGAAATGGAAAATCCATGCCCCAGATGATGTTAGATATGAAAAGGGATGACTAATTAGGGTATTGAAATAATTTGGTGGGATGTGGATACAGGAGTTGTTAGCAAAGGGATAGAGGGGTTAAGAGGGGGTTAAATAGCGGGGTCAAATAGGACAAAATAGTGAAAAATAGGGTTATTTATACTTTAGCTAGCTTCCCATCATGATGAATGAGTGCGAGAGTTTTAGAGAGCTATAGAGGTTGGACCACCGGTGGTAGTAAACCCTACACTTTGTGTTTTTGTTAGTTTTTTTGAAATTTTTGGGAGGTTTAGCAAAAAAGGATATTATTTATGTTGCCAAGGAAATACCATAACTAAGGGTGGTACCCTGAATTTTGACTTGTAGTTTTATAGGGGAATGAGTGGAATTGTAATATTGTGAGTCTACAAATATGGTATTATAATACCACAACTGTAGACTCATGATTTTTCAATATCATGGATTAGGGAATCACCATTTTACATGACCATGGGGTTAAGCAAAACTACAGGTCATGAATTGTGATCTTATCAATAATTTTGGTTAGAATAGGGTTATGATTTGTGATTTTGTGGTAGTTGGGAAAAATGGGTAAGAGATGGGATAAGTTTTTGGTTGGTTAGATGAGGTGTGGATAGAGTAGAAGGTGTGAGGGTTAGTTAGGTAAGGTGGGATAGGGAATAGTTAGGGGTAATTAGGATTGTTGTTAGATATAATTAGTGGGTGTTAAGGTTGGTTAGATGTTAGTGTGATTAGGAAAAGGGGCTTAATTAGTTAAATAAGGTAGGATGGGGAATAGGTGAAAGGGGTTAGGTTAGTTAGATGAAATTAAATGGATAAAGAGGTATTAAGTGGTTTTGATAAAGAGTTAGGGTGATAGATGTAGTTAGATGGATAAGGGATAGAGTTTAAGTTGGTTTTATGGATAGGAGGGATGATTTGTGATAGATGTAGTGATAGGTTTATGGTGACTGGTACAGAAGGACCTAAATGTGTTGGGTTCATAGATTTGATGACTAGAGGTGCTTTATGAGATACACCTATTAATTGATGTAGATTATGGAGTCCTAGAGCTGATAGGACTTCACTATATTATGATGATGCCATTGGTACATATAGATCAGGCCCTGATTATAGTATTGATGGAATATTGGCATTCTAAGACCAACAGATTCCATTTTATGACTGGGGAGATGACCATGACATTGGAGACATCTATTAGATTATCCATATATCAATGTTGGGAGATAGTATCTACTATAAATCCCATATATTGGCTATGACATTACATAGATTGGTAGGAGGATTGTACATGGGTGTACGACGTAGACATGTAGATATTGATAGGTGCCTGAATCTTTTGGTTATGTCTCTTATCACTGGCATACTCCTATCAAACAAGAGCAAGTAGTGGTTCCATCTAGGCCTAGGAGATGTTTTAGTAGACATGGTTTAGGACATTAGAGTATTTGCTTGGGGTCTAGTGGTAGTGGTTCATTTGTACCAAGAGCTTCAATTGGGAGCCTATAGGGGGTAGCTAGCCTAAGACCATCCCTATTATGATAGATCTAGATCTGGGATCATATTACGACCATTTAGGACTTGGGAATCTAGAGAGGCACATCAACCCATGGTATTTGGGTGGTATATTTCACTTGGAGTGTAGAGGGGCCATGTTGGGGAGATGCAATTCTACCAAGATGCATTCAATAGTTTACATCTTGATCACATCACATGGATGCCCTATAAGGGATTATAGTTTAGTGGGGATGACAAGGTGGTGGTGACTCATTACATGTTGACTGAGTGTTATTCTATGGGTCAAAGGGATACTATCATAGAGTGGTACATATTTGACTAGGTACAAAGGTAGTTTAGATTTATTTAGGATGTGTTGGAGGAGGATCATATATTTATGAGTGAGATGGATAGGTCATAGTGGGGAAGACTAGTGGATAAAGCCCAAGATCATATATATTATGACAGTATTACCCTATTTCCATGGTATTTTCATATGCCTATCATTGATCTAGGTGTTATAGTAGCATATAAATCATGGTAGACATCAAGTATCCCATTGAGATTGCTTCAACTAGGGTTGTGGTTAGGAGAGGCATTATGAGGTGAGTGTTCCAGATGCAAGCTAGACTATAGAGTAGGATGAGGTAGGCACCTACATAAGATGTCCAAGATAGATAGGGAGATGGATATGTTATGGACATGGATAGAGGTGATGGGATCCAAGTAGTAGTGATAGGGCATACTAGGCCTCAAATTCAATAAGAGGTATAGGTTGGCACTTAGGCTAAAGGTAGTGGTGGTGGGGATGGTGTAGGTCCTTCATAATGGCCATTATCAGAGGATAAGAGATCCTTAAAAGCATGGTTATGGATAAAGATATAGGCTTGACTTGTAGAGATAACAGGGATCACCCAAGAGAGGGATCAATTATAGGCATAACTACAGGCCCATATGGCATAGAGAGATGGGTAGTTGGCCTAGGCATAGCCATAGGTGATAGGGATATAGAGGTAGGTTATATGGTTATTGGCATAGATAGATTCATTGTATAGCCATATCCAAAGTTGAGATATGCAAATCATAGGATATCAGGGTCAAATCACTCAAATGTAGGCACATATTTGAACTTTAATAAGAGAGGTAGATATGGATGAGAAAGATAAGGAGGAGGCTGACTTGGTGATGAGTGAGCATGGGATGGCCAACATGATGAAGAACATTATTTTATGAGGAATCAATGCTAGCTGAGTGGTGTGCACCTTCATTTTGGGCCAATTCTTCATATTCAGTGCATCAACCATTGAAAGGACTACCAGGGCCACAAGGACCGCAACCATGATTTGAGACATGATATATAGAGGATTTTTATATTTTAACACTTTATTACCCCATGGGCCCTTGTATTTTGCCTATTTTTTGACATGGACTCCATGTGGACTAATTATATATTTATATATGATGTGATTTTGGATGATGATGATGTAATGTGTTATATTGTCATTGATATTTATGGATCTTGATATTATGTGATTAGATGTATGTGATGGATACATGATTTTTTTGTTTGTATGGTGAGATATTATATTAGATACATTACACTAGATGGTATGTGATGGACTTATATGATTATAATTTTTTATGATATAGATGATGAATGTATGTCAATGTGGTAGATATGTGTTAGATGATTTGAGATAGGATGCTATATGATTATGATGCGATGTATTTAGATGGAGTTTTATTAGATACATGTGGTTGTATGTGTATGATTATGATTTTATGATGGAGACATGTATGTGTTGGATTTGTGTATGTATTAGATGAGATATTGATTATGATGTAGTGGATTTAGAGATATTCATTTTTTTATGTTTATAATGATGTGATGATTATGATGTGAATGCAATGTTTATATTATGATATGTTGGTTTTATTTGTGATATAGGTGGTTTAGATAAATGTTAAATGAGATGCAAATATATCACTTTATTTATATAGTGTCATACTTAAGATGTGATGTGATGTTTATATGTGATTTTGAAGATGTGATGTGATGCTTATATATTGATGATGTGATTTTAATATGATGCATGGATGGTTAATTTTGGAAATGATATGTTATGAGATGAATGTCATGGTATAAATAGCATAATGAAATATTGATGACAATGTGCTACTGAAAGATTGGTATAGTTTTAATTGTAATGTCTCACAATGCGGGTTTGGGTAGGAATCCTCTTATACCAAGGAGATAGGATAGTGATAGGATGAGGGGGATAATTAGTTTTATATGGGATGCTGATAGGTTATATGGGATAGGGATAGGTTAGATGGGATAAGTGATAGGATTGGGGGGAATGGGATAAGGGGTGATTTTAGAAGCCATTGATAATGTTTTTAATCCTTTTTAATATTGTATTGGGAAATAAATATGTGCCAAATGACATGAGAAAATACAAATGACATTAAGTATCCAGTGTGTGAGGGAACTCCATTTGAAAGTGACCTTTCCCAAAAAAAGTTTGGGGGTTACCTATACCATCCTTGTCCCCTTAAAAAAATTAATAAAATAAAATCTATAAAAAATTCTAACAAGATTTATTAAATAAATAAGTCAATATAATTAATATGTACATGATTAACTAAACAACTATACACATTTAATATATAAATACAATCACACAAAATAACCAAAAGATAACATAGTATTAAAGATAAGGGAGAATTATAAATATATTCAAAGGGACAATGAGGTGATGATAAAATGATTATAGATAATGGGCTGAATAATAGTAAGGGGTTATATACATGAGGTACATTTGTGCCCAACAGTATTAGATGAAATAAGGATCTAACCAAAATCAAAAGCATCCATAAATGGGATTTAGGATGATTGATTAGGATTTTATATCATAATGTATGCTAAACCCCTGAAGTAGAAAACCTATGTTTGACCCTTCCATAATGATAACATTAGTGGGAAGGTGTGAACCATGGTTTTAGGGACAACAAGGGAAAAATGGAGATGGAATTGGCTTAAGGATAAAATGAGACATTATTGTTGAAGAGGATATGATGGGGTGATAGGATAGGGGATGGACAGAATAATGTGATGGGATTTAGGGACATATACATGATATCTATGGAAAATAAACTCTAAAGGACTTCCCCAACAAACATCCCCAGTACTCAACAAGAAATGACTTATTCCTTGTTTGAAAATATTTGTCTCATGTTTGCTGCATAAGAACCTGTAATGGATGACCATTGTTAAGACTAGGGTCAGAGATGTACATAATAGAATGAGGATGATGGAATGGAAGATGATGTACCCCCAAGAGTGGGGACACATAGATGGAGGTAACGTGGAGCCTATCAAGTGTAAAAATGCTTCAAATGCATTATATTCATAGGATCACCAAACTCTTCACCATCTAATGTAGCTAATTTATAGGCTCCAAATCCAAACTTGGAAACTATTATATAAGGCCTAAGCCAATTAGATTCAAATTTTCCTTTCTTATATCTATTAGCATTAGTATTTTTTTTTATTTTCTTTAATGACTAGATCATCGACCTCACACTCTCTAGACTAGATCTTCTTATGATATTGGACTTTTAATCTAATATGACATGCCCTTAAATGATTGAGGTATTTTTTATGCTTTTCATGTAGAATCTCCAATTCTTCTAGTCTTTCTTATCTACAATTATGATTAGTGATAATGCCCTTTAATGAGATTCCAAAGGAGGGGAGCTCTACTTCCATAAGAAAGATAGATTTTATCAGATATGCCAAAGCATACGAAGTGGCCCTAGTAGGTGTTTTGACACTTATTTGATAAGACCAAAGTATTGGATATAATTATAGGGGCCAATTCTTACCTACTTGATTAAATATTTTCTTGATAAGGGTCTTGTTTGTTACTTTAGCTTGTCCATTCCCTTGGGGGTAGGAAGTATAATAAAAATGCTACTTGATGTGATACCATTAGCATAAGCCTCAACTTATTTATTTTTGAAGGACTTCTTGTTATCAAAGATGATGTTGGTAGGGATGATAAAATGGAAAATGATTTGATTGAGGATGAATTTAAAAATTTAGATACCTATAGTATAGGTAAGTGGCATTGCTTCTACCCATTTAGTGAAATATTCCATTATTGTAATGATAAACTTGTGATGATTGAATGATGTCAAATTTATCTTATCGATCAAATCAAGTTCCCATATAGATAATGGCCATGGACTCATTATAGGTTGTAATTATTGTGCGAGTGTATGGATAATATTACCATGCTTTTGACAAGATACACAATTCTACGTATACTGGTAGGAGTCATGTTCCATAGTAGGCCAATAATATCTAGTCCAAAGTAATTTCTTGGCCAGGGCCATTCCACTAATGTGACCACCACAAATACCATCATGGACCTCCTTGATCATGAGAGAGGCCTCTTCTAAGGTTAATAATCTTAACAAAGTCCCATCATAACCTTTGAAATAGAGCATGTTGCGAAGGATTATATAATGAGAGGTACAGTGAATGAAATCCTTTCATTGATGGTGATTAAGGTTAGGTGGTAAGATTTTATCATGGAGGTAATTACAAATGTTGTGGTACCAGGGAAGACTTGGATCAAGAATAGTGAAAATTTGTAGAGGAGCCATGGATTAATGTGTTGGGAGAATAAGATGTTCTATTATAAAATTCCCTTCTAAGACATTTTCAGGGAGATCAATAAGAGAGCCAATAGTGGCCATGGAGTCAGTTAGTTTATTACTCCCTCTTGGCACTTGTTCAAATGTAATAGTCTAAAATTTTTGCTTCAATTGATCTACCAATTGAATTATAAGGGAGTAATTTTTCATCTTTAGTTTGGAACTCATCATTAACCTGCTTGATTATGAGTTGTGAATCACCAAATACTTGTAAACATTATATGTCCATTGGATGGCTAGGTGAAGGCCAGATATCAAGCTACATATTTTGAAATATTGTTGGTGCATGGGAAAGTGAGGTGGGAAGATTTGGGAATAAATTCACCTTGTGGTGTGATGAGAAGAATGCCTACCCTTGATCCATGTGTAGTAAAATATCCATCAAAATATAGCTTTTAGCCACTAGATTCTAAAGTATTTGTTATAGACTCATCTGAGAAGGTTGTGGTAAGAGGCTTAATCATGAAAAGAGGTGCTTTTACTAGTTTATCTACTATCACTTGTCCCTTAATGTCCTTTTGATTAATATCTTCAATATCAAATTCACTAATTAAAATAATCCACTTAGCCATTCATCCTATGAGGGCTGATTTTGATAGTAGATATTTGAGAGGATCAACCTTGGCGATGAGCTAGACTTGATTGTTAAATATATAATGTTGAAGTTTTTATGAGGCAAAGACCATGGCTAAGCAAGTTTTCTCAATTGAAGTATAATTAAACTCATAAGAGATTAGAGTGTGACTGAGATATTATATTTCTTGCTCTTTTACCTCATCATTATATTGTGCATGTAAGGCACCTCATGCACATGGATTTATGAAAATATATAAGAGCAAGGGCCTTCCCATGATAGGGGTGATAACATAAGTGGGTTTACAAAGTACTACTTGAGATTCTTGAAGGCCTATTGGCACTCATAGTTCTAATTAAAATTTGTCCCCTTCTTTAAGAGATGAGTAAAGGGGTAACATTTATCAACGAGCTAAGAGATAAATCATCGAATAGCTTGTAATTTTCCCTAAAAACTCCTAAGCTACTTTAGATTACAAGGAAGATTCATTTCCATAATTATTTTAAATTTAGTCAGGTCCACTTCTATGCCTCTCTTAGAAATTATGAAACCCAATAAATTTCTTAAGGTAATACCAAATACACATTTCTTGGGATTTAATTTGACTTTTTACTCTCATAGTTTCTCAAAGATTATTCTTAATAATACATGATGTTCTAATCTAATTTTATACTTCCCCAAGATATCATCCACATAATATTCAAATATATCTTGCATCATTTCATAAAATATAACAATCATGACCTATCGATAAGTTGCACCAACATTTTTGAGGCCGAAGGTCATGACCTGATATCAAAAGGTCCCCCATGGAGTGATAAAGGCCATTTTGTGTTGATCTTTGAGCATGATTTTAATTTGATTATAGCCCAAAAACCATCCACAAGAGATAATATTTCATAGCATGTTGTTGAATCCATGATCATATCAATATTTGAAAGTGGGAAGTCATATTTGGGACATGCCTTATTGATGTCTCTAAAGTCAGTATAAATTTGAACTCCTCCTTGTGGCTTAGCTATAGGAAAAATATTAGAAATCCAATTAGAATAATCAATGGGCTGGATAAAGCCTACTTCCAAGAATTTTTATAATTTATCATTAACTAATAAGGCCATTTTGGGGTGCATCTTTTATAATTTTTGCTTAATTGGTTTAGCGTTAGGATGCAAAACCAAATAGTGTACTACTAAGGAGGGATTAAGGACATGCATGTCAGAATAACACCATGCAAAAACATCTATGAACTCCTCAAGCAGCTCAATAATAATTTGACACTCCTCAAGTGTTAAAGTTACCCCTCATTTGATGATTTTGGGATTCTCTTCGGCCTCTATATTAACTTCAATCACCTCCTCAATGAGAGAAGGTGACTGATCTTGGAGATATGGAGGCAAGGATTGATCTAGGATATCTGAAGCAAAACCATTTGAGAGTTCTATATCTATTTTAGCATACTCTTCTATTTTAGCTAAATCATTTAGAAATTCTTCCAAACTTTGAAGTGGCTCTTTTTTATTAGACTATTCTTCTTCACTTTTGTCAAGGGGATGTTGTTATTCCCTAAAATAAGATTATTTACAAAGATTAATGGAAAAACCTTTCTTATGGTCTCTAGAAGGCATAAAATCTCAAGCTCCCAGGAATTCTAGAATTGCCTCATCATTTTGAAATGTATCAAAAGATAGATTCTGATGGTGACCCCAGTCAATTAAAGAGGGATAGTGGAGGGATGCATTGATGGTGTAAATGGTGGTGTTAGGGAAAAGGTTCATGGTAGCAAGCTCCTTGAAGTGACTATAAATGGAACTCATCTTGATGTCTTCATCAGAGAGAGACTCTTAAGGACCAAAGTAGTATCCATAATAATATTATTTAAGTAATCATCAAATAGTTTTTACCCTAAACCAAGATATTATGTATGTTCTTGAACTAATATGAGTTCAATCCTACCTTGTTCATGTCTCCCTAGTTATTTTCTTTGATAATGCATATTTTGTAACATTTTCTAGATGTGGGGGTATCACTTTCTAAGAGATGTGAGTGCTTCATTGTCTGGAATAACCTATGATTCATCTAACTCATCAATATACTCTTTAGATAATAATCTTATGCTAGAGAAGGGTGTTGGTTCAAATTGATATTTGATAGGATTGGTCTTCTGCATAGCTAGGGATCTATGGCTATGCAGGGAAAGTGGTAAGTTGCCTATAAAAAAAGTTTTATATTTGTATTCTCTACAACCCATGGATTTGATTTTTAAATGAGTGATTTCAAGTAATATATCGACATGCCTCCTATTGGCCCCCATCATAACTATCCATTTTTTAGAGATGTCTCCATATCCCACCATCACATTCCCAAAGTACTCATAGATAGAGGGTTAACATTAAATTTATATAATGTGGACTTCTTAAAGAAACTAGGGTTTCATAAGCTTATTTAAGGGCCACTCTAATTATGATCAAAGCATATGATGATAATGAATGATTATCCATAAGAACTATTTACCTTCCCATTATCATGGGACCTATGGTACATCAAACCCTTCTTCATGTTGTGGATGTTGATTTACCTTATAATATACTATTAGGTTACCATTAGATCCATAAGATGTAAGTTGTTCCATCAACCCTACATCAATGTCTAAAATTCCCCCACTCAGGTATGGAATTCACTATTCCTAGGGAAATTGATCATTTTTATAGTTGTTAAATGGATCAATCCCAATCATATCACTATCCTAGCACATACAATTCCATTTTAATCCCAACTACAAGGGGATAAATAACCCACTAATGCTCTAAATTTATTGGTGTCAATATCACTAGGGACCTTGAGGTCATTTAAAACATAAGTATCTTCCAATGTAAAGGGGATGTTTTGAGAAGTTCCATTAATGATAGTTGAGTGGGTATCTTCTCAAGCTACTAAATGATATCATAAGACTTATGAAAAGATACTAAAAATTTCTTAGAAATATTCCCATTTTAAGTTGTAGAAGTAGATGGGTCCTTTGGGGGTGCCCAAAAACTATGATTTTGGTGCATTTGGTAGTTACCACATAGTCAGTAGTGGCCTAATTGATTTTTAATATGGTGGGTGATGGTGGATTGGGATCTTGGGGGCTATAGATTATAATTTTGTTGACATAATGATATTTCATGCCATGGTAGTCAGTGTGATTGGAAGAAGAGGCCTAACCCTGGTCTCTTGGTGGTTTTTTATTTCCCTAATCATGCCTAGGTAGGGGGTTTTGATAAATTCCTAGTTGTTCATGCTTAGATTTATTCAAATTACTCTCCCCTTCTATTTAAATATCACCTCTTTCCATTAAGTCCTAAATATAGTGCTTTAATTACATACACCTTTCTATATCTTGACCTTTGACTCTATGATATTTGCAAAATTCATCCTCATGGTACTAATCAAGATGAGGTTGATATTCATCCAAAGGTCATATTTCAAGAAGAGTGATCACGTTAGTAGTAATTAATTTTTCAACGACCATTTCAATGGGTACTCCCAAGATATTGAGAGGTATTTTTCCAATTTGAGGCTTTTGTTTGCCTTATGAAACTCAAATAGAGGAAACATTATGTTGTTCTGTGGGGTTCTTCTTTTGTACTATTTGCACATGTTTTTATTTGGAATTGGTAACCCCATCTCCCTCAACATTCTTATTCTTATTTAATATTTTTGACTTGTCTTAAAAGGAGTTATCTTGATTCTTATTGTGCTCATTTTAAGAATATAACTTAATTGTTTCTTTTTCAATAAATGCCTTTTCAATTTGCATCACCTTCTCAATTATTTCATCAAAGGTTTTATCATATTAGATTTTTAACTGGTATTTTAGATCCATTAATAATATCAATGAATATTTTGGCTAGCTCTTTTTCAGGTACTATACATCAAAGGTGGCTTTCTAAGCTTCTTCATTATTGCAAGAAGGATGTCAAACTTTCCTCACTTCTCTATTTAGTATTATATAGGTCTATAATAGAGACATCATGTTCAATATTGAATGAAAAATGTCTGAAAAATTGTTCATTTAATTCCTTGAAGTTAGATATAGACCCCTTTGGTAGGTGAATTAACCATTCTAGGATTGGTCCAGTAAGGCTTTTTGGGAAAAGTCTTAATTGATAGGCATCTTCATATGCTACTTCATGAAAATCAACATAAAATTATTTTACATGGTCACAGGAATAACCTTTCCTCTATATTTTTCTAATATAGGCACTTCAAAGTGGGGTGGGAAAGGTATGTTCAAGATGCTCATATCCAAGGGAGAAGATCAAAATTATTCATATTTGTATTTTAGCTTGTGAGCATGGGCCTATTTATTAGAGAGTCTCCTTGATCACTTTCCATTCTTATGTGAATATGGGGTCCCTAAGAGGATTAAAAGTTTGGTCATGACTAGTATGGGGTTTATATGTGTCATGGGTATTTTTTCAAGGGGATGAGGGCCATTGATTTTGTGCACAGAGTAATAGATTTATTTGTTGTGTAAGTTGGTCTAGTCGATCCTCTAAGATAGTTTTCCTCCTATTAGCCTTAGTATGATTATTTAAAAGGGGTATAGGGCTTTCTTCTTTTCAAATTCTTGATCCACACCTTCCTATTCTTCAATTACTTGATTGGTGTGTGTATGTTGATGCGACATATTAGGCTAAGTGGAGGGGTGGATTATGTGTTGTAAAAGGCCACAGTCAAAGTTGGAGGGTTGTGTTCCCCCCATTTCAATGGCTTGAGATAAAAATTGATCACAATTTTTATAGATTTATTGGTAAATTAAATTCTTAAACTCATCATTATAGTGAGTATTGAATCTATTATCGTCACCTTTAGGGGTATGCATATCATTGTGTGTATCATCATGATCCTGAGTTGGATCACCTAGATTCCTCAATGGATCATTGCCTTGGTTGGAAGCTTTCCTACCCTAAGTTGGGCATGGGTTAGAATCACCATTTTGGATGAGGGAAAGAGAGATGTGATGAGGTGTGATAGGTGATGTGGAAGTGTTTGAATACTAACTCGGTATAGAAATCAAATCTTCTAATGGTAAAATAAGGTGATGTGACTTTTTGGAATGACTAAGAATTACCAAAATATAAATCCTTGTAAAAGTCCAATCTAGAAAGAATGAAAGAGAGCAATGGGATCAAATACATGTTACACTAGAAAAGTGATAATTAGATGGGTCATATGTGAAGAAGGCACTGATAGGGATAAGTGATAGGTGCTAGATTAGAATCTTGATAAGACTATGTATGTTGATAATATCTAGTCTAAGGATGATAATGAGGATAAAAGAGTTGGGTGACCATTAGAACTTTATTCCAAGACTAAATATAGTATTCAAAGGTGATGGGATAATATGAGATGGATGGGGTATGGAAGATAGAAAATATAGGATAGGAAGATATGAGCCAATAAGAGAGGAATTGAGGTTATAGAATGGGTATTAGGTAGATAGAGAATATATGGTAGATATGAGATGTTGTTTGGGATAAGTAATGAAAGATATAGGATGGATAATAAGTATTATATAAGGTACTTAGGATAAGCATATACAATGGATGTTTTTATAAATTAGGGGTAAGGAAGATGTAATATGGGTTCTAGATGGATGAAAAATACAGGCTACATATTAAATGATGTCTAGGATAGGAAGTAGAAAATGTGGGATGAGTGGACAATACAAGGTGAGTAGATGATATAGGGTAGATTTAGTTTAAGATTTAGTTGGTGGATAGAGGCTATAATATGGATAGTATATTATACATAAGACAAAAGATTAGGGTGTGTAAAATGTATGATGGGTGTGGTTTGGGATGAATGTGATGATAATATTGATATGATGATGGAGTCTAAGAATGGATATTGGCCTAAGGGTGTCTAAGGTATCACAAACAAAATGGGGTATGTTTGAATTGATTTTCAAATAATAATATTCTTAACACAACACTCAAATGACACACACATCAACAAGCCCCAACTAAGCTAGTAAACTATATAAGGGTGTATAACATGATGCTCGTACCATATGAAAACTTCA
Organism: Torreya grandis; assembly: GCA_037957365.1. Lineage (NCBI taxonomy): Eukaryota > Viridiplantae > Streptophyta > Pinopsida > Cupressales > Taxaceae > Torreya > Torreya grandis. The sequence goes on along the minus strand of JARHVA010000241.1, from coordinate 4,845,791 downwards.
TGAGTGAAGTTATAGTTTGATGACCCATTACAGAATCAACCAAACCCTCTCAACCCTATCTATACTTAATGGATTCTTAGTATTTTATCCTACCTCCTACAATGAAACACTTGTTATGGTCTAAAGGTCCTATGTTAGGTTTGCACAAGGGTTTCTTGGTGCATCCTCAATATATGTGAAGGTATAATGGGGCCCAAGTCCATATAAGATGTTATCTAACTGGCCCGTGTATTGTATCTTAATCACCCCTCACTCCATAAAACCCTTTATGGGGAATTCCACTTAGGCATCTAATGGTAGCTTTCCTAATTTTTATAATCTACTAGAACACAGAGTTTGGTCTAGTGCGTGGTGATGAAATATACGTTACTAACCCCTAAATTTTAAGCCTATGCATGGGGATGAATTCCACATCATGTGTTATCCTAGACTCATGAAGGGTTAATAAACAAGTAATCATAATTATTTTTTCCCAACTAATTACTTATGTGAGAAAAACACAAGTATATACAATCAACCCACACATAAAAAAATATATACAAGCAATAAAACTAAAATAATATGTTTTTAGCATCCTCCTATAAGAATAAAGGTTAAGAAAAACAATGGGGTGCCTTAGTCTTTATGGGTCCTGCACCAAAGGGGTTATTAGTTTAACTTTGTACAAAATTGTAACTCCTTGCAAAATCACAGTTGTATAGTGCAAAATCATAATCAAAAATAACAAAATCAAAACTCTAAAATAAAATCATAGATCATGAGTTGTGATCTTGAAATATATAGATAACCATGACAATAACCTCGTAAAACCATGATAGTTAGGCAAAACTACAATTATAAATGTAATATCATAATTCTTAAAATTTCAAAATCTATGGTTTTACAATGAAGTGAAAGATTATGAAATATGCCTAATGTAGATAGATACTAATGAGATGACTTAACTTCTAGAATATTATAAACAACTAGGTCCTTTGAGGTTAGTTTTATGACATTTATAGATTTCTCTCAAATGACATGTATCCTAATATCCAATATAATGATAAAACTATCCTATTTGGATAATTAATTAAAAATTTAAACTGCACCCTAATGATGCTTAAACACAAAAACACTATTTAAATCCACAAAACTATAGATATCAAAGCAATAAATAAAATTCAATAGTTACATTTTTTAGACAAGGGTTTAAACAGGTTAAGGGAGGTGTTTGATATCTATGTGATCTCTTCTTTACCTTTTTCCCCTACACACAACAGGTCCAAAAGCACACAGTTAGTCAAATAGAGTCAAAATACCATGATTTTTACTATAGTTAACTTACAATTAATCAAATCTAGTTTTGACCAAGGATATTACCTCGCTACAAATATACCCTATAATCAGAGAAGGTGGAATGATTACCTTGAGAATAGAGACCAACTAGAAGGGTTTTAGAAGTACTAAGAGAATTTTACTAGTCTTATGTTATACCATGATTTGTGATGGCAATATTGTAGTTACCAGGTCAAAATCACTAATAAGAGAGTTGTGATAATGTAGTTTGGGAAAAAATAGTTTAAGGCTTGATCAATTCTTCTTTTTCTTGCACACAAACCCTCTAAGAGACACAAATAGAAAAATAATATCTTACAAGAGAGGTTAGTAATAGATAAAGGATATGGATGTAATACAAACTAGAGTCTTGGCAAAATTGCAATTAGTAGAGAAAACTCATGATTATCAGGTCAAGTTCGTAAGTTTAAAAGTCACAATATTGCATTATAGGATTAGACAGTCATGATTCTAGATTATCCCTTCCTTTTCTTGAACATAGGATATAAAACACACTTTTAAAAATTAAAAAATCTTGTAGAAGAGTTAGTATCAAACAATAGTCAAAGATATGATCTCAACTAGTAATCTTCACAAAATTGTAACTTAACTCAAAAAACTATGATTAGCACATCAAAATTATAACTTGAAAAGTTGTGATTTTACATAAAGATAAAAACTTGCAAGAAACCCTAATCATTAGTGGTCAAAACTACCTATTACACAATATCATAATTTGACTTGTAGAATCATAATTTCAATATTACTAATACTAGTGCAAAATTGTAAATTGCCTATACATGATAATTTTTCAAAATCTAGTCTTCAATTTATGTCTAGATGTCCTTTCAAGATTCCAACTCACTTCCAACAAGCTTATAAGGTTAGTTTAGGGAGTAATGCTCCCACTGTGGTCACCAAAATGTATCCTAAATTTTAGATTTAATTCTTATTACTATTTTTAACAATAAAAACCTTAAATTTAAACATATCAATAGGAAGGGATAAAAGAGATAATCAGATTGTTAGAGGTGTTCTTATCATGATTTTACCTCTTTATAATTCCTCTCCAATATTATCAAATAGTGTATTGATGCAAAATTGATGATGTTCGATTGCTTGCTTGATAGTTGATAATGGCCTCTAATGGACAATTGTGCTTGATAATGGCTCTTGATGGATGCAAGAAGGCTAGTTATGGATGCAAGATAGAAAGTGGGGTTCAAGATTTCATGTTAGTTATCATAGAAGGGGTGGCTTAGTTATATAGGAAATGGAGGGATAAATCAATGGATCAAGTTTAATTTTGAGCCACTGAGAGGCTAAGATATTTCAAAAGAATTTTAAAATTCCTTGGAAATCTCTAAAATAGAAAATTCTAGAGGAGAAAGGGCTAAAATGGAGGAGATTTCTAGAATCCTCTAATTCTATAAATCTTCTATTAGGTTTTAAGGGTTTAGGAATGGCTAGGAATAGGGTGGTAGATGGGTAGGTAGAATAAATTATATTTTTAAATTGGAACATGGCTTAGGGAGTAGGTTAATGGGTAAATGGGTTTAGTTAGTAGGTTAATGGGGGGATTAATTAGTTTTTTGATGAAATAAGGTTTTTAAGATGTAGAAAAAGGAATATGGTATAATAGGATATTAGATAAATTAGTTTTAAAATGTAATTATAGTTTAAATTAGCAGAATTAGTGTAATTAAATGGGTGAGAAGATTTTAGTACATAAAACAAGGTTAGCCCAGGCTGATAGTGTAATGTAAACTATCAAAAAATGTTTTAGGATTAGGTATGTGCTAAGGAAGGTAGTGAAATGATTGGAAGAGTGTGCAAGAGAGGAGGTAAGGATTAAGGAAGTACATAGGAGAAGGTTGTGTAGATAGCAAGTGGTAGTATAGGGGACAACAATCCTATGAAGCACCAATGGTCTACCCACCCCTTTCCTGATGCACCTTTTAAGGCATGCTCTCAAAAATATTGATATTCAACAAGTTCCTTCAAGAGAGAAAGCATCAGTAATTGATAAAGTTTGAAAATATTATGTGTATACATATTCCCCACTAAATGCTCATCACGTGTCTCTCATGTGCAACATGGGATGGTGCTTTGATAAAAGAACATAGCAACACACAAAATTGAAACTAAGTAAATTACAGTATTTTAAAGCAAAAAATAACTAAAAGTAAATGACTGAAAGGAAATAAATGAAACTGAAAGTAATCTATGCATACTTTGACTTACCTTTATCATTAAATAGTTGTTTGATGTGTTTGTAGTTTTGATTGTGGAGAGTGTAGAGACTGCTTTGGACAAACCAAAGGATGTAAAACTATAGAGAAAAATAAAACAAATATAGGAAATACAAGATAACTGATGTGGTGTAGGCATGACATACTTGGAAATTTGACAAGTTGGGGTGACAAATGCAAAGTTAGGACCAAATGACCAAGTTAAAATTAAACTAAATTAGATAAATGAAAATCCAAGGCTATTAAATGACCAAAAAACTCAAATAATTAAACCTTAAGTAAGAAATGCAAACAAACCAAGTCAAACTAATGATATAAGTAAAAATGGTAATCAAACATCAATGTGAAAGTAGTAACAATTCTTACTTAAATAAAGATGAGCAAGAAATGGTAAAATAACATTGATGAGTGAGAAGTAACAATCCTTACTCAAGCATCAATATAATAGGTACATAAGATGGAGAAAAAAATTGGTGAGAGAGAAGTAACAATCCAACCTCACTTTACAATGGAAAAAGTAATAAAAAATAGAAACAGACACAGGTGTCTAAAAAAAAGGAAGTACAACAAAAAATTTAGAAATGGATGCAATTGTCCGAAAAAAGGAAGTACAAAGAATTTTTTTGTCAAATAAACCAAGGAAATTATAGAAATGTAAATCAATGGTATAAAGAAGATAATCCATAGTCACTCAATCATACTATTTTTCTTTAAAGATAGATAAAATTGAAAAAAAGTAGTGCTAGAATGTTGTAATATGTGAAGAAGAGGAAATATAAAAGTGAGAAAATAGATTTAGAATCAAACTTGCCTTTCAAAGGGGAAAATGAAATGGGTAGTGGGGGAAGTGAAATAAAAATCAAGTTATAAAAATGTTTTATCGAAGTCAAGACACTTAGATTAGGTTTATCATAACAAGAATACTTTCGATATTAAGGACTTTGAAGAATTTTTCCTAACCACACAAATCTTGGGTCATAAAATTAAGTATGAATACCATCCCATGAAGATTATATACATGAAAATTAAAATGTACCTACTTTCCCACAATGTGTTCCCTATTCCTCAATACCCCATATATAGCCATTAGTATACTATGAAGATTGGGTAATTGTGTGATAATGTAGGTAGCACTATAGATTTTTTTTTAATTCTCTTATTCCAATTTGTTGGTGCATTTATTTACTTTAATGCATTTACTTATATTTATTATTTATTATTTTGGTGCACTAATTACTTATTGTAATTAGTTTATTATGTTTATTAATAATTTGCACCAGATAGAGTAAGCTTGCTTAGCTAGTAGTTAATTTAGACACTTATCTTGTTACAGTGGAGTTCCACTCCACTATTTAGGGTAAGATAGGATAAGATTGTTTAACTAATATTCAACTTGTGTTGATCATTTACATAAGTTGGACACCTATCTTGTCAGTGTGGAGTTTCAATCCACTACTCATGTAGACAGATATCAACTGAACTACACATGTTATGTGAATTCTCTAATATTTATCATGCACGCCTTATTCTATATAAGCAATGGCTATTTATGTATTCCATAATCAGATTAATATTGAATTATTAGAGTAATTCATCATATTTGAGTTATTTATTCATTTCTATTATTATCTCATATATACAGTTATTATTTATTACTATTACTATTTTATCTCTTATGTATGTTTTCTATTAGATTCATTAGATCCTATAGCTAATTCTAAAATGGTACTAGAGCTATCTTGAATCTATAGATTACTAAATATTCAAGAGAAAAATATCTAGATATATGATCAATTTTTTATTTTATATACAGATACAAATTGGAACTTTGTGGAGAATTTTTGAGCTCACCATTGAGTTTAGAGTGCCTTAGATAGTCAAAATCATCTACAATTATGTTCAAATTAGGCATAAGAGGCAAAATTGGCAAAGGTTTGATCTAAAAGCACCATGCTCAAATCTGGTGGGTACCTAAAAATCAAATCATTTCTGAGCAAAATGGACCTCATAGTTGAATTTGAAAGATGTTAAAACCTACATATCCATATAAAATTTGTCCAATTTGGACATAGTCACCCCAAAAGACAATTTTTTTTGCTCGCAGGTATGGTAGTACAGACCGAACACACTATGTAAACCAATTTTTTTTTGGTATGCCTCACAGATCAATAAGCAGATTTGAAATGGAAACTTTGGAAGCCCACCATTTGAACACCAAGAAGTATTTTTGAGATTTTTTTTTAAAACAACTTAAAATTTCATTCTCTTCACTGTTATACTTTCAATTTTTTACAGCTTAGTATAATGGTGTAGCAGAAAGGAAGACTAGATTCTTAAAAAAGATGGAAAGTTGTATGATTCATGCAAAATCATTAGTAACTAAGTACTGGGCAAAAGTGATTAATTATGCTACATATATACAAAATAGAGTTCCTCACAAAGTTTTAAAGGGGATAACACCTCTTAAAGCTTGATGTAATATGAAGTCAGATGTGCATCATTTCAGAATCTTTGGTAGTCTAGCATGGGCCCACGTACCTTTAGATAAGCATCATGATTTAGAAAAATAAAGCCAAACTTGCATATTTTTAAAATATCTTGATGGTGTTAAGGGATATCGACTCATTGATCCAGATTCACATGAGCTAATCATAGCAAGAAGTGTTTACTTTGAAGAAAGTCCTTCAAGGTTATCTTCTAACATTTCTCATTCTTCTTTCTTAGAAGAATTAGATAGCAGTGATGATGATACTCCTACTTCATCTACTCATAAGAATGAGGAGGTAATACCTCCCCAATATGGTTTAGTAGGACATGTTCCTCCTCCTCATCCTCTAGATCCTCATCCATTGATGCCTTTGTGGGCTAGATAGACTTTGTTAGATGTAGACCCTCTTGTTAGGGATCCATTAGATAGAAGGAGAACATGGTCACAGCATGATATTCCACATTCTTACATTGCCATAGATTTTGATCCATAGTCTTTTCAAGAAGCCATAGGGACAGTTGAGTGGGATTCAGTGATGGAAGAAGAGTATGACTCATTGCTTAGGAATAACACTTGGGAAATTGTTCCTCTTCCTAAGGGAAAAAATTAGTATGATGTAGGTGGATATATTGGACTAGGTTTGTAGAAGTTGGAAATATTGATAAGTATAAAGAATGCTTAGTGGCCAAAGGTTTTTCCCATGTAGAAGGCATTGAATATACAAAAGCCTTTGCACCTATTGCTAATATGAATTCTATTCACTTGATACTAACTATTAGTGCAGCTCATGGTTGGGTTGTACATAGAATGGATGTGAAGAGTGCATTTCTTCATGGGGATATTCATGAGGATATTTATATAGAGCAACCACAGGGGTTCATTCAAGATTCTTCACTAGTATGCTACTTGAATAAGTTTCTCTATGGTCTAAAACAAGTCCTTAGGGCTTGGTATTCTAAGATGGACACATTTCTTTTCTTAGTTGGGTTCTTGAGATGTCACTCGGATCTGGATGTCTACATTCTATGGCAGGAAGATTCACTATTATACTTGGTTCTCTATGTTGATGATCTCAGTATTACAGGGAGCACAACATCCATCATCAGCAATGTTAAGACTATACTTCATTATAAGTTTTCTATGACAAACATCAGATTATTGCATTATTTTCTTAGGATTCAAATAGCATAGTCTTCTTTTAGGATTACACTTTCATAGCCCAAGTATGTCATGGACTTGTTAGCTCAGTTTCACATGGTTGATTATAGGCCTACACTGACTCCTTTCTTATCTAGATTTAGACTTGAGGTTCATTGTTCCACTCCCTTAGTTGATGCCACATTATATCACCAGCTTGTAGGTAGCCTCATCTATCTAACTCATACATGACCTAACATTTCATATGCAGTTGGCATGGTTTCATGTTTTATGTAGACATCACATGAAATTCATTAGAGATCCCCCAAGTGCATTTTGAAGTACATTAAATGCACTATCAGATATGAGATTCACTATATAGTAAGTATAGGTTTATACTTGGTGGGATACATAGATTTTGATTTAGCTGGTGATTATGGTGATCGTAAGTCCACTTCTAGTTTCAGCTTTCACTTTAGATCTAGCCTCATTTATTGGTAGATTAAGAAACAAAATGTTATTGCTCTTTCATCTATAGAGGCTGAGTATCATGGCAATGTTAATGCCACTATTGAGGCTATTTGGATTTAAAATATTCTCACTGAGCTTGGTGTTATATTTTGAAAGCCATCAGTCATCTAATGTGATAACTAGAGCATTATCCAGATCTCAAAGAATCTAGTTTATCATCAAAGAACCAAACACATAGAGATCCATATGCACTTTATCAAGGATTTGATTCAGGTAGAGATCATTGATCTTTAATATTGTCTTATAAAGGAGTAGATTGTAGATATTTTCACCAAACCTTTCCCTAAGAGAAAGTATCTTCACTTAAGATCTCTTTTGGGGGTGTGGGACATCAGTTCTTCAGGGGGAGTCTCATAGACCTTCATTTTGAGGAGGATTGTTTTTCTTTAGGTCTTCTCCTTTCCTCATATATTTGTATAGAGTACCTAATATGGCTACACATCACTGGGACTCTTATCTGCATAGCGCTACCTAAGCTTCACTTATGGGGGGGTGTTGGTTCATTTATTTTCTTTATTGAATGTATTATATTTATTATTTATTATTTTGGTGTACTAATTATTTATTTTAATTAGTTTATTATGTTTATTAATAATTTTCACCAAATATAGTAAGCTTGCTTAGCTAGTAGTTAACTTAGACACTTATATTGTTACAGTGGAGTTCCACTCCACTCTTCAGGGTAAGATAGGATAAGATTATTTAACTAATAGTCAACTTGTGTTGATCATTTACATAAGTTAGACACCTATCTTGTTAGTGTGGAGTTGCACTCCACTACTCATGTAGATAGATATTAGTTGAACTACACGTGTTGTGTGAGTTCTCTGATCTTTAACATGCACACCTTGCTCTATATAAGCAATGGCTATTTATGTATTCCATAATCAAATTAATATTGAATTATCAAATTAATTCATCATATTAGAATTATTTATTCATTTTTGTTATTATATTAGATATACAATTATTTTTTATTACTATTACTATTTTATCTCTTATTTATGCTTTATATTAGATTCATTAGATTTTGTAGCTAATTCTAACACAGTTTACTAGTCGATTGTACCCCAATGGACTTAGGCTCTAATATGAGGCTAATTATGGAGTTTGAGCTTCAATTGGAGATAGGATATTTGTTATAAATCGCATCTTTTTGTGTGATTTTGAATGTTGAATTTGGATGTTACCTTTTGATCATTGCATTTTATTTAAATGATTTGGATTTTAATTTTTATGGATTTTATGAGTCTTCCTCCATACAAATTTGGAATAACCAAACATGGGTGCTAAAAATGACTACCATTTGAAAACTTGTGACTTGGTTGTTAAGAAAGAGAACTTAGAGAGTATGGTCTCTAAGAGTATTATTAATTCATGTGAAATAAAATTATTATTTTGACTTTGACCCTGGTTTATCCAAAATGGAATGAAAAGAAATAAAATCAAGGAGAATGCACATGAACCAACTTAAATTACTTTGAATCAAAAAAAAATGTGACAAAGGTGAAGAGTGTTACAATGATAGGTAAGTATGATTCCTAATCATAAGAATGTATGAAAATGTAAATAAACATGATAACATAGTTTATTGTGCAAGTTTAATCTATAAAAGAAATGAAAAATGAAGCTGAGAATAAGGGATCCCAAACTTTTAGTCATTTATAAACTTTTTTAAAAAGAAACATTAAATAAAATAAATATGGTAGTTTTATTAAGAGGGTCTAGTCTTATCCATGGTCTTTCACTGCCACTCATAAAATCAAAACTCAAGAGGGTGAAAAAATCATGTGAAAATAAAATGGTAGGAATGGTATTTAGGAGGAGGGTCTGGTCCTATCCATAGTCTTACATTGTAACTCATAAAATAGAAACCCAAGAGGGTGCAAAAATTATTGGAATAAAATAAGCTTACAAAATTGAAAATAATTCATGAGGAAGACCAAGTCCTATCCATGGTTTTACAATATAACTCATGATAAAAAAGAAACCAACAGACCAAAGATGGAACTAAGGCTTTTGGAAAGGGATAACTATTGCAAAGGGTGAGACCCATGTAGAAATCTTGAAAAAAGTGTTAGTAGGATAACATATAGAAGCCATGATAAGAAAGGAAATATCTAAGAAAATTATTTCTTTAAAAATTGTGCATTGGTGGGATCTTTAAAAACATGGCCTTCATTAATTTGGAGGCATTAGGTGCTAGGCTCAAGAATATATTTTACTAAATAAGGGCTTGTTGAGGTCAACATACCTCCATTTTTGAAAAAAAAGTACCCTTGTTTAATTTTGAAAAATGTGTTATAAATTGACATTCAAATTGATCAAAATTGCATTATTCAATATTATGTTTTTTTCAACTTTCATGGGCATGATTTGACTTTAATGTTGACTTTTATGTTTCCATGTTCAAGTTTAATAGAGTCCCATTTGAATAATTGTTGTTCAAGATTTTGTGCTTTAAATTTGAAATTAACCCTTAATTGGTTAAATGATATAATATCAATTTATTATTATATATTAACCTTTGGTCACAATTTATTAATTGAATCTATGTCTAAAAAATGTTAAAAAACCTTAGCATAACTGTGTTAACCTAAGTCCCTTTGAAATAGAAATTTATGTGAGAGCATTTTTTATATTTTATACCTAGTTTAAAACTTTATCCTAAGTTCTAACTGTATTTATTAATATAACTGACACCTTAGTCTAAAGTTTTATACTAAGCTAATACATATTTCCCAAGAGCTTATGTCTTTAATTTTATGTCTACAAGTTCTAATTAAACCCAAAGATGCCAAGTGTCAAGATCCTAGAGCTGGAAGCAAAGATCGATGATCTAAGGGTAAAGATAAAATTCAAAAAGTCGAAAGGATTGATCAATGATGTGATTTTGTTCATTCAATGAAGATCTAATGGTGAACAAGGAATTAAAGCATCAAAGGTCCTATGAAGGAATGTGAGGTTAAAATATCTCAATAAAATAGCAATGGATTTGATGACAAGCATGAGTCAATAATTCAAAGAACCCATGAAAGAATGTGAGATCAATAAGTGTAATGATCTCGATAAATCTCAAAATAAATTATTGTTTGTGATCAATCATGTTTCCAAAAAATCAACAACATAAATGAAGGTAGAATTTTTAAAGGACCTAGATCGAACATGATGGTAACATGTGTCATAACCACAATAAACTAGTTAGAGATCAATAAACTAGTTGGAGAAAGTCAATAATTCAATGTCCTAGATGGAAAAAAAATCTATCATGTGGCAAAAAGGCATCAAGTGATAGATTGTGTTTGCAAGGTGCACAGAGAACCTATGGAGCAACCAAGTGGCACATTCTCAGGAGCTCAAAGGAAAGATCAATGGCTCATGATGAAGTCAAAAATAAGAGTAATTTTAAGAGATCAACGATGAAAATAAATTAATATTAAAGATTTCACACGGTAACAACACATGTCTAAAAGTGATATATGTTCATTTTTTAAATAAATGAATAGTGTGACATGGTGATGCCACATAGGTAGAACACATCAAATTGGGAAATCTTAAGGAACCCATCACATAAAAGTATAAATGTGCAATCTAAATTCAAAATCTAAGTCACAAATCTCATAGTTCAAACTTGATTTCTACCATTGAATCTCTATGCAAATCTCTGAAAAACCTTAGAGTGTATAGATTACCCCAATTGTCTCTATTTTCACCAAACTTGAGCTAAGAGAAGGTTGAATTATTATATATAGTTGCATAACTCAATCAATGGTGACCCACAAGCACATTTTAAAGGAAGATTTGGAACTATATTTGAGAATAGATACTGAGGGACATGTGTTTAAGGACATTGAGTTCATTATTACTTCCTTGAACACAAGGGATAACAATTAGTCTAAATTGTTCTGGATCATTGAGAACCAACCAACCATTACCAAGGAAGAAGATAAAAAGATTTCTATTAATAGATTATATGCCAACATCATATCAATCCATATGATTGGTCTACATTATGGAACAGTGAAACCAGATGTACTCCATTGCATTGATATTCTTGTTCCTATTTTTAAGGAAGCTAAGATAGATAAGGGCATGTTAATTAATGAACATAATTGTAAGAAAGTGGCTTAAATTTATGCTATTACATTTGAGTCCTATTATAAGTTTCCCAAACCCTAAATTGACCTAGCCTCTATAAATTCTTGGGCTAAATAACACAATTGGATGGAAACCCTTGCCATGTGGTTAGATTTTGGGAACCAAGTCTTTTCAAACCTCAATAAGAACATTCCTATCAGCTAGTTTAGACTAGGGGTTAGGATGATAATGATAATGTTGAACAAGTTGTGTAGAAATGAAACTATTACATATATAAACCTAGTATGGGTGCCCATGGTCTACTTTATTGTTGAAAAGCTAATTGTCCCTCCTTTGGGTGAGATAATTAGTACCTCATTAAGTAGGCAAATATATGTAGTTAGGAATAAGAATAAAACTCAATTTTATGAAGTCTTACCTCCTAAATTCACTATGTGCAATAACAAAGATTACCAATCAAAGGGAATGGTCTCCATGTGGAATCTAGACTATTTTATAGTACTATTCAAAGTTGCACATCTTTAAATACAAGGATCATATTTAGTTCATATGTGATTGTGTCTACCCATCTCTAAGTGAAGCTATAACCAACACTCCCATGGAAAGAGTAAGCCATCTAATCAATAAATCTATAAAAAGTAATGGGAGATATATGGTTGTATCTAGATTGTATAGTCATAAGGATTGAAGAGAACTCAAAATTCTTCTCTCAAGATACCTATTCATGTTCCTAATAAGTTGGTTGAGTACAAGGTAGCCTACCAATTATTTCATGGTATTGATGGTCTTTGAAAAAATAAATGGAAGGGAATCCTTCACAACCTCCCCATGACTATTAGCAAGATAACCTTCAGATAGTGGGATCATATGGAGGTAGCATCAAAGCATAGATCATCTTTCAATATAAAGATTAAATAACTTAGATAGTATGACCCCTATGGAAAGGTTAAAGAGGATTTAAAACACAAAGGGATGTTTAATGTGCCCTATGAAAATGATACTAGTGCCTTTTATCCTATATACACCAAGCCATCTCCTTACTTTGAAGTCACTAGAAGGTTGAAGGAACACAACCTAAGGCCTAATTCAAGACTAGAGAGAAATCAAAAAATGGATGATAGATGGAAATTAGGACTCGAGCAATATCATTTGATTAGTGGTGAATCTTCTAAATCTTCATCATTTAGTGCACAAGTTTAGAAATAAATAGATAATAGGCCTAAGGATAAAAGGCCAGATGAAATTCCCTCAATTTCATCAATCCCTAAATCATCCAAGACAATAGAGCATGATCTACCTTTAGATGAGGTTCATATGATAACCCTTTATCATAATGAGTTTGTTGAGGATGCATTAAAGATGATATCCATGGCATATAATATAGAGTCAGATGATGAAGAGATAAAGGTTGAGGAAGACATAGAAGATAAGGGAAACGAAAAGGTATTGGACTTAGTGGTTGTCAATCCTCCCAAAAGGAAATTTGAGATACCCATTGTCTCAAAGACAAGGAGACCTAAAGTGGTTGTCACTAATCATATAAGTGAAGTCAATCTATTCAGTGAAGGAAACATAATGTATGGCCCACCTATTCCAGAATGATTTTGTATAAACCTAGAGTGGAGAGAATGCCCACTATGCATCATCCTTGGGCTATGATAAAAGTTATTAACATTCATGTGCATAAAGAACTTAAGCCATGGATCATTGCTCTACAAGAAGAGGAAGAAAGGAGACTAGTTACACTAAGTGATTATATAGCTCCATCACAAATGGAGCTCCCTATCCCACATGTGACCCAATCTACATTTGGAGTCAAGTATGATCTAGAGACTATCAGATTGTAAAGGGTGATTGATAAAATAGTCATACAAGGTGGTGAGGAAGTGACATATCAAAATTTAGAACCAATTCCTAATCTGACTCAAAAGTAAAGATAGAGGCCCAATCTACATTTGGAGTCAAGTATGATCTAGAGACTATCAGATTGTAAAGGGTGATTGATAAAATAGTCATACAAGGTGGTGAGGAAGTGACATATCAAAATTTAGAACCAATTCCTAATCTGACTCAAAAGTAAAGATAGAGGCCAAGTGAAGATTTGAAGAAGATGTCTTGGAGTCAGCCCAAGCACATTCAAAACAGATACAAGCTACTATCAAGGGCCTAAAATAGAAGAATAAGAATTTAGAATAACAATATATCTTTTCAATACCAAGAGACATGGTCAAGCATTTTGAAATAACCATGAATGACATATTTATCTTTTTGAAGGTAGTAAATTCCAAGCAAGACATGGTAAAAAAATAGGGTACTTTGGCTACAGGCCAAGTTGGCCAATGGAAAGTTTCAAGTCATTAGGTGAAGGATTTGATCAATGTTTTAACAAAGGATCAAATTCCTAAATTTAGAATAGTCAGTCGAGTCCATTTGAATATGGCTATGGAAATAATGTTATATAAGATCAAGGTATTAAGCAAATGGTCCAAGGGCATGGGATATATCTCTAATAATATCCAACAATTATAAAATAGAATGATGCACATACTTCAGAGTTAGATCAAGGATCCTAATTCACTCAATCCCCTTGGCTTGATCACTAATGAGGAGTTCAAACATAGAGCTACTTGGTTCATGCAGGAGGTAAGGAATCAAAGCCAAGGTAAGATTAGGGATGATAACAAAAGGATTATGGGCATGATTTTATCAGATGAAGAGAAGATGGGATATGATAGGAGCATCAAGAAAGCATTGAATAGGATAGACATGGACCTCAAAGACCTAAAAGATCAAGAAAGTGAGCTTTTCATGGAACCCATTGTCAACCTCAAGCTAATTGATGAGCAATTCTATAGAATGAAGATCCTATAGTAGAGACAAAGGACTACCAACAAAAAAGTCTCAAAGTCAAATTTGTTGACTTAATTATATTATTTTTGTAACTTGACATGTATATTATTTTTAAAATGGAATATTCCCTTTGTAAAAACATGTGTAGTCTTGTAAAGTGCATTGGTTATACATCAGTCCTTTATAAAGTGTCATTAATTCTGGAACATTGTAGAAGGATAGTTGTCCTAGACACTTGTACAATTGTCATTTGACATGACTGACCAACATACCTCCTTAGTCTTCTATAAAATGGGAATTGTTATTTTTAAAGAAAGATATTTTTGGAGAAAAACTATTGTGTAAACTTGGAGCAATTAATACAAGCAAGGAATTCTACAAAGATTGTCCTTTTTTGTGTGTGTTTGTTATTATGTATGCTCTCTTAGTTATATGTTTGGATGTTAAGATTTTAATGGTTTTCAGGGATTATAGATGTGAATAATTGGATGTAGAGTTATCAATTTGTGCTTATGATAGATTGATTGAAATATCTTAGTTTCATTTCATTTTCTTTGCTTTGCCTATAAATGTGTTTATGCAATTTGCTTATAAGATTAAATCTTTAAATTGAATTTGGTTCTCATTCACATTGTTTTTACTATCCTCATATGTTTGCTTGATATATGATAGGATTTTATATTTAGATATTTCATGTAATATATTGGTTTAAGTACATGTTCAGATGAAATTTATACTTTGTCATAATGTTTGGATTAAATATCAATAACATCTTTCTTCTCTGCCCTAACCTTCCTTTTGCTCATTTTTTTAATTAATTCACTTTAGCTTAGATTCCATTATAAATATTCATGATATCTTAGATTTTAGACTTAGGTTTTGATCATAATTCACTCTAATTAGTTCATATCATCTTCATCATTCACAAACAAGCTATGAGGCCATGGTTGCTCCCAACAACCAAACAGTTACATTATAAATTTTGTGAAATAGTTCATTTGCTTTAACATTATTCCACCAAAGATATCAAGAATATCACAACCTATAACTCATGAAATTTATTCTTTAAAACTAAAATGAGGAGTGTTTATTAAACACTCTAAACCCATATGATACACTTTCAAGCATCAACAAGTGGGTTTCACTAGCACTAGAAGGAGGGCTTAGCTAATTTTTTGTGAATTTGACATGTCTTTACTACTTTTTGTGAATTTTATTCAAATATCAGTCAGTCCCTTACATAGTGGTTTTGTTCTTAGATCAATTATGTAAATATCATTGATATTCATGATTTTAAACTAGTCTTTAGGATTCTTTAGCTAAAGATTGCCATTCTTTGAATATCTATGAGAAATTATTGTAAAGGTAATTTAAGATTTACAAATATTTCATGTTTAAGGTTAGTGATAGAAATTTTGTTAAAATATTGATTGATTCTTTGAAAATGTGGGTTTATTTAAACTTAGAAGTGTAAATATCATTCATATCCATCAATTTAGGTATATCTTTGAGCTAATTTAGTTAAAGATAGTTGTTATTTGTAAGAATTTGTGTAAACTTTGATTACTATGCAAATATGACCATTTTTATTTATAGAGATAAGGTTTTTCACATTGTATTTTGAATAGGATTTAGAGTTTACAAGCTATAACTACCAATAATCAGGACTAGGGCATGATCAGAGACATAGATTGCCTCTCTTTCATTAGAAATTCATAGGAAATCAAGAGGAGATAAAGTTAAGTGAAGGGTTTCCAAATCCCAACCTACTTCACCTATTTTTGGTGCTCATATGTTTAATACTTATCAAGGTATGACTTGGTTAGGTGGATTCTTCATCAATGTGCTTCATTAGGTACATGACTTGCCTAGAAATCTTGAGAAGTATTTACCATCTTTCAGTCCTAATGGTGTGGTTATTGTTGAAGAATGTATTAAAATATTCAAAGCTACTTTAAGATTATTAAAAGTGGTTCATGAATATGTTGCATGTAGATTATTTCCTTTTACTTTTAAATATTTTGCATATGATTAGTTTATCAACCTTCTTGAGAATTACATTACCATTTAGAATGATTTTAACAATATTTTCTTTAATCAATTTGGAAAAATCATCAGTCATTGTATTCTTTATCAAAAATTCACCACTATGAAAATAAATTCGAGTGAAACCATTGGAGATTTTAATGCTATATTCCAAAATATGTTTATTAGGACCATAGTTCCTTATAGACCTAATCAAACTTTAGATTTAGATATTTATAAGGATGTCTCTAGATCCTATGACTTCTATGTTTTTAAAAAGGTCTATTAGGGTTATAAACACATTAGCATTGGCCTATGTTGAACTTGTGACAATCAATGATCAAATGTAACCTCAGGGTCAGCTAGCATATGTTATCCCCAATGTCAATCCTAATTTGCATATGTTGAATTTCATTCCCAATGCTAATCAACACATGCCTACTTTAAACCAAACACCAATGTTGAATCAATTACCTTTGAGTCATGCCCATCTTGGCCAAAACCTAAGATTCCTTAATAACACTGCAAATGGATTTCATCCACAAGATCAAATATCTTTGGTGTCAATAGCTAGCAATAGTACTCAAGTTCACAATACAAAGGCACCTAAAAGTGAGAATGATTCCATCCTCAAGATGGTTCAAAAACTAAACACTAATTTTTTTCAGTTGCAAAAACAAGTAACACTAGGGAAAAATCCAATACAAATTATTCTTATCAGAGATTCAATAATCCTATAAATAGGTTTCACAATGGTAATAATGGTAATAATAACAAAAACAATAAGTCGTCTACCAATAAAAACAATCCTAAGATAAACATATGTGATGTATCTTTGACTGAATATTGTAGAGTTCATAACACTTCAAAACATGGTCAATTGGATTGTATTAAATTTTTCAATACTTTTGAATTGTTTCAAGATGAATTAAATACATTTTAAGGTAGACATAACAAAGATAATGATGTAGGTACATCTGGTTCTTTAAAATCATCTAAATCTAATGATACAACTCTGATGGTGGAGACATTTGATTTCCCATTCCAATAGGAGAATGAGCCTGAGGATACTCCTAAAGAGGTTCATGATTTTCAAAAATATCTAAAGAAGACTTATCCTCTAAATAATAGAGAATATAATCAACATTTGACAAATTCAACTCCACCAAACAACTTTGGCACTCCTCTTGATCCTATAGTTGATAACAATTCAGAGCCTCCAAAGGGAAGTACCTTTAAACACAATGTTGATACATCTAGTTCTTCTATTAGGATTGGATATAATATAGTTGAGCACATAAAAATAAAAATCTAACATCACTTTACATGAGCCGACTCAAATTACTAAATAGAGACATTTGTTGTTAGAATCTTTATCCAAGAAGCCTAGTAAATCACCAAGGGCCGCAAATGCCAATATAGCAATGTATAAGAAAAAAATCGAGGTTCCCCCTTTCTTGCTAATAATTAGATTTTTTGGTAAGAAATTGCATAATTATTTATTAGATTCAGGAGATTTTATCAATATCATGCCAAAAGGTATTTGTGATAACCTTGGTTTAAATCCAATTAAGTCTGATAGATTAGTTACTCAAGTTAGACAAATCAAGAGTTAAAGTAATTGGAGAATTGTTGAATGTTTATATGCAACTTACTACTGAGCCAATAGTTCATAAAGATTCAAGTGGTAGATATTCATGATGCTTATGGGAGGATACTCATCAGGGATTGGACAAAGTCTATAATTAAATACATGTCCATTGATTGTTCTCATATGTGGCTTCTATGGAAGGGAGTTCCAAATCATATTCAAATTGAAAGAGAGCCAAAAATAAAACACATGATCATTGAATACAATGCAACAAAAGAAAGGGTCAACATGGTCAATTCTAAGTTAGGAGTTTACACTCTTAACACTTCTAAGGTATGTGACTCTAAATATTCTCATGTTATGTCTGTTATGTGAAAGTTATATTTTGATGGTGCTAGATGTAAATCTGGATCTAGATTAAAAATTGTTCTAATCAATCCCATTGGGAAAGATTTTAACACTTATTATATACTTTAGTTTCTTTACACTAATAACTTGGTAGAGTATGAAGCTTTAATCTTAGGATTGCAATTTGCTATCAAACACAAGGTCAAAGAACTGCTAGTGTACAATGATTCTGAACTAGTAGTTAATCAAGTTAGAATTTAGTACTAATGCAAATTTTCTTATCTTAAGAATTATAGGTTTAAAGTGTGGAACTTGATAGAATACTTTGATGCTTTTAATATTGTTTCAATTCCTACAGAAAAAGAACAAGCTTGCTAACGATCTAGCCTCAACTACAACCAATCTTATGCTAGATCAAGACTCTAAACTAAGAAACCTTAGCATTGATTTGGTTCCATGTCCCTCAGTTCTTGATAGTGTCAACCATTTTCAAGTATTTAGTGATGATCGATAGATTATAGACTTCATGAACAATTTAGGAGTATTTGATTCCCACATCATTGATGAGGTCAATGAAAATTCTCTTCATAAAGATAAAGTTGATGACAATATTATCCAATTGTATGACAACAAAATTCCCAAAGGCATGATTGCCTTAGAAATACTATTTGACACAGACAAACTAGTTGAGACTATTAAAATCCCCAAAGTGAGTGGGAAAGATTATAATTTAGTTGATCTAGGGACACAAGGTTAACCTTAGCTAATAAATATTTTTAAAGCCTACATAAATGAAGAATTGAGAAAATATAAAGAGTTTTTGACCAAGTACAAAGATGTTATAACATGGTCCTATGAAGACTTAAAGATCTTTGATTCTAGAGTCATTACCCATACCATTACATTAAAGGAGGCATGTAAACCTTTTAGGTAGAAATAAACCCCTGACAACCCTATTTTAGAACCATTGATTTATAAAGAGGTCAAGAATCTGTTGGATGTAAAAATAGTTTTTCCCATTAGACATTTTACCTGGGTTGCTAACTTAGTACTAATTAGAAAGAAGAATGGGGAAATTAGATTGTGTATAGACTTCAAAATTTTGAACAGAGCTTTTTAAAAGGATAATTATCCTTTACCATCCCTTGATATGTCATTTAAATTGTCAGTGATTCTTCTATGATATCTTTTCTTGATGGTTTTTTAGGTTATAATCAAGTACTTGTGAACAAGGAGGATAGAATGAAAATTGCATTTATAACTAAGTGGGGCACTTTTACCTACAAAAGAATGTCTTTTGGACTAATAAATGTAGGATCAAATTTTCAAAGAGCTATGGACCATGCTTTCCAAGGTCTCTTAGGTAAGTGCATTATCATATATATGGATGATCCAACTATGTTTTCTAAAAATAGGAAATATCACATTATATGCTTGTAACAAGTATTTGGTCATTGTAGGAGGTATGGAATTTCTCTCAATCCCAAGAAAAGCATTTTTTGTGTTACATAAAAGGAGTTATTAGGACATGTTATAACCAAAGAGGGTATTTTTATATATCTTGATAGAGTTTATGCCATATCCAAGATAGAACCCCATAACAATAGAAAATAATTGAAATCTTTATTTGGGAAAATCAATTTTGTGAGAAAGTTTGTTTCTAGTTTTGAAAAAATTATGAATCCATTAAATGAAATGTTGAATAAGTATCCCAAGGTCATATGGAATGAAGAGACAAATAAAGCCTTCAAGGACATTAAATAAGCAATTGGACAAGCACCGATGTTGATAAGTCATGATTTCACAAAATATTTCTATCTCTATTCTTTTACTTCTAATCATACAATAACTATTAATTTAAATCAAAAAATAGATAAGTGTGATCACCCTATTACATTTATAAACACTAATTTTAAGAACGTTGAGTTAAACTATTGTCTTATTGATAAATAAGCACTTGATTTAGTTAAGGTAGTTAAGAAGTTTAGACATTACATTCTTATGGACAAGGTTCATTCAATATTGCCAGACCCTGTCACTAAACTTATTCTTAGTCAATGTGAACTAAGAGAAAGAAGAGGTAAATGGATGTCTATTCTCTAAGAGTATGATCTTGAGATAACAACTACCAAGTTGGTAAGGTGTCAAGGATTGATTAAAATGATTGCTAATAATATTCCTAAATTAAGTGTCATACAAGGGGATCAACAATGTTTTCAACCAAATGATTGGTATGATGTTATTATTCATCTTCTAATCAATGGTTCTTATCCTATAGGTATGAGTAGAGATAAAAGGATAGCATTGAGGATCAAGGCAACACATTTATTTATCAATGATGGAGTGCTCTTCAAAAAGGATTATGAGGGAATATACTTAAGATGCATTTCAAAGGAAGAAGCAATCAAGATCTTGAGTACTTTTCATGAAAATATTCAAAGTGGACACCCTTATGAAAATAAAATATCTCACAAGATCTTGAGGGAAGGATATTATTGGCCCACCATTTTCAAGGATGCACATAAACATGTTAGAGAATGCCATAAATGTCAGATTTTCAACACCAAGGAAACAAGAGCAACTATGCCATTGAGACCAGTTATGATTGATAAACTTTTTCCTCAATGGAGATTAGATTTTTTGGGTGTGATTAACCTCAATTATTTAGATAGACATAAATGTGTGCTTACTAATACTGATTATTACATAAGATGGACAGAGGCAGTGGCAACCAAGCAATGTAGAACTAAAGATGTGATAAAGTTCTTGGAAGAAAACATTTGTACAAGATTTGGGACACTGGTTTTATTAGTTTGTGATAATTGAATTAGCCTTCATATCTATTGAAATGACTAAGTGGGCTTATTATAACAACATAATTTTTAAGTTCTCATCAAATCATTACCCTTAAGGTAATGGAGTCTCAAAATCAACAAATAAGAACTTGATGAAATCCATTAAAAAGTATGCAACTGAAAAACCAAGATCATGGAATAAATTACTTAAATGTAATTTGTGGGTAGATAGAACTATAGTAAATCAAGCATTACAAGCATCACCATTTATTCTAGTGTATGGTTAAAAACCAATATTTCCCATTACTCTCAAGTTTCCAACCTATAAGTTCATGCAAAAGTATATGGATGAAGATCAATAATTTACAAATTCAAGGCTACTTGACATCATAAAAATGGAGGATGCAAGGGAAGAAGAATTTTCCAAATTTAGCAGACATCAAACCATAGTCAAGATATGGTTTGACAAAGGTTCAAATATTAAGGTGTTCAAGCAAGGAAACCTATTTATTATTTGGGATAAAACATTTCAACCAAAAGGAAAACATGGTAAATTCCCTCCCTTGTGGATTGGTCCTTATCAAATTGTTGAAATGTTGGGAGATAACACATTTAAGCTCAAATACTTACAAGGAGAAAAGTTTATTTTGCCAAAAAATGGGCAATACCTCAAGCACTACTTCTTTGATATACCACCCCAAGTCTTCATGGAGTAATTTGTAAGACTAGTTAAAGTTAGTATAGGTAGGCTTTGCTTTAATTTCTTTTTTGTTTCTTGTTTGTACATAGTGCTTGTAAATATTTGTTTGTTTGCTTGTTTGTTTGTTTATTATTTGTTTAATTTTTGTGTGTTTAATTTTCTTTGCTTTATTCCCTACTTTCAATAAGTATTTTTCAAGACAATTTCTAGCTCCAAGCCAAAAGAACTTCACAAATCAAGAATGTAGGTATGAATCTTAAGCATTGGTTGATTATGAATTTTGGAAACTGGAACCTGATGTTATAGTTTTAATAAATCGGTGAAAGTTGATATCTAAGTTAATTATTCTTTAAAATCTTAAACCTTGTTATGATCTAAGTTTGATTCTAATAAGGATTGCACATGTTGAGTGAAAGTTTGGATTATTGAATCAAAGTCATGTTAACACTTCAAGAATATTATTGCCTGAGATGAAGTATATGACCAAGGATGATTGTCTGAAGATCAAACATTTGACCAAATCTTAAAACTTGGTTAATTTTAGTTCCCAGCCTTTGTTGAAAGATAAATATACTTGAAAACATACAAAAAATAATAACTTTATTTAAAATTCAAAATATTTCTAGGTAAAGGTGATTCTGGTAACCTCCATCGAGGCTATGGACACCTGGTTGGTAGTGGAGTAAGGCCTTGAGTGAAGACAAATGTATATCTATCAAGGCTATGGATGCCTAGCTAGAATTAGAGCAACTCCCAAGACTAATTTATTCTAAAATCATGATTCTTAATGAATATCTAAATATTTTATAAGTTAATGTTAATGATTAAGGTCATGAAGTCTAGAAGTTGTTCTCTAAATACCATTGTAATTAGTCAAAGCATCAAAGCACACACATAACATGACTAAGGTTTGATGTTTGAGCCTAATTATACATGTGTAAGACTTTTTTTAATCATTAATTGATCTTAATGATGATACTTGACTATATGGAACAAGTAGTCTAGTTATTAGCTCAAACCAAGATTATCTGAGTTCTAATATTTTATAATGTTTCCCCTAAAAGTCACCATTTATTGTGGTCAACATACCCCCAATTTTTTAAAATGAGGACCCTTGTTCAATTTTGCAAATTGTGTTATAAATTGACATTCAAATTGATCAAATTGCATTATTAAATATTATGTTTACTTCTACTTTCATGGGCATGATTTGACTTAAATGTTGACTTTTGTGTTTTCATGTTGTAGGTTTAATAGAGTCCCATCCAAATAATCATTGTTCATGGTTTTGTGTTTTAAATGTCAAATTAACCCTAAGTTGGTTAAATGATATGATCTCAATTGATTCTTATATATTAACCTTTGGTCACAATTGATTAATTGAATAGATTTCTAAAAAATGTTAAAAAACCTTAGCCTAATTGTGTTAGCCTAAGTCCCTTTAAAATAGATTCAAATTTACACATGATAATATTTATGTAGGAACATTTTTTATATTTTATACCTAATTTAAATCTTTATCCTAAGTCCTAATTATATTTATTAATACAACTAAGACCTTAGTCTAAAATTATATACTAATTTTATATATATTTCCTAAGAGCTTGTCTTTAATTTTATGTCTGCAGGTTCTAATTAAACTCAATGATGCCAAGTGCCAATATCTCAGAGCTAGAAGTAAAGATCGGTGATTCATAGGTAAAGTTGAAAGTCAACAATTCTAAAGTATTGATTGATGATATGTGTTTGTTCATGCAATGAATATCTAATGGTAAGTGAGGAATTAAACCATCAAAATTCCTCTGAAAGAATGTGAGGTTGACAAGTGACAAGATCTCAGTAAAGCAACAATAGATCTAATGGCAAACATGAGTCAACAAGTCAAAGAACCTATGAAAGATGTGAGATTGATAAGTGTCTTTATCTTGTCAAATATCAAATAGATCAATGGTCCACATTTGATTGTGCATCTAGTAAATTGATGGCATGAACAAAGGTAAACTTTTCAAATGTCTCAGATCAAACGTGGTGGTGACACATTTCACAACCAAGATGAACTAGATGAGAGATTGAAAAATAGTGTTCAACCTTCTAGATAGAGATTAATGGTGTGGATTAGGTCAAGAATTCAATCTCCTAAATGGAACAATAAGTTGTCACATGGTGAAAAGGCATCAAGCGATGGAGTGTGTTTGCAAGGTGCATAAAGAACCTATGAAGTTGTCAAGTGGCACACTCTCGAGGGCTCAAATGAAAGATCAATAGCTCAAGATGAATTTAGGGCTAGGAAGAATTTTAAGAGATCGACAGTGAAAATGGATTGAACTTCAAGATTGCATGAGGTAATGACACATATCTAAAAGTGATAAATGGTCATTTCTAAATAAATGTATAGTGTGCACAACATAGCAATGCCACATAGGTATAACACATCAAATTAGGATATCTTATGGAACCCATCATATGAAAGGTATAAATGTGAAATCTAAATATAAAATCTAAGTCATGAAACTCAAAGTTCAAACTTGATTACTACCATTAAAGATCTGTGTAAACCTCCAAAAAAAACCCTAGAGTGTACATATTTCTCCCAATTATCTCTATTTTCACCATAATTGAGTTTAGATAAGGTCAAATTATTATCTATAATTACATAATTCAATCATTGGTGACCCATAAACACATTTCAAAGGAATATGTGGAGCTATATTTAACAATAAATGATAAGGGATGTGTGTTTAAGGACATCAAGTTCATTGCTACTGCATTGAAGAAAGGAGATAAAAATTGGTCTAAATTGTTATAGACCATTGAGAACCAACCATCCATTACCAAGGAAAAAGAGAAGAACCTCTCTACCAAGAGACTATATGATCACATTATATCAATCTAGATGATTGGTCTATATTATGTAAAAATGAAACTAGAGCTACTTCATTGCATTGATATTCTTACTCCCATTTTTAAGGAAACTAAGATAGATAAGGCAATGTTAATTAATGAACACAATCATATGAAAGTGGCTTACATTTATGATATTGCATCTAAGTCCTATTACAAGTTTTCCAAACCCCAAATTGACCTAGCCTCTATCAATTCTTGGGATAAAGAACACAATTTGATGGACACCCTTAAAATGTGGTTAGATTTTGGGAACCAAGTCATTATAGACCTCAATAAGAACATTCATATCAGCCAGTTTAGATCAGGAGTTAGGATAATAATGACAATGTTGAACAAGTTATGTGTAAATGTAACATCTACATATGTAGACCCAGTATGGGTGCCTATGGTCTACTTTATTATCAAAAAGGTAATTATCCCTCCTTTAGGTGAGATAATCATTACCTCATTGAGTAGACAAATATATGCAATTAGACATAAGAAGAAAACTTAGTTTTACATGATGTCTTACCTCCTATATGCCCTATGCACAACAATAAAGATTCCCAATTAAAGGGAATGGTCTCCAAATGGAATCCAAACTGTTTCATAATACTATTCAAAATTGGACATCTTTAAATATAGGGATCATATTAAGTTTATATGTGATTGTGTCTACCCAACTATGAGTGGAGATATAATTGTCATTCCTATGGAGAGAGTAAGCCCTCTAATCAAGAAATCTATAGAATCAATGGGAGTATATGGTTATATCCAAATTGTATAGTCATCAGGATTGAGGGAACTCAAAATTCTCCTCAAGCTACCTATCCATGTTCTTGATAAGTTGGTTGAGCAAGAGGTAGCCTACCAATTATTCCATGGTGTTGATAGTCTTTTCAAAACTAAAAGGAAGGGACTCCTTCACAACCTACTTATGACTATTAGCAAGATAACCTTTAGATAATGGGATCACATTAAGGTAGCATCAAAGCATAGATCATATTTTAATCTAGAGATTGATGAACTTAGACATTGGGACCCTTAAGGGAAAGGTTAAAGAGCATTTGAAACACAAAGGGATGATGAATGTGCCCTATGAACATGATCCCGGTGCCTTTGATCCTATATACACCAAGGCATCTACTTACTTTTAAGTCACCATAAGGTTGAAAGAACACAACCTAAGGCCTGAGTCAAGACTAGAGAGAAATTTAAAAATGGATGATATATGATAGATGACAATTAGGACCCAAGAAATATCATTTGATTAGTGGTGAATCTTCTAGACCTCCATTGGTCAATGCACAAGTTGAGAAACAAATAGATCATAGGCTTGAGGATAAAAGGCTAGATGAAATTCCATAAAGTTCATCAATCCCTAAATCATCCAAGATAGCAGATCATGATCTACCTTTAGATGAGATTCATTTGATATCCCTTGATCCTAATGAGTCTATTGAGGATGAATTAAAGATGTTATCCATGGAATATAGTATATAGTTAGATGATGAAGAGACAAAGGTTGAGAAATACAAGGAAGAGAAGGTAAAATAAAAGGTATTGGACTTGGTGGTTGTCAATCCTCCAAAAATGAAATATGAGACACCCATTGTCTCAAAGACAAAGAGACATAGAGTGACTATCATTACTCCTTTAAGTTAATTCAACATATTCAATGAAGAAAACATAATGTATGGGTCACCTATTCTAAAATGGTTCTTGTATGAACTTAGACTAGAGAGAATGCCCACTATGCATCATTCTTAGGCTATGATGAAAGTTATTAACATTCTTATACATCAAGAGCTTAAGTCATGGTTCATTGTTCTATAGGAAGAGGAATCAAGGAGACTAGCTACACCAAGTGATTCAAAATATCCATCACAAATGGAGGTCCCTATCCCACATGTGACCCAATCTATAGTTGGAGTCAATTATGATCCAAAGACTACCAGTTTGCAAAGGGTGATTGAGAAAGTAGTCATACAAGGTGGCGAGGAGGTGACATATCAAAAGGTAGAACCTTTGACTATTTTGACTTAAAAGGAAATATAGAGGCCAAGTGAAGATCCAATTTTTGAATAAGATGTCTTAGAGTTGACCCAAGCACATTCAGAATAGCTATAGGCTATTATCAAGGGCCTAAAATATAAAAATAATAATTGAGAAGAATAGTCTATCTTATCAGTATTAGGAGACATGGTAAATCAATTTAAAAAAACCATGAATGACTTATTCACCTCTTTGAATTTATTAAAGTCCAAGCAAGACTTATTTTTAAAAAAAGGTACTTTGGCTATAGGCCAAGTTGGCCAATGATAGGTTTCAAGCCACAAGGTGAAGGATATGATCAATATTTTGATAGAGGATCAAAATCCTAAATTTAGATTATTTAGCCTAGTCCATTTGAATATGGATATGTCAATAATGGTAGATAAGATCAAGTTATTAAGAAAATGGTCTATGGGTATGGGAGATATCTCTAATAATCTCCAACAGTTAGAAAATAGAATGATGCACAAACTTGGGAGTTTGAACAAGGATCCTACTTCACTCAGTCCCTTTGGATTGATCACTGATGAGGAGTTCAAACATAGAGATTCTTAGCTCATGAAAGAGGTAAGGAATCAAAGCCAAGGCAATACTAGGGTAGATAACAAAAGGATCATGGACATGATTTTATCAATTGAAGAGAATATAAGAGATGCTAGGAGAATTAAAGAAGTATTGAATAGGGTAGACAAGGACCTTAAAGACCTAGAAGATCAAGAAAGGGAGATTTTCATGGAACCCATTATCAACCTTAAGCTAATTGATGAGCAACACTACAAAATGAAGATCCTACATTAGAGACAAAGGACTACAGCAACAAAAGAGTCTCAAAGTCAAATTTGTTGACTTAAGTATATTCCTTTTGTAACTTGACATGTATACTATTTTGAAAATGGAATATTCCCTTTGTAAAAGCATGTGAAATCTTGTAAAGTGCATTGCTTATAGGTCAGTCCTTTAGAAAGTGTCATTAATTATAAAACATTGTAGAAGGATAGTTATCTTAGACACTTGTACAATTTTCATTTGGCATGATTGACCAACATACCTCCTTAGTCTACTATAAAAGGGGTATTGTTATTTTTAAAGAAATAGGGATTTTTTGGAGCAAAACTATTATGTAAACTTGGAGAAATTAATACAATTAAATAATTCTACAAAGATTGTCTATTATTTGTTTATGTGTTTGCTATTATGGCTACTCTCTCAATTATTTATTTAGATGTTCAGATTTGAATGGTCTTCATAGATTTTAGATGTGCATACTTAGATGTATCAATTTGTGTTTATGCTAGATTGATTGAAAGATCTTAGATTCATTTCATTTTCTTTGCTTTGCCTATAGATGTGCTAATGCAATTTGCTTGTAAGAGTAAATATTTAAATTGAATATGGTTCTTATTCACATTATTTATACTATCCTCAGATGTTTGCCTAATTTATGATAGGATTTGAGTTTTAGCTATTCCATGTCGTATATTGGTTTAAGTGCATGTTTGGATGAAATTTAAACTTTGTCATAATGTTTGGATTGAAGATCAATAACATCTTTCTTCTCTACCCTGCCCTTCCTTTTGCTCATTTTTTTAATCAATTCACTTTAGTTTAGCTTCCATTGTAAATATTCATGTTAGATTAGACTTTAAACTTAGGTTTTGATCAGAATTAACTTTACTTAGTTTAGATCATCTTCATCTTTCATAAGTAAGCTATTAGACCATGGTTGCTCCTAACAACCAAATAGTTACATTATAAATTTTGTGAAACAGCTCATTTGCTTTAATGTTATTCCACCAAAGATATCAATAATATCGTAACCTACAACTCATGTAATGGATTCTCTAAACCCTTGTGATACACTTTCAAGCATCAATAGCACCCCACCATTTTTGGGCATAGTTACCTTCTTTATCATGGGTATAGTCTAATTTAAGGACTAGATCACCAACATTGAATGTGCAAACTTTAACCTTTTTATTATGTTACTTGGAAATATGATCCTTATATTTGTAATTATGTTATAGACAAGTTATATGGTATTCATATATAAGATCGAGAGAATGAAGCAGAGCTTCACATAATTCTTCATTGGGAATGATACTGTGAAGATATATAAATAACGAGGGAAACTTAAATTCTAAGAGGATGATAGATTTGAAACCATAGACTATCAATAACAATGTTGCCCCGGTGGCAGTGTGTATGCTAGTGTGATAGGACTAAAGTGCAGGATATAAATGAAGATGCCAATCTATGTAGGTTTCATAGATTATCTTTTAGAGGATTTTATTAAGAATTTTGTTGGTGGCCTTAGCTTGGCTATTACATTGTGGATGATAAGGTGTAGAAAATTTATGGGAAAATTTGAATTTAGCACAATTCTTTCATGTCCTTATTTTTGAAATTACTACCATTATCGAAAATGATAGTATGGGGAACTCCAAAATGACAAATGATTTGATTGAGGATGAATTTTTAAATAGTATTTCTCATGACGTTTATGAGAGGCATGGATTCTACTCATTTTTAAAAATATTTAGTAACTGTGAATGGTAAAATCATGTTCATCTTGTGATCTACGTAGTTTGCCTATGAGATCTAATCCCCACATGAAAAATGGCCAAGGAAATTCAATAGTTTAGAGTTTAAATGGTGGTGAATGGATTACATCATCATGAAGTTGGTAAGTACTAAAATTTTTAGTGAACTCAATAGTGTATACATCTAATTCCCATCACTATTATGCTGAAATTATCAATCTAAACGATATTTTATGACAATGCACAATTTGGACCAAAATCACTAAAATGCTCTAATTATTTGAATTTATCACATACAGGTGCTAATTTATGCTAATGTATCCCTGAATGGGGTAATTCATTTTATTTGATTATTATCTTTTTTTAAATCATTTTGAGTCAAATTGCAACCATGCAAAATGACATGTTGGACCACTGAATTCTTCTAAACTAGTATCACATCGCGTGCATGTGTTATTTCATGTCCATAATACTCTAATTAGGGTATTACCCCATATGCAATTAAAACCTTATTTTAATCATTATTCGATCAAATTACAAATCAATAAAATGATATTTTTTACTAGGTTGATTAAACATGCAATAGATTTTTAAAGAATTGTGAAAAACTAATCAAAGTCACTTAAGAAAATTAATCCAAATCAAGAGCCTAAGTGAAAATTCCATGAAAGTTGTTAAATATCTATTTATAAGAAATTCATTATTTAATTCTAAATCATCCCATGATGTCATCATAGAGTTATCATCCATAATTCATTAATGGGATAAATATCAAAATTAAGCCCTCCCATGCTTCATGAATACCCCATTCTTCCAAATATTAATGGGCATATTTATGGCTTGTCCCTCCGAAATTGAATCAATCCATGGCCACACATATTAATCTCAATATGTATAATCATGGTTGATCCTGAACAATCTTGAAAAGCTATAAATAAGAGAGCCAAGACCACTATTTTAAAGTTCCAATTATGCAAACTTATTATGCAAAAATTGCTATAGAAAAGCTTTATTGATTCACCCAATTATCCCAAATTGAAGAATCTAAGCTATTGGTGAACTAGAAAATGATGGAGGCTCATGTTACACCTCATTAATAAAGACTTGGAGCACCAAATCCAAGGAAAATCATACTTCTTAACCATTTGTGAGGGAGAATAACTACTTGGAAGGTATAACATAGTCTTGTTTTCATAATTAGTTATTTCAATTCACTATCACTACCCCTTGAGGGAGTAGGCTTGATAAGTTAGACATTTATTCTTATTTTTTATATTTCTTGACTAACGTATGATTTAACCTTATCTCACAATCCTATTTTATAATTTGGTACACCTGGTGGGACAACATATCTCACACATAAATTTTATCCCTTCTAAATTAGCACTTAGACCCTCTTTTGAGGTTGCTTTACTCTTCTTTTCTTTGATTTTCATGTTTTATAAATTTTGGATCAATCATTATAATAAACATATAAAATGATGAATTCAAATTAAACATCAGTGAGAATACCTTATGTATCAATGAAATTGACCTGAGTAATAGGGAGATTGTTCATGCCAATGACGAAATCAATTTTTCTATTTTTTATCTTTGTTTATGTGTTTTATAGAAATGATGAAATAGACCTAAATATTGAGAGGTTTTACCTATGAAATGATGGGTTTTATAACATATTATTGAGATCATCCTAGGCCAAAACATATAGGTAACTGTTATGTTTTTCATTTCTACCATTTTTATCATTTCAGTGAGTTAACCCTGTCTATCAATAGAATCACCCTACTAATCAATGGTAAAGTCTTGTAATTGGTGGTGTTTCAATGAAATTATTGATTATTATTGAAAAAGAGGAAAGGAAGAAACTAATTATAGGTATGTTTTAAAAACTTGCTTGATTGTGCATGCGTTGAATCAAAAGATTGAGAAGAACTCCTCTTTTGCTTGGGAGGATGACCTGTAGATAAAAAAGCACTAAACCAAACTTATTTGTTGGACAAATAGTTGGGTGGATTTCCTATAAATAGATAGATCCTATAATTTATATATTCCTTAGGGGTTTTCAATCCACACACTTTAAATAATTAATCTTATAAATAGAAAAGAAAGGTACTTGAATCAATGATCAAGAGGTACTAAAATTGAATACAAGAGTGCTTGCTAATAAAATATACTAAGAATGATTAAATTAGTGAAAAAATAATTAATACTAGTAATATAGAGTTGTTTTATGCTTCAAAAAATTAGAAAGGGATATGTGGACAGGCAGGAACATAGAGAATTAGGTTTGGTTTGGTGTAGGTAGGTGAAATTAGCTTGCTAGTTTTGGTTGCCGTAATTATCATAGGTAGTTGGGCTAACCATTGGTAGTTGAGGTGACCATTGATGGTCAAGGTGATAATCTATGGTTGGATAGACCATCATTGGTTGAGACAACCATTGATATTTATTATGTGAGGATCTGAGTTGATAACTCTGGATAATTAATGAGATCCAAAAGATGGATTTTGAGAAATGGGTAAGGTCTAGGTTGATTACAAAATAGAAATAAATAGATAATCACTAAGAAGAAAGTGCTTGTATTACTAGAAGTCAATTGGGTGGATGGTTGAGGTAGTTGATGTGTTCATAGAATCTAGCTTGATTCTAATAGAGTAATGGTACTTGAGAACTTGGTGGAGAGGTAGTGTCTAATTGGCTCTCTGATATAATTACTAGATTATTGATGGTGATTGACCTACAAAAATAAAATCCTATATGCACAAGATATTGATCATAATTATACATTTACATATTTTTTTAGATGTTTTTAGATTTCATTTTCACCTCTCTCTTATAGGCAAGGCTAGAGAATTGCAACAACATGTGAACTAGGCTTTCTAAAATAAACTTGACCATGCAATGACTCACAACTAAAATTAGATGGGATATTTTTAAAAAATTAGGGTGGGTGAATTTGCATGTTTTTGATTAAGGTGCACCCTAACCATTGGTGGTCAAGGTGATCATCGATGATCAATCTGACCATCAACGGTTGAGTGCCAAAGGGAAAAAAGGGCTAAAAGGTAAGGTTGAACTAGTTAAGTTAAACTGATTCTGGGCTAGGTTCATCAAGGGTCAAAGGGTTAAATGGTCCCAAGGGGGACTAAGGTGGTTCAAAGGGTATTTTGACATTTGAAATCATAGTTTTTAGATTTATGGAGTCTATATTATACCCCTTTTTTTGTGTGGCTCAAGTTAACTAGATACAAAATAAAAATTGATTTTTTTTCAAAGGTTTGATTGCCCCAAGTATGGGAGGGGGTGTTCTCCCTCAAACTACAAGGTGATGAGGTGAAACCAAAGCAAGTATAGGTTTGACAAGGTGGATGAAGGTGGAAATAAGGATAGATGATAGGATGGGCACTAAAGCACAAATAGGTGCACAAAGTGAGATAAAAGGTGTGATAATCGAGATTGCATAAAGACAAGGTTGCCATAGTTGATAACAATAAAGTTGGTACTAGAAAGAGAAGTGATTAATGTATCATGTGAAAAAATTTAGACATGGTAGTTGGGTACACCTATTAGTCTCTTAGATAGGGTCAGTATTTTTGGTAGGTATCTAAAGTAAGAAGTGTTCCCGTGGAAAACACAAATAGGTCAAGTGTTGTGGATATCCAAGGTAGGAAATGCTCTCGAAAGACACAAGTAGGGTAGGTAAGTATGAGGTGCCATGGATTAAAATGGTCAACATGGAAATGTTTTCACTGTGGTTAAGGGACCAAGTAAAAAATGTCACAAAGAATGTGCTAGTTGGGCCAAAAATGGCCAATGTTAGGGTGGACGTAGTCTAATGGTTATTTGGGGAAGGGTAATCATCAAAATTTTAATTTTGGTTTGGGGGAGACTAGGTGATTTCTAAAAATTTGCACATAGGTATAGGTGCCTTAAAAAAAATTTAAAAATGGATCTCCTAATCATCAATGATTAGGGGTCCAAGAGTTAACCATCGATGGTCACCTTGACCATCGATGGTTAAGGGGAAACCCTAAAATGCTGGGGATAAAAAGTGAAAATTAAATTTCACTTTCACTTTCAACTTGTTTGACCCCATATTCTCCATGTGATTTAGCATTCTGGCATTTTTCTAAGAGTGGGTGATAACTTTGTTGGTTGAGGTGGTGTTTTGTGATTAGTTGAGTGTGCTTGCATTGATCTATCTGAGACCAGACATGTAGGGTAGATGAGGATGCAGTCAAATAACAAGATGTGGGATCTAACCTTAACATTGATTAAGGAATGAGGTAGGTGGTGTTTTGAAATTTTTAGTTAGTTGGTCTTGGTTAGTTGATAGGTTGAACTTATCATAGTTTATGTTTGTTTAGAAACTAGGTTTTGGGTGAAATGGGAAAATGTAGTAGGTAAATTTTGATTTTGATTGAGGTTTTGAGTTAGGAGTGGGCTGTAGGATAGTTGTAAGTAATTTAGTTTATTTTTTTGGCTATTTTGGTGTGATTTAGAGGTAGGTAGGGCTGAGCATTTCACCATCGATAGTCACACACAGTGATCATCATTGATTAGACCCAACCATCGATAATCAACTTGACCATCGATGATCAAACACTAAGATAAAAAGGTTGGATATGACCGTCGATAGTTAGTGAACCATTGGCATTCAAGCACTGAGGGAAAAAAGGGTTACCGGACCATTGATGGTTTAGGCAAACTGTCAGTGGTCAAATGTTTTATGGAAGGTTAGTTTAAAATATTTAGATGTTTTAAATGCTTTAAAGTTTAGTTTTAAAAGATTTAAATGCTTTAAATGTTTTAAAGGTTAGTTTTAAAAGATTTAAATGTTTTAAAGGTTAGTTTTAAAAGATGTAAATGTTTTAAAGTTTAGTTTTAATAATGTAAGTGTTAACTGCAAGTGTAGGATAGGTAAATGTTCAAATGGGAAAAAATGTGTGAAGGTGATAATGGATTTGATGGTTGTTGTAAATTATCAAGTGGGAATGTCATGTAGAGATGTTGGTTGGATAGATTTAGGTGTCATTGTGATAGGTTTAGGAAAAGTGTTATAGGTCAAGGTAGGGTTTTAAAAATTATGCAGAGTAGGGTATATGTTGGAATGTTTGTGGGTGAGGGTTATTTTTTTTAAATTTGAGATGGTTTGGGTTAGTTTGGAATAGGTTTTAAGAGGTGGGTATAGGTTGATAATGAGGTCAATTTGGAAATGAGAAATGGTGATATGTGCTAACTTGATTTTAGCAAGCATGAGACCAGATCCAAATGAGAGATCAAGGGTCGAGGATCTTCACTGAGGTCTATGGAGGGATGACTAATGATGATTGGATGCATATAGAGGAGGTTGGATTAGGATCTATGTGACATTATCATTAGTTTCCATGAGATGTGGTGATGATAATAGCTCGCATCAATAGATGGGATTTGGCCACTAACACCATCCTACTAATGATAGGAGAGATTACCATCATCCTAAAGGATGTCCACCAGATTACATGACTATCAATTTGATGGGAACTTATTAACCACATTGAGTCTGAGGAGAGAGAGGAGTAGATGGAGTTATTGTATGATGAGGATCAAGCCCATGCTAGATGGCATATGGGTAGTTTTGGTTACAAGCCATTATACTAGAGGACTCCAAATGAGAAGTGTCTGATGATGATGATTATGGTCATGTCTTACTTCATATTACCTAATTTAAATAGTGGATGATGCCTTTATCTTCTACTAGGAGTGTTGGTAGAGATGTTGTTGGGTAAGACAATGTTTAAGTGTGCACCTATCTTACTTGTTCATATTTATAGGGAGTTATGGGGATTCCAAGCCCATAGATAATATGGGATTAGTGTTGGATTCATGCTTCATTATTGATCATATGATCACATCAAGGTTTTGAGACCATTGGGGCTACCATGGGAAGGCTACACCCATGTACCTTACATAATGGGCTTCATATGGTGGAGAGGAAACTATGCATTGATAGGTGTAGGTGTAGGGGTAAGGGACATAGACTATTTTGAGATGTGATAGAGGATTTGGTGGTAAGAGATGTGATTTGGAGACCATATGTGGGGTGGCCCAAGTGGGCCCATTACACATGGCACATATTATCTTTGTAGAGTTAGTGATGGATTTATGAAAGGTGAGATGGTGAGAATGAGATGATCCCATTTGATAGATTTTGGATGCAATTTAGCCTTGTGTAGGGGATTTTGGTTGCTTTCCTAAGATATAAGAGGGAGGATGTGGAGTTTATACTTCTAGAGCCATAACCACAGGGTGTAGTGTTAGACCATAAGGATTTACTAGCTAGAGTATTGATAGATGATGTTGGTTTTGTGGATGGATATCCAACATGGTATCAGGCCCTATATACAGTAGCTAATTTTGGATGGGATGATGGGGGTTAGTAAGCGATGGATGTAGATCTAGTTGGAGGGGCTCTACAAGAATAAGGATAGGATGGATAGGTAGAGGTAGTGCTGATAGTTGCATAAGCCTAGATTATATATTTATAGGGATAGGTGACCACATTGCAAGGCTAGATTGTCACTTTATAGGGTCAAGTTGCCACATTGACAAGAGAGAGATCAAGAGAGGGCCTCACTGGGATTGGTGACTCGAAAGAGGGACACCCTAAGATAAAGAGTAGGGGTAGTAGTAGGATAGGCAATGCCATTGGGTTTCACTCCTACATCCTAATACCTAGATATAGTATAGGAGCTATGGTATTATGAGGCTTTTATTCTAGCATAATATTTGAATAAGCTTAGATGGGGGGAGTATAGAGCTAGTCTAGCATGTGGTCCATCTATGGATATGCTAGGATAGTGGGCCTCTATAGTGGGTGGACATATAAGCATCCCAATAGGACAAAAAGCAAATGTAGTGTAGGTGGAAGAGCAGAAGGGGCTAGTGGTACCCCAAGGGCATCATACATGACATGATAGATGTGCATGTTATTGATTTTTTATATCGGCCTACGTGCTGATGATGCAAGATGTACATGAGAGAGAGATGATATACACTTATTACATGTATTATTTATGGGTACACATGATGCATATGATGATATTGATGATTAGATAGATGTGGTTTATGTTTCATGATGTGGTTTATGATTATCGATATTTATGTTCATGTTATGATGTTATTGGAGCTATATATGTGATCTTTATTTATTTCCCATGGTCATGGTGTATGATTTGCATTTGGTATTTAGTGCTTATGATGTGATGTTTACATTTCCTTATGGATTATGCTTATGGTATGGTTCTGTAGACACTAATATATGCTTAGTGAGACATGTTGGTTTTGGTTTATGGATATACTTCTTGATTGCTTATGACATGTTAATTTTTAATGAGTATTTTAGATTTCATTATGTTTATACATGTGGTGGAAAATGGTTGATTTGTTTAAATGATTATGAATGTGATTGCCATGCATGGTATGGTTATGCTTATGCTTATGGTTAATGTTTGTTGTTAATGTTTATGATAAAACACATGAGGTAGTTTAATTAACAAAACTAGATGGGAGACTAAAGAATATAATCAAGAGATATTATGAAAATATCAACTAGTCACAACATGATAGGAAGAGGGCACAAATCCTTTTTGTTGACAATGACTAAAACAAAACTAAAGTTGGATTGACTTAATGAACATAAGCCCTTTGAATGCTTTGCATTAGCATCGTTAGTTGGCTAAAAAGGTGCCTTAACAACATAATGTTAAGTAAGCTCAAAAATTCCTTGCATATAGTGGAAAAGGGAAGATGGGTGAAAATGGAACCCTATTATGAGACTAGGATGCCTCTATTATAGGTATCCAAAAGACTATGGTAAACAAGCTTATGACAAATTGTGTAGACTGATCGATGTAGGAAGTCTACTTATGAGAGCCAATTGTAGCTTTCACCTTATTATGTTGTTTGAGGGATGATTGTGGCTTTCGCAATTAGTTTTCTTTTGTTGTGATTTGGACAATGGGTCTTTTATTGATTGTTGTATATGAGAAGTTGATTGATGTAAGAAGCTTCCAATAAATGCTATATTTTTAACAAATACTTACTCAGCCATCTTTCGAGGGAGTGGTCTAAGTTTATGTGATTTGTTTAATGCTTTTGATATCTATCCTTTAATGGAGTAGTCCACCTTACATTATGGCAATTTCAAAAAGGTTTTTAATAGTTTTCCTTCAAGGGAGTAGTCTGTGAATGTTAGAAATGACCCACCATTACCAGTGTTAGTAATTTTTTTATTTTTTTATTTTTCTTGACATAGACTTGCTTAGGTTGGCTTAGTGGTTCACCTTTATGAAGGTAAAACTAAAATCACAAGAAGGTCGATTAGGTGTGAAGAGGTTTAGCTAATAATGACCATGGGAATCCATCTTATGAAGGTGTAGAAAGTACCATGAAAACCATGCCATGGGTAGAACCATGATACCCATTATTGAAGATAAGGATATGTCAATGATAGCCAATCACATGATTTAGTTTTAATTAGTTTCTCCTAAAATAGGGAGGTGGAATATGAGTGGAGAGCAAGTGATAAACTTAAGTTAGATAAAAGGTGAACATGATGCTTCTTAACAAAAGAATGGATGTAGATGCAAAGCATTGAGGGGCTCAAGTTTTAAGTGGCCTTTGAGAAAAGACAACTAGTAAGCCCCTGATCTATACTTATGGGTTATGATATAAGGTCCAAGCTAATTGAAATTAAACTTTCCCCGCTTTCTTTTCTCCATATTAGTGACATGTTGGTTTTCCTTCATGATGCAGTCTCTGATATTGAATTCTCATACTTTAAGGTGCTTGTTATAGGCATGTTTGATACACTCTTGGTAGACATGAATATGGGTAAGGGCCATTAAATGACGCTCATCAAGCAACTCAAGTTGGGCTAAACAATACTGATGATAATCATTCTCTAAAATAAGCTCTTGAAAAGATATGTGAAGAGATGGGATTTAGACTTCAAGAGGCAAGACATCCTCTACTCTAAATACAAGATAAAATGGGGTGGAACCTATAGGGGTTTTAATGCTATTACAATATGCCCATAACGTGAAGGGTATGTGCAAATGCTAATCTTGACCTAATGCACTGACCATTTTAGTTAGCATGTTATTAAGAGTTTTGTTAGAGGCTTCTAATTATCCATTAACTTGAGGGAGATAAGGTGATGAAAAACTTAACTTAATGATGAGTGCATCACATAGACCCTAGACTTGATTTTTCCTTAAGTATTTACCATTATCGATGATAATCTTATGAGGAACACTGAATCGACAGATGATATGATGGTTAATAAAGTTGACAATCTCTTTTGCTTTGGTTGAGGCTAGAGGAATAACCTTTACCCACTTGGTAAAATACTCAAACATGATGATAATAAAATGGTGTCATTGAGAGGAATGGGGGTTGATCTCATTAATAAGGTCTAGACCCCATTATGAAAAGGGATAGAAATCAATGGAGACTCAAAGGCTATGGCTAGGTGTGTGATGTAAATTAGAATGTTATTGGTACTTAACACACTTTTTCACATAATCACAATAGTCTTGGTTAAGGTTAGGCTAATAATAGCTAAGGTGAAGTATGCACTTAGCCATAGTAAGACCACCTAAAGTGTTCCCATAGATGTCATCGTATATTTCCTTGATAGTGTGAGAGGCTTATTGACTACATAGGTAATGGAAGAGGAAGCCATCAAATCCATGCTTGTATATAATTCTTCCCATAGTATAATGAGAAGTACTCTAGATAAATTACCTTTGAGCATTCCTAAACAGCCTAGAGGGAACTATGTCAAGGTTAAGGTAGTCAAAGGTCTACTGATATCAAAGGTCAGGTCACATCTCCTCCACATTCAAAATGGTGGGAGGATCTAGTTTGACATAATATGATGGGTAAGCCTATGAATAATGATAGATAGCTTAGATTCTAATGTGAGGTAAGGGAATCCATGGTGTTGGTGAACTTGTTGGAAGATTACGGGGTCGACTAGATATGGTAGTGTTTGAATGATGTTAGGAGTTCATCAACTAGTTGTTTATACTATTGTAGGACATCATTCTTATAATTATAAGAGCCATTGATTTGATTGACCACAAGTTAGAAGTAACTAAATATATTAATCATTTTGACTCCTAAGGCTAAGGCAATCTGAAGGCCTATCACTAGGGATTCATACCCAGCCATATTGTTGGTACATTCAAAATCAAGCTTGAAGGACAAAAGTAGGGTTCACCATTAAAAGAGATAAGGATAATACCCACTCCCTCGCCACATTATCACTTTGATCCATCAAATAACATGGTGATCTGATAGGTGAAATTTGCCTAAGAGAGGGTCACAATAGACTCGTCAGGGAACTCAAGGGGAGGAGGTTAGTTATCTGCTAAAGGTACTTTAGCCAATTAGTCAGCAATGACTTACCCTTTAATTGACTCATGCTTAAGGAAATCAAGATCAAACTCTACTAAGAGCATGAGCCACTTGACCATATGCTAGTTTTGGTATGGCTTGGAGTGCATGTACTTGAGTGGGTTAGTGTTGGTTATGACATAGGTTTTATGGTTAAGAAGGTAGTGATGAAGTTTGGTGGCCATAAATACTAAATCTAAGTAGAGTTTCTCAATATGATTATATTGAGTCTTGTACTCTACTATCATGTGACTAATATAGTATATGGCTTGCTCTCTATGTTGTTCATCTCAGTGAGCTAGCATTGCCCCTAAGGAATGGTTAGTGGTAGAGATATATAGGTAGAAAGGTTGGTCATCCTTGGGAGTGGCAAGGATAAGTGGTGACAAAATGTAAATTTTGATTAAATCAAAGGCCTTTTGACAGACGTTATTCTACTTGAAAGACACATCATTCTTAAGGAAGAGATGGAATGGCTGGCACCAATCCAAAAGTTTAGAGATGAAATAATGAATGCACTGAAGCTTCCCTTGCAAGCTTCAGAGTTGCTTAAGTTTAATAGGAGGAAGCATGCCTAGGATTGCTTTGATTTTGATAGGATAAAATTCAATTCTATGAATGAAGATAATAAAACTTGGGAGCTTTCTAGATAAAACCCCAAAAATGTTCCTCTTGGGGTTAAGGTAGACATGATAGTGGATAAGGCCCTCAAAGATGATCTTAAGAATATCCAAGTGATCCTTTTGGAGTTTTGATTTTTTAGAAGGTCATCCACAGATTCCTCTATGATATTATGGATAAGGTCATTAAAAATGTAGGTCATGACACATTGGTAGGTTTCACCAGAGTTCTTTAACCCAAAAGGCATGACTCTATAGTAGAAGGTCCTCCATGGGGTGGTAAAGGCAATTTTATGATAATCTTCAAGGGTTATTAAGATCTAATTATAACTCAAGAATCCATCCATGAGATATATCATCTTGTGTCTGGATATAAGATTAACAAGATGGTCAATGTTGGGTAGAGGAAAGTCATCTTTAGGGTAGGCAAGGTTGAGGTCACAAAATTCCACACAAATACATAGTCCCCATGTGGCTTTAGTGATAGGTATGACATTCAAGACCCATTGGGGGTATTCAATAGGTTGAATGAAGTTGATAGATAGGAGATGGTGAAGCTCCTCTTTAATGAAAAGGGATATACAAGGATGCATGCATCAAAGCTTTTTCTTGATAGGTTTGGCATCATGATGAGTGACAATGTTATGGGTAGATATGGTAGGGTTAATTTTAGGCATATCACTATAAGACCAAGTGAATGTTATACTATAGTCTTGGAGGAAAGAGGGGAAGTCTTGAAGTTCCTCTATATTCAAAGATTGGCCAAGTTTGACAATGTGGGGGTTATCCATAGTGCCCAAATTGATATCCATGTTGGATTCATTTTACATACTCAAGGTCTCAAAAAGAAGGGATTTATGGATTGAATATTCTAAGGCACTAAGGTAGGTGAGGATACAATCATCATCCTAACACTAAACAATGTTAATGGTAGGAGAGTCTTCTCATATCATCTCAAAATGGGTCAAGGGATGGTTATGGTCACCCCCTCATTTTGATAAGTCAGGTGTCTAAGGTTGATCATGTTGATTAAAAAAATTTAAGTGGGATGATGTCATCATCCTCACATGCAAGTAGGGGAGAGGTAGGTGAGGAAGGGGTATCTTCCTCAACAATGGTGGTGGTAGGTGTTTTGGGTTAATTTTTTTTGGATGGGATGAAACTGAGGCCATGATTCTCATGAGGTTTCTTGGTCTCAATAGAGACCAACTCATGTGGGCCATTTTCATATCACTCAAGACCAAATACTTTCTAGGCACAACGATGGAGGTATGTCTTGAAAAATCTTAGTTTGTCTGGGTAGGAGAAACTAATGGTAAATGGCCTAGGGGAGAGAGAGGTGGTAGAAGTGTCAAGGGGTTTTTCAAGTCCCCCATAGACAAAGTGGGTCTGATGGTTGGGATGTCTAAAAGGAATTATAATTTTTACATGTGGTTCATATCCTTGTTGGTTGGTAAGTTTCCCATACTCATGAGGAGTAGGGAAAGCATCAAGGGTGAGAAGGTGATACTCCCCTAGTGAAAGGCAATGGAACATTGATTCCAAAAGGTTTATGGTAAGAATTTAGTGAAAAATTATAGAGGATATAGTCAATGCCTCATTGGTAGAAGGGGATATGATATCCACTTTGGTGGTTAAAGGTTGGGTTTTATCTATTGAAGGTGTGTTGGATGGGGGTATGAGGACATCATTGGGGTGATAGGTCATGTTGCATGTCGAGAAATGACTTGGGTTAGCTTGGATGGTGATGACTTGGCCTTCATTTTTAAACTTAATGCAATGGTGGAGGGTAGAGGTAACATAACCCATGGAGTGAATCCAAGATCATCCCAATAAGACATTGTATTGAAATTCACATGCTACAACTTAGAATAGTTTGAGGAGTGTGTGGGGTCTTACACAAATATGAAGGATGACACTTCCCAAGGTAGTGTCATGGTATTCTTGAAGGAATGAAGGATGGTTGAGTATTCAGACATAACATTGTTTGGTAGGTTGAGTTGGTTATAGGCATAAGAGGAGATGATGTTTATGTTATCTCCCCCATCAATCATGACCCATTTGATGTAGTTTTGGTTGATGTAGGTAGCGATAAAGAGAGGAGGATCTAGGTCCTTGGGATAGATGGAGGGTATTTCCAAATCCTTGAAGGTAACAAGGTTAGAAATATGAAGAGTATTGACAAAGGCATCTAGATGTTATGCGTCCTCATCTTGGACCTCAATGGATTTCAAAGCCTCTATTAGCACTTGGTAGTGGTGGGGAGAGGTAGATATTAACTCATACAAGCTCATCTTCATCAAGGTTTGATGAAGTTGTTTGAGGATAACTCTCTTAATGGATTTAGATTAGGAGGCACCTAAGATAGACACATTAGGTTTAGTCAAAGATGGAGATGGTTGGGTATAGGTTTTTTGGGACGTTGAAGATAGATATGTCTAAGGAATGAACACATTTGGTTTCCCTTTATCTTTTTGTTATGATCTAGTGACCATGTTGATGGTATGGATAGGAGGAGAGGTTGAGGTATTAGATTGGTTAGACTCATCCTCAATTTGGGGTGAGAGTGGAGGAGTGGGTGAGTGTTGGTTAGATGTGGTTAGAGGGCTCATAAGAGGTTCATCTATTAATAGATCATCCTCATCATAAAGTTGGTGGATAAATGTTTAGAGAGCTTTTCAATTTTCCACGTCATGTCATGGTGTCATATGATAAGCACAAACTTGGTGATCATTGTACTAGGTAGGTTTTGAAGCTAAAGGGTCAAAGGGCTTGATGAGAGGTAAGGCTAAACAAGAAGTCTACAAGAACCTATGGAGGATGGTTGAGTATAACTTAGCTAAAGGTGGTAAAGGTGTAGTGGTCTTAGCTTTGGTGGTTGGGGTATAAGGTTTCTTGGAAATAGTTTTGGTAATAGGTGCTTTGGGTAAGGTGGTACACTTGGTCAATGGCTTTGATTTAGGTAAGGAAGTTGATGAGTTGGAGGTGGAAGATCGTAAGGTAGGTAATCCTAGCTATTATTAGTGTAGTAAAGAGAGGTGTGTCAAAAAGTAGTTGCAAAGGTATAAGTGAGATAGATGGTGGGGGTTTTATAGACTCAATTGGATTCCTACTCAAGGTAGAGGGATGAGGCCCCAAAATGGAGGGTAAGGTTGAGGGAGGCAAAATTTGGGCTTTAT
Organism: Torreya grandis; assembly: GCA_037957365.1. Lineage (NCBI taxonomy): Eukaryota > Viridiplantae > Streptophyta > Pinopsida > Cupressales > Taxaceae > Torreya > Torreya grandis. The sequence continues at coordinate 4,801,942 of JARHVA010000241.1, read as the reverse complement.
GGCCTTTGTGTGGTTTTGCCTCTTTGGTTCCTTTGGTTTGGTATTTAGTTGGTGGGTTTGAGTAGGTTAGGTCTAATTCCACATATGAGTGACTAAGGTTTGGTGTAGAGAGGATGCCAAGGTTCTTGATCAACTTGGTCATCTTGGCTTGAGAGGGTGATTTGGTTTCTTAGGGTTTAGGTGTCTTGGGTGGTTAAGGGTTCATTGAATTGGTAGGATTTGTAATGGGTGTGGTTGATAAGGTAGAAGTTTAGATAGCAAAAGTGGTGGGTTGGTCTACCAAAGGTATGATTGAAGTCTCTTTCTTGGTGATATAAGGTAGCCCTAATTTCTACCAGAAGGTGGCTTGATATGTGTCAGGGTTGGAGATAAAATCCAATTTTTGTACTAGCTTAGAGAATTATTTTTAGGTTCAATTAACTCCCTAAATGGTAGACCTAAAATATAGGCCCCTAGGAGGAGACACAGGTATGGTAACCTCATCTTCTTCCTCAATCAAAGGATGTAGGGTTGAGATAGGTGGTTCCTCTATGGGAGGAGTAAACATGAGGGTTTCCTCCTCAGGAATGATATTTGCACGGGAATTAGTTCACTCAATAACTAAAGGTGAGGGTGAGGCAGTGATGGTTGGTTTTTCTAGTATATCAATTAAAAGTGTGGCTAGTGGCTCCACTACCTCAATAAGTAGAGGGGGAGAAGATGGTGTTTCCTTAGCTTGGGTATTTGAAAGAATGAAAGTTAACTCTACTACCTCAATAAGCAGAGAGGGTGAGAGATAAATAGGTTGGTCAATAGGCTCTTTAGAAATGAATTTGTCAAGAACCATGTTAACTATATGGGTATCGGGAGAGCACTCGATGTTGTTGTTCTCATTCTTGGTAAGGGAATAGTTTGGGAAGGGTTGCATGAATATTTCAAGGGCTTGGTTTGATGGTGCATTGGGGTTATCTAATGTGAGCTCCCCCTTGTCAATGAGGGATTGGACAAGGATCTTGAAAGCATTACACCTACTAACATCATTCCATATCATTTGGTGGAAGGCACATAGATTATTCTCATTATACTAACTAGGTGCAGGATGAGAGGAGTTAAATTATTAGGGTGGATTGATAGGAAGAATTTGAATGATATTGGCTTTCAATAACTTCTCCAAAATGGATGCATATGATTCTCCAAGTGGATTGAATTACTTTTGGTTGTTCTAGGTTTGGTTCCTCTAGTTTTTCTTTGAGGAACTAGAGGAATTAGATTGGTTGATAGAAGATGGAGGAACCACTTTCAAGACAATCGCATTCATGATTCCCTTGGTCTTGGTATTGTTATTGGACTGATTACTTGACTTGGAAGAATAAGTCTCATTGGTTTTATATGTTGAGTTATTATTATTTAGCTTTAGCTTTCCTTCATCAATGGCTTGATTCTCTAACTTATGTGCCATGGTAAAAGATTCATCAAAGGTTTGGAAGCTTTGGACACATAGTGTAAAGGAGATATGCTTGGCATATACCCAAGCAAAGATATCTATGATTTTGGGTTGAGGTAAGGAAAAGGAAATTTGGTTAATTAAGCTCAACTAATGAGCCACAAAATCAACAATGGAGTCATCCTCAAACTATCATATAGAGTAGAGGTTGGTGATCGAGACTCTCTTGGAGATATTGATCAAAAAGTGGTCCAAGAAGGTTTGAGCCAATTAGGTGAGAGAGAAAAGAGAGTGATTAAGTATGGCACTATACTAATCCAATGCTAGACTAGCTAGAGACATAAGGATGGTAAAGAGAAAAAGGGAATCATCATAGGTAATCATATAGCAAGCATGTCTAAATTTTCTAAGGTATTGGGGATCCTCTTTACTTTAAAATTTTGAGAAATTGGGAAGTTCCCATTAGGGAGGATATGGATTAATAGGTATGGATGGATGGATGGGATCATTATAGATATGGTCATATGAAAAGATGTTCTAAGCACCCAAAATGGATGATTCTAAGGTGGTCATCTTTTCTATAAGCATCTTTATTAATTTGTCTTTAGGTTGTGCACCTGAAGGGTTATAAGATGCATATTGTTACAGTGGTTGAGAGACATGATGATAGTGGATGGAAGGTTAGGAGGCTACCACATATGGTTAAATGGATTCCAATGGTTAGGAAGAGGATACATAAGGGTAGGTAGAGGTAGGTTCTTGGGTAGTGGGTACATGCCCTTGTAGATTAAGGATGTAGTTAAAGGTTGTTCTAAGGGGTACTTGTTGGATAGGAATAGTAGTTGGGTTGGTGATAAATGGAAGGGTAGTGACCGTTGTGTTGATTGGGGGCAAGGTAGAGGGTATAAACACCATAAGGATTTGAATTGGAGTGGTGTTCGATGGGTCAGAGGTAGCTAGAGGAAGGTTAATGGTGTTATATGTAGTCACTCGTATTGTGAAGGAGTGGTTGGTAGGAGTAGAAGCTATAAGGGTAATGGTGGTTTGGGTTGGTTGGTTTTCAATAGTAGTCTCAAAGGGGTTATTATTTTATGAGGAGGCTTGAGTATTTAATGGTTGAATTATGACTGTGGTAATCGAGGTACTCCCCATGAGGTGGAGAGGCATGCCATAAGGTGGATCTATGGTTGGGGTTGAAATTGAGATACAGTAAGATGTGGTTGTAAGATAATGTTGCAAGGCTATGGGATTGTTGTCTATGAAAGAATAAAAATCAACATCTCCTTGAGGGACCTCCTAAGGGAAGGTAGGACTTTTCAAAGGGTGGGGAGAGTTTGTTGGTTTGGAGGTATAGTCCATGTATGAAGAGGTGAAAGAGGTAGGTTGGCCTAGTATTGGGTCTTGCTTTGTAAGGTCTCTTTGCTAATGGTGAGTGAGAACCATATGAGATAGGGAAGATAGAAATCACAACCAACCTTAATACTCAAACAAAGAGAAGATAATAAAATGATCAAAGAATTCAAATCACACTCTAAGAGATACATTAAGCCTTAGAGTTTTAATTAATCTCACATTTGGCTTGTGATTTAAGAAGGTGTGTGATAGAAATTGGTTTATAGAAAAGGTACTAGAAAGGAAATATAAGGTTATTTTTAGGTTATGTTTAGGTTATCAAAAGTAATCTATATTGGAATCAATACATGGCCTGATATTGGGGCCTACCCCCTCACTTCACACACCATAGTGATAAGGGTGTTAGGTGCTTAGCCAAAATATATTGACTTTTAGAGTTTATACTCAACCAAAGAGATGAGTTGGTTCTCCCCTTGGTAATGACCTCCAAGTAGGATCACTAGGAAAGGGTAAGGTTACTGCTAGGTGATGAAATCCTAGTTGGGCATTATCTCAAGTTTGTTTAATGTTTAATTGGTGAAAGTGGTTTGGTTTGGTGTGTGTAACAAAGAGTGAAGCTACGATAGATTACTTTACCATGTTATGTGAACTCAAATTTCAAGAAATTAATTTATGCACTTAATTTTAAGCCCAAATAAACTTTTGATTTTGTTAATGAGCAAAAAATAAAGAGATAATGCAAGAAAAGAATAACCTAGGTAAAGACACAAGGGTCCCACCAGGCATGCTAGAATGTTTCAATGAATTTCTTGCTTATTATTAGAAAAGAATAAAGGAAGAAACTAAGTATGGGTATGGTTTTAAAACCTTATTTATTATGTGTGCATTGAATCAAAATATTATGGAGAGCTACTATTTGGTTTGGGAGGATGACCTGTAGATAAGAAAGCACTAAAGCAAACTTGTTTGTTAGATAAATAGTTGGGTGGATTGCCTAGCAATAGGTAGATCTCAAAAGTAAGAGCTTCCTTAGGGGATATAAATTTACACACTTTAAACAATTAAGTTTATAAACAAAAAATAAAGGTATTTGCATCAATGATCAAGAGGTACTAAAATTGAATACAAGAGTGCTTGCTAAGAAAATAGACTATGAATGACTAAATTAGTGACAAACTAATTAATACTAGTGTTAGAGGATTGGGATATGATTTATAAAATTAGAAAGGGGTCTATGGATAGATAGGAACATAGAGAATTAGGTTTGGTTGGGTGTAGGTAGGTGAAATTAGCTTGTTGGTTTTGGTTGCGATAGTGATCATCGGTAGTTGGGTTGACTGTAAGCTATTAAGGTGATCATCAATGGTCAAGGTGACCATCAGTGCTTGGAAAGACTATTGATAATTGAGACAATAATTGATTATTACTATGTGAGGATCTAGGTTGGTAATTCTAGCTAATTAATGAGATCCAAAAGATGGATTCCAAGAGATGGGTAAGGTTTGGGTTGATTGCAAAATGGAAACAAAGTAGATGAACACTGAGAAGAAAATACTTGTCTTAATAGAAGTCAATTAGGTGGATGGTTGAGGTAGTTTATCTGTTAATGCAATATAGCTTGGTTCTGACAAAGTAATGGTACCTAAGAACTTGATAGAGAGGTGGTGGTAAATTGGCTCTCTAATATGATTGTTGGATTGTTGATGGCAATTGACCTACAAAAATAAACTACTGGATGCATAACCTCTTGATCAAAATTATATATTTGTAGATGTTTTCATATTTCATTTTTAGCTCTTTACCCCTCTCTCTTATAGGAAAGGCTAGAGAGTTGCAATATCTCATGAACTAGTCCTTCTAAAATTAACTCATCCATGCAATGACTCACAACTAGAATTAGATGGGATATTTTTATGAAAATAGGGTGGGTGAATTTTCATGGTTTTAGTTGAGAAGGTGCACCCTGACCATCAATAATTAAGGTGATCATCAATGGTCACCTTGACCATCGGTGGTCGAGTGCAAAAGGGGAAAAGGGCTAAAAGGTAAGGTTGATCCAGTTAAGTTACGGGTTAGGTTTGTCAAAGGTAAAAGGGTTAAATGGTCCCAAGGGGTGCCTAAGGTAGTACAAGGGGTATTTTAACATTCAGAATCAGAGTGTGCAGATTTTTTATGTCTACAAGTGGGATCACAAAATAATATCTCTATGTATCAGTGGAATCATCCTAAGGATCAGTAGAAAAGACTTGTTGAATATTGAAAACACTCTAAAAAATGGTAGAATTTCCCTGTGGTGAAAAATAGAGAGATAAAATAGCAAGTTGTAAATTTATTTGAACATCCTACACCCTTGTTTTGACTTCTAATACTATTTTTTAGGTTTTAAGACAGTTTCTATTTTACAACCAAATGAAAATTTCACTTCATATCTTATTTTGTGTTCTAAAATGAACTCAAACTTTAGTTAAGTGCTCTTAAGAGCTTTTGTTTTTTATTGTTGTTTATTGTTTATTTGTTTCTCAAACCAAGTATAGCATGTTTGGTCTCCTGCCATTCCCTTTAGGGAACTTGGGTGATCGAAACCACTTCACTTATTTCTTTATTACTTTGTCTAAGCATGGAAGGAAATTTTCTAAGGAATTCTCTAAAATTTGAGTGATTTTGGTGATATCAAAATAACCCTAAAGTCCTAAAAGTTTTATTTCTTGCATCTTAGATTATGGGCAGGAGTTCATAGCCTCCCCATGAGTTTTCTAGGGAAACATTGACCTAAGAATTCATCTCCCAACATCATTTCAACCCCACTCCATGGTAAGCGTATATAAATTGAGGTCGACTTGCTGAGAGATTTGTTTAAGTGATTAAACAAGCTCTGTTAGTAAGAGACTACCTTGGAACATTAGTTTAACTCAAACACCACACTATACTAATCAATTGACAAATGTAGTGGTTGTGAAAAGGATAAGACCTTTTCATAACAAGTTGGTTAATGTGTATTCAAATGACATGTTGTGCCCTATCAGTAATCACACATATAAGACCATTTAGAATGTATGAAAATTGATAGTTTTTAGAACAACTTCACTTGTTATGGAGCACTATTGGTGCAGGGTGAGTAACCCAAAGTTATAGTTCATCATACAATTTTTTGAGAAAAGAGGGGATCTAAAATCCCTACTTTTTATTTGCATCTAATTTTATTAAATTTACAACTTTTTTCCTCTCAAGAAGTATATAGACAGAATCCAAGAGTGCAAATCCATCTATATGACTAATATCTAGTGGGCCCCCCTCTCTATTCTAAATCTAAATCTATAATATTGATTAAACTCAAATTATATGGCCTAGGGGCCCCATTAAAATCTATATGTCTATATATGGGGTGGGTTTGAGCGTAGCGAATAACCCCCTCAGGCCTTATATATCTATCTAGGTTTATTTGGCCCTCTCTCTATATAGAGTAGAGTCTAGCCCCAATATATAGAGTTTTTGTGGCCCTCTCTATATATAGGAAACTAACTCCCATCTATATATAGAGGCACTATATATGGTTGGCCAAAAAAACCCTATTTATTGGGGCTCTGCTAGGATAGGATGCACACTTAGATGTCTTTCTTATTCTTGTTTATTTACATGGTATTTTAAAGTCTAAAAATGATTTGTGCAAAACTAAAAATGCATCAAAAAATGAAACACTTATTATACACCATTTCTTTTGAACAAAGAGGTGTTACACTGGTCAAATCTAAATCACTTTTTGCCTTGTTCAAAATTCAAATTAAATCATTGTGTTTATATTTCCAAACAGCATTATCATGTTGTACATCTAAGTCTATAGCTATTCATCACTTTTCAAATCTAAAGTATTTATTTTTAATCCAAATTTGAACTCTTTTATTTCTAAGTTCTAAATCAAAAATGTTATTGGTTTACCTTTCATGGTTGGTTTGAGTAGCTTGGGGGATATTTTCCATTTATATTGAAGGTCATTACCTAGACTCTTTCCCATTCTATTGTTATTTTGTATTTAGATTATCTTGCATTCACTCACACTCTAACTTCCTAGACCATTCTACCTTCTTTACCAGGTAGCGTCATTATGTTGCCTATTTAGTTTTGGATTTGTACTTAGTATTTCGTGTGTTAATTCATTTTATTCTTATTGATCCAAAAGGTCTTCTTCTAGATTCTCTAGCCATGAATCATCACATATGTGCATAGATTTTATAGTATTGACATACTTTCAACTTATATTTTTGTGTGTTAATCTACACCCTAAGTTTCAAAGATTATTTTACCCTCTTCTAATTTGATGATTTGAACCAACCAAGGCTAAGTAATTTTGTAACCTCTTTCTTCAAATTGTGTGGCACTATGCCATTTCCTTTTATTATAGTCTCATTTTACCTTGTCTTTGTTTGATTGAAGAGTCCAAGGCACCTTTTTAAATTTTATGAACCACATTCCGCATCTTAGCAAATGTAGAAAACCATGTTCAAGCATGACACAAAGGTATACTAATAATGGGGTATCCTATGGCCCTAGTTACGATTAAGATCACTTTTATGATGGAGAAAAACACTCTATTGTGTTTGATTATATCCCAAAAATAGTAGGATATAAATAGGGTTATTATGAACACCAAACTTTAGAAGACAAAGACAAATTAATTTTTAAGGTTGATAGAATCAGGTGTAAGATTACCACTAGATTGCCCAATGGAATAATTACACACACTTGTCTGAGTAGAGAAGCAATAAGTAGAGCAACCTCTCACTCATGTTATAAAAACTAGCATTTCTTCCTCTATTAAGGGACAATAACAACTTATAGAGTCTACCCCAATCGATTAGGATCTTACTACCAAGATTCATAAAATCAATCAATGGTATGCATACCAGCTTGTTGTATCCCTAATAGCTTCTTTAGTTGTGACTTCAATTGACAATACCACTTCTAAAGATTAAGAATAGGTGGTTGACCAAATACAACATACCTTAGTTAATCTTAAGTCTACCATAAATCCTATAGATGTTCCTAAATAGAACAAACCTCTAGATGATTCACAACATGTTTCACCTAATAAAGACCATAAATTTTTCAACCATCAGTATATTCTCACCCCTTTTTAACTACTAGGAATTAAATACCCATCATAGATTGGGGGTATTGGGAAAAATACTTTAGTGAGTTCATCTCAACTGACATGTACCTTGGTGAACCGATAAATGACACCCCAAAACTTGTAGTATTCATATGGTGCATAACGACATATTCTTGGGACTTTATATTAACCACCTAGGAATCAAAGAGTAAATCTAAACAAAACTTATATACATAGGGTTCACATCCCTAACAAGCCCACCCAAGGGCACATTCCACCCAAAAAAAATTATATTTCATCGACCACTACACCAAACATGAAAGAGTGGAATTCTATGAAATAAATAGTCTTGAGGCTTGAGATAGGTAGCCAAATTTAGAATTATAAGTTTAATGAGATATACCATTATCCATTTGAATTAAGAATTATCTAGGTCCCATTTACACCTCATTTTGAAGCACCCAAGTTTTATAAATACAAAGGGAAGGGGTACCCTCGAGATCACACTCAAGCCTTTTTTGTACTATGCCAAGAGTTAACCTATAATAGTGTTTGTTTTCTCTTCTTGTTTCCATGTAGTTTAGATGGACAAGCTCTATATTGGCTCATCAAACTACCTAAGGAATTAGTGATATATTGGAATGCTTTATCATATAACTTTGTCAACCATTTATATTATAACATTAAGCATGATTTAATAGTGGTTAACTTATGCAATGCAAAATAAGTAAATGGAGAAAGCTTCTTAGCATACTTACAGTAGTAGAGAGCATTAGATTGATACTTTCAACATAACTTACCAAATAAATAGTTGGCTGATATTTTTGCATGAAACTTATACCTTGAGGTGGCTCATAATTTATGACTTATGTGTGCCAACACATTTGAGGAGATCATTGACAAATGAGCATAAATTGAGAAGGCACTCATTACCAAGGGCCTTATAAATATTATTCATGGGTTCAAACATCTAATCAGACCCAACCACCTATTCAAACTACTAATATAGAAAAACCTAAGGTTTTTAACAAGAATAAGAACATGGCAGGAAATAGAGTGACATAATTTAGACATGTGCAAATCATGTAGGCTCTATCAGCTCCAAATGTAAACCATCCCAACCTAATCCATCAAACACTTTGTAAAAGGCTCCTCCACATAGGGCATTTACCAAGTATAAGACATTGAGTAAATTGGGATAGCCTATTGAGGTAGTGTTCCAGAATCTAATGGCATCTAATTTAATTGTATGACCTATACCAAAGTTATTTCCATAAGATCAAATTAAACCCAATTAGTATTAGGAAGATGATTTATTTTATTTCCATCATTTAATCATCCATGCCATTTATTGATGCATATAATTAAGACATCTTATTGAGGATTTGATTGAAAGTGGTGATATCGAAGTGACACAAATAGTACATAACACTAACTAGGGCATGAGAATTTATAAGGACCCATTTCCTAAACATAATCAATTATAGAAAATAAATAATTAGAATCAAGGTTAAAATCCTAATCAGCATATTCATAATCAAGATCATAATACCCAAATTAACAACCTAGGTTACAATAATATGTTGTATGATCATAATAACACTGTGGGACATGTTTCTACAAATCACATTTCCACCATTACTATTAAAACCCATGAACCATCCAACACTTCTTGAAGTATTAGACCCCCTATTATATGGTTGATACCCTCTTCTTCAAGTAATTTTGCACAAGGTTCAAGCAATTCTATTATGCCTTGATTTCCAAAGGTTATTATTTTTAGACCTCCACCCCTTTTTCTAATTATAATGACTCCTTTCCAACTCAAAATTACAAAATCACAACTAGACACTCACGAGTTACCCTCCAAGGCCCTTCGCTTTCTTCTAATTATAATGACTCCTTGTTGACTCGAGATTACAAAAAACACAACTAAATGTTCATGAGTCACCCTTCAAGGCCCTCTGCCTTCTTCCAATTTTGGACCAACAAATCTAAACACTATACCTTCTAATCTAACATTTACCATTGTAATGGCCAAGTCCAAAACCTCTTGTTCTTATGTTGATAACATATATAGTATCCAGGACTAGCTAAGCAAACCCCCAATGTAAATTTATATCTTAGATCTTTTGTGTATGTCAGAAGTCCACCAAACTATATTGAATGACTTCTTTCAACAATCCATTGTTTTCAAAGATATCAACCCTAAACAATTTTAGATGCTTTTAGGACATTTATCTCTAAGCTAAAAAATTACATTTGATCAAAGATATGTGTCTTCCCTCTGTCTAAGACATAATAACCCCTTATACATTGAGGTCATTATAGAAAATCATAATATCAAGCAGGTTCCTATAGACAATGGTTCAGGGTTGAACATATTGTCATTCAAGTTGATGTAATGATTGGGTTATACTTCCAAGGACATCCTTCCTGAGATAATCATGACCAAGGCATATAACAATACTAAGACAGAATCTTCCAAAACTATCTATTTTCCAATCATTATTGGGTTTGTAACCCATGATACTTTATGCCATGTCATGAACATTGAATTCTCATATAATACACTTCTTGGTCATCCTTGGATCCACAAAGTACTGGCTATCCCATATACTTTGTACTAATGCCTCAAGTTACACCATGCCAGAATTGAGGTTACCATTTATGCTGATTTTTAGCCCTACCAATATTACAAACACCTAGAGACTAAATTTTGAAATTATAACTATTTCCCTAGTTCTAAATTTGTAGCGAAGAAGAATAAATAAATAGTTTCAAAACCACACAAGTCTAATTATATCAACCCAATTAATCTTGATTCTACTTCAGCTAATCTATTTCTTGCAGCATTTACAAACCAGCTCACTATTAAGGATGTAAGCATTTCTACATATCATTTTAAATATGCCTTTAATATTTCAAAATAACCCAAGTCTCTTAAGTCCTATAGTAGGCCTAAACCTTTTAAACCCCTGTTACAAGCCCAACCTGATTTGGCAAAAGAATAAAAAATGTAGAAACCACCAATGGTATTTTTACCATCAACTTCACCAAATCAAGATAAGGAAGCCTTTACTGAAGGAGATTGGTTATATTTTAATGGCCTTGATAATTGTTTTCAAAATTCCAAGTACCCTATCCCTAATCAGATTATGGATAACTTGGATTATATAGCAAAGGGCCTAGGGTCATGAAAGTAAGGAATAATGGAACCATTATCAACTGGTAAACTTAATATGTGTCAAGGTCTTAGATTTATACCACCTGGGGGTGATCTCATATATTTTGATAGTGATTCCTCTAATCAAATAATGATGAGACTCTTGAGAGTGACACAACATCCCATTATATCACTTACTATGAGCTAGCTAACATAGACCTATTTGACTTTAATTCTATTATGACCATTATAGCCTATTTTCCACTTAACCTTTGTCATCTTAGCTGTATATATTCGGCCCAACAAAATTATGTCATACCCATAGATGGCTTTCAGATTGAGAATTCTATTTCCAAGTACATGGGCCTCAGAGATGGATTACCAATTGGTGATAAAAAGCAAGGCTTTTATTTCCCCTTAGATTATGTTGCCTACTTTAGAGAGTAGGAAAACTTTCTTGGTCACACAAAAGATAAAACACTGATATCTTCAGGTGAAAACCTCTTTGAGGCACTCATTGATCAATAAAAATGTAAAGAAAAATATGATGCCTTGAGTGAAAACTTTTTTCTAAGCGCTCATGGATGGGGAAGTTTTCTCATCTCCAAAGGAAGCACAATGTCCACTAAGTCCTAACTCTATAGTCAGTGCTAGTATCACTACTGAACAGGATAAATTCTTTGAGCATATTACTCTAGAATTTATAAAGATATTCTCTAAATGGTCACTACCTAAACTAGTATACTCAAACTCATATAACTATCCTGAGCTTTGGGATGAATAACCAAAATCTAAATTAGAAGAAGAGAATCAAGATCAAAAACTACTTACTATTTTAGCAGATCGTTCAAAAATCCTTATATAAAACCCTACCAAAGTGAACCTAGGAACTTATGAAGATCCTAAAATTATCTAGCTAGGATCATCTCTCACTGACAAAGAGCATGAATACATTATCACCATTCTAAGTTATTTTTTTGATATCTTTGCATGGGCTCATTCAGACATGCTAGTCCTAGACCCTAACTTGGTCATGCATCACCTTGTTGTACATCTAGATGCCAAGCTAATAAAGCAAAATTTGAGAAAAATGCATCCAAGCATTGTTATTTTAGTAAATAAGTAGTTGGATAAACTATTGGGAGATGGATTTATTAGACCACTAGACCATTCTAAATGGATATCAAATGTAGTCCCAGTAAGCAAAAATCCATAAGGCATATGTGTTTGTAATGATTTTCAAGATATCAAAAAAGTGTGTCCTAAAGATAATTTCCCTTTACCTAACATTTACTTGACTTTTAACTCTACTTTTGGATAAAATATGTTGTCCCTCATGTATGTATTCTCCAAATAAAATCAGATCAAGATAGCTCTAGAGGACCAGCACGAAACTACGTTTACCACCCTATGGGGAACATTATGGTACCATGTGATGCCCTTTGGCTAGAAGAACACTAGGGGCACCTATCAACATGTTGTGACTATCATCTTCCATGACATAATGCATGATATTATTGAGTACTATGTTGATGATATGATAGTAAAATCAATAACATGTGTTGGACATCCCAATGTTCTATGGAGAATATTTGAGAGACTTTATAAGTACAAGGTTCATTTGAATCCTAAAAAGTGCATCTTTGGCATCATTTTGATAAAACTAATAGTATTCATTGTATCACAAATAGGTATTTAAGTGGATCCTTCCAAGGTCAAAGCTATCATGGAGATGCCTCCACCGTCCAATTTTCAATAGCTTCATAGCATGTAAGGAAAGATTCAATCTATTTGCAGATTTATTTCATAACTGGTAGACAAGTGTCATGCTTTCATGTACCTATTGAATAAGGTAGTTAATTTTCAATGGGATATCGAGTGTCAATAATCATTTATGAAACTCAAAGCATATTTGGTGAACTTACTAATTTTGAGACTTCTAACACCTGGAGAACCATTACCCCTTTATATCTCATCCACAAAACATGCACTAGGGGCACTCTTGGCCTAGCATGATGAATAAGGAAAGGAATGCATAGTCTATTATTTGAGCTTAAAACTTGTAGTGTTAGAGCATAATTATATGCCTATTGATAAGGTTTGTTTAGCAATGGTTTTTTCTTCTCAAAAGTTATGACACTACATGTTGAATAATAAAACTATTGTTATTATTAAAGTGGGACCTCTAAAATATTTATTGTCTAAAGTAACTCTTACAAGATACATGGATAAATGGGTCATGCTATTGAGTGAATTTTATGTTGATTGCTAGAACAAAAAGGCTATTAAATGGTAGGTCATTACAAATCAACTTATATAACCTCCTATTGTATATATTCAACCACTCACATTTGATTTCCTAAATGATTCTATCATGGTGATAGAAGAAGTGACTCATGAACCTAAATAGTGGAAGTTATAATTTGATGGATCCTTTACATCTTATGGATCTAGGGATAGTATTTTATTAGTCACACCATAATGGGACTGCATTCGCAAGGCCTTTCATATCAACTTTAATTACACCAATAATATGGTTGAGTATGAATCTCTTATTGCAACACTTCATCTTGAAATACAGTGGGATATATAATAGTTAGTGGTCTATGTAGATTCTCAATTAATCATTAATTAGACCATAGACCAATATCAGACTCAAGATGACAAGTTTACACCTTACAAGCACATTATGGATAATCTCAAGTCCCACTTCAAGTTCCTACAGTTTGAATAAGTATCACAAGCCAATAATAGATCAATCAATACAATGGCAATAATTGGGTCTATGGTAAAAATTCTTGTTAGTGTTAAGGATTATCAATTTCTCATCTAAAATAGTCTATAGCCTACTAATATATTATTAGATTAAGATAGGGTATGCATAATTTCTAGTCCCAATCCCCCACCTAAACTCCCTTAGTTTTAGGACATTTATAGCTATTTCCACAACCAAGTCTTTCCCCTAACCTTTCAAACAATCATCAAAAATATTCCTCCATTACCTAACTCATTATACCCTCTTTGGGAACATGCTTTATCATAATGGATATGATGTAATGCTTTTTCATTGTTTATATTTGCTAGAATCAAAATCAATGCTTAAGGAGGTTCATGAAAGAATGTGTAGGGCCCACACTAGTAGTTTAGTATTACCAAAAACACTCCTCAAAACATGATACTATTGGCCCAATATGGAAATGGATGCTTGTAATTATGCTAGGAAGTGTGTTTCTTGCCAACAATATGGTAACTTGATACACACACCTTTCTTACCACTATAGTCGATCACTACACCATGGTTATTCTCTACATGGGGTCTTGATCTCATCAGGAAAATAAACCCAAACTCTTCTTATGGCCACAAACACATTCTCATTACTACCAAGTATTTTACTAAGTGGATTAAGGCCATTCCTCTCACTTATGTCATTGGGAAGTAGACTGCCAAATTTATCCATTATCATATCATTTGTCGATATGGTATCCTAACTCATGTTATATTTGATAATGGTGAATCATTTGTAAATAGAGATGTTAAATCTCTTTACACCATGTTCAAAATCAAACATAAGAAGTGCACACCATATAAACCACAAGGCAACGGTCAAGTTGAGGTGTCTAATAAAATCATTGTTGTAATCCTAAAGAAGATTGTCAATGATGGTGGTTGTAATTGACACTTGTAATTTTTTCCTACCCTATGGGTTTATCACACTAATCATTAAACCCCCATAAGAGCCACTCCATATTCCTTAGTTTATGTTATAGAAGTTATTATCTTGGTCAAGGTTGAGCTACCTTCATTATGGGTTTCTTTGGAGAACATTGTGGATGATGAAGGGTATAGAGTGTTCAAGTTACAAGAGCTAGAACTCCTTGATGACACGTGTTTAAATTACCTATATAACTTGAGAGCATATCAGAATACATTACATCATAGCTATAATAAGTTCATTCTCCCTCAAGAGTTCAAAGTTGGTGACTTGGTCTTGAAGGATAACCAAAAGAACACTAATGTTGAATGTAAGAAGAAGGATAAATTTCAACCCAATTGGCTAGGCCCATGTGAACTATAGATCAAGGACATGCATATTGTCTACTCTAAATGGAAAAGAACTCTTGGAACCCATTAATATTGTACACTTTAATTGGTTATATGCTTGACATCCTTTTTTGAACCATTGTCTACAAGATCCCTTACTTGGAGGTAACTTGCATTGAAGTCATTTATTTCACCATTATACTTATATTATGGATCTTTGAAACATTATGTACCATTTTATTCTAGACTAATATAACCCTAGACCATTATAATCTATTTTATTCCACTCTAGATAGTTATAACCACACTACTCTAGACTGTTGTAACCCTGTACCATTTCACTCTAAATTGTTGTAACTACACTACTCTAGATCATTGTAAACCTGTACCATTTCATTTTGGACTATTGTAACTTTGGACCATTGTAACCCTAGATTGTTATCACTTGGATTGTTTATATTCTAATGAACCAATTTTACTTTCACATTTGGACCATTGTACCATCTAAACCATTGTAACCCTATATCATTTCATTCTGGACCATTGTAACCTAAACTATTGTACCCCAATAACCAATTATAATCTTGATTATGATTCACAAGCATTTTGTACACAATCAATGTCTGTTTTACAAATTATTTTAGCCTAATCAGTATTTACAGCCTCTTTTAGAAACAAGTGTATAAGGATATGTTAGCACATGATTTTTTCTTATTGGATGGCTCCTTGGGATTTATTTGCTACTATGTATTATTTTATTTTTGCTATTATTTGTTAGTTGTTATTGCCTTATATAGTCATATAAAATGCTAAAATTGGTAACTTGAGCATGGCTAATGACACCCAACCCATAGGTCCCTCTTGCTTACTCTCATGACCCTCTTAGGCTTATTTTCAATGATTCTTAGTCACTTTTAGCCTTTAATACTTGATCCCCACTGAGCTAGGACCCTCTTTTCATGACCAATCCATCCCCTAAAGTCCCATCTACTCAGGGCAATAGTGATACACTAGGACTATAGTGCCAATGCCACTCTTATCCACTTTCATTACTATTATCCAAGCTCATTTTTAGCCCTAACAGTTAATTCCTTTTGGTTTCCCATCCTTATACTTATCGACCTAACATGAGAAAATTTAATCCATGACTAATAAATCCCCATAAAAGCCCATTTGAAGATCATTTGGAAAGGATTGGTAAATATTATCAAGCAAGCAAGAATACAAGTGAAACCATTCAGACAATCTTCCCTATTCTCTGTAAATAACCATCGAATACTATTTTTAGCTTATTCAAATCCTTACATAGTCCTTATTCATCTCAAACACACCTAGTTTAGTATTTCCTTACATTCTCATATCATAATTACACCAAACACTTGATCCCTCTTCAGAGTATTGGTATGTAGGTACCATGCCCACACATAGGGTGTGAGGCATGTTTAGTGCATCTTACACACACTAACCCACCCCTATTGCTCAAAATTGGTCAAAGCACAATAAAAGATAGGGTTTGAATAAATAATCTTCTCTAGACTTTTGGTTGTCAAAACTTCAGAGATAGGGTCACATAGACCTACTAAACAAAATCCAAAAAACTCAAATCTTCAAGAAAATAGCATTAGACAAGGACTAAAGCACTGATGCCACTCTTGTCCACTTTCAACACTCCTATCCAATCAAAAAATGAAAGTCAAAATCTTGTTTGTGATAGTATCCTAAGACTGCATAGTGAATATTAGATCTTGTCTCAGTTAGATCAACACAGTTTAAGCTAAGTCTTATTTTCTCCCTCTTATTATAATTTTTAGAAAAACTCTGATTGTTGAAAAAAAATAAAAATTAGTAGAATATTTACAACATATTATTTACTAATTTATTAATCTAGACCCTTTAACTAAATTAGGAATAAAACCCCAATATTCCTAAAATTGTTAAATCATTTGGTGAACCCGACTTACTTCAAACAAATCAAAAATCCTAGAAACCCTAGGGTAAATTTATTACTAATTTTTCCCATATTTTTTTATTTTTTTACCTGTATAATAAAATAAAAAATTAGCATTAAATTTGAAAATTTCCTAGTAATTTTAAAATATTTTTCTTTCAAATCCTAATTGCCCACAATAGGTCCCAGTATTTTCTCAATAATTTTCCAATCATTTTTTGAATTTTTACTAGCATATTTAAATCAAAAAATCCATTCAAAATTCAATAGTAACTCTCAAAAATGTTTATTTTCCAAACCCTAGTTACATACACTAGGTCCCATTAAATCACTAATTTTCTAATAAATTTTTGACTTTTTGCTTGCATATCTAACTTAGAAATTCAATTCTAACTTCAAATTTTCATAGTAATTGTTTAAATAATTATCTTTCAAACCCTAGTTGCCTATACTAGGTCCCATTGCTTCTTGAGGTATCACCTTACATCTATAATCAAATTGCAAAAATGGATCTCACTTATTTACAAATATTTCTTACATTTCTTGAAAATAATAAGGAAACCATACTTGGTCTTATCATGTACATGAACGATGAAGTTTACCATATGTTAATGCAAAGTTTCATTATTTCCCTTTCATGCTTAATTTTAATAATAAGGGATGATATTAAAAAATTTATTGCTAAACATGCACAATATTTCAATATTTCTTTTGCATACTCTCTCTAATGCGAAATAATTTCCAACTCTATTTTGCTAAACATGTTAGAAATGTTATAGTACAAGTCAAAGCTCTTTATGCATTAATACACAATTCCATGCTCTCTACCCTTTGCTTTCTATCTCTCATATGGAAAAAATTTCAAGTTTATCTTGCCACACATATTAGACATATCATAGCACATGTCAAAGTTATTTATGCATCAATGCAGAGTTCCATACTCTTTATCCCTTGTTTTCTATCTCTCATGTGGAATGTTCTCTATAATCATATTGTCATATAACTTATAACTCCAATTACATGCATTTTAGTCCATATACATGGTTTCTACCTAGATGCATATGCCCCCTTGGCTACTCTTGTTTCAATGTCATATTTCATGCATAGGAAAGAAATCCCTTCTCCTCCTCTCCCTCAAGAGGGTGATAGTTACTTTCCCTCTAACCAGGTCCCTGATATCACCCCTCCAAAAGGTGAGGCAGCCCATACTATTGTTCCTAATGCATACATTCAACCTATAGCTTCTTCAAAACCTCTTCAACATATGTGCTTACATGTTTAATCGAAAGCAACTAGGGTTTGCACTTGTGAGACTCTAAGGGATCAAATCACCAATATGATCAAGTTAATTTCATATTTACAAATGCAAAATTAGCTATTACATGACAAGATCACAACATTGGAAATTTTGATTATAATACAAAAGCCTCAAAGGCATCCTAGTGCCAATCATGTATATACACCGTCACCTAGTCAATTGGTTGCAAATAATGTTACATATCAAAATAAGAAATCACAACAAATTAAATCTATAATCAAATAAGAGTTCAAGTGAGGTACTAAGGGAAATGATTAAATCTAATTTGATCAAAATACCTCCTCTACATCCAATGAGAAGATCCAGATATTATTTTGCATATCATAAAATGCATAGGCATCACATAGATTCATGTTTGGAATTGAAAACACATATACAATAGATAATTGCTAATGAGGACCCTATATCAAGTTAAATCAGTCAAACAATCCATAGTAACATAGGAACACATTCACAAAGGATCAAATTTATAAATAATACAAAAGTGGTTCCTAAAATATAACTCAGAACAACAAAAGGATCAAAAAGCAAAATTAGAACAAACAATAACGAAAGCAAAGGTAAAGCATAAAGAGATGCAAATCTACCTCTCTAAAATGAGGCTCAACTTTCAAATTAGTATGGGTTTAATCAAAAATATCTACAATGGTTTGATTATCAAGGTCAGTTAAGCAAGCAGGCTCAAGGCATTACTACTCCTATTCCAATAATTGATAACATTTATCACCAAAGTTTGGGATTTATTGAACATCCTAAGGCAAATAATTCATAGACACAAGTTATCAAAGAAAAAGATATAGATACAACAAAATTCAACACTAGAATTTCATTGGTTTAAAATCAATAAGATAATGATGAGTAGAACAATATAGGTTATTATGATTTCCAAGATACCAACAATGAATCTAAATATTCAAAATCATATTCGTAGCCATTCCCTCATGCTTCATAATCACACACGATTCTTTTATTCAATATAGGACACCATGATAGGGAGTCTCCCATGAGACTCATTGGTTAGTATCATCTCTCCTCAGCCTCACTTTTACATAATTTCCTTTTGCTTAGTTGTACATAGTTTCTATATTTTTCTTATATATAGTCTCTTCATGATTGATTGTACATAGCTTATATCAAAAATCCAAAAACATTCAAATAATTTAAAAACACAAAAAAAAAAATTGATTGTATGCATTATCCATGATTTAAATTTATACTACTATGCTAGACTTACTTTTTCTATTCTATGCTATTGTCTATCAATTTATTTATATTACCATGCTTCACTTGATCTTCTTTGAGTATGTATAGTGACATACAGCTCCTTGATTACTTCACCCTACCCATTGAGGGGGCATCTTAATTCTACATTCAATACATAGATATATTTACCCACTGGGGGCATCTTCTACATGACTATACCATCTAGGTTATGTCATTCCTACATAAAACACTCTAGTTATCATGTTGATATGCATTATTTACTAGCTCACATATATTACTCTATCGACGCTCACTAGTATATAGCACTTGTGTATTTCCTAGGATATACCTAATCTTGTGCTAACATGTCTTGCATACTTTCCCTCTTACTTTGATTAGTTAGATGTGATTTTATTTCTAGTTATTACATGTTTTTATTTCTTGCTTTGCGTAATTAGATATGATTTCTTTTCTCAATTCTTGTTTTATATCTAGTATGTGCTTTAGAACATTTGTCAATGTCCTTTGCTTTTATGTATTGTGTGTGCCTTAGGACATTTTTCAATGTATTTTTATTCTATTCATTTTTGTGCCTTTGGACATTTTCCAATGTCCCTTGCCTGTACTCTTCTATGTGATTATGGATTTCACACCAACTTACTTGTTTCAATTATATGTGTATGTGGCATTTGAACATGCCTTGTATGCTTGCTTGCCAATTTGAGTGACATGTGTCCATGTCCCTTATTTTATTGGCCCCTTGGAAACTCTTGTACACTTCTTGATTCTTAACTTGTGTACTTGTTGATTATTTACTTCTCATCATTTGCAATGCCATGATCTATATCATGCATTAATCTTGCTTTCTTAGATGCCATGATGGACATCATGTTCCATCCTTCCAACTAATAACTAATAATTAACTAGACTATCATTTATAGTTTAGTACATTACATATGTTTTTAGATTGTTATATTTATTTAGGCATACCCCTATTGATCTAATAATCTCTCAATACAAATCATGCTATATCTTAAGATATCTTGTTAATTATCATTACTATATCATATAGTTTGTAGCATAACACACTTGTAGGGATCTTTATTTTGAGGGAAGTCATTACAGAGTCTTCATTCCTACCATTAGAAGAGGGGGAAACAAATAGGGGTTTTCTCACAGAGATCATATCTCCTATCAACTAAAAAATCTAGTTTTAGAACACTCAGAATAGCAACCAAACATCAAACTAGTTAGAATAGAATAGGTAGATAGTCAAGAATCTTGAACAGTCATCAAATTTATCCCAAGACAATAGCATCAATACTATACTATAGCATTGGTGGTACTACTATCCATTTCTAATGCTCTTATCCAAACAACAACAAAAACTAGAATTTCTAGAAGCAGGCATAAAAGTAGGTTCAACTACAAATTTACACAGCCAAACTAGTTCAAAATCAGTATTTTTAGTACACATTTTGCTCAGAGAATCTAGATATAGGGGGTGTGACATGATGGATCTCACTTATAGTTTGAGATATGATATTTGGTATAACTTCCAAACTAGAATCCATGTTCTAGACATTAGTGATTGGGGGCAATGTGTACGACACATTTGTTTCTTTTCCTTCCTAGTTTAGTATTGTCTAGACATTCTTAGTAGTTGCATGCCTTATTCTATCTGTAAATGGTTGGAATAATTTTGGAGTGTATTTAATACAATTATATCCTCCAAATTTTTGAGTTCCTGAGTTCTTGAGTGGATTCCACATAAGCTAGATTCTCAGTTTTGGAGTGGCTTTCATACAAGCCTAATATCCATCTTTCAGAGTGGCTAAGAGTGGCCTATTTTCTAGCATACATTTAGCTATCCATGCAAATATTTTTAGATTAAATTACATTCATGGGCTTCAAGATCCATCTCATATGACATACATATCGGTATCATTTCATAGCTTCACTTCATGGGGCAACAATAGAGCCAAAGGTCTAACTAGCCTTTGTATTCTTGAGCTACCTATTAAGAGGGATTAAACACACAGTCCAAAATTAATAAACACATATATGACCACTTAGATTCACTTATTAGGTGATGATGGATTCAAATGGATAGCTTTTGCATTCTTGAGCCACTTTCTAGGGAATTGAGCACTCAACTTCATTCATGATATTACTCTTGGTCTAACATTACTCAACATCACAACAAGTTTTGCATTGGTCCACGTACTTGGTGAGGTGTATTAATTCATTTCTCTTCCTCTTTCTTACCAAAATTTGTATGTTCTTATTTTAGATATAGTGTATCTAGAAAGAATTAATCTACTCTTTGTTTTATTTTACAGATTCACACTTCACAGTGTGTTTTCTCTATGCACACCCAACATCACACAAGCTTCATAAACTTCACCCTTGTATGTAAGTTTAGGTACGCTTTCTATTTTTCCTTTATCCTATTATTTTAATTTTTTTCACCATTAAAATAAAAGGGGGGAAATGTTATCATATAAAATTTTAAAATTGGTAACTTGAGCATGGCTAATAACACCCTCCCCATAGGTCCCTCTTGCTTGATCTCATAATCATATTAGGCTTATTTTCATTGATTCCCAATCATTTGTAACCTTCCAAACTTGATCCCCACTAAGTTAGGACCCTTTTTTTATGACTAATCCATCCCCCTAGGGCCCATCTACTTAGGACAATAGCACTACATTATGACTATAGCACCAATGTCACTCTTTTCCACTTTTGACACTATTATCCAAGCTCATTTTTGGCCCTAATGGTCAATTCCTTTTGATTTCCCATCCTTATCCTTGTCAATCTAATGTGATAAAATTCAATCCATGACCAATAGATCCCTGTAAAATCCCATTTAAAGATCATTTGGAAAGGGCTAGTAAATATTATCAAGCAAGCAAGAATACAAGTGAAATCATTCAGATAATCTTCCTTATTCTCTACATACGGCCATCCAATACTATTTCTAGCTTATTCAAATCCATAGACCAGTCCCTAGTTATCTCAAGCACACCTAGTTTAGGATTTCTTTATATTATCATATCACAATTACACCAAGAACTTTCAAAGGGAGAACTACATATGGCTTGATCCCTCTTCGGAGTATTAGTATGTACGCAATGTGCCCACACATGGGGTGTGAAGCACATCTAGTATATCTTACAGACACTACCCCCCCCTTTCACTCAAAAATTTTCAAATCATAATGGACAATAGGTTTGAAATAAATAATATTCTCTATAAGGAACTCTACAAACTTTCAACTACCAAAACTTTAGAGACAAGGTCACACAAACCTACTAAACAAAACTCAGAAAGCTCAGATCCTTGGGATAATAGTGTTGGATAAGGACTACAGTACTAGTGCCACTCTTGTCTATTTTTAGTGTTCCTATCCAATCAAAAAATGAAAGTTATAATCTTATTTGTGATAGTATCCCAGGCTTGCATAGTGAATATCAGATCTTGTCTCTGTCAAATTATCATAGTTTAAGCTAAGTCTTATTTTCTCTATCTTATTATTATTTTTATAAAATCTCCAATTGCCAATAAATTTCATAAAGCGTAGCTTATATACCAGATATTATTTACTAATTTATTAATCTAGACCCTTTAACTAAATTAGGAATAAAACCCCAATATTCCTAAAATTGTTAAATCACCTTAATAGGATCATAGTGTCATTATAGATAGTTTTATCTATTATTAGAACTCCTACCTTTGAGTGTGCATCTCCTTGGGTTGTTGATTCTCTGTACCATTTTTTATAATCATAATCCCCATTATAGTTGGTTTAGTTATTATTTGAACTCTTACCTATGGAAGTGCATCTCCTCAGCTAGGTAGTTCCTTGTACACTTTGTTAATATAAAGTTTTTATTACTTATCTCAAAAACACAAAAACATTAGAATCTGATACAAAAAATATCAAAAACATTACATTATACCTTTGTTTATTCTGATCTTGAGTGCTCTTGCTATTTTTTGAGCAAACCAATCCATACTCTCACCATTTTGTGAGACCTTTATGTGCATTGTTCATTTGAACAAAATCCATTCCTACACTCTTGGTTTTTCTTACACTTTCACCATTTTGTGATATTTTTATCTTTCCTAACCTTAGATGCAGTAGACACTTTGAATTCCCAATTCAATTTATTTATGCATATTCATCTCTTATCTTTTAGTGTGTTTTTAACCTAAACCATACTCTCTTTTTCATGCACTCACCATTTTATGAGACTATTCCCATATTTCTATATACGAGAATCATTTTTTCTTATCATCAATTTTCTTCTATCCCATATCCTAGGAGAACTACATTTGACTTGAAGTTCATGTTGGATCTGCATGTCCATATAACTATGTAGGCAGTATCCACTTGCCTTGTGCATCTGGAGTCAGCTCAGTTACTCCTTCCTTTTCTTCTCTTATCCTCATTTTTATTTATTTATTCCATTGCCTCCTATAGCCTAGGGGCAATTTCTATTTATTTTACATCATTGTTTCCTTATCATTTGGGGCAACTTTCTATCCATGGTTTTTATTTAATTATACAGATGTCATTGTCACTTAGCTTAGGGGTCACCTAATTACAGAGCGTAACACCTCTATTACACGTGCACAAACAATTTATTTTTTATTTGCACTAACATTGTGATTAACCCTTATTTGTGTGTGTTTATTTGATTTTTATTATTGTTTTATTGTGTTTGCATTAACATTTTCTTGTTCTGTAAATATTTTTATTGGTTTTTTATTTTGCTTTGTTATCTCTCCATTTATTTTTGTCAGTGTTTTATTTTTCATTCATTACTTTATATTTATGTGTTGTTGTGTCTTTATTTTGTTTAATGATGTTTTGTTTTATTTTTATTATTATGTTGTTCTATTGTTATTTTACTTATTGTTTTTTTGTTATACCTTCATTTTTTAGTGGTGTTTTTTTGTGATTTTTGTTTCTTTTTATTATTGTTTTGATGTCTTTATTTATTTTATTTTTGTGGTGTTTTGTTGTGCCTTTCTTCTTGTCTTTTATTTTACTATTTTGTTTTGTTTATTATGATTGTTTTATTTTTACTATTGTATTTGAATACATTTCATAAACATTTTGAGTCTGACCTTCACTTGGGCTTGATTTGTTAACATTTATGTTTAAATTATTTTATTATTTATAGTTTTTCAAGTACACATTCTTAATACATGGATCATGATTATTCATATCTTGATTTCAGGTTGTTTAATAATTTTTTCTTGCTTTATTTTTATTTGTATGTTTTTCTTATTCCTACTTAACTCTTGATCATTCATATCTTGATTTTAAGCTAGGTTATATTTTTGTATTGTTATTTTTCTCTTTCATTTTCTTTGTTTTTTGTTTAAACATAAATAGTTATAACTCTAGTTTTGGGAATTTTTATCATTATCCTTAATTATAAATATTCACATTTAAATTGATCAATTGTAAAAATAAATACAATTTTGTTGTAAGTTTTTCATACTTATGATGCATAATTTTAACTTGATAAAGTAAACACTAAGTGTTCTAAAGTCAAATAGTTAATGTAGCATCGAAGAACATATCTAAACACACTATTCTACATATCCAATACCTAAATAAGATATATAAAATCCAAACATTGGAAACAAATAAGACTCTCTATGCAGGACATGCATCTCCTAGCATAACCATTGAGTTGTACTGACTATTTCTATGATTAATTTAGGACGTGCATCTCCTAAAATATCTTCTAGCATCTAGTCATACATGAAGTAGATCTCTAAAATACTATAGCTAGAGGTGAAAATGAATTATTTTACCCCTTAGAGGTTAAAATATAGTAAATTTTTCAATTTTTCACCCCTTGGACCTATAATTGCTCCATTTTATCTCTTTTGGGATATTATTGTAGACTTGTTTATCTTTTTTTCCTCATTCTTTCTTCTAATTGCTCTATTTTTCAGCCTCTTTTATTGAAATTAAAATGATTTTTATTTCTTATGATCGAGGAACAACCCATAAAATATTTCATTTTGTTTGTCTTCCCCTCAAGGGGGCATCATGGGCCACCCAAACATTCTTTAGGTCATTTTCCTAGCCCTATTTTTCCATGGCTCATGCAAAATTTAATGAAAAGCAATAATAAAATTATTTATTTTGATTTTAGTGACCTTTTTATTCTTTGAAAAGATGTTACTTTGACCAAATGTCTTTCCACACCTTCTCAAACATTAGAAAAATGTATACATCTAATTCATATCATTATTATGCTTAAATTGTCAATCTAAATAATATTTTGCAATAATGCACAATCTAGACCAAAATCACTAAAATTCTCTAAATCATTCAAACTTGTCATGTACAACTGTTGATTTATGCTAATGTATCCCTGAATGGGGTAATTCATTTTATATGATTATTATATTTTCTTAAATAATTTTGAGTCAAATTGTGACCATGAAAAATGACATCCTAGACCACTAAATTATTTTAATTTGATAGCACATTTCATGTGCATGTGTTATTTTGCATCCATAATACTCTAACTGGAGTATTAATCCGTATGAAACTGACACCTTTTAATCATAATCCAATCAAATTACAACTCATTAAAATGACATTTTCAACCAGGTTGATTAAACATGTAACAAATTTCTAAAAAATTACAAAAAACTAATCAAAGTCACTTAAGCACATTAATCCAAATCAAGAGCCTAAGTGAAAATTCCATGAAAATTATTGAATATATATTTATTGTAAATTCATTATTCAATCCTACATCATCCCATGACATCGTCATAAAGTTGTCATCCATAAGCCATTAATAGGATAAATATCAAAATTAAACCATTCTATGCCTCATTAATGCCCCATTCTTCTAAATATTAATGGGCATATTTATGGCTTGTCCCTCCAAAATTGAATCAATCCATGGCAACACATCTTGATCTCAATATAAATAGTCATGATTGATCCTGAACAATATTGAAAAGTTATAAATAAGAGAGCCAAGACCACCATTTTTAAACTTTAATTATGTAAACTTATTATGCAGAAATTGTTATAGAAAAGCTTCATCAATTCACCCAATTAGCCCAAATTGAATAACCTCATCCATTGGTGAACTAGGATATGATGGAGGCTCATAATACACCTCATTAACAAAGACTTAGAGCACCAAATCTAGGTAAAATCATGTTTCTTGACTACTTGTGAGGGAGAATAGCTACTTGGATGATATAGCATCATCTTGATTTCATAATTAGTTGTTTTAATTCAATAACACCACTCGTTGAGGGAGTAGGCTTGATAAGTTAGGTTTTTATGCTTATTTTAGAGATTTCTTGACTAACACATGATCTAACCTTGTCTTATAATCCTATTATACAAATGGTATCATTTTAAAGAGTAGGCTAAAAGTATCCCATACATAAGCATTTACATGATATAGCATGTTTGTTATAGTG
Organism: Torreya grandis; assembly: GCA_037957365.1. Lineage (NCBI taxonomy): Eukaryota > Viridiplantae > Streptophyta > Pinopsida > Cupressales > Taxaceae > Torreya > Torreya grandis. The sequence goes on along the minus strand of JARHVA010000241.1, from coordinate 4,774,897 downwards.
ACCACAATAAATGCCCCCATATTCTTATTTAATAAGATGAGGGACCTCTTGTTTCATTACATAACATAGTAGGGTAACTTTGGCATTGTCATAATAAAGGGTGTTATATCAAAAGACATATTTGAAAGCTTATTTTTGAATTTGGGTCTTTTTTTGAGAATCTATAGTTGGAGGATAAGTTTGGTGTTCGAGGAATTGGATAATATCTTTATACCATGGGTTCTATCAAATTATGATAGCCTTAATATGATAGATAAGTAAATCTTTTGGTTGGATATAAGATAGGTATTTTTTTATTTGAATAATAAATTTATAATCATTAAAAACTTGATACAAATGAAATAAGGATGTTGAAGAAGCAAGAGAATTAGCGATGGAGTTTTGATCTCTTGTAATGGTCTCGATGGTAGAATAAGTGAATTCTTTAGCAAGGGTAGTGACCATTTGATGACAAACAATAATATTTTCACTTTTATATTGATAATCACCATTAACCTATCAACAAATGACTTGGGAGTCACCTAAAATGTGTAGATATGAAATATATAAGTCAAGTGTCATTCTCATGCCTAAAATTAATGCTTCTTATTCTACAATGTTATTAGTGACATTAAAAGTAAGCTGGAATGCCAAAGGGATAATTTCACCATGAGGACTAGTGAGAATACAATCTACCCCATCTCCTTGAAGGCATTTGGTGCCATCAAAATGAAGGGTTTAGGTATCATCATGTAAATCAACATTGATTTTGATAAGTTTTGTGATGACTACTTTAGATTTAATAGTATCAAGAATGATGTAGGAATCTTCTTGACTACTTGTTTCTAAATCAATAGAGAAATTATGGAAGCAGTCTTTAAGAAAGATACCTTGATTAAGACCTTCAATATAGAGAATGTTATCATTGGGGAGACTATCTTGAAGATGATTGGTAGTGGATAAGGATGCCATTGTGAGTTGGTTGGTAATGACTTGTCCTTTGATAGATTTTTGTGTCATAATACAGAAGTCAAATTCCATTAAAAGAACCATCCACATACCAATTTTGTCTCCAAATAGAAAGGCTTTAGAGAAAAATAGATGAAGTGGGTTAGAATGAAATATGACATAAGCTTTTTGGTAAATCATGTAATGAAGAAGCTTTTCAATTACAAAATATATAGTGAGGCAATCATATTCAACTTTGGTTTAACATTTTTTGTAATTGAAGAGGCCTTGACTAATATAGTAGATAACATACTCTCTTATAATATCATCTTGCTCAAAAAGCATTGCCCCAACTGATACAAGTGTGGAATAAGTTTACAAATTTAAAGGATGATCATTGGAAGGTGGATAAAGGGTAGGCAAGTGTAGTAATGATTATTTCATGTTGTCAAATGCCTTTTGACAATGATCAGTCCATTCTAGAGCATTACCTTTCTTAAGAAGGGAAATAATTGTTATTTTGTGGAGCCTATTTCCAAATTATAATGTATTTCAAATATTTTACATTTAAAATGTACATTACTCTCTTTATGTATTCTCATCAGGGTTTGGGGGTGACTGCCCCCAATAAATGGGGGTTCAGGGATGGTAACCCTTGAAAAACTTTTTAAAACCCCTTAATGGGAAACCATTATGGGTTGATTTTCCCAATGGTTTTGGTACCCATTATTTTGTAAAATCATAATTTTCACGTATTGATTTATTATATATGGATAGAAAGTTGGTAATTCATCAAATGATGAACTAGGTTTGAGAAGGAAGAATAAAGTGTGCAAATTCAGGAGAGTTTGTAGAGCATAGCTCCAAACAATATTTGTGCATTATATTTGTGGGAAGACTAATCTAAGAGTGGATTGTACTATTGTGGATTGTAATAAAATTAGTAAGTGTTTCTTAGTGGATGTAGCCCACATTAGGTGAACCACGTTAAATTTGGTCTTCTTGTAGTATATTTTTATTCTTTATGCATCTTTGTTCATATCTATTATTATTATTACGATTATGTGAAATTATTCTATATTAATTTTTGATTTATTCCTAATAATTGGTATTAGAGATTTAGGTTATATTTATTAAAGTGTTGAATCATAGTAAGGGTTATTAGTTTAAGTGGGAGCTATTGGTGTCCTAGATTTAAACCCTACCTGAGTAGAAGATTGTTTAAGTCTTTTACTCAACATAGTCCAACATGGGACTGATCCTAGGTTGTGGGTATCCTAATAATGGATAAAACCTATAGATAAGGTCAGCTTTCTTCTATATATATCACCTAAACTAAATTTTAACTAGGAAAAGGAAGAGAGAAATGGGTAATAATGCATAAAAACATGTAAAGGAGGTGATGCACCATTAATGTGATTATTCATCCACTCTATTTGAACTTTTAACAAACACTAATGAGATCAGATCTATAACTCCAAATAGCTATTTATGCATTAGTATTTCATGCAAAGGTTTACCAAATGATCAAAACGTAATGGAAGTGATGGAGAGACCTAACTCTAGGCACTAACTAGTCAATGTATCCACTTGCTAGATTTAATCAAATGACATTTAACACTAGACATGACCTACAAAACAATATAATCTAGTCATTAGGTGAGATTAGGATTTTTTGAGGGAGATATTTCTACCACATATGTAAATTAATCTAACATTAACACACTATATCAAAATCATAAAATCTAAGAAAAGTCCTTTATTTATCTCAAGAGGTTACAAAGATCAAATCTGGTAGAGTCTAGTCATGCCCAAGAGAGGGATTTCCAAGCCATTTTTAAGGCTTAGAAGCCTATATTTATAGAAAAAAAGGATGAGAGAGAGAAGGAATTGAATAGATAGAAAATATTGAATGAGGTCCAACTGCTCTTGATGGATTAGCATTCATGAGGATACTGAGTCATGGTCTTATCAATTAGTAATAAACTTTATAAAAGTATTGAATGCTCATTATCCTTATCCATCTACCTAGTTTCGTCTAGGAACTCCATGTTATCATCTAATGATTTTCTGACAAGGATCATGTCTTCGAATTGGTAGAGTTATGCCACATCTACTTTAGGTGGCCAACTATAATTGCTTATTATAAAATGACCTTGATGATAGGTGAGACACTTATCTATGATGACTTTTATGTTTGTATTTGTTCCAACTCAAACTTAGGTCCATTGTATAGACCAAAAACTAATCTCAGACCATTGGTTTTCACACAGTCACAACATTCATGAAAACCTACAAACTATTTAACCTTGCTTCATAAACACTAGTCTCTATATTATGTTCGAATGACCTTTTTTTTATATGGAGCTTGAATATAAATGTTTGGTCCCATTGGTTCCATCTAGATCATATCCAAGATTTAGTTCTTTTGTATTTACATGCCTAAGTTAAAAACTATCCCATCAATTTCCATCAAAAATGTTCAAGTTTTCCTTTATTTGATTGGCCATCAAAAATTGAATTAACCCATTTTATTTTGAATAATTATCTTTATCTTTATTAGTCTCATTGATTTTTTTGACTCCTTTGACCTATCTTGATCTGTTGATCACCTTTCCATGATTGAAAATGTGTTGTTGATATACCTAGGCCCATTAACCTACTAGTCACTACTCGTTATTACATCTTTTATAAGACTAAATGCAGATCATTAGTTTAGCTCAGACCCATCCTTTTATCAATAAATGTACACCATTAAATCCTAGCTTTGTGAACCTATACCATTGTATCATGTCCAACTTGTAGTTCTTTAAGGGATTTAACCCAGGCACCTTTTGACTTATTTGACTCCAGAGTAGATCATTAATTTCATGTGTCAGTATATAGGCTCTTCTGGACCATCAGATCTCATCCAAATTTAAACCTTTTAAGGACCTTTTGAACCCAAACAGTTATTTTATGGAGCTTGAATTCAATAGACACACAAATGTCTTCTTGACTTCTTGACTTGATATGTGTCATTAGATCTTTGCTCAAATTAAACATGGATCATCGATCTTGAACCCATTTGAATACAAATTTCTAATTTTTGTGGCTTGAACTTTGACATCTACGTGAACATATTTGACATATGCATGACCATCACTACATATTTGAAAACCAATGGTCATCTTTTGTGCTTAAATTTGACATTTACAGGACCATCCTAGACTTTTTAAAATCAAACAGCTATTTCTTGAAGCCTAAAATTGACATTTGTGTAACTATCTAGATCATAAATTCTATGGGCTATTTCCTTCAGACCTTTTGCTGGACATTTTTTTAGGGGTACCTTCCTTGAAAAAAGACCATTCAAAAACCTTGAAATGGACCATTTTCTTGAGAAACAACCCTTCATAAAAATTGTATAAGGCACTTTACTGCAAAAAGATCCTTTGGGCTTTGTCTGTAGCACTATCTACCTGAAGAAAATACCCTTCATAAAAAATGTATAGGACCATTTCCTTGAAAAATGACCTTTTATGACTTTTGAAAATGGACCACTTTCCTATAGAATGACTCTTCAAAATTTCTGTTTGGTTCACTTTCCTAAGAAAAGACCCTTTAGGAAAATGTTTTGACTACTTTACTTGAAAAATATATCCTTTGGAAAAAGTGTTTGGTAAACTTTTTTTGACAAAAATACCCTTTGATATTTTTGTATCAGACCACTTTCCTATAGAAGAGACCCATCAAGAAAAGTGTTTAGATAATTTTGCCAAAAGAAATGACCCTCAGGGTTTTACTGCAGACAATTATTACAAAACAATTTCTCTAAAAGAAATAGGTCTTCATCTTTTGCTTCGGATATTTTGTCTGAAAGAATTCATGCCTTCAAAAACTTTATATTAAATAATTTGTCCAAAATAATTCAACACTTAGCCAAAAAATGGTCCTAAAAGAATTTAGCTTAGCAAAATAAAAGCCTAAAATAATTAACACTTAGTCAAATGAAAGGTCTGAAATAATTCAGCTTAACAATGAAAGTTGAAATAATTCCCAAGTATTGACTTAGCCCAAAAAGGTTTTGTACTTAGCTTTTCCAAAGTCAGTAAGCCTTTCTGAAGCTTGTACTTGAATTGTTGCTTAATCTATGAAGGCCTAAAAGAAATATGAAAATCTAAATCTTGTGTAGACTTGTTCCATTACCTTGGACTGCTTGGATTCACCATGAAGCCTGCTCATATTGAATTATTGGACCACTCTTAAATTAGGATCCTTCTCCTTCTACTAAACTCTTGGACTAGGCACATTTTGTGTATGTAGACAAAATTTTGTCAACATCTTTGGTGACTTGGCTAGGCACATGCCTACTATGCTTAAACTTAGACCATGTACATGACTCTTGGACTTATAATAAATGACTACAAAAACCTCTTGATTTGCAAAGATAAATAACTCTGCCAAAATAGGGAAGGAAACAAAAAAAGCAAGGAAACTATCCTAATAAAGTAAATGTGCAAATAAATCACTTATCTAGGATAAAATATAAATAAGATAATCTAATTAACCATGACAAAACATGATCTACCTAGATCAAAAGGAAATTTCATGAATTTTCTCATTACAAAAAATGGTACAAGTTACAAAGTAGGGGGTTTATTGAACATGACCTTCGAAGAGGCACTCTTTTTGCCAATTATTTCTCTTAACATCTCCTAAAATGAGCCATCAATAGTAAAATAATCACCAATAAAGACAAATTCATCTTGCAATTTTGGATCCTCTTTATACTTCTTGTTTACTACAACCTTGTCAAGTGACATTTCATCTATGCATTATCCTTGAATGACTTCATCTTTCTTATGAACTCCTGCAAGTTTGTCAATCTCTTTAAGGAGCTTTGAATAGTAAACCAAGATACATCATAATATTTAATAGGTGATTCTTGATCAAATTTCTCAATAATATGCTCTCTAATGGGTAACATATCTTCACAAAGTTCTTCAATCACTTGCAAAGATTCAAGATATAGCTACCAATCATTTTTATGTTCCTCACTTTGATTAATCTAAATAAGATTATTCTAAATGGTATCTTGATCTTCCTCAAATGGAGATATCTCAATCTTATTTATGATTTTAGCTTGTACCAATTCCTCATGGATTTCTTCTATATCAAGATTAGCCTTTTCCTACATACCTGAGATAACTTATTCCATATTAGTTACAATCTCAGTTTCAACTTGGACCTCAAGTGAAGTACTAATGAATAACTCTTCTTCATACACACTTGAAGCATCTTCCTCACATTCCCAAACATCTTGACTTGTAGCTGCAACCTCTTCCTCTATTTCACATAGAATAGGCACCTCTTGAAGAAGGGTTGGTGGGAGGGTGATGAAATTCATTTCGTTGAGAGGGCATATAAAGCATGGGAGTTTGATCAAGATCATATTTTGGTATCTTGAGGTCAATGGAATAATTTAGGGAATATTGAAGAAGAGGGAAAGAGAAACTTTTGAGAACTTTTATATTTTGTTCCTTCCACTTGTCCATTACTTCATCAAGGTCTAAAATTTTTGTATCCTCATCGACAACTTGAGCTTGAGGGGTAAGTGGGGAAGAAAGGGGACTATAAGAAGGTTTATCTTATTTAATAGGCTCATGGATTGGCATGTGAATAGATTCTTGAATAGGTTCTTGACTCCAACTAGGAATCTCCATTGGCTCACACTGAACATGGTTAAGAAATTTATGAGAATAAGGAACATAAGAAGACTGGTAAGGAATGCAAGAGGGTTCTTTAGATAACTAGTTCAATTTACCTTTTTGCCTCTAATAAGCCTCTAATTTTTCTAATACAAAATTCCAAAACTCATTCTTCTCTTCTATATCATTAGACACATTTTTAAACTGTTCATCCACTTCTTCATATTGGGAATCTAAACATATTTTTCTTACATATGATAGAAATTTGAGCTCTATCTCATCCATATTTTATTGTAAACAAGATTGCTCATATGCAACATCATAGTCACATGAGAAAGGTGAAATCTGGTCTAGAGACTAGTATGGTTCATAAGGAAGGTAAGAATTATGCTCTTGATAATAAAGATCATGGGAAACATGATAAGGCTCATCATGGCTTTGATAAAATTCTTTGTAAGGCTCATTGGGCTCATAATAAGGCTCATATGGATCATGACAAGGCTGGTATGATGCATCATAAGGCTAATAAGTAAGTATAGCATAGGTATTTCCCTCATACATAACCATGAAAATAACATAGTGTAAATGAAATTAGACTTACTTAGAAACTACCTAGACTGTTAGAAGAAATTACTTGAGCTTGGAATCACCAAATTATTTATGAAGAATAATGTTGCAACTACAATTCAACCATGACCAGATCTAATGGGTCCCACCACGTGTGCCAAAAATTTTGGTGTCCTAGACTTGCACCCTAGCGTAGCAGAAGATTGTTCAAGTCTTTTACTCAAATCTAGTCCAACATGGGATCAATCTTAGGCTATGGGTATCTTAATAATAGATTAGACCTCTAGAGAATGTCGACTTCCTTCTGGATCTATCACCTTAACTAAATGTTGACTAGGAAAAGGTAGAGAGAAATGGGTAACAACCCATAAAAACATGTAAAGGAGGAGATTCACTAGTAATGTGATTATTTATCCACTCTATCTGATCTTCTAACAAACACTAATTATTGACCAAATTTGACTTTTAAGTCAAATTAGGGTACCCTTAGGTAAAAAATTGGTTTAATAGATGTTTTAGGGGCATAATATATTGTAATAAGGTGTCTAATAGGTCTTTTGATGTTATTCAATGATATATTGGCCTGGGTCATAAGTTTGATTAGCCAACATAACCTTTTGAGTCATTATAGGGGTCAAAAAGGTGCATTTAATGACTTGTATAGGTTTCTTGGGAAATGTGAAGGTTTAAAAATATTATTCAATGTCCCATGTGTCCTTGTAATTCTTAACCAATTATCATTAACTAAAATATGGTAGGTTGTTCAGAAAAAAGGCAATTTTCTTAAAGAAAAAGAAGAGTTTGGCACTTATATGGCCTCCTTGGGAACAATTCCACTTGGAAAATGTATAAATATTACTATTAATCTTCCCAACACTAATATCCATTCTTTAATTGATTTGGAAGTGTCATTTTCTCCCCAAAACCATTCTACGCCATTTTGGCATTCCTAGACATGTAGAAATGACTTTCAAGTTTTTTCTTGGTACATCCAACAAAAAGGGTTTCAATTCAAACACTTTTTGGATATGTTATTAAATTTAGATACATCTATAATAATAAAAATATTGTAAATATTGATCAACTATGCTTTATGAACCATCACTAACAATTTCATTGTGTAAATCTATTATCTATTTCATACACCCTATAGATTTTGCTCAATTATGGTCAAACACATATGAAATAGTTAGTGATATTATCTCAAGATGATTTTTAATTCCTTATCATATGGTATACATTCTTTTTTTCAAGTTTCATAATGTTTAGATGAGTAATTTAGTTCATGTTGCAAGAGGGTGTCACTAGGTGTAGTTCTAGCTGAAGTGCTTCTAGTTTGCTAAGTGTGCTCTCTTATAGAGGTCTCATATAGCTAGGAAATGGTGTTTCAAAAATTATTGGGTAATGTGACCACCTCCTTCCATGTTTTATTTTCACCATGTCATCTCTTAGGTTGTTTGCAAGCTTGTTTTCCTCCACGCTTTGCCCATCTTCACTTGCAATCCCCCATATGAGCTCAATTAACTTATCGATGGAGTTATAATCAGGGTATTCTAATTATCCAAACCATCATGAGTTTTATAAGGCTCATCTATATGTTTGTAGCAATTGTAATCACAAGCTCATCCATCATGCTACCTTAGTCAGGAGATGCCCATGTCTGCTATATTTAATGTATATGCAGGTATTTTCCATGTTGGGAAATATATGTTAAAGCTAGTTTCAGGTGTCTCTTGATGACTATAATTGTTTTTAAGGTTAAAAAATAAATTTTAGTGGTTTTTTAATCTATTCCTTAACATATTCTTACCAATTCCATATCTTGCCTGTATAAAACATCCTAATGCACACCTACAGGCCCCCAATGACATCATGTTAATGTGTAAAGAGGTGGACATATAATCCAACTACTTATCATTGCTACAAATGAATTTAAATTCCTAAAGGAATCATATAAAATTCATATTCATATAAGGTTTCACCTTTCTCATACCTAGCTCACAATTTATACAAAAAAAATCCCCCTATAGGTGGTTGAATAGGGAACCATAAGTTTTGTATGGAGGGATGGAAGCAACTTGACACTTCGTTAGGACCTTGGCATGATGAAGGATCCATGAAAACTCATATGAAGTTTAAAAATGTCAAAAGGAAGTGTGGAATCATGTTTGAAGGTAGATGATTGAGTTCAGGGAAAGTTTCCCTAAAAGTATAAAATTAGATCTAATAGGTTTTGTGTATACCCTAAAACATGTTTGCATAGGGTTCTAAAGCATCTAGATTGTATGAGATTATTTCCTCTAGTACATAATATACCCATTACAAGTTTTAATGTAATAAAAATATGTAAAGTGAATTATTTGAAACCTTAAACATGCCTAAGAAAACATTGAAATGCTTCACTAGAATTTACAAGCCTGTAGGAGCAAATAACCTTTTGCCACTTTAAGGGAGAAAAATTGAACATTATGATGGATAAAATGATTTTAAAAAATTATATGCGGTCATAAGTTTTGAAATAAAATAATAAAAATATTACAATTCCCTTACAACCCCCATGACTACCCTATCCATACACTGCCCTAAAAAAAAACATCTACAGCCAACATGGAGTTTCAAGCTTGAAAGAGGTTCTTTCTTGCATATATGAATGTTATGTTATGTTCATGTTTTAAAATGATGATTATAATATTTTTCAAGGTTGAAAGCATATTTATGAACAAAATTTATTGTATTTCAAACCTAGGAACACCTACAGGGTCAATAAATATAGGGTTTCTCAGTCCTACAGGCAGGGACGACTAAATTTGTGAGATAGGTGCTTGTAAAGCCATTAGCAGGGGTTGAGATGTGAAGTGAAGAAATAAAATTTATGGAGTTTGAATTTTAAATATTAATTGAGGTTTATAATTTATTTCTAATGTGTAGAACATGCTCAGGTACCCCTCAGGCATGGAAAATGATAAACTACAATAGGGTCTTAAGGGGAGAAGTGACTCAATCAAGGGAAAGGTATTGTTTGAGTTCCAATGGAACATATATGTGAGTGAAAAATTAAATACTCATTATATGACCTTAGATGGTGTTTCAAGGACTTTATAGGCACCATAACCAAATGAATTGGGCTATAGACACCTACACATAATAGGTCTAACAAATAATTTCTCAATTTAGGAGAGGAAAGCCCAGTCTATGGGTCTAAAGAGAATATAAGATAAATATAATGTATGTGAGGTTATAAATTGATCCTCATGTTTTATGGATAGTCTTTACATACTATGAACTACCTCAATTTCAAATCAATGCACACCTATAGGAATCAAAAAACATGTTTCTCACTCAGAATAGGGCTTAGATTCATTCTTGTTACCAAAGTGCTTGCAAAGAGTTTAAAGGGAGGTTGACATGATGTATAATGCCTAAATAATCTTAAAAAGTACCATGATGGTCTCCATAATACCCTAGTCACAAAGGGTAAGCTTACATAGGGTCACAAGACCCTATACATAGTCACATCAAGGTCCAAGTAAGTGAAGACCAAGTGAACCATGGCTTATCTAGGGAAGAGGGAAAATATTACCATAAATATAGGATGTTCATAATATGCTAGGATGTGTCTTTACATGTGAAAGTTTTGGGTATATTTTCTAATATGATCATATACTTTCCCTACTTGGCTAAAGAATAATAGTCCATACAAAAGGCTAGGAAACCTCTTTGCCCAATAGGTGAATATGAAGAATCCATATAATAGAAGTGCTTTGGATGGATTTAAAAGCTTCATGAGCATGAATTTAATATGGTGAGAATTTTGAAACAAAATATAATCATGTTTTTTTCTTGGAGAGGTCACCCATAGGAGGATTTGAGAAAAATGTAGGAAAATAGGGTTTTTGAGGCCTTTTTTTGGCATTTAGAGATGGATGGAAACCTAAATCATGGAATCAGGAAAAACCCTCTAGTAAAAAAGATAATTAGGACCTAATAAAAATCAAAAAATATTCAATTTTCCATGGGGATGAGGGTTGTACCTCTCTATTTTATCACATGATCAGAGGTCAGCCAGTCAAGAAACATCAAGGTTTGGCAAAACAAGCTTTTGAGGTCAAAATGGGAAAAGGTATTGATAGGAACCATAGAAACACTTCATATAATGTGTTGTGAATTGAGACACACCTATATCAACATGATACACCAAGAATTTTAGGTTCAAACACAACATGTTGCTCCATGTTCCTAAGCTTGTAGGCAGACCTATTAAGGCAAGGGTATGCCTTGAGGCCAAACAGGAAGTATCTTTCAATGTTAGCATGAGATGAGATTTATAGTGGATTAAAACATGTGTAGGAGATTTATATATAAGTTTTGAACCTTTTTAAGGTAAATATAATCATCATAAATCACTTTGAGTTCTAATTTGTAGACTTTTTAAGGGTAAGGTTTTAGCATAGACCTCAAAAGCATAATCACCTTCACTTTCAACATGAAATGAGCATGTATAACTATTTGAGTATGTTTTTAGTGTCATTATAGAGGTTAATAAAATATTTTAGGGTGTAGATAAAACACAAATAAGCCACCTTTTGAATCTTACACCCATTTAGACATGTAGGAAGAGAGGAAAGCAAAACAATAGGTCAAGTTGTGATGTTCATATCTCCTTGGAGGTTTTGCATGGGATTACAAGGAATTTGGATATGTTATTAGGGTCCCTAAACACCAATTTTGTGGAATTTTTTTGAAATTTAAATGTGAAAGCTCTATGAACAAATCTTAAGACCCAAAATTGCTCATAAACCCTTCCAAAACCCTTGTAGAGACCTGATTGGGAAAATGAGCTTAGAGAGATATCCAAATGGAATATTTTGGTATTTAAATCTATTGGATAATTTATATTAATCCCTCAGTCTCCCTCACATGTTTTTTTTCTATACGGACTTGTATGGATGGGGGAAAAAATAGGGTTTTCTCACTATTTTATGTGTTTTGCAGGCTATAGGAGGAGTTTGAAAGTGAAATAAATTTTGGGTGCAATATTAATATTTATAATAACTTTTTATGTCAATTTTATTCTATTAAAAAAATTCTAAGTGTTCAAATAATTGCCCTCCTTTCAGCCAGTCAAAATTGGCATAGTGAACACAAGGGTGAGAAGGGTGAAAACTCCAAGTGTACCCCTTTTTAAATAATTTCTAATGATTATAACTAAATGGAGGGCCTTGATAGGTGTCACTCACTCCATCCCATTTATTTTTATGGAAAACTAAAACAAATTTTGAGGACAAGTGTGAGGGGTGACTAAAAATGGAGTTTTTTAGACTACATGTAGTGATGGCTACCTTCCAAGAGTTTCCAAATGAGTAAAACTACCAAAAATTCATGGATATGCATGTATAAATTCCTTCCCTCTCATTTCAATCATCAAAATTATCCCTAGTTAGTTATGGGATGTTTAAATAGGTCTAAATCATGAAGGCAGTCTTCTAAGCCAAGACTAGGATTTTTATGACATTTAGCATAAATTTCGTGACTTGTGCAGACACTTGGTCCTCTTAAAATTGCATGGTTCATCCCATTCCTCATTCTCATGAATTTTTAACCTCTTTTCTTATATTTACAAGTGTCCAAGTGACCGTTGGACTTCCCTTATCTTACTTCTCTCTTAAAGGTTATAAATATTGACTCTTTTGGCTCTTTTGAGTAGTATCCATTGGTTGATGGTGAAACCATAGCCAAATTTTTACTTTAATGACTCTTAAATAAATAAAAATATATTTTTTTCCTACTTACATGGTGTATAATTGGGTGTTATTATAATCTTTTTGGTCTTGTCTAGTGGACGATGATCTTTTCTAACATGTTAGCCTTCATTGTTCACCAAGTGTGCAAAAGAGTGATTGTTACATGTCTTTTTTAGTGTTATTTTCAAGTTTATGAGTGTATTAGAAGTTATATATGATTGTATTCTATCAATGAATAATTCATTGCTATCCTAAGTATCAAATACCTTCTTGAACTTAGTTTATGAAACAATGATGTGACAATGCAACTTGAATTATGAGTTTTATGTGAAAGAAGCCTTGTTTAGCTCTAATTAGTATAAGTTAAATTCATAAGTGGAAATACAATATTTTTTCATCACCTTTTTTAGATTTTTTATTTATTTTCTCAACCCTTTTCATCCAAAATTGATAGGAAAGAAATTACTTCAAAGAATGCATCAAGGGAACTAGCCCTTCTAAAGATTCATCTCAACAAATTGTTACCCACAACAAGAGAGATGTCTCCATTATGACACTTGGATGAGGAGAGATAGGCATATCCTCAAGGGATTAAAACCTAAGTGATAATATTTTTTGGCACACCTGGTGGGAATTTAAGTCCTAGAATATTGTCCAATATTGGTGTTAGTCTTGGCATAGTTACAGCTAAAAGAACATTTACATTCAGTACCTAGCGACTTCACTTAAGTTTTAAAATCCTTGGTTTCTAATAATTCCTAATTTCCATGCCAAATTTTACCACTAGGTCTACTACTAAAGGTATACCCTTTAAGTTTGTGTAATTGCCTCCATATTCTATCAAAAGGTTTAGATTTGTGAATACTCATCCTTATTCAAAAGAGTTAGTGTTTAAAAAGTCCAAGTTATTGTTTAGTTCAAACCCTAATACTCATATTATACATTCCAATATGGCTAGGAACCAACCTTTTGTAGCCTTTACTAGATCATCTCCTTTGAATTTTGGCCACTATGACCAAATTCCAGGAGCAACCCTTAAGAGTGTTCCATCTTTTAGTGGAGAAGGTCTTATTAGTGCCATTGAACACATTAGAAACAAATTAAAAAAATTAATATCCATAATATCATTCAAGAGAATGTGGCTATTATATACACCTAAAATTGGCCATTGATAACCTCTAATCAGGGTTTTAGCTAGTTTTCATCTAAAATGCACAATTTTGCCTAAAAACACTAAAACACACAAAATGATGTGAAACTGATATATTCAAGTGCTAATTTTAGCTAGGGTATCCCTAAATGGGGTAATACAATTTGTGGGCCAACTAACTTTGATCAGTTCATTTTGAGTCAAAATGCCAAATTTGCACTTGTGTGCCCTAGACTGCTCTTTCCTATCGAATATTTTGCACAAGACTCATGCCTTTATTATTTTTTGTTGTCAACATCCTAAATTGGAATACATATCTAATGAATCAGACAGTGACTTCTAATTCTCTTCCAGTCAAATTTGGGACCAATAACAAGGCATTCTGATTAATTTGGGTAATTTGTGCACAATGTGCCTAATCATGTTTAAGACCTAATTAACCCAAATCAAGGCCTAATCAAAAATTTTATGGAAACTTGTTGAATAATTATTTTTGGAAATAAATATGTAATATCTTCATCATCAAGTGACCTCATTTCTTGGGAAGACATCCCTAGGCCATAAATGCCACAAATATCAGGATTCATGCCCTCCATGCCTCTTAATTACCCCTTCTTCCAATGCCGTGATGAGGATAATTACAAACTTAATTTCAAAAATTTAATTAATCCTCAACCACACATATCAATCTTGAGATGGATGTTTGAGGTTGATTCTGATCAAATCCAAAAATCTATAAATAGGAGGCCTCACAACATCATTTCTAAGCTTAATTAGTGTAAAGTTATAATGCAAGATTGGTTCCAAAAGCTTCAAGCAACTAGTGTTATTCAAAATTGATTACAATCCAAGCTAAGCCACAAGCCAAAGGTTCCAATGAGAGATGGAGGTAGCCAAGCTTCCATTTCTAAGGACTTCATGAACACAAGCTGAGCAAACCACCACAACAAGCATTTTCGAGCATCCAAGGAAGGTAAAAGAGTTTTCTTTTGAATTTTAGTTTGTGTTTTATTCATGATTATTAACTAAGCTCTCCTTAGTGTCTATGCCTAGATATGTTATGTTATTAATGTGTTTATTTCACTTTGTCTTCATTTTGGAACTAACATAATACTAACCATCCTCTCTTGAGTCAAATTATTAGATCACATATGGCATGCCCGGTGGGACAAGACGCATCCTACACCTAAATAAGATCCTTTTTCAACTTTAAAAAATTAATTTGAGCTCTTAAAACTCTTGAAAAATAGTTTTCTAACTTTATTTAGCTATTTTTGGTTGCCATAGTTTTTACACAGTAACTGACATCGGCAAAAATACCAACATTAGCTACCTGCTTAACTGACATCAATCAACAAGACCAACATCGGTTAGATCTCGATTGTTCATAACCAAAATTAGTGGTATTGACCGATGTTGGTCACTATGGTTTTTCCAAAAACATAGACTCGAGACCTACTTTTCCAAAGTTTGTTGTTTCAAAATCAAAAGAGCTTCAAAGCTAAGGGACATGCTAATAATTTTACTGAAAGACCAAGCTAGATATTTGCTCAAAACATGTTTAAATTACTTTTACATGCTTTAAAATGAATTAGGAACATTATTTTTGTGCTTAAAGTAACATATAAGGTGCCTAAATAAGTGTTTTTTATCATTAGTTTTCAAAGTTACAATTAAGACCCAGGGGTCAAATGAACATCACCAAATCTTTCCTTTAGGCTTAAAATTGAACACACTTATCATTTTTGTCTTCAATAGTTGTTTGATATAATATTGTTTGGCAAAAAGAGGGGTGTTTTGTATATGTTCTTCCATTTTTCCCCTATAGGGAACCCTTGGAATCAAAAACACCATTCCTATTGTAAGTATCCTAGTCTAAGGCTTAGAAAGAAAGTCATCTAAAGCACTCCCTAAAAACTCATCAAAGTTTGGGTGACCTTGAAAATGACCCTAAAGTCTTTCTAATTTCATGATTTCTTTATTTTTATGCATCTTGGCTTACAAGGGGAACTTCATCACCTCCCATGAATTCTTTAGGAAAGCTTTGACCTAGGGTTTCATCTCCTAGCATTGACATCATTTGGCTCCTTTGGAGTTGCACATAGGATGTAGTGGCACTTTGGACATCACATTACACTAATCAAATAGTAGGATGTAGTAGTTATAAAAAGGACTAGATCTTTTTGCAACAATTCAAGTGATACGGACTTAAAATTTGTGCTTTTTTTTCATTGTTTGGTGTGAAAGTCATTGTGTAATTGATTCCCCTAGATCATTTGAAAAAAAATTAGATTTTAGACAAATCCCCACTTATGAAAGTATTATTGGTGCAAGGTGTACCTCAAGTTCCATGTCACAGTACTATCACTTAAGAGAAGGCAAGGTGTAAAACCCCTACTATATAATGCACATTTACTTTTGGATGAACAATTAAAATCCTCTCAAATGATGTATATTTATGGATTCCAATAGTACCAAGCAACCTTGTCAGTTTAGGATCTAAGGGAGATTAATTAGTTGGTATTGTCCTAGATTAAAGTCTTGTTTTGAGTCAAAACTTGGTGTAAACAAGTAATCCCAAACTAAACACATGGTCCTCATTTTTTATTTTAACAAAGAGGCATTATGATACCCACTTGAGATCATCAATTTGCCTTATTCAAAATTCATCAAAAGCTTAAGATTCATATCATCCACTTTGGTGTAGTTATACTACCCAATTGAGTCTAGACCTTGACCAAAATTGTTTAAGTCCTTCACTTATAATCTAAATTTAGAATTACACCTTTACAAGTTCATAGGGTTGATGTGTTAAGTGGGTTATCCATTTGCACTTAACTTGAGGGAACTTAGATTTAATTTACAATTTGGGTTGAAGGCCATTCAAGACTCATAATCATTGTCTTCACTTGATAAACTTAAGCCATTTTGTGTTAAACACTTCTAGTTTAAGTCTATATACTACAACATTTTGAGTCAAGAAAGGTAGTGTTATGCTATCAAAATTGTGGAAAAATGTCTTTTCCTTAGAGAGTCTTTGAAACAAACTTTTTTATCATACCTTTTTGGTAGTATAGCATCATTACACTACCCAAATCATTTCAAACTTTGTTTCATTGACCCTCTTACATAGAATTCCAAAATTTGTTCCTGCGTATTTAGAGCAATCCAAGTGTAGTTTTGATCCCTTGTCTAAAGTACAGTTGTATTATTCACTTTTATCTATCCTATTTATCAAAGGAACCAAGTTTTATACCATTATTTATGAGAAAAGAAACTATTGCTAAAGTGCCTTTTGTTTCATACCTTATACCTAGTTGACCAAGTTCATGTCCAAGAATCAAATACCTAGTGTTTATTATAAGTGTTTCAAATGCGTTAGATTAAAAATTTCATCTATTTTTTAAATTTTAGATCTTTCAACACCATTTGGCCAAGCGTCCTAGCATTTGCTTTGTTTGAGTTTAGATTTTGATGCCACATTTAGCCAAAATACCTAGTAACTTTTAAATTCTTAGATTAGACTGATTTAAAACACTTCGACCTTAGAGTTTGGCATTTTGTATTTTTGGTCCATTTACTTGATTACCTTTGTGTGAACCGTGAAATGTTAGATACTTTATGCTAGCTTATTTCCTCATAAATATTTGCATAAACCTTTTGATCTTTTTGACAAATCTAGACAAAGTTGAAGGTATCATTTGTTTTAAATTCTGTCATTTTTAGAGTTTGTAGAACTCTTTAACTTTTTATTCTAAAACATTGACTATGGATCCCAACATGTATTCCTACACTCATAGTGGACTCATGTACAATCTAGGGATTAGTAATGTAGTTATGTAATAATAAATGGTGCAAGACCCCTATGTGGATAACATTACTTATGATATGAATTCTTATCCCTCTTATAATACTCAATCAAGGGCACAAAGCCAAGATTTATTAGATAACTATTTGGTTAACACACAACCTTAAACAAAATAGGACTAAGAACAAACCATGCAATACTTAGCTACAATACCCATGGTGTATGAGCTATTTCTTCAACAGTCATATTCTACTAATTTGGCTTCCACATATGATCCATTTTTATTTGAGAGACATTTGTTAAAGAACAAAGATGAGATTTGGGTTAGGGCCATAGAGGTAGGGGCTAAGTTTCCAGCAGACTTCCCCCATGAAAATTTACCAAGTCTAGTAAGAGTAACCCAAAATATCATTTAAGATCAATAAGCTTCTTCTATCAAACATATGGCTCTAGTCCAAACAATGTAGCAAGACCCCAATATATCCAATCAAGGCAAAAACATCATGGAAGATTCCTTTAACCAAATGGAAATAGCATACCAAACCTACCTAAATTTAGCATGTGATTTCAATCAAATGAACATGGTGATTAAGCCCCTCATTGACCTAGTACTTTTAATAAGAGTGTTGATGGAATTAACTAGACAAGATAATTTGAGTTCTGACCCATTTGTAAAAAACACTTTGATAGATAACTTGATACATATGCTAGTTATTAAAGAAGTATCTTCAGATTCTACACTAAATAGTGAGCCAAATGTAGTAGACAATATGTAAATAGTGTCTAATCTTGATCAAAGTGGTACTAACACACAAATAACTAGCTAATAATGTGTGCCTATAGTTAATCCCATGAGTAGATCATCATACCAAGCAATAAGATTTTCTACACCCTAGCCTCAACCAACCACTTCCTCAAGTGTACAACCTATAGGATTAAATAATCAAACAATGACTAATATTACACCTCAATGATATAATGTGATGAATCCTACTCCCCATCAACAAGTAGTGAGTTGTATTCCACAACAGCAAACATAATCTAGTGTATCAATGTAACAGAGCATGAATACATTACCACCTCAATCAGGGGCAACTACTGTACCACCTCGCTAGGTAATGATGAACATACCTCTTCAGTCATAGACTAATATGCCAATTTAAAACCATGTAATGACTAATCAATAGCACATAAATATTGGTCAGTAATAGATGCCAAATTTGTAACATATTTTTACTTCTTCACAAGGATGTGTGCAATAAAGAGGTCCCCATGTTTCTCAAGTACCTACTAGACAACCATTGGTTCAAAATGTGCCACAAATCTAGAGATAGAGTCTTGGTCCATAAGTTCCCATTCAAAATAAAGGTTTGAATAGTTGGTAGCATGTCCCTTTTCAACCATAGTAGGCATAGTATAGTTATATCCCTTCATCCCAACCATAAAATCCCCTAAGTCAAACCTTTATTGTCAACCCAAACTAGAACATCATGCAGCCAAATGTGTAATTTCAAGTACATCCCAATCTGCATATGCATATTCCTGGTCCATTCCCCAACCAATCCAATGTACCCCAATAGGTATCTCCATTATACCCTAGTCAAAATGTTCCACTTGTGACCTCCCAACAATATATCCAAACCCAAATTCTCCCTCAAACCAATATCCCTTCCAGTTTCCTATCCTAAGAATTGCAACATATGAAGGATGCAATTATTGTTATTCAGGTGGGGGAGCAAACTAAAAATTTTAAATTGGATGACATATGTTTCTATCTATTCAATATGGAGTATTTGAAGATACCATTTCCTCTAGGATACGAACCACCCAAATTTGATAAGTATAAAGGGAAAGGTGACCCTAAGGCCCATTTGACCAAATTCTTTGTCGCATGTCAACTAGTGGCATATAATGACATATACCTTTTACTATTGTTTCCAAGGAGCCTAGATAGACAAGCCTTGGAGTGGTTTTTAAATTTTTCCAAGAATTTAGTTTCAGACTTTGATGATCTTTTTGATAAATTTGTGTAGCACTTTTCCTATAATCTTGAGCATGAGATTTCATTAGTGGACCTGACATAAGCAAATCAAAAAGCTAGGGAAAGTTTTTCAAGTTATTTACAACAATAGAGAGCCCTTGTAACCCATTTGACCCATATTTTACTAGATAAACAATTAGCTATTGTGTTTACTAAAAATTTGTATAGTGAGATAGCCTATCATCTGGAACTGCAATGTGCACATATGTTCAAAGAGATCATTGATAAAAGTTTATTGATCAAGCAAGTGCTCATCAATAAAAAGGTCATCAATCTTAATTAAACTAATCAAAATAAAGTTATCAATCATCAAAATGACCAACATCCCATCCAAGTGCAAGCATCATAACTAGCACAGGCTAATAATCATGAAAGGCTGAAGCAATTCAACTGAAATAGGAATGTTGAGAGAAATAGAGTAACTAAATCTCATCATGTCTAAACTATGCAAACATCATCTATACCACTTTTTTATCTTACTCTTACCTAGCAACCTCTCCAACCAATGTTTTAGTGTAACAACCAAGACCTACACAACAAATATAGCAGTCTTTACCATTACAAACCCCTCATCCTAGAAGAACCATCCCTACACATCATGTCTTTAGTGACCTAAGAGAACCTTTTGAGTCTGTATTTTGAAATCTTGTTATTTCAAATCTGATTATTTGGCCCATTTCAAAACATTATCTATAAGGTGTTCCTTACCCTGATTAGTATTGTGAAAATGAATTTTATGACTATCATCGAGTTAATGGGCATAATCTATGAAGATGTGTCTAAATGAATCATTGAATCAAGAATATGTTGGAGAATGGGTAGATAAAAGTGGATAATTTTGCTTCCACTTCCAATCAAACTCTTGGGATCTATCAAAACCTCTTTCCCTAACATAACAATCAATAGCAGTAGAATAATCACTAACAACAATGGCTAGTGCAACAGCAAAATTAACAGTATCAAAATCAAAGGCTGAACCAATAGAACCAACAAAATTAGTAGAAAAATCCACAACAACAAAACAATGGATAAAACCAAGGTCAAAATGGTAACAACCAACAAACCTACCATGTAGTTGTACATGACTACAATAGGGTTGTAGGTCATATTGTAGGGGGTAGCATTAATACCATCTCCATTAATCCTAGACCAAGCACTAATCAACCTAGACCATTGCTAAACAATAATATTTAGCCAAATCACATGGATAATCCTTCTTTGACCTGGAAGTGCATACATACAAACTAGAAAACTAGGACTTCCCCTTTTGGATATTACAGTGACAAATCATTCTTACCACGTGACCACATGCAAGTGTACTGGCAACTGAGACTTATCCTATCTGATCCCACACCATTTCCAACATTGGTTATTAATAATGGTCTAGTATTTAATCTTGATCATGCAATCACAACTCAGAGGTCTAAGATTACTATCCGAGGCCCATAACCATCCACCACTTTTCCTATCATCCAACCATCCATTTAGCCTCAAAATAAACCATTCACTACTGACCAAGACAAGAATTTTAATATTGTGGACCAATTTCAAAAGACTCCAGCATAGATTTCTATTTTAGATTTTTTGTGGACATCAATAGTCCATAAGAACATCTTGAATGATATTTTTATGCCATCCACTATTGCTAGTGACATATCCCCTAATAACTTTCAAGCTTTGGTTGGATACCTAGCTCCAGCCCAACAAGTCATTATTTAATCAAAGCGATATGGCTTCCCTTGGCCCACTCCATAATAACCCATTATACATAGAAATTTGTATCAAATGGCATAAATTAAAACATGTCCTTATCAACAATGGATCTAGCCTTAACATAGTGTCTCTCAAACTCATTAAGCTTTGTGGGTACACAATGATAGATCTCCAACTAGAAACAATAACTATCAAAGTCTATGATAATCATGAAAGAGAATCACAAGGCACCATCAATTTGCTAGTTATCATTGGGCCTTTGACCCATGATATACTTTTCCATGTGTTGGATCTTGAGTTATCATACAATATGCTTCTAGGTAGGCCTTGGTTACATGAGATTTGTGTAGTCCCATCAACACTAAACCAATGTATCAAGTTTTCCCACTCAAGGATAGAGGTGATTATTTTAGGAGATTTACACATGTATGAACACTGCAAGCATCTTGAGGTTGAGTTTTAAAGCTATAATTATTAGTATGGTATGAATCCCAATTCTAAGCCTTCCAATCAAGATAAAGGAAAATCTATATTTATTGATCCTTCACTAGATAATTACATAGATCCTAATACCTTGGATTCCCTTACCCACATGTCGCCTCATGAAGCTTCTAATCATTTCACCATTTCAAATAATGGACTGGGAAAATATGTGACTCATGATACATTTCATATTACCGATCTTCATTAGAATTCAAAAACCTTCGGGTAACCTAAGGACATCCTACATATGCATTGGCAATGAAAGGATAAAGATAAGGGACCTGTCACATTTGTACCAGCATTTGGCTTAGGACCTAACCCTCTTAAAGGGAACAAATCATGGTTATATAATGATGACCAAGCTAATTGTTATAAAAATACAAAGTATCTTATTCCTAATAGGATCATGGAGTGTCATAATTATGAAGGAAGAGGCCTCAGATTGAATCAATAAAGAACCATTGAGTTAATTTCCATTACTAAGTATGAAAGACCTTATGGACTTGGATTTAAACTACCTGGAATTGATCCCACATATTTTATTCAAACTCTATCACCAGTGACTAATGATGATGATGATGATGATGATGATGTTGATAATGAAGCAGAGTCTGATCATAGCCTTACCTTTGATAACCTAGTTAAAACCCACCTATTTGATAACAATGCCATTTGTACCCTTACCCAAGCCATTCATCACAATCCATTACCATTATATTATCCCCAATTGATAAATTGGGACCAACAATAATCCAGTCTATCGATTGATGAGTTTCAGAATGATGAGGCATTCTATGATTTCTTAGGCCTTAGAGATAATGTTCCTTTGGGAGATCATAAATCAGGATTCTCAATCACATTGGATCCTGTAGCCTATTTTGGAGATTGAGTAAACACCCTTGGCCAAAAAAAAATAAGTAAAAAATTGAGGTCCCAACGTGAAAACCTCTTTGAGGTACTTTTTGACTAGGGAAAAAGTAAAGATAAAGGCCAATCTAGTAGTGAAAACTTGTTTCAAGCACCATTAGATGGGAGTGTTCATTTTTCTTCAAATTTAGACTAGGAGACCATCAATGTTGAACTTGCATATGAATTTGAGTTCAATTTTGAGTAACAATAAGTATTTGATTAAATTTTCCAATAATTTACAACTATTTTTGTTACATGGCCAAATCTCCCATTAGGAGACTCAGATTCATCATGCCTAGGAGAAGTTGAAGAGCAAGTCCTAACAAAGGACCTTGACATAGTCCAATAGTTTAAGTCATTGCCTACTATCCTAGAAGATGGTTTGACCCTCCTAGTCAAAGATACAATAGAGGTAAACATCGAGGCTCTATCAGACCTGAAATGGATAAAATTGGGTGCATCCCTCACTAAGAAGGAACACAACATTTTTACAGCTCTATTAAGAGAGTTTGCCGATATATTTGCATGAGCCTATTCTGACATGTCAGGATTAGACCCCACCTTGGTTTTGTACCACCTTATGTTAATCTTGATGCCAAATTGGTAAAATAAAAGCTACGTAAGATGCATCCTCACATTTTTATATTAGTAAAGAAAGAGTTGAAAAAACTCTTAGAAGCATGATGTATCTAATCCATTGACTACTCTGAATGGATATCTAATGTTATACCTGTTAGTAAAAATCTTGAAAGAATCAAAAAATTTACTAATTTTTATGACATCAACAAAGCTTGTCCTAAAGATAATTTTCCATTGCCTAATATCAACATGATCATTGACTCCGTGGTAGGTTACGAAATACTTTCACCAATGGATGGCTTCTCAGGATACAATCAGATCAAAATAGCACTAGAAGATCAACATAAAATAGCATTCACCACTCCATAGGGAATATTTTGTTATCAAGTGATGTCATTTTGCCTTAAGAACATGGGAGCTACATATCAAATAGCCATGACTATCATATTACATGATATGATGCATGATATAATTGAAGACTATGTCGATGACATATTAGGACAATCCAAGACTAGAGCCAACCATCCATCAATGATGCATAAGATATTTGAAAGACTATGAGAGTATAAAGTCAAACTAAATCCAAAAAATATGTGTTTGGCATAACTTTAGGCAAATTAATGGGCTTCATCATGTCTCGTAGAGGTATTGAAATCGATCTAGCTAAAGTCCATGCTATAACTAAGATGCTACCATTAACCAATTTGAAATAAATTCATAGTTTTTGGGGTAAGATCCAGTCCATCTGATGCTTCATCTCTTAGTTAGCAGAAAAGTGTCATCCATTTATGCACCTTTTGAAAAAAAGAGCTGCATTTCATTGGGATGATCACTGCTAAATAGCTTTTCAATAACTCAAATATTATCTTGTCAATTCACCTATTTTATTACCTCCTTTGTCAAGAAAGCCATTCTTTTTATACCTATCAGCTACCAATTATGCTTTCAAGGCACTCTTGGCTCAACATGATGACAATGGAAAGGAGCATGCTATTTAATACCTAAGTCATACCTTGGTTACATATGAACATAACTATACACCTATTGAAAAAGCTTATCTAGTCATGGTTTTCACAGCTCAAAAACTGCATCATTACATGTTGAATAATAAAACCATGGTCATTTCAAAAGTATATCTGTTCAAGTATCTACTATCTAAAATAGCTTTGCAAGGTAGAATGGCTAAAGGAATCATGCTTATTAATGAGTTTGACATAGAGTATGTCAATCAAAAATTAATCAAAGGACAATTTCTTGTAGATCAACTTGTTGAAGAACCCCTCATAGACACACAGCCACTCAAATTTCTATTTTTTGATGAATCCATCATGACCATTATTGATACACCCCTTAAGGAGTAGCCTTGGAAGTTTTATTTTGATGGTTCATTCATTACACATGAATCAGGGGTAGGCATATTATTTATTACACCATAGGGGGATCTAATCCCTAAATCATTTAGAATAAGCTTTCCTTATACAAATAACATGGCTAAGTATGAAGCACTTGTTGTAGGACTTCAACAAGCAATGTATTGGAATATATCTCATCTTCAAGTTTATGGTGATTCTCAGTTAAATAGCAATCAGGTCACATATCATTTTTAGACCAAAGATGACAAGTTGGTTCCATATAAAGCCATGGTTAACACTCTTAAAAAGCAAATTGCCAACATTCAGTTTGAGCATATACCAAGGGATAATAATATAACTGCAGATGCCATGGTTACTATTAGCTCTCTAATTCAACAAATAGATCAAGCTAAAGAGTATCAATTCCTCATCAATAATTTGTTAGCACCAGCTCATGAACCTTTAATCATTGTCATGATTTATGATATTATTGGTCCTAATTCTATCTAGTACTCAGACCTTTACAACTACCTTCATGACCAAGTTCTACCACCTAACATATCTTGAAAACAAACCAAAGCCTTCATTCATCATTCCACTCATTATAATTTACTTATATCCACTCTTTATTGTCATAGTTCTGATGGAACTCTGATTTGTTGTTTAACTTTGATAGAGTCTACATTAGCGTTAAGAGAAGTTCACGAAGGAGTATGTGTAACTCATTCTATTGGGATAGTCTTATCCAAAAATCTCTTGCATATTGGTTATTATTAGCCCATAATGGGCGTAGATACCACTGCATATGTAAATAAATGTGGTAAATGTCAATGGTATGTTAATTTGATTCATGCCCTAGCAAAAACTCTAAAATCAATGTTAATACCATGGCCATTTTCTAAATGGGTACTTGACCTCATTTGGAAGATTAACCCCACTTCATCTAATGGCCATAAACATATCCTTATCGCCACTAAATATTTCACTAAGTGGGTTGAAGCTATACCCCTCACTTACATGACTAGATAGTAAATTTCCTAATTCATCTTCAACCACCTCATCTATCACTACAGTATTCCCTCTAACATTATATTTGATAATGGAGGATCATTCAAGAATAAATATGTAGACTAGTTATGTACCAAATACAAAATCACACAACACTTTTCTATAGCATATTACCCTCAAGGTAATGGCCATGCTGAGGCATCCAACAAAACCATTGTCAACATTCTCAAAAATATTGTCAATGATGTCAATCATGATTGGCACCTCCAAATATTCCCTACCCTTTAGGCATACCATACTAATCATCATACCCCTATAGGAGCCACTCCATAATAACTTGTTTATGGTATTGAAGCCATCCTTCCCATTGAGATTGAATTGCCTTCACTATGCATCTCTTTCAAGCATGTCCTAGATGATCATGACTATCAAATAGATCACCTACAAGAGCTAGATCTACTTGATGAAAAACACATAGCCATGCTTAATAATCTTCAAGCATATTAGAATTGGCTCAAAGGCCACTATAATCAGCATGTGAAGTATAGAACATTTAAACATGTTGATCTTGTTCTTAAAGAAAACTAAAATAATACCATGGCCAAGAAGAAACATAAAGGAAAATTCAAACCAAACTAAATAGGGCCTTTCATCATCACTACAGATTATGGATCAAGAGCATACAAGCTTGCCACACTAGACGGTGATGAACTTCCAGGACCAATGAATATTATTCATCTCAAGCAGTATGATTCTTGAATGTTAAGGTGTATTATTTTTAAGGACCTTTTTAGTTATACCATTTTATCACTATTCTTATTTATACACATACCACCCTTATCCTCTTTCTTGTATTTACTTTCCATTTTTGACCTATTGACCTAGCATGTTCTAAAGCCTAGCCCATTTGACCTTGGTTTTTGTCATTCATTACATAGTTCCAACATCAAGGTATCTAATCAGTTCATCAATTAGTTTAAGTGTTTTACATAGAGAGCATATCTTGGGATAGTGTGATAGAATTTTTAGCAGTTGCATCCTTCATTTGTTAGTCCTTTATTACCACCAGTCTTGCTACTAATTATAACCACATTTGGGAAAATTGGTGCCATTGATCTATTCCATTGTATCCTAGTTATAACCACCTATGGGTAAACTAGGGTCAATACTAAGCCTTAATATACCATCTTGCCACTTCCTATACCATACTATGTCTTTTTACCAATTGTGCCTATTTTGTTTAAATTGGTTGCCACACTAGTCGAATTATTTCACTAAAATGGTGGAACTACAATGACTTGAGGTCCTACTCTGGGACTATGTAGGTAGCACTCAATACTTGTTGAGGTCAGCTTAGTCACCCCTTTTACCGACACTCTCACCATTTTGTGAGCAATCTAAGCCATGCTCTCACCATTTTCTGAGCAACCTAAGCCATGATCTCACCATTTTCTGAGCAACCTCAATTTGAATGCTCTCACCATTTTTTGAGCTTGAACCATTTAGTGTCTCATCATTATTTTGAGTTGAAATACTTCAAACAATTCCAAAAACATTTCAAAAAATTGTTAGAAAAGAACAAAAACATTGACCACTTCTTTTCCTTAAGGATTTTGGGAACCCTTACTAAGTTACAAACAAATCACTTGTCATTTAGTTTCCCCATCCTTTTTGGCCTTTTCTCTCACACACTTTCCATTTTTCAAGACCATTACTCTTCTTATCTTACGTCCATTCAAATTTTTTTTGTCAGTTATCACATTCTTCCCATTCCCTGGGAGAACTACATTTGGCTTAAAGTTTTATCTTAGATATTACATCTATTTGCCTAGTGCATATGGAGATAGCTCAGCCATCCCTTTCCTTTTCTTCTGTTCCCCCACTTTGTTCATTTGTTAAGTTGTCACCTATTTTCTAGGGGCAATGTTTGTAGGGTTTTTATTGCATTGTTTGTTTATTTATTTCTACTTATGTTATTTGTTTGTCTACCTATTTGTTTGATTTCATCACTATTACCTTGATTCAATTTATGTGTGTTCATTGGGTGATTCCTTGCCCAAACTGATACTTGAATCCATCATTATTCATATGTTTACATTGTCATCATGGTTTCTATCATTGCTACATTACTTTAAATTGAGAATTAGATTATGGGCGTTAGTCCTCATGCATATTTTAGCCAAGTCTTTATGGTGTTCTATTATAAATCCTACCATCACATGCTATAAAAAATCTCATCTTCTATAATTTTATTTAATAATGGTGGAATATATTCAGTAATGACATCCTGATTCACTCCCAATAATATCCCAAACAGAGTAATCAATCATGAAAGAATTTTGACCTTTATTAGTTCAGATGAGCATCTCCCTACTAGTAGGTTGTTCTAATTCATCATTACCTTTTATGTTAAGTTATCATCATCCTCAACCAATTTTATCATGTTTTTCATAATCTGAGTCCAATGATTATAACCTCCTATGGGAAAATCATTGCACACTGTCCCACTTGCATTTCTCAATGATTATACTCGCCTTTGAGAAAATCATTATGTTATCATCATTTTAATTTTTTTGCCTATATAGGGAAATGTTGTTATCTTATTTTTCTATCCTAACTAGAACTCCATCTTCTTAATGATTATAATTGCCTTTAGGCAAATCATTGTGTTATCATACCACATTGCCACTATTGAGGTACAATGATTATAACTACCTTTGGGCAAACCATTGTGCACTATCCCACTTGCATTCTCAATGATTTTGACTACTTTTTCAATATCATTGTGTTTTCACCCCATCATCTTTCATTTATTTATTCCCCTTGTTTTGCTTCTTTCTTTTCGAGGGACCATTTGCTGACCTCTTTGTGCCAACCATTCCCTCCAGGGGGAATCATACAGTTAGTTTATCATCATTGTAGTTATAGACATACAAGACCTTTTCAGTATTTCAGAAGATGTTACTATGCTTACAACTTGCAACATCTTCCCAAATAGGGGCAAACTATAAACACCTAAAATTGGCCATTGATAACTCCAATCAGGCTCTTGGGTAGTTTCCATTTAAAACACATAATTTGGCCTAAAAATACTAAAACACACAAAATAATGTGAAACTAATATATTCAAGTGCCAATTTTGGCCAGGGTAGCCCTAAATGAGGTAATGCAATTAATGGGCTAGCTAACTTTGATTAGTTTATTTTGAGTCAAAATGCCAAATTTGCACCTACATGCCCTAGACTGCTCTTTTCTATCAAATATTTTATACAAAACTCGTGCCTTTGTTATTTATTATTGGCAACATCCTAAATGAGAATACACATCTGATAGTGACTTTTAATTCTAATCTAGTCAAATTTAGGACCAAGAACAAGGCAATCTGATCAATTTGGGTAATTTGTGCATAATGTGCCTAATCATGTTTAAGAGCTAATTAACCCAAATCAAGGCCTAATCAAAAATTCCATGGAAACTTGTTGAATACTTTTTTTTAGAAATGAATATGGAATATTTGCATCATCAAGTGACCTCATTTCTTGGTAAGACATCCATAGGCCATAAATGCCATAAATATCATGATTCATGCCCTTCATGCCTCTCAATTACCCCTTCTTCCAATGCCATGATGAGGATAATTACAAACTTATTTCCAAAAATTGAATTAATCCTCAACCACATATCTCAATCTTGAAATGGATGGTTAAGGTTGATTCTGATCAAATCCAAAAATCTATAAATAGGAGGCCTCACAACATCATTTCTAAGCTTAATTAGTGCAAAGCTATAATGTAGGATTGGTTCCAAACGTTTCAAGCAACTAGTGTTATAATGCCAAAAGCCACAAGCCAAAGATGCCAAGGAGAGATGGAGGTAGCCAAGCTTCCATTGCTAAGGACTTCATGAGCACAAGCCGAGCAAGCCACCATAACAATAATTTTGGAGCATCCAAGGAAGGTAAAAGAGTTTTTTTTTGTATTTTAGTTGTGTGTTTCATTCATGATTGTTAACCAAGCTCTCCCTAGTGTCTAGGCCTAGAGATGTTATGCTATTAGTGTGTTTATTTCACTTTGTCTTTAGTTTGAAACTAACACAATACTAACCATCCTTTCTTGAGTCAAATTCCTAGATCACAGCTATTAGGTTGTTGGCATTGTATTTCAAATGGAAAGCTTTAGATTGGTATGGGACTCTACCTAACAAATCTATTTGTTCATGGGATGAACTAGGAGATTTATTAATGAAGATGTTTGGAGAGAAAAGTGATCATCTATCACTAACTAAGCAATTGACCATTATCAAGAGGGCACCACCAAAGTTTATGAAATATTTTAGTACTATATTTCAAAAAACATGGGATAGGATCCCATCCCTTGTAAAACCTACTCCAAACTATGCTTTCTTGTGCTATCTAAAAGCATTGAATAGTGATGTAGCCATGATGATCCAATCCATGGATGGGAATACTCTCCCCATTGCTTATGAGATACATCAATGCTGAGAATTATCTTATTTAAGAAGGGAACCTTTCTCTTAAGCCACCATTTCCATTGTTCCCTGATTTGTAGCCTCCTACTCAAGTTGCATTAACTAACTTAGCTCCTTTTCCTAGTCATGAAAAGTCTATCATTGCTCCCATAAATGAGAATCATGAAGTCAAGAGTTTTCTCAAAAGTGTCACTAATGAATTGGTTTCCCTCAAAAGGAAACAATATCAAATTTATAGACTGTATCAGCCTTATAATTAGTTTGGATAAGGAAATAGACATTTTCAAGGTAATACTCAAAGACAAGGTCAAATCACTCAAGTTAGACCTTACCAAAGTTAAAATATTAATGATGCTTCTTCTTCCAAATCTCTTGTTCCCACTCAAACAATTTTTTTCAAAAATATCCATGTCATCCCTCATATGACCAAAATCAAGGTCAAGTTGCATATGCCAATGAAATTCCTAGTCAAGACATGACAATGCAAGGAAATCAAACATCTCAAGTTCCCACTTTTGAGATGCCAATGCAAAATGGAATGAAAATTAGGATGGAAAGTGGAAAAATATAATCTAATTATACTTTGATAAATCATTTGGAGGAAGAGTTTTGTGCCATCAATCATTTGGGAAATTCAAACAATGTGAATACTAGTGTGGCTTCTAACACTAGGTCTAAGAAGAGGGCTATTGAGGAGACACAAGTGGCTAATAAAAGACCTATTTTGACTATTAAAACATATCCAATGGTGTATGGGTCTAACTCAGATCCTAAAGTGTAAAAAAATTAGATTTTCTATAATGTAAGGCATGCTCCTACACATCCACCTCCACAAGCTACACCACAAAGTACTAGTGCTTCCAAAGAACCTTCCAAGGTGAGCAATCCTTCTATCCATGTTGTGGACTAGATGAAGAAGTTGTATATGAATATTTCACTATTGGATTCACTAACAATACCTAGATAGAAGGGCATGCTTCAAAAATAATTACAAGGACTTGGTAAGTAAGTTGGACCAGCTAGGAGTGAGAATGTTATCTTGGTGAAAGGGACTCAGTCCATTGATGGACAAGTAAAGAAGATTGATAAAACTCCTCCCTTATACCTATATCTAATAAATGGTGATTTATTAATTCATAATTTCATCATATATAGTGGGGTTAGTACTTTAGTTATGCCCAAGTATATAATGGATAAACTAGGCCTCAAGTATGAGCTAATGGCTAAAGGAGTTTTACAATTGGATGGATCACCAGAAAAGACCTTGGAAGTATTCAAGGATTTAAACTTGATTTTATATGATTGTCCTACTTTTTCCATTCCTCATGATTTGGTTTTGGTATATTTGTCTCCATACTTTGCTCTTTGTTTGTCAAGAGAGTTTACAACTAAGATAGGTGGATACTTGGTAGCCAATTGGACCTATATGGTTTTTAGGACAAAGTATGATATTAAGGCGAATATTAAATCATAACATATCCATCATAATCACTTGGAGCCCTAAATTTCTAAAGTGAAAAATTTCAATTATGCCATTATTGATGAGGAGGAGCTTCACATAAACCGATCTCCAATATTTTCTCTTGAAGGAGTTTCCCATTTATACTTAGATCAATGGGGAGATGAACATTATGAGCATGATCCTTACAAATTGATAGAAGAGGTTGGTCTTAGGTTGTATTTTATGCATTAGGAGGAATGTTTCATGAAAATTTTGATGAAGCCAAGTGAGGACATGGATGGTTTATGGCAGCTTTTCTTTGATGGATCAAGAAGCAAGATTGGGGCAGGTGGTGGAGCAATGTTGGTTTCTCTTTCCAAATAAAAGTACTATTCCACTTTCAAATTTAAATTATTTTATACTTAAAATGTGGTATAATATTAATCCCTCATTCATGGCCTTGAGTGGGCTAGGAAAATATTTGTGAAAGAGTTACAAGTGTATAGTGATAGTGAGTTGATTGTGAATCAAGTAAGAGGCCAAAATATGACTAAGAACTCTTTGCTTAAGTCCTATAAGCATAGAGTATGGATTATTGTGGAGGATTTTCAAGCTTTAAAAATCATATATATCCAAAGATAAGACAATAAACATGTTGATTGGTTGGAATAAATTGTAACTCAATTTTATGTTCTAAAGGGGATAGGAGAGGATAAGAACCAGCCACATCTCAAGGTGATTGTAAAGCCCTCTATACTGGATAATGTCACTAATTGGAAAGTTTTTGATAGTGACCAACAAATAGAACTTCTTCTACAAGAGGAGGCTGAGTTTTCTTCCAAGAATCAATCAAATCTACAGCAACAATTTGGAGGGTAGATTGTACAATTGAAGTCAAACAAGCTCCCTAAAGACCTAGTCACACTTGAGAGTATTTTTAATGATGATGACTAGTTGAATAAAGAAAAGGTAAGCATATCTACTAAGAAATAAAATTATGAGAAATTAAAAATATTAAAGGATATGTTTCTTTCACTTGGGAAGGTATTTACTAGTGAGGAGAAGCATGCTTTCATTGATTTACACAAGGATTTTTTTGATGTCTTTGCATGGGAATATAGTGATTTGAAGGGCTTTGATCCAAACCTAGCTCAACATACTATAGATATAGATTAGAATGATAAGCCTATCAATAAAATTCCAAGGCCAATAAATCCTAAGATTGAGCCTTTCATGAAGAAAGAGCTTACTAAGTTAATTGAGTCCAAAATCATCTTTCCTATTAAGCATTCATCTTAGTTGGCAAACTTAGTCCCTGTTAGGAAGAAGAATGGAGAAATCAAGTTGTGTGTTGATTTTATGGAATTTAATAGAGTTTCCCTGAAGTACCATTATCCCCTTACTTCCATGGAACAAATTTTTCAATTTGTGGTAGATAGTGAAAAGTTTTCTCTCCTTGATGGGTATTCCGAGTATAATCAGATTTTGGTGAAAGAAAGTGATCAATATAAGATAGTCTTTACTACTAAATGGGGTACATATGCTTAGAGTAAAATTAATTTTGAATTGTCTAATTTTGGAGCTACATTTCAACATGCAATGGCTATGGATTTTCAAGGTCTAATAAATGACATTGTGTTGGTGTATCTTGATGGTGTCATAGTTTTATCTAAGGAAGCAAGGGATCACTTAAATCACCTTAGGTAGATTTTTGAGAGATTTAGAGATTTTGGAATATCTCTTAACCCAAATAAGTGTGTGTTTTTTATCCATGAAGGAAAAAAATTAGGACACATTGTCTTCAAGAAGGGCTTATCCATAGATCCTAAAAGGGTGAGTGCAATCTTGGCATTGGCTTTGCCCAAACACAAAAAAGGTTTGCAAAGCTTCTTTGGGAAAATTAATTTCATAATGAGGTTCATACTTTATTTTGATAATTTAGCCAATCCTCTAACCTCTATGCTAAGGAAGGATGAAATGTTCAATTGGACTAAAAGAAGGAAGGAATGTTTTGAAGAGATTAAAGAAGCCATTACACAAGCTCAAACTCTTACAAGTCCTAATTTCTCAAAGGGTTTAAACTTATATACATTTATAAATGAGGGACAATCTCTACCATGCTTACTCAATCAAATGAATAAAACTTGGAGTAGCCTATTTCCTTCTTTAGTCAAGGTTTGGAGGGTTATGAGGTAAGATGCACCTATGTTAAGAAGCAAATACTTTCAATTGTTATAAGTCTAAAGAAGTTTAAGCATATGCTATCTAAAAATAAGATTCACATTTGGTACCTCATCCTAGTGTCAAAGAATTCCCTTTGAGCATAGATTTGAATGAGAAAAGGGCTAGTTGGATCACAAAACTGATGGATTATGATGTAAAAATCAAGGCAACCAAGCTAGTGAAAGGGAAGTAGTTATGGGAGCATCTTACTTCAGATTTGAAAGAATAAAAGGAGTTTGTTTTAGCACTTCAAAATGACCCTATGATAGTTTCATATTAATCAATGAGGATTTAGACACAAGATATGATCCATTTTCTCCAAACCGGTGAGTGTCCATAAGTCCTTGATAGAGCTAGAAGAAGGTACTTTAGATTGTTATCCATTCCTTATGTACTTGTTAATAGAGAATTGTTTAGGAAGGACTTATTAGGTGTGTTTAATCAGATTAGATTGAGAAAATTTTATTTGAGTTTCATGATCGACTAGTTAGTGGTCACTTTGCTCTAAGAACCACAACTATTAAGATTATGAGGGCTAGTTACTTTTTTCCTAGCTTGTTCAAAGACACCCATGCATAAGTGTCAAAAGTGTTCTCTCTTTGATGGTAAAAAAAATATTGTTATCTTGCCTCTTCATCCAATTCAGGTTGATCAACCCTTTATGCAATGGGGTTTGGATTTCATAGGTATAATCAATCCACCTTATAGTAATGGTCATGAGTGGGTGTTGACTGCTACAAATTAACTTACAAGGTGGGTAGAGGTTGTTTCTCTCAAGGAAGAAAATGAAAGTTTAGTTATATACTTTTATGAAGGCAAAGTGACAAGGTTTGGAGCTCCTTCAATAATAATTTTAGATAATTCATTAGCTTTCCTTAGGATGAAGACAAGTGAATGGGATTTGAAACATGACATCTATCTTAGTACGTCCTCCAACAACTATCCATAATGTAATGGACTAGATGAGTCCACCAACAAGAATATAATTAGGATCATAAAGAGAACAATGGAGGATAACCAAAGGACTTCGAATTCCAAGTTAAAGATAGCTCTTTGGGCTGATAGGATCCCCCAAAAAGAGCCATTGGAAACTCACCATACACACTTGTTTATGGTAGAGAAGCTAGACTACCTATTTCAATTGAGTTACCAGCCTTGGATCTCACTTATCAGCTATAAATGATGGAAAATGAAAGCATGGAAGTTAAGTTGTGTGAGTTGATAGAACTTGAGGAGACAAGAGATCTAGCTATGTAAACCATGAGAGCTCACCAAGATCAAACAAAGAGATACTTTGATAAAAAGGCCATGCTAAGGAGTTTAAAAGAGGGAGACATTATCTTAAAGTTGGATGAAGATAGGGCTAAGCCTAGAAGACACACAAAGTTTGATTCTTTGTGGAGTTACCCTTATGTTATCACCCAATGCAAGAAACACAATACCTTCCAAATCTCAAAGTTATATGGAGAGGAGCTTCATATCCTAGTCAATGGGATACATCTCAAAGATGGTTACTAAGGTTTTCCTCTTTCCTTATACATAGTTTATTATTTTCCTTATATTCCCTAAGTGTTTATGCACATGTGTGAGTTGGTTTTGTGTCTTGCTTTGTCTTGTGTTTATTTGGTGTGGTGTGTTTATTTTTGTGTGTTTTAGTCAATTCATTACTATTTTTATTCAATAATTCATTGAATCCCTTGGCCCTTGATAGTATAAGGATACTAGTCCTTAGTATAGCAGGCATACTACCCCTATGAGTCGCCAATTTATTGACCAAATTTGACTTTAAAGTCAAATTAGGGCACCCCTATGTAAAAAATTAGTTTTATATATGTTTTTTTGGCATAATATATTGGCATAAGGTGTTTCATAGGTATTTTAATGTTATTTAATGATATATTGGTCTTAGTCATAAGTTTCATTAGCCAACATGTCCTTTTGAGTCATTTAGGGGTCAAAAAGGTGTATTTAATGATTTGTATGGGTTTCTTGGGAAATGTGAAGGTTTAAAAATATGATTTCATGTCCCATGTGTCCTTATAATTATTAACCAACTACCAGTAATTGAAAGATGGTATGTTGTTTAGAAAAAAAGTAGTTTTCTTAAAGAAAAGGAAGAGTTTCACACTTGTACAACCTCTTTGGGAATTGTGCCACTTGTAAAAATTTTAAATATGAATTTTAAGCTTCCCAAAACTCATTTCCACACTTTAATTTATCTGAAAGTGTGTTTTTATTCCCAAAACCATTCTACTCCATTTTGGCTTTCCTAGACATGCAAAAATGACTTTTAGGTTTTTGTTTGGTACATCCAACAAGAAGGGTTTAAAGTAAGACTATTTTTGGAGATGGTATTAAACTATATTCATCCATTTTTCATATAATTATTACAAATATTGATAAAATTTTCTTTATGAACCATCGCTAACAAGTTGACTATATAAATATGTTACTTATTTCATGCACCCTATAGGCTTTGCTCAATTGTGATAAAATATATATGAACCAATTGATGATATTTTATAAAGATTATTTTCAATTCCTTATAATATGGTATCCATTCTTTTTTTCAAGTTTCATAATGTTTGGATGAGTAATTTAGTTCATGTTGTAAGAGGGTGTCACCAGGTGCAGTTCCAGCTGAAGTGCTTCTAGTTTGTTGAGTGTGTTCTCCTATAGAGGTCTCATACATCTCTATTTAATAATTTCATAGGTAATTTGACCACCTCATTCCATTTTTTTATTTCACCATGTCATCTCTTGGGTTTTTTGTAAGCTTGTTTTCCTCCATTGCTAGCTCTTTGCCCAACTTCACTTGCAGTCGCCTATATGAGCTTATTCAACTTGTGCATGGAGTTGTAATTAGTGTATTATAATTTTACAAGGCATAAAAAATTTCATAAGGTTCATCTATATGCTTTTAAAAGTTGAAATTGTAGTCATAAGCTCATCCATCATACTACCTTAGTCATGAGATGTCCATGTTTATTGTATTCAATATATATGTAGGTGTTTTCCATGTTGGGAAATATGTGTTGAAGATTTTTGTAGGTGTTTCTTGATTAAAAGCATGTTTTGAAGGTTTACCAATGAATTTTAATGGTTTTGGAAGCTATTACTTAACATATTCTTGCTAATTCCATATCCTACCTACATAGAACATCTTAATGCACACCTACAGGCCCTTGATAATGTCATGTTAATGTGTAGAGAGGTGGGCATGTACTCCAACTACTTATAATTACAAAATATTAATTTGCATGACTAAGGTAAGCATAAAAAGTCCACATTCATATAAGGTTTCACCTTGCTCATACCTAGCTCATTATTTATGCACCAAAAATGCACCTATAGGTGGTTAAACAGGGAACCATAACTTTTGTATGGAGGGATGAAAGTAGATTGACACTTATTTAGGAAATTAGAATGATTAAGGATCCATTACAACTCATATAAAGTGTAAAAATGTCAAAAGTAAGTTTGGAATCATGTTTGAAGATAGATGACTGAGTTTAGGGAAGGTTTCCCTAAAAGTACAAAATAGAGATCTAATAGATTTTGTGTATATCCCACAACATGTTTGCATAGGGTTACAAAGAATATATATTGTATGAACTTCTTGCCTCTATTATATACTATACCCTTTCCAATTTTTAATATCATACAATGAGGTAAAGTGCATTATTTGATACCTTAAACATGCCTAAGAAAACACTAAAATGCTTCACTAAAATTTACAGGCCTATAGGAGCAAATAAACTTTTGCCACTTTAAGGGAGAAAAATTGAAAATTATGAAGGATAAGATGATTTCAAAAAATAATATGAGGTCAAATGGTTTGAAATAAACAATAAAAATATTATAATGTTCCCTTACAACCCCCATGACTACCATGTCCATACACTGCCCTAAAAAGATGCATCTACAACCAACATGGAGTTTCAAGCTTGAAAGAGGTTCTTTATTACATATATGAATGTTAGGTTACGTTCATGGTTTAAAAGGATTATTATAATCTTTATCAAGGTCCCAATCATATTTATGAGAAAAATTTATTGTCTTTCAAACCTAGGAGCGCCTACAGGGGTTAATAAATATAGGGTTCTCATTCCTACAAGCAAAGAGGACTAAATTTATGAGAAATGTGCTTATAAAGCCATTATCAGGGGTTGAGATGTGAATTAAACAATAAAATTTATGTATTTTATATTTAAATGCTTAATTTAGGTTTATAATTTGTTTTTAATGCCTAGAACATGCGTAGGTACCCCTCAGGCATGTAAAATGATGACCTACAACAAGGTCTGAAGGGGAGAAGTGTCTCAATCAAGGGAAAGCTAATGTTTGAGCTCCAATGGAACATATAGGTGATTTAAAAATTACATACTCATTGTATGACCTTAGATGGTTTTTCAAGGACTTTATAGGCACCATGACCAAATGAATTGGGCCATAGACACTTACACACAATAGGTCTAACAAATAGTTTCTCAATCTAGGAGGGGAAAGCCCAGTCTATGGGTCCAAAGAGCATATAAAAAAAATATAAGGTATGATAGGTTATCATTTTATCCTCATGTTTTATGGATAATATTTACATACTATGAACTACCTCAATTGCAAATTAATGCACACCTACAGGAATCAAAAAACATGTTTCTCACTCAAAATAGGGCAAAGATTCAATCTTGTTACCAAATTTCTTGAAAAGATGTTAAGGGGAGATTGAAATGATTTATAATGCCTAAATAATCTTCAAAAATACCATGATTATCTCCATAATCCCATGGTCATAAAGGATAAGTTTACACAAGGACCCAGGACCCTATACACAGTCACAACATGGTCCAACTAAGTGAAGGCCAAGTGAAACATGGCTTGTCTAGGGAAGAGGGAAAGGATGACCATAAATTTATGATGTTAATAATAGGCCAAGATGTTTCTTTATATTCCAAAAAAAATTCTAATATGATCATATGCTTTCCCCACTTGGCTAAAGAACAACAGTTTGTATAAAAGGATAGGAAACCTCTTTACCCAATAGGTGAATATGAAGAATCCATATAAGAGAAGTGTTTTGGATGGATTTAAAACCTCCATGAGCATGAATTTAATATGGGTAGAATTTTTAAACAACATATAAGCATGGTTATATCTTAGAGAGGTCACCCATAGGAGGATTTGAGAAAAAATACATGAAAATAGGGTTTTTGAGGCCTTTTTTTGGGTATTTAGAGATGGTTGGACACCTAAATAATGAAATTAGGAAAAACCATATAGAATAAATAATTATTATGACATAATAAAACTGAAAAAATATTCAATTTTCCATGGGGATGAGGGTTATACCTCTTTATTTTATCTCAGAGGTTAGCCAGTCAAGAAACATCAAGGTTTGGCAAAACAAGATTTTGAGGTCAAAATGGGAAAAGGTATTGATAGGAACCATAGAAACACTTCAAGAAGGTGTTTTGAATTGAGATACAAATATATCAATGTGATATACCAAGCATTTTAGGTTCAAACACAACATGTTGCTCCATGCCCCTAAGCTTGTAGGCAGACAAGGGTATGTCTTGAGGCCAAACAAGAAGTATCTTTCAATTTTAGCATGTGAGGAGATTTATAGTGTATTTAAAAATGTTTATTAGATGTATATATAATTTTTTTAACCTTTTTTAGGTAAATAAAATCATCATAAATCACTTTGAGTTATAAGTTGCAGACTTGCTTAAGGGCAAGGTTTTGACATAGACCTCAAAAGCATAATCACCTTCACTTTCAACATGAAATGAGCATTTCTAACTATTGGAGTATGTTTTTAGGGTCAATAAAAATGTTAATAAACTCTTTTATGGTAGAGAAAACACAAATAAGCCACCTTTTGGATCTTATACCCATTCAAACATGTAGGAAAAGAGGAAAGGAGAATGATAGTTCAAGTTGTGATGATCATATCTCCTTAGAGGTTTTTCATGGGAATATAAGGCATTTGGAGATGTTATCATGGTCCCTAAATAACAATTTTTTGTCATGTTTTTGAAATTTTAACATGTAAGCTTTATGAACAAAGCTTAAGACCCAAAATTGCTCATAAACCCTTCCAAAACCCTTGCAGAGGCCTAATTGGGAAAATGAGCTTGGAGAGATATCCAAATGGAATAGTTTAAAATTTAAGATGTTATAAGGGCCCCTAAACACCAATTTTGTGGCATTTTTTTGAAATTTTAATGTGCAAGCTTTATGAACAAAGCTTAAGACCCAAAACTACTCATAAACCCTTCCAAAACCCTTGCAAAGACCTAATTGGGAAAATGAGCTTGGAGAGATATCCAAATGGGATATTTTTTAAGTGAAGTATATTTTATCATGAAGAGGACTCCCTTAGTCTCCTTCACATTCTTTTTGTCTACATGGACTTGTATGGATGGGGGAAAAAATAGGTTTTTTCTCACTTTTTTGTGTGATTTTTAGGCTACAAGAGGATTTTAAAATTTAAATTAATTTTAGATGGAATATTAAGACTTATAATAACTCCATATGTCCATTTTATTCCAATAAAAAACTTATAAGTGTTCAAACAATTGCCTTCTTTTTAGCCAGTCAAAACTGGCATAGTGAACACAAGGGTGAGAAGGGTGAAAACTCCAAGTGTACCCATTTTTAAAGAATTATTAATGCCTATAAGGCCATGGAGGGACTTAACAGGTGTCACTCACTCCATTTAATTTATTTTTATGGAAAATTAAAGAAAATTTTGAGGCCAAGTGTGAGGGGTGATTGAAAATAGAGTTTTTTAGACTGCAGGTAGTGATGGCTACCTTCCAGGAGTTTCTAAATAATAGTACTACCACCAATGCATAGAGATGAATTTATAAATTCATTCCCTCTAATTCCAATCATCATACCTATTCCTAGTTAGTTACGGTATGTTTAAATAGGTCCAAATCATGAAGGCAATTTTCTAAGCCAAGACTAAGAGTTTTATGACATTTTGCATAAATTTCATGAGTTGTGTGCACACTTAGTCCTCCTAAGATTTCATGATTCATCCCA
Source organism: Torreya grandis (assembly GCA_037957365.1). NCBI lineage: Eukaryota > Viridiplantae > Streptophyta > Pinopsida > Cupressales > Taxaceae > Torreya > Torreya grandis. The sequence continues at coordinate 4,733,721 of JARHVA010000241.1, read as the reverse complement.
TGCCTATTTATTATGCATTTTTAACCTCTTTTCATAAATTTATAATTGTCCAAGTGGCCTTTGAACTTCCCTTGGCTTACTTCTCTCTCAAAGGCTATAAATATTGACTCTTTTGGCTCTTTTGAGCAGCCCCATTGGTTGATGGTCAAACCCTAGCCAAATTTGTAATTGAATGAATCTTGAATAAATAAACAATTTATTTTTCTTACTGGCATATTGTGCAATTGGGTGTTATTACAATCTTGTTGGTCTTGTCTAATGGAAGATGATCTTTTCTAGCATGTTATCCTTGATTGTTCACCAAGTGTGAAGAAATGTGATTGTTACAGGTCTTTTTTAGTGTTATTTTCAAGTTTAAGAGTGTATTAGAAGTGATATATGACTATATTCTCTCAAATAATCATTAATTTCTCTTGTAAGTATCAAATACCTTCTTGAACCTAGCTTATGAAACACTGATGTGACAATGCAACTTGAATCGTGAGTTTTATGTGAAAGAAGCCTTGTTTATCTCTAAGTAATATAAGTTAATTTCATATGGGTAAATATAATATTGGTGCATCACCCTTTTTTATCTTTCTTAGTTATTTTCTTAACCCTTTTCATCCAAAATTGATAGGCAAGAAAGTACTTCAAAGAATGCATCAAGGGAACTAGCCCTTCTAGAGATTCATCTTAACAAATTGTTACCCACAATAAGAGAGATGTATCCATTATGCCACTTGGATGAGGAAATATAGGCATATCCTTAAGGGGTGAAAACATAAGTGACAATACTAATGAGATCATATTTGTAACTCCAAATAGTTTTGTATGCATTAGTATTTCATACAAAGGTTTACTAAATGATCAAAACCTAAGGGAAGTGATGGAGAGTCCTAACTCTAGGCACTAGCCAACCAATGTATCCACTTGTTAGATTTAATAAAATTAAATTTAACCCTAAACATTACTTACAAAATAATATAATCTAGTAGCTAGGTGAGATCAAGATTTGTCAAGGGAGAGATTTCTACCACATATGCAAATCAATCTGACATTAACACACTATATCATAATCATAAAATCTAAAAATAGTCACTTATTTATCTCATGAGGTTACATAGATAAAATTTGGTAGAGTCTATTCATGCCCAAGAGAGGGATTTTGAATCTATTTTCAAAGCTTAAAATCTTGTATTTATACAAAAAAATGGATGAGAGAGAGAAGGAACTAAGTAGATAGAAAACATTGAACGAGGTCTAACTGATCTTGATGGATTAGTATTCTTAAGGATGTTGAGTCATGGTCTTATCCATAAGGAGAAAACTCTATAAAATAATTTAATTCTCATTATCTTTATCCATTTACCTAGTGTCTTCTTGTAACTCCATGATATCATCTAATGATTTGCTGACAAGGATCATGTCTTAGAATTGGCAAAATGTCACGTCTAATGTGGGTGGCCAAATATATTTGATCATTAAAAAGTGACCCTAATGATAGGTGAGACACTTATCTATGATCACTTTTATGTCTATATTTATTCTAACTCAAACTTTGGTCCATTCTATGGACTAAAAACCAATATTAGACCATTGGTTTTCACACAGTCATAACATTCATGAAAACTTACAAACTATTTGGCCTTACTTCACAAACACTAGTCTCTATATTATGTCTAAGTGACTTATTTTTCCCATATGGAGCTCTGTTAGCAATGATTGGTCTCATTGGTTTCATCTGGATCATATCCGAGCTCTGGATCTTTTATATTTACATGCTTGAGTCAAAAATTATCCCATCGATTTCCATCAAAACTGTCTAGGTTTGCCTTTGTTTGATTGGTCATCAAAAATTGACTTATCCCATTTCATTTTGCCCAATTGTCTTTATTATTATTGGTCCCATTGATTTTTTTAATCTTTTAACCCATCTCTCTCTATTGATCACCTTTTTATGATTGAATGCATGTCATTGATCTGTATGGTCCCATTAACCTATTAGTCACCACTCATCATTGGATATTTTATAAGATTAAACATGGACCATTGATTTAGCTCAAACCCATACCTTAGTGAATGTGCACCATTGTATCCCAACTCTATGAACCCACACCGTTAGATCATATCTAACTTACATCTCTTTAAGGGTTTTAACCTGGGGACTTTTTGACTTGTTTGACTCCAACATAGATCATTGATTTCATGTGTTAGTATGCAAGCTCCCACAAACCATCAAATCTAGACCAACTTGAAACCTTTTAAGGACCTTTGAACCTAAATGGTTACTTTATGAAGATTGAATTTTATAGATGCATGAATGTCTTATTAACTTCTTAATTTCATGCATGTTGTTAGATCTTTGCTTAGATTAAATGTAGACCATCGATCTTGAACCCATCTGAATACAAATGGATAATTTCCATGGCTTGAAATTTTTCATTTACATGAATGTATTTGATGTCTGCAAGATCATCACTGCATATTTGAAAACCAATGGTCATATTTTATGCTTGAATTTGACATTTTTGAGGCTATCTTGGACTTTTTGAAATCAAATGGCTATTTTTTATATCCTAAAATTAATGTTTGGGTAACTATCTACATCAAAAATTATGTGGGTTATTTTCGTCAAACCTTTTACTAGACATTTTTTTTAGGGCACCTTCCTAGAAAAAGACCCTTTGGAAACCTTGAACTAGACCATTTTCTCAAGAAATGACCCTTCAATAAAATTATATACAGCACTTTACTATAGAAAGATCTTTAGGGATTTATCTGCAACACTATCTGTTTAAACAAAATACCCTTCAAAAAAATGAATAGGATCATTTCCTTAAAAAATGACCTTTCAGGACTTTTGAAAATAGACCACTTTCCTATAGAATGACTCTTTGGAATTTCTGTTTGGTTCACTTTCTTGAGAAAAAACCCTTTGATAATATGTTTTAGCCACTTTACTTGAAAAATATATCCTTCAAAAAAAGTGTTTGGGACACTTTGATTGACAAAAATACCCTTTGGGATTTTTGTATCAAACCACTTTCCTATCGAAAAGACCCTATAGGAAAAATGTTTAGACAATTTTATCGAAAGAAATGACCCTTAGGCTTTTACTGTGTATAATTTATCCAAAATAAATAGGTCTTAGAGGAGATTGTTGCAGAACAATTTCTATAAAATAAATAGGTCTTCATCTTTTTCTTCAAACATTTTATCCAAAAAAATTCATGCCTTTGAAAACTGTCTCATATAATTTATTTAAAAGAATTCAACACTTAGCCAAAAATGGGTCCTAAAAGAATTTAGCTTAGCAAAATAAAAGTTTCAAAGAATTAACACTTAGTCAAATAAAAGATCTGAAATAATTTAGCTTATCAATTAAATATGAAAGAATTCCCAAGTAAAGACAGCTAAAAAGGTTTCGTACTTAGCTTTTCCAAGGTTACTAAGCCCTTCTAAACCTTGAACTTGAATTGTTGCTTAATCCTTGAAGGCCTGAAAGAACTATGAAAATATAAATATTATGTAGACCTATTCCATGACCTTAAATTTCTTGGTTTCACCATGAATCCTACTCATATTGAATTATTATACCACTCTTCAATCAAGATCTTGCTCCTTCTACTAAACTCTTAGACTAGGCACATTTTTGGTATCTAGACAAAATTTGGTTAATGATAACAGATCAAAGTTTGAAATTTTCAATGGATAGAACTTTGGTATATGTAAATGTAGATGGAGGATTACCTCTATCAAAAGGACCTCTATGCTCCATTCGAAGAAAAATTAAAGCAACCAGTGGGTACGATAGATGAGGCTTGGGAGTTACTTGACAAGAAATCACTTAGGACCATCTGGTTATGCCTTTCATCTTTGTTTACATTTAATATATCATAAGAGAAGACCACAAAAGGTCTCATGAAAGTATTAGAGAAATTATATGAGAAATCCTCTACTTATAATAAAGTATTTTTAATGAAAAAGTTATTTAATATGAAGATGTTTGAAAATGGTTCAGTTGTTGATCATTTGAATGAATTTAATATGATTTTGAGTATGCTGAACTCTATACAAATTGAATTTGATGATAAAAACAAGGATCTACTTATTTTGTGTTCCTTACCAAAGAGTTAGAACAACCTAGTAATGGCTATGAGCAACTCAGTCTCTAACAATGCCAAGTTGAAGTTTGAGGATGTCATAGGAGTAATCCTTAGTGAGGAAATGTGATGGAAAAGCTCTAGAGAGACTTCAAATTTAGGTGATGCTTTAGGGTGGAGATTAGAGGAAGATAAAAGTATAGAGGAAAAAGAAAGCAAGTAAAGTCAAATGGTCCTAGAAGGTCAAAATCAAAGAGTAGGTTGGCATGTTGGTATTGTGGAAAGCTAGGACTATAAGAAGGATTGTTAGTCTCTTAAATACAAGAACAAAAATTAGGAAGACATGAAGGAGGTGAATGTGATAGCATGTAATGTTTGTCAGGATGCATTAATTCTCTCTATAGATAATATTGTTGAGTCTTGGGTTTTAGATTTAGGGGCTTCATTTCATGCTACACCACATATGCATTATTTTATTGATTATGTTCAAAGGAATTTTGGACATGTTTATCTTGGTGATGATGAGCCTTGTAGCATAGTAGGAAAATTAAGTGTTTACATCAAGATGCATAATGGGAACACTTAGTTACTGAAAGATGTTAGGCATGTGCCCAAGTTGAGACAAAATTTGGCATCTAGAGGACAGCTAAGAAATAAAGGTTGTATGGTGACATTTACAACAAAGTTTTAAAAAGTGACCAAGGGTGCTCTTGTGGTAGTAATGGGTAATAAGGTTGGTACCCTGTATTTATCAAGTAGTGCTAACTATTGTAATTTAGTTGTTATAGATGTAGATACAACTTTGTGTCACAATAGGATTGGTCACATAAGCCAAAAGGGCATGCAAATTTTCAAGGATAGGTTGCCTAGATTGAAAGGGTCTGATTTAGCTTTTTATGAAGACTGTGTGTATAAAAAATAGAAAAGGGTAAATTTTTTTAAGGTTGGACCTACAAGGAAGGATAATAAGTTGGAGTTGGTTCATTCAGATGTATGGGGGCTAGCTCAAGTATCTTTTATTGGTGGTTAATCTTATTATGTCACTTTTATTGATGATACAACTAGAATAGTTTAGGTGTATGGCATTAAGATAAAATGTGATGTGTTTGATACTTTTAAAGATGGAAAGCCTTAGTTGAGAATGAAATAGGTCTCAATTTAAAGTGTCGTAGGTTAGATAATGATGGGAAATATTATAGCAATGAATTTTTTGATTACTATTCTAAGAATGAAATTCACAAAAGGAGGATAGTTCCAAGAACTCTATAGTAGAATGGAGTGTCAGAAAGTATGAATAGGACTATCATGGAGCATGCTAGGAGCATGAGGTTGCAGGTAGGTCATCCCCTTTAGTTTTGGGCAGAAGCAGTAAATATGACTATATATCCTATCAATAGAGGACCTTCATCTACCTTAGATGGAGGCATACCTAAGGAAGCTTGGTCTAGTAATAAGGTTGATTATTCCTTTCTTAGAGTATTTGGTTGTGAAAATTTTGTTCATATTGATAATGATGATAAGACCAAGTTAGAGGCTAAGTCTAGAAAATGTAATTTTACTGCTTATGGTGAGGATGACTTTGGTTTTTGGATTTAGATTCTTAAGGATAAGAAAATATTTTGATATAGGGATGTAATCTTTAATGAAAAAGTCATGTATAAGTATTAGTTGTAGGATCAAAAATAAGAATCCAAAAAATAATACATAATGTTAGAGGACATTACAGATGATAAAGTGTCCAAGCAACTAGTTCGGGCACTTACTCCACAAGAAACCCAAACTCTTGTCGTGAGAAGGTCTTCTAAGGTAAGAAGGTAACCTAAATTTTTTTTTCCATCTCTTAATTATTTATTACTCACTGACAATAGATATCTATAGTGATTTAAAGAAGTAATGCAAGTAGATGTCAGGAAGAACTAGGAGCAAGTAATGGATGAGGAGCATCAATCTTTCATGGAAAATTAGACTTTGGATTTGGTAAACCCACATGAATGTAAGAGAGCATTACAGAACAAGTGGGTGTCAAAAATTAAAGAGGATGATAGAGGAAAGAAAAAGTCACAAGGCCCAGTTGGTGGTAAAGGCATTTGTACATAAGAAGAGAATTGATTTCAATGAGATTTTTTCCCCAGTGGTAAAGATGACTTCTATTGGGACTATTCTTGGGATAGTGGTAGTAGAAGACTTGCACTTAGATTAGTTAGATGTGAATACTACATCCATTCATGGTGATTTGGAGGAGGACTTATATATAGAGTAGCCACAGGGATATGAGGTCACAGGGAAGAAGAACATGGTGTGTAAATTGAAGAAGAGCTTGAATGGCCTGAAACAAGATCCATAATAGTGGTATAATATTTTTTTATGATGGAATAGGAATAATTTAGGTGTCATTCATACCATTACATATATATCAATAAGTTTGATGATGGTGATTACATTATCCTATGTTTGTATGTGGATGACATATTGGTTGCAGGCAAGAACATGCAAAAAATAAAGGCACTCAAAGAAAAACTTAGTAATTCCTTTGCTATGAAAGATTTGGGAGTTAAAAAACAAATCCTTGGTATCAAAATAACTCAGGATAGGAAGGAGCAAAATCTAAATTTATCCTAGGAAGAGTACATTAAGAAGGTCTTGGAGAAGTTTAGTATGCCAGATGTTAAACTGGTTGGGACTCCTTTGACAGGCCATTTTAAGTTATCAAAGGAGTAGTATCCCAAAATAAAGGAGGAGAGAATCTAGATGTCACATGTACCTTACTTATTAGTAGTTGGTAGCTTGATGTATGTCATGGTGTGCATTAGGCCAGATATTGCCCATGTAGTGGGAGCAGTAAGTAGGTACATGAGTGATCTAGGTAGAAAACACTATAAGGTAGTGAAGTGGATTCTTCAGTATTTAAGAGGGACCATGGGGATAATTTTAAGCTACAATGGATTGGACACCACTTTACATGGTTATGTAGATTCATACATGGTTAGATATTTAGATAGAAAGAGGATCACATTAGGATATGTGTTTACTAAAATTGACATAGTAGTGAGTTGGAATTCATGACTACAAAAACTTGTGTATTTTTTAACCAGAGGCTAAGAATGTTGTTTTTATAGAGGCAAGCAAAGATATGATTTTGTTAAAATAGTTGATTGAAGAGTTAGTGCATAAGCAAGAGGAAGGGAAGCTATATAGTGATAGTCAGAGTGTTATACATCTAGTAAATAACTATGCTTTCCACTCTACGATGAAGCATATATAGTGTATATACCATTTCATTAGGATACATTTGGGAGAAGAAAAGTTGAAGCTAGAGAAGATTCATACTAGTCAAAATCTTGCAGACATGATGAGCAAGGTGGTCACAAGGGAGAACTTGAAGTTATGTTCAATTTTAATTGGACTTCACAGATGATAATGAAGGGTTGAGAAACCTACTTAGAGGAAATCAGTCTCCAAGTGGGAGATTTTTATGTTGTGGAACCTATTTCGAAATTATAATGTATTTCAAATACTATACATTTAAAACGTATTATAAACTCTTTATGTATTCTTGCTAGCCCCTGATAAATGGGGGTTCAGAGGTAGTATCCCTCAAAAAAAAATTGGACCCCCTTAATGGGAAATCATTATGGGTTGACTTAGCCCATGGTTTTAGCACCCATTGTTTTGTAAAATTATGATTTTTACCTATTGATGTATTATAGATGGATGGAAAATTGGTAATACATCAGATGATGAACTAGGTTTCAGAAGGAAAAATAGAGTGTGTGAATTTAGGAGCGAATGATGAGACCATAAAATGGCTCATTTTATCCATGAGATAACATAATTTTTTCTTGAATAAGAATTAGATCTAAGTGTAATTTATGAACTTATGATTTATTTAGAATGAAATAGAGAACTATATCTTAGTTATTTCTTTATAGATCATTGTCTTGTTTGTGTGTTGATTCAAGTTACTAAATCTTTGGAAAAATCTATTAATATGTGTATATACAACCCATAATAAGCTATATTAAACTTGATCATGAAGACCCAACCAAATATCAGCTTTGATGTAAACTACAGGCACTCTGAGCATAGCTATAAACTCACCCAAACTAGCTATGGACTCATTCAATTCATATCTACAGACTCGGCCAGTAATTCTACATCTATGTAGTTCATTGATTTAAGACTAGTTTGAAGCATCAAATTTCAAGGGAATCATCATAGTCATCAATAGTTTGAAGAATCTAATTTGAAGAATCTATGGACTCTGCAAGTTTGAAATCTATGAACTCTACAGGTCTAAAATCTATGGACTTTACATTTCTAGAATATATGAACTATGCAAGCATATCTACAGACTATGTAGGCCTATATACAGACTGTGTATGCCTATCTTTAGACTCTTTTCTTAGTCCCTTCAAGTTTATTTCTATCTATTTTGGCATGACATATTTCTTATATATATTTCCATATATAAGCTTTCCTTGTATAGTTGCATCTAAATTTAGGTTTGTATAATTTCATTCCATAAATAATTCTCTTCATATTTCATGAAGATTGAGCTTATGTTGTAAATAGATAATAACGTCTCTCTCCATATTTTGTGAAAGATTGAGATAAGCTAGAATATCTATGTTGTGACATTTTTTTCCATATTCGGAGTAGAATATCTAGGGTTGTTACTCATGAATGAGGAGTTGGTTGGAAGCATGAAATTATAAATGCAACCTTCCACATCATTGTAATCAATCTTTATCAATACTAAATTTTGAATTATGTGATAGAAAATCCAACGTTCTGACTAAAATCCTCTTTTGAGGGATGAGTTTGCCACTCATTCCAAAGAAAATGGATCAATATATTTAAATCAATTCCTTTATTATATAATTATGTTTTTGAATTATTATCATTTAATTTTCATGTAAACATTTATTTTTTGTAAAGTTTATTGTGAATCTGTAGGTGTTTTGTTTATTTTCAATTCAGTAATTTACTTTATTGCCAGTGCAATTTAATTTTTGAAAGTGTGCTTTAATTTTTGCAAGTGTGATTTCCATTCTGGTAAGTGTGGTGTGATTTACTTTTTTCAAAGTGTAGTATGATTTACTTTCCTACAAGTTTATATTTTATTGTTGCTATATATCTTCATGCCTCTAATGTAGATAGCCTTGAGCACTAGCCCTAGTTTGAATGACATCAACTAGAAGGTTTATTAAATGATAAATTGATGACTCATCATTTTTAATGCCATTGTTGGGGAACCATAATTTTATTAGAGGATCAAATTTATTGAAGGAAATCATATCCAACTGAAACTAGATGTGTATGCTTCAAGATAACATCATTTGGTGATATCAAATAGACTTATTGGAATTAGAAGCATTGATAGGAGCCTTCGTTTGGAAAATCTGTAAAGAAGATATTTAGTTAAACAATTAGATTTATTTCTATTATGTGCAATTAGATTTAGAAATTTATTTTTTGCAAATAGATTTAGATTTTTAATTTCTACAATTTAGATTTATAAATTTTAATGTAAACCCCCCCCCCATGTCATACTAACACTGTTGTGTAGGAAATAACAACTATTAACATCATAAAAAAGGATTTAAACATTGATGCAGATTGGAGGAAAAAAATGATGATCAACAATAGCATCAAAGATGGAGAAAACCTGCCAAATTTTTGTAGTTGCTCACAAAGAGGAATTTAGAATTTATGTCCTTATAGCTAATGTGCTTATTGAAGAATTAATCTACCTAATTGAGGATTGATCTACCTTCTAAAATAGTTGAGATTAATTATATAGAGGATGAAGCACATTTGCACTTTTTATAAAACTATCAACAAAGGATCATGCAATTTCCAAGAAAAGGAAGCTCATGTATTCAAATTAATTTTGGGCATGCCAAAGTGTCTGAAAAAAATTGTTTGATTTTTAAAAAGAAAGAAGAGAAAGTCATTAATCTTTGTTGAAAAGATTGATAAAAATGGTCTATAATAGAGTTCATGTACTTGCTAATGAGAGACACCTAAACTAAAATAATGTTAGGTAATTACTCTTTTGACTCATGCAGATATGGGATGAATGCATACATCAAGAATTGTATGCAAATAAATCACCATGAATAGAGTTATAGTGGATTTCATGTGGGTCAATAGATTTAACAAGTCAAAAATAATAAAATCTACATGCAAAGCAAATCACACCAGAAGTGAATTAGAGTTTTGATGGAAGAAAAGCAACATTGGTTTGCATGATTATTGGAATGGATCGTGCAATAGATTTGGCATCCAAATTCTACATAGAAACATAAATGCATGCCAAAATTCAAGGTAATCACTAATTTTCTTGAACAAATCATTACCTTTTAGCATGAATGGTTGTTGGGGTTGTTGCTCATACATTAAAAAAAACTACAATTTCTATTTTCTCTTTGATTTATTACTAAGTTGGTGTAGAAGTTTTTGAAATTATTTTCAAACTATAATAATGACATCTTATAGGAATTATAAATATATTTGACTTGCATGCAAAGTGGTAATGTTTTCTACGCATAGCTACAACCTCAGACATATAGAAAATTTATTTAATTTGGTCTCCAAGCTAGTTGTTTATTTCATTTTCTATTTTTAACTATTAGTTTGCATGGATAGTAAAGTTTGGATCATTATAAAAAAATGACGATGATAGTTTCCAACAAAGACTAGATTATATAAGATAGTTTTTGATAAGGGTGTGAACTTTTAGATTATGTTAACCATGCAATTGATTGGAGTATGTTAACATGAAATCATGAAATTAATCATTCTCTTTTGAGTGCATTAAACAGATAGTATTAACAATTTATAGGAGTTGCAACATAGCAAAAAGATTTCATCTTTTTCTTCAATGTTAAGGGATTTTATGAGCAGAAAGAAAAGGTAAATTGGTCCTAGCTTTGAGGGGCTCTACCCTTTATTCCACTAAAAGTTTCCTTCCCTTGACCCCTATTTCTTTCTTTTTCTAATATAGAAGAAAATGATAAAGATTTTATGTTGCTAATTCCTCACTGATATTTTATAGCTAGATTTTGAGAATGCCAAATAAAGATAAATACAAAAAATTTGTGGTCAAAAGGAGAAGCTTGAACATTTTATTTGAAGTTTAAGAAAATAATGATGAATAAATAGGAATGTATTTCAAATACTGGATGGATTGAAGTGATTGAAAATTTTATATCAATAATAAGGCTGAGGCTAAGGTATTGACATTAGCATTATAACAGAGACCTTGATCCAATCCTTAATTATTGAGACTAAGAAAGACCTTTGTCTAATATAGTAGCAGCAGTAAGGATATCTTACAATACAATCTTATATATGAATAATATTTAGGTATTTTTCTTGTACTCTATTTTATTTTTAGTTTGGTATTTTCATATCATTTCTTCATCAGCTACTATGCATACAAATCATAGGTCATTGTATATTCCTTTCATCTATGCATTATCATTTAAGGTATGTTAGATTTTATAAAATTAATTACTGTTCTTAGCTAAAGATTTTTAAAGATCTATCATCATAGTTAGATTTTCCTACTCACCATGTAAACAAAAAAAATTGATGACATTTATTTTTATTCCATTCCATCCATTAGCCAAACCTATATCCACCAGTCATAATAATAGAACATATCTACGGGAGTACTTATTTCCATCATAAAATTCCATTAAAAATAATACTAATTTATGAACCATCAATCACTCCTAAGTAGGCTAAAATACATTCCTTCATGTATATTTAAATGTTCCTCCTATTCTTCATATTATTGGCATTTATAACTATTTGATGTTGCTAATACTATGTTGGTCTGGAAAGTTTTTGTGACTTTACATTCTTGTAGGATAATTTCTTGAAGATAGATCAATAAGAAGTTTTCAAGGTAGAATAGAGGAACACACATTTGCTTCATCACAAGAGTGAATTCTCTCACAGGGTTTCTCCTCAATAGAAGAGATCATAGGAGACAAATCAATAGGCAAGATTTTAAATGAAAAAGAATCACCTATAGGCCTGAACCTTTGTGTATATGGACTCAAAGTTTAGAAATTATGGAGTCATTTAATAAGACCAAAATAACTCAATTATTGTCCATAGCTTCATCAAGTACCTAACACTTTATCCTAAGTGAACACTAGAATTAACAAGAATCTTCCACCACTAATTGGTCATCACTACATAGACCAATGATGAAGAATGTCAAACATGCAAAAAAATTATTGATATATTTGAAAATAGTATGAGGATGTATACATTCTATTTTTAACATTTTATCTATCATCATTTCTACATATATTTTTAAAAAACCAACAATGAAAACCCTCGGGTGTTGTTAGTAGTCTTGGCTTGAAAACTAGCTTGCTAGCAGGCCAAGTACTGGAAAAATGAGCCTTGATTAGAAAACCAATTTTACTGACTAGACAAGGGCAAAAAATTAAAAAAAATATAAAATAAAATAAAATAAATTGGGAACGTTAAAAACCATTAAATAACTAATTTTTCCACCTATAATAAATACTTAGTTGCTGACTCTTTATGCTCTCATTTTTAGCATTGCTTGGGCTTCCATTTTTCAAACATCTTTTCAAATATGCTCCATGGGGACATCAAGAAAGACAAGACAAACTAAAGTTGTGCCAAGGTATTCAGTTTCTTTTATTTCATTTTTAAAATTATTTATAAGTTTTTTTATTACATAAAGATCCATTTTTGTAAAAATATGGAAGAAGTAAAAAGAGTCAAATATCCCCACACTTCATACATATTTCCATTTACATGCATGAAAGCATGTATAGGATTAGGTGTGGGAGAGGAGAAGGAAAATAGTCTCAGCAATAAATAAAGAATGGGGCTTAGTAAAATCAAGTTAATTACTTTGATAATGGTATATAGTTTTCAAAATTCTTCAAAGATTTCAAGCATCAAAATTTATTTTATGTCAAGAATTGTTTGGTGCTCAAAATAGAGTTATGTAGGCATAGTAGGAACTTCTCTACACAAGAACATGTTCTTTATATATATATATATAAGAGCAGCATGAGAATTTCACACAAGAACCTATGTGAAAGAGTAACCAAGGATAGAAGGCAAATTTCCACACAAGAACCTATCCTTGACAAATGTGTGTTTTACTGACCACTTTCATTGGAAACTTTTGCCTGTGAAATTCAAGAGGATTATAAAAGATTAAAAATCATTTTACTCATGCAAAGTCAAATCTAGAAACCCTGTTTGAAAATGAGAATATCTAACTCATGTATTTGTATCCCAAAGAATTTTTTGATAAAATAATGGCATGCATGAGGACATACATGAGGTTAGGTGTGGGAGAGATGATGACACCATAAAATGGATCATTTTATCCATGAGATAACATCCTTTTTCCTTGAATAAGAATTGGATCTAACTATAATTTATAAACTTATGATTTATTTAGAATGAAATAGAGAACTATATCTTGGTTATTTCTTTATAAATCATTGTCTTCTTGTTTGTTGACTCTTGTTACTAAATCTTTGGAAAAAGTTGTTAATGTGTGTATATGCAGCCCATAATAAGATATATTAGACTTGAGAATGAAGACCCCAAATATCAACTTTGACATAAGCTACAGGCACTCTGAGTATAGTTATGGACTCACTCAAACTAGTTATGGACTCACTCAATTCATATATACATACTCAGCCAATAGCTCGACATCCATGCAATTCATTGATTAAAGACCAATTTGAAACATCAAATGCCAAAGGCATCATCATAGTCATCAATAGTTTGAAGAATGTAATTTGGAGAATCTATGGACTCTACAGGTCTAAAATCTACAAACTCTACAACTTTGAAATCTATAAACTGTGCAAACATATCTACAGACTGTGTACGCCTATCTACGGACTATGCAGGCCTATCTATAGACTCTTTTCTTAGGCCCTTCAAGTTTATTTCTATCTATTTTTTTATGGCTATCATTTCTTATATAGATTTCCATATATAGACTTCCCTTGTATATTTGCATATAAATTTAGATTTATATAATTTCATTCCATAAATAATTATCTTCATATTTCATGAAGATTGAGCTTATATTGTAAATAGATAATAATGTCTCTCTCCATATTTTTTGGAAGATAGAGATAAGCTAGAATATCTATGTTGTGATGTTTCTTTCCATATTTGGAAGAGAACATCTAGGGTTTTTACTCCTGAATAAGGAGTTGGTTGGAAGCATGAAATTATAAATGCAACCTTCCACACCATTGTAATCAACCTTTATCAATAATACATTCTGAAGTTTATAACAGAAAATCCAATGTTCTAGTTAAAATCTTCTTGTGAAGGATGAGTTGACCACTCATTCCAAGGAAGATGGATTAGTGTATTTTTATGTATTTATTTATTATTTAATTATGTTTTTGAATTGTAATCATTTAATTTTCATGTAAACATTTATTTTCTATAAAGTTTGTTATGAACCTGTAGGTGTTTTTTTTGTTTATTTTCAATTTAGCAATTTACTTTCTTGTAAGTGTGCTTTAATTTCTGCAAGTGTGCTTTAATTTTTGTAAGTGTGATTTATATTCCACTAAGTGTGGTGTGATTTACTTTCTACAAAGTGTGGTATGATTTAATTTCTTGCAAGTTTAGATTTTATTGCTTGTTATATATCTTCCTTGCTCTAATGCAGACAGCCTTGGACACTAGCCCTTGTTTGAATGACATCAACCAGAAGGTTGATTAAATGATGAATTGATGACTCATCAGTGAATTTAGGAGAGTTTGTAGAGTGCAACTTAAAACAATATTTTTGCATTGTAATTGTGAGAAGACCGATTTAAGAGTGGATTATACTCTTATGGCTTGTAATAAAATCTGAACAAGTGTTTCTTGGTAGATGTAGCCCACATTAAGTGAACCACATTAAATCTAGTATTCTTGTTGTGCATTTTTATTTATGTTTTTTATGCATCTCTATTCATATCTATTATTATTATTATGATTCTATGAAATTATTTCACATTAATTTTTGATTTATTCCTAATAATAACAGAATAAATATGATAAGTGATTTTAGAGACAAATCATCGGATTGCCCTAAACTTTCCAAGGTAAGTATGAATGTATGGAATGGAGTGAGGAATGAGCATGTTGACTATAGCATTGATTTTAGTGGAATAAACATCAATAGCATAAAGAGAGACTAAGAACCCTATCAATTTACTAGATGTAACTCCAAAAACACATTTTTAGGGGTTAAGTCTAACTTTATATTTGATGATTCAATCAAAGATGATGGAAATATCAGAAAGATGAGTTTTATGGATTTTGTATTTGGTAATGAGATCATCCACATATAGGTTTCCATAATCTTATGGATAAGGTCATGATAAATGTGGGTCATAGACCACTGATAGGTAGCTCTAACATTTTTAAGGTTGAAGGGCATTTTAACATAACAATAAGTGTCTCATTCTATGGTGAAAGTTGTATTATGTTGGTCTTTGAGGGTGATATGGATTTTATTATAGCCTTGAAAACCATCCATGAGGGACAACATTTTTTATCTAGTAGTGAAATTGATTATGGCATCTATCGAAGGTAATGGGAAATTGTCCTTGGGATAAGCAAGATTAAGGTTACAAAAATTGATGCAAATGTGAATGACCATGGTGAATTTTTTATGAATGGGTATAATGTTTAATACCCATTTAGAATAGTCCACAAGGTTAATAAATTTAGCATCTAATAGTTTAATAATTTTGTTATGGCATAATTTGGAAACATCAAGGGAAATTTTCACTATTTTTGCTAAATAGGTTTGGCACTAGGATATATGATGATGTTGTGCACCACGATACTAGGATCGATGCTAAGAATGTCCTCATATGATCAAGCAAAAGTTTCACAATATTTATTGAATAATAAGCTAAAATTATCATTTTATTTTTGTGTGAGTTCTCTAGAAACTATTATAGGTCAAGGACATGAAGGGTTGTCATATTCGATTATTGTAGTTTCCTTGATAAACATAACATTTATGTCTTGAAAATGATATGGTGTATTAAGAAGGAGAGAATTGGATTGGTTTTATGATCAATTCTAGCAATGAAGTTATTAAAATAAGAGGCCTTTCACTTGAAATTCCCAGGCATAGAGTAATTCAAGGATGGCTTCATCGCTAGGTAATGTAGGTAGAGGTCCATAATATTGCACATCTACTTCAAGATCAATAATTTTGTTACCATGGCAATCATATTTAGAATGTATCTAGTGTACATCTATGGCCTTGGCATTGAGAGTGATTTCAGGAGTAGGTGGAATTGTAGAGGAAGATTGATCAGATTCAATTGGTTTATTATTGGAATCATTAATGGGAAGGGGATCAGGTAGAATAACCAATGTAAGAGGAGGTATAGAAGGTTTTTTAAGTTTTTAAGATGTGAGAGGTAATATTTGTTCAACTACCTTAGGAGTATTAAAGAGTGGAGAATTAGCTAGAGGTAGATGACCTTCAGGTGCTAACTTGAAGTCCATGGAAAGAGTATGAACAATATGACTAAAGTCATGTATTTGACCTAAATTTTTTTGGTAATGTTGAACATCCAAATCTCTCAATTGAGCTTGGGCCATAATGTAGTTATCATCATAAGTTGGAGAAATAGTACATGCCTATGGCTCAGAATGAACTTTGGAAGGTGAGATGCCTAGATCACTAAATTTAGGTAGTGACATAATTATAGGGTCTTAAAATAGTTTATCCACTCCATATTTATTACATGTGAATGCATATTTTATAAGATACTTCATGTGCATTACATGGAGGAGGGAAATCAGTGATCTCATCAATATAAGGATGGTACGATCATGAAGTAATAATGAAGGAGGAAGCCACTCCAAAATGTAAGGAGGTGGCTTAGTAGTATTGCATGTATTTTTCAAATTATTGGGCTCATTGTCATCAAAATAAGTAAGAGTGACATGTAAATTTGGATTCATATTAATGAATTCAGGTAAAGGGGCACTATTAATTTTAGGAATAGTGGGAATCTGATATTGAGATTTAGGATTAATAAGCTAAATACTATAGGGGTTAGGATAGGCCTCATGTTTATACATTTTTCCATTATGAATGAACTTGATCTAATGGCTTCCAGAAGAGGCAATAGCCCTCATGCGATGAGTCCATGGGCATCCTAGGAGTATATTATAAGATAAAGGTAAATTCAGGACCATAATCTTAGTACATATAGTTTTGGGTCCAATAGTAAGAGGGAGCCAAATACAATTGAGTAGATTTTGATTGGTCTTGTTGAATCTATGACATTTTAAATGAGTTTGATTCAGATGATCTTTGTTATATCTAAGTTGTTGAATGAGACAAAGATATGTTACATTAATGCTCTACCCCTCATCTACTAATACTTTATGAATGAGGGTGGTATTAATGGATATTTTGATATTAAAAAAAAAGGTGGATCATCAACTTGAAAAAGAATATCATCATTGATCATGTATTCTTCAAGGAACTATACAGAAGGCTTTGAATAAGGATAAATATATTCAATGGTATGAACTTCTATTGGTTGAGGTACATGAGAAGTTGGTTCCTCTTCTAAGGGAAATAGTTCTTTGATTTCTTGGAGTTATTGCATTAGGAACTTATGATGATAATGAGAGGTGAGAACTAACTCCATGAGAGAAATTTTGCAACACATAGATTTGAGTTCCTCTAAGAAGTTCCACTAAATTTTGAAAGAAGAAAGCATGGGGCTTAGAAGGTAAAATATGTATAGGAGGAAGAGAAGTGGTTGGAGGTTCAGAGTGAGGAGGTGGTTCCTCATTGGTTTCTAAAGATAAGTGAGTAGTATTAGCATCTACAAAGTTTCTCTTCTAAATACATTTTTTCTAGTTTGGTGATGAGATCTTTGTGGGCTAGTTTGCATCGATAATCGACCTTAGCTATGTTTACATATTAAGAATTGGTATAGTATTGATAATAATCAACATCAATGGCATAAATATTTGTTTGCTTATTAAGGGTTAGATGTAGAGAAAGATTTTGGATTGTTAGAGGAAGAAGCTTTGGAATCTTTTTTCTTTTGAGAGGCATTAGTATAATCTTGATGATGGATTTGAATCATGGCATCATGATTGAATAAATCACCTAGCATAAATTAAAAGGAAAACATTGTAATCACATGACATATTTCATTAGAATGACTTATAACAATGTGAAACCAACAAAATTTATGAGGATCATACCATTTAGGGGGATTATTGGGATACGTAAATGGTTTATAATTTTCTAAATTTTGTTTCATTTATTGCACGGTTAATGGAATATGAGAAGGTTGGGGATTTTTTACTATGGCTACTCTAGGTTTGGGTTGAGGAGGATTATTGGTTATTGCATTGGTTTAATGTTAGAAATATCCCTTGATTATTTTAGTATTAGGTTTAAATTGTTTCATTAAGAAGTCTTGACACTTAGCTTGGTCAAGAGCCTCATTCAATGTTTAGGGAGCAAAATTTCAAACCTTGTATTAGAGTGAAGGTGTTAATGTTGTCATAAAGAACTTAAACAAGTTTTCATTATTCATATTGTGATCAGCCTTTTAATTCAAATATTTCTATCGTTTGATAAAATCATGAGCTGATTCAGTAGGGGCTTGCTTAGCAATGATGAAACGACTAAGGCAATTTTTGGGAAGATCATTATGCTAGAACTTTTTTGACTAGAGAATTGACTAAATCCTCTATTTGCCATATATAATGTTGCGGAAGTTGGTTATACCATTCTAATACCTCACCCATAAAAGTTTTAACTAAAATTTTGGTTTTAGAGAAAGTATTAGTTTGGATCCACTCTTTATAAAGATTACCAAATGCCTTAAGAAAAGATGTAGGGTCTTTAGTCCCATCATATTTAATGGTTAAAAATATATACCAATTTCAATGGATATAATTAAATGGGATAAAGGCTCATTTTGAATGTGTTTAATCATCTTATTATGCATGATAGGTTGGGGAATGACATTTCCCATGGCATCTCTAAGAGGGGGAGGAATAAATTTTTGATTATTTTGGGGAAGAAGAACAGGAGGTCAATTAGCCATGTTGATTAAATGATGTTGTAGTTGTATCATTTGAGAGGTGTTATATGTTTGCATGATGTTCATTTTTTGCACTATTTATTCTAGAATTTGAGTTGTATCAATTGGTGGGTTAGTATTTGTAGGAGGATTCTCTAAATTAGTATTAGGGGGAGGGTTTCTAGGTGGTAAATTTCTTGTGAGGTTATTAAATAGGCTTGTGTCAATTGCCTCCACATTATGGGGATATGTTTGAAGATGGAAATTATTTTGATAAGTATGAAGAGGATCTAAACCACTAATATCATCAATTTGAGTGATTTGAACCATGTTGCAATTAAAAGATGAGGGAGGAGAAGAAGTGCTCTGAGAGTGAGGATCCTCTTGGGTAGTGAAGGTAGGAAGAAAAGAAAATCCCATATAAAATTTAAATGGATTCAGGTTATCCAAAAATATTTTGAAAAGGGATTTCATGATGCTTGAAGAAAGAATCAAAAATTAGGAAACAAGAAGGAAAAATAGAGATAAATTCAGCCAAAAAAAGAATAGTATCAACCAATAGGTACATAGTCAACTGGGTTGATAGAGTATGTGAAGAAAGTTTATAGAATAGGAAATAAAAGGACACAGTTAAGATGGAAGTGAAATAGGCTAGAGAGATACACAATCATATGTGTTGACTGTGTATTGAAAATGAGGAAATGAGATAGATGAGAAAGATGCATAGTGGGATGGGTCAACTATGTACTTTAGAAGGGGAACTAAATAGGATGATAAGATACATGGTCATGTAGAGTAACTATGTATTGAAGGTAAACAAGATTGATAGTCTATAGGAGACTGTATTGATAGGGATGACATTATTCTCGAAATAGAAAAGGATTTTGTAATATAATATATAAGCAAATTAAATTAAGCACACAAGAAATTGGATTAGTGTGATTGATCCAATTGAAATACACAGCACAAACCTTGCACCAATGCTAACTAATGCAAGTTTTATAATACAAAATACAATGATCAAAGAGCAAGCAAAAACTTGAAAGTAAATGCTAACTAACTAGTCATTCTTAAGTGTTATTAAGTTATAATGTAGTAAAAAATTAATGTGATAGGAATTTGGCTGTAAGAAAGAACTAGAAAGAAATCTAAAGATGGTTTTAGGAATTTTAGGCTGAAAGGATCTATGTTGGTGATGGTACTGGCTTGGTATTATGGCTTGGTATTAGGGCCTACCCGCTAACTTCCTAATCACATAGCGATAATGGTGTTGGGTTCTTTACTAATATATACCATCAATCACAAGTTTATACTTCTCAAGAAAACCAAGTCGGCTTCCCCCAATGGTGATGAAATCTAAGTAGGTAGGCCTTGGGAAGATAAATGTTTAATGATTTTTTGTTTAAAGTGATTTAGAAGTGTGTGAAAAAAAATAGTGTGACCAAATCAATAATTTGAAAACCACTTAATTAATCTATGTTTGTTACTCTAAGCATGCAAGCAACTGAGAAGGAAAAGTGAATTAATTCCTAGCAAAAAGAGGTTAATTCCTTGATTGTGAAGAGTATAGAATCAGTTTAGATGATATTGTATGCAAATAATGTAGAACAGAGTTGATTGGGTCACTAATATTCTATAGAAGCAAAATCTTGAAGATAGTTAAATAGGTTGACTATGTATACAATATAGAAAATATGTTATAGAACTATGTCGAGCTAGTCAACCTAGTTGGTTTTAGGGCTACAATTTTATAAACTACAAACTTGAAAAAAATAGTACTAAAAAGGGAAAACTAAACTGACAAAAAAGGTAAAAATGCATGTTGGTGGCCTTAAATATGTTTAGATTGAAAAAATTTATGTTGTGATGTTCAAGTTATAATTTAAAAATTATTCTAATAGAGTTGACAGGTTTGATGGAGTTTGTAAAACCTGTGTGCTGAAAAACAAGTTGCAAATAGAGTTGACTAGCACAACTATGTTTGCATACCTGTATGCTGAAAAAAGAGAACTATGAATAGAATTGACTAGTTCAACTATGTATGAAATATTGTAATTGAAGAATATTATGTCAAGTTTATTGATCCAATCACCTATATTTAGAGAATACCTATACAAAATAGAGTCATCTTGGGCTGACTATGTGTTAAACCTATGCACAAACTGTTAGAACTATATTGACAAGTTTGATATAGTATTGCAAAAATAAAAATATATAATATGATGATAAAATGAAAGCATGAAAGAAAACCAATAAGGATTTTATTCACATCATTTTCACCAAAATGTGTATACAAAGGGAAATGCAACTGATCTATTAATCAATCATAGCTCGGAGAAGATAAATCCTACTTACACTTCTAATTATTGATACATTAGATATTCGAGGTCATAACCAATATGGATCT
The DNA here is from genome assembly GCA_037957365.1 of Torreya grandis. Taxonomy (NCBI): domain Eukaryota; kingdom Viridiplantae; phylum Streptophyta; class Pinopsida; order Cupressales; family Taxaceae; genus Torreya; species Torreya grandis. The sequence continues at coordinate 4,712,107 of JARHVA010000241.1, read as the reverse complement.
GCTAGACATAACCAATGGATCTCTTACCACAATAACATCGCTAGAGAGGGTTTCAAAGTCTTTAGTCAAGCAACACTATGCAATAACCCTAGCTAGGTCCTATGGTTTGTTGTATTCATAGAGTAAATGCAAAGCAAAGTAAAGTAAAATCTAATCTAGTGCTCACCAAAGCTTGTGGCACAAAGTGGAGGTAATAAACGTAAAAATTAAACATGCATAAGGGAATCTTAATTAAGCTATGTATAAATAAAACCCTAACGCATGGAGAGAGAAATCTATTAAAATTTATTACTTATGTTACTTCTATCTACTAAAATACAGGAGTAAAGTTAGAAATACTTAACTTAAAGATCAACTAGGAACCTGTTGAGACTCAATATATCCCTTGGCCAAAGGTGTTTTGTAAGAGGTGTTTGTGGTTTGTAAGGATCACTCAGAGAGATCTAAGCATCCAAGACTTTTCCACAAGATGATTCTTCTTCAAGTTAAAACCTAGGCAATAACTCCTCAAGTAGAATGGTGGAAGAGTAGATTATAAATAAGCTTAAATGAATGATTAAGTTTTGTCTCTCTATAAGAAATGATGAAATGAATGTGTATATATAGATTAATCTATCCCTAAATCTTTATGAAGGTTTAGCTGATAGGGTCAGCCCAATCAACTTTATATCATTAATTGATAAAATAAGTTAGATCCTAGTCTAGGTTAACTAAAGCCAACCTAGACCCATAACATGATTTTAAAATTTTGAATACAAGGTTATCCTAGGCTGACAATGTAATGTAAATTGTCAAAAAGGGTTATAGGCTTAGGTAGGTACTAAAGAAGGTGGTGAAATGATTGCAGTGTGCAAGAGAAGAGGCAAGGCTTAGGGAAGTACATAGGAGAAGGTTATGTAGATAGTAAGTGGTAGTATAGGGGATAACAATCTTATGAATCACTAATGGTATGCCCACCCCTTTCCTGATACACCCTTTAACATGTGCACTTAGAGAGATTGATACTCAACAACTTCCTACAAGAGAGAAAATATTAGTAATTGATAAAGTTTGAAAATATTATATATATACATAAGTCTTGTTTAACGCTGACAACCCCAATCACCCTCATCCACCTATGTTGTCTTTGGCCCCACCTCTTTGCATAATGATTGAATTCTCTCAAAGATAACTAGGTTTTTTCTATACTTCAAGACCTCAGTTGATGATTTACATGTCAAGAGATGCATCATTGATGAGGGAGTTGCCTTAAAAATCATGCCATTATGGGTGTTCAACAAACTCAGAATCAACCATAAGAAGCTCTCTAATTCTCACTGCAACTATGTTGGTTTCAACAAAGATATAGTTGTGTTGGTGGGAAATGTGAAACTTTGGGTCAAGTTCAGACCCAAGATAGTCAAGATCAATTTTTGTGTGTTAGACCTAGATGTCTCATACAACATGATTATTGTCCATCCCTAGATCACTACCATGTAATTTATTGCATTGGTAATATTTCACATGGTCTAATTTATGCATTAAGATCAAGTTCACACCATAGAGACTGAGATAGATCCCTGGGTGTTTCCATATGTAAATACAAACCCCTTTGATTGAGGATTTGCTTGTCTCTATGTGGGGTTTTATGCCTCTCTCAAGGCCCCTATAGCTGAATCTTATTTTCTCAAAGATGAACATTTTGATCATGTTGAATATCAATCAACATTCACTATACCTGCACTCATTACATGACCCTTGATGCCTCCTAATTCCATGAATCTAACTATCTACTCACTCTTAAGATATCTATTCTAACATGTCTCCCTAGATGTTAATCCCCTTGCCATTTTTCATGATTATCTTATTGTAGGTTGGCATTCTCAACACCTCTTGAGTTATCGAGTCAAATCTCAAGTGTTATTTTATCCACATTTTAGCACATGACCTAGTCAATGAGAGGATGGATTTCAAAAATCTCATATTTACATGTTGTACATGCCACCATCATCTTACTTGCCTAGGTTCAAAAGTCTCATTCATCAATAATGGCCCCACCTTTAGAAACTCTTGTGTTTTAGGTCACAACTGATGAACCTAAGGATATGGATGTTCCATATCCTTCTTCTCACATTTTCCCTACTATTTGGCCTTTATGGAGGATAAATAGTGGCCTTCCTTAGTGGCAAGCCCCTAACTAGGGTAAAGTGGTGGCTTACCCTTAGGGGCAGGCCTGGGCCAAGGTCTATGGTGCCTTGGTAAGCCCTAAAGCTTACCAAACACCCTCCTCAAGCCCCCATTCAATAGGTTGCCTCTCTCTTGGTATTTATCATCATACCTTATAGGTCTCCTTGGTCATTTGGCTCATGCATTCCTCTTCAGATGCACCTTGGTATAAAATCAAAGTGTTTTACCTCTTTTAATCAGTGGTACTACTACTTGCTTGTAATTATTCCTCTATTAACTCCCTTTTTCCTTCATTATGGTTTCTTTAGGATGTGTGGGTTAGTGGTTATGGTTGTTTAAGACTTGATCTAGCCTTCTCTAGCTAGTCTTTATCTATCATAGGCCTCTCACCACCCCCTATCACCTCTCACCATGACTGACATTAGGACACTCTCTCTCAGTTGGCCACTGCATAATGGTGGTGGCTCTAACAATTGATATGCCTTTCCTACCTCTCATAATCTGACTCATGTTTGTGTCTACAACCTTGTATGTCAAATCAATATGCTAGTGTGAGAACACCAAGTGATATATAGGTATGCACCTATTGTTTCACTTCCCCCACTCTAGTGACCTATAGGGCCTCTTTCTAACCCCTATTAGGATTTTTTTAGAGCCCTCAAGAGTTATGCCATGTGTTTTTATCAAAATAGCAGCCTAGTAGTGGTTCAAGCCATGATTTTTAGAAAATTCAATGGTCTTGTAGTGGTCCAGGCTATGGGATTTTCCTTGGCTTTCCAAAATAGACTTTTTGGCCTTTGTTTCATATGTTATTGCATGTAGAATGTTGAAACATTCATATTATGGGTTTTGGCATGTTTAAGATGCAATGGTAGCCTCTAATTTTTTATCTAGGGATTTTTTAGGCCTATTTTTAGACATTTTAAACCTCTTTGACCCCTACATCCCTTGGCATATTGGGCCTATGTATGCCTTGTTGGGTACACCTTGGGATAGAAGTATATGTGTGTACTTCTATTAGTTAGTAGTTTCCATGCTTTCTTGTAGCTGATCTGTATTGACTCTCTCTTACTCTTTCATTGTGGTTCTTGTAGATGGTGTAGGTTGTTGGTTGCATTTATTTGGGACTTTCTCTAGTCTTTATTGATTGGTATTCATGTTCTATGAATCTCCTACCACCCCCTGTCACCTCTTACCATGGTTGACATTGGTAATTTGCCTTGATTATGACTTGGTTTCATTCTCCATCTCCCTTGTGCAACTCATTTGTCTTGATTCATGCTGAGATAACTCTTTTATGGTAGCATCTTACGTCCTTCAACCCCATTGTGGTGTACCTCTTAGTGGTAATTTACACCAATGGTAGTAGTCAAGGAAACCCAATACCTATAATTGTGGTTTGGATTATCAATGATATGGAACCATGAGTTTATTGTAGTTGGTTTCTTTCATACCAATGAGACAAATAATGCAGTTCAATATCACATGATTATTGATGCCTTGATCGATGCTCATACGTTAGGCACATGTTATGTGCATTTATTCTCTAACTCATATTTAGTTGTGTCTTATCTCACTAAAGTCTAGAACATTCTTAGCTTTAAGTTACTCCCCCTCTTTGAGGTAGTGTGTGATTTACTATCTTCTTTCAAGGACTTCCAAATATTCCACATCCCTTGCATGGAGAATGTTAGAGTCAAAACAAGTGAAAATCATTTTAGATTTTGCAATTTAAATCACTCATGTCCCTTCTATGAAGGATTTGGATCTATATTTGGATCATGAAGAGTTTGTACTTATACTCATGGACCGTGTTGTTAATTGTTTCTTTCATCACCATCCTTATCAAGTAAGTATAGGTAATATTATTTATTTTAATTTTCCTCTCTCTTTCTTGATTTTTTATTGCTTCCAAAGACTACATAGCATTCCTTGTTCCTTCTGGACACTGACTACTTGTACCTCAGGGGTGTATGTAATCATACTTACCATAACCCTACTCTTCTCAATAATTACATATCAATGCATATAGACTACCAACTTGGTCCATCTAATTTGATATTATACACATGATTGGATACTTCCTTAACCTAATGTGCACCCCTCCATACCTTCTATACACTCTCTTGGCCCTCCTACTAATTATTGGACCCTTTTAGTGCTCCTAAGAACCCTGCTAAAGACCCTTTTACCACCTCAAGAGCCTTGGTTGACCTAGGACACTAATTTTGGGCCAAGATATGGCCTAGGCTACATGTTTTGGCCCAAAATCAATGGCATGGGTTGTAACTTGTCTAGAAATCAATCTTTTCAGTCCTATTTAGCCCCAAATAACTAAAAATGGGTAGATATGGGATTTCTCGACTCTTGGGTGCCCTATATCATCCCAAATCACTCTTCTCCACCCAAACTCTTCACTCTTTTGTCTCTCACACCTTATTAATCTCTATTGGTTCATTATTAGTGATCTTGATCTTGTAATATGACAGGTTTTCCTACATATTTGCATATTGATTTGGAGACTCTATTACTAGTTCTAGTTATTTATATTCCATTGTGGCTTGCTCCTAGATCTATAATTTGAATTGTACCTAATTTGTGCACCTAGATTGGGCTTACACACTCATTCAAGTTCTCACTTCACCTCATCCTTGTTGTTTGGACATTGGTTTAGACCTAGCCCTACATTATAGCCATGTATTCCTCCATAGTTGCCTCATACTCAGATTTTTGGTTGGTAGAACATCTGCAAAATATTTTGAGCTTGATTTGAGGGCACTTTTTTATACAACATAAAGCTCCATTATTTTAGAGTAGTGTATTTTCTAGGGTTTACTATTTTCATGCTAGTTTAGCTCATTTTGAACATGTTTTAGAGCAGATTATGAAGTGTAAACATTCTCCTAAACCTAAAAACATCTTCCCTCTTAAAAATTTCTTTCACTTCATAAGTTTTATTGATGGTGAATCATTTTGTTGTTTTTTAGATACTCTCTTATTCAAATAACTTAGTTTACTTTCTTAAAATGGCATTCTCTTTGCTAAGTTAGATATCACATGCTATAGATAGTTTTGTTTGAGCAAAGGAATTATCTTGGGTTTATGAAAGTGAATGCTCTCTCTCCCCCTCTCTCATTATTGAAAATGTTATTTCCATTCTGAAATTGTCTTTTAATCATTAGAGTTGCATGTTTCAAAAACACATTTCTTACTTGGTAATGCTCTTTTGTTAAAGTAGTTTACTTTCTCATTCTTTAAGCATTGAATTATCCCTATTAGCTACTTGATTTACTATGGTTATACAAATTAGAGATATTTTTTTCCTTTGTGCACTTGAATAGTCCTAACCCTAACATAGTTTACAATTCTATCTATAGCTTGGTATAAGCTGACAAAATGGATAGCCTCTATATATATCTAGTAGCCCATAGTTCTCTTGAGCCTAGTAAGCATTTGATTAGTACCATATGTACCCCCTTTCCAAACCCTTGTGGCTCTATTTAGATTGTTGAAGATACATATGCTTCATTTGGGTAAGTGAAAGTGCATTCTAATTCCCTATTTAGCTAAATTAGAGGTGATTTTGTCTAGTTAAAGTAGGAGTTTAAATGTTTGTTTAATTTCTATCTTCTATTGCACTAATTTTACATTGTATTTTGGCATGCTAGGTGGGACATTTATCCATAATATTTATTTCAAGATCTAGAATTGTGTCCTATAAAACATATATGAAGTAGTCAAAAACTAAAAGGGTGCATGAGGTTGTTGTTCCCAATCCCCCTTGGTCTCACCTTCCATTCACCTCCATGATACCATCATTTGTTTGAATCTTTTACATAATCCAACAAGATCCCTCATCCATTCCACATCATACATCACCCTCTTTGGTGGATATATATTATAGGGACCATGATGAAATCTTTTTAAGTTATTTAAAGGAAGCCAAATCAATAATTAAAAAATTCAATGAAAAAAATTGAGCACACATCAGTAACATGGCCTTGGCATAGGATAGTTCAAATTAAGATATTGGACAACTAAATTTTGACTCAAACATATCTCAGCTTGTGTATAATAAGAATCAAAATAGGGTTACTTAAATGTTAGTGGATATAAATATAAATCAACTTGAAGAACATAACACCCTAATTCTATCCACTAGGTTTGAACAAGACTAAATAATAGAAGAATCAAATAGAAGATAAAATATAAGTGTTTATACCTTCTTTGTAGACTAATCTACTTGTCGGTTCAAAGAGGTATATGCTCAAATTGTAGAGATGAAGGTCTTTAGAAATGTTGATTCCATGCATGGGCAACATCTCCCCTTGTATAATCTTGGCTTGGCTTATAAATTGGTGTGAGAATGTTGAAGCTCTAGTGTGATTTTGGCATGTTAAGTTCACTTTAAGAGGCTTGTGTGTAATGGCTAAAGGCCCTTGTATTTATATACTTTTAGAATGAATGTGAGCCATTGATCTAAGATCAAGATCACTGGTGGAGAATGAATCCTTAAATTCATGGTTGCACACATGGAGTGTGAAAGAAACTCCATTTAAGACCTTTTGAAGTGTGGAAGGAATGTTGGAAGAAAAATGTAATGACTAGTCCTTTTAGAGTGTGTCATAGACCATGTAAGAGAGGAGTGTGTAAGAGAATGTACAAGAGGTGTAAGTTTCCATGTCATGTACCACCTTTCCCACACTCCACTCCATTTCATTGACTCTCCCTATGACATCAGTAATGTGAGGCAATAATACAACTTTACTTTTAAGAAAATTGATAATTACAAATTCATGTAATTTTTTATTAAAGGAATGATTAGCTAATTAATCAAGGTTATTAATTACAAATTATAAGAATTATACACTTTAAATGTTTATTTCTCAATAAAATATTCATTTATTGTCTAGTAATTACACTTACAAAGGGTTAATTTGATTTAAGATGCGATAGATAAGATTAATATTGTGATACAATCCATTATCCTAATCAGGGATGTGTCACTACAATTTTAGATTAAAATGATGGTTGTGTAGCTATTTATGATTTTTTATTGGATTTGTATGCAATTGCAAAAAGTCCTTCCAATTGTAGTTTAGACATAAAAGTGGTTAAAATAGACTGTCCACATTTTTCCCCTATTTGAGAAGGCATTACGACACACAAGGTATAATAACATCTTTTAAAATAATGAAAAAATCGTAAATAAGAATTTGAAAAACTAGATGAATAAATAATTTATGACCCATGATGCCCCTTTGAGAGGGCATGTAGGGATGAAAGGCAAGGATGGGCTCTCAAAAAAGAGAGGAAGAAGTGGGAATGGGAGAAATTAACTCATAGTTAAAATTAACCCACTTGAATTAATGTTTGCATGCTTTTATTTCCAAGGTTTGATAATAATATAATTGAATTGGCCCCAAGGCAAAGGGAAGTGGAAAGGTTGCATCCCAAAATAAGCAGCATACTTTGACTTACCCTAAACAATCTAAAATTGTGGGCTTAGAATTAGAAGAAAGATTAAATGACTCGATTGGCCCAAAATAGGGAAGTCTTAGTTGATCACAATAATGTGCCCCACTAGGTTGGATTTGATCATGGATCAATCTAAATGGTTTGCCTCAGTAGGGTAGATTTGATATTTCATTAAATAATTTTCCCTAGCATGGTAGATTTAATCATTGATTGGTCTAAATGGTTTTCCCCAATAGGGAAAATTTGATTAGTAATTGATATAAATGGTTGGTTTATTTATTATAAATCATATCTCAAAGATTAAACCATGGTACATAGATTAAAGATGAGATGAATGATGCAAACATAGGTGTGATGGTATAGTGAATGTTCAAAGAATGAAGAATCCACAAAAAATGAGGCACATGATAATGCTCAAAGGTAATTAAATAAATGATTGGAAGAAGACAATAATGGTTGAAGAATGATGTGATAATGATGGCTGAGTTAACCCCAAAAATTGAATGTAACTAAGCATTGGCTACATAAACTAAATGGACCTCAGGCCAATGTAGTTTTCCCAAGAAATTGAGAGAGAATATGATAAGAAATGAGGACAATGATAGGATTGGAGATGATTTTAAGATGGTTAAGACTTTTTGTATATGCTCATATGTGCCATGAGTAACATATAGATTAGCCACATTGGTCATTTTATTACATTAGATTGGTAGTCAAGAAGATTTTTACTGCAACGTTGTCTATTAGACCTCCAATACTTGATTTTTTATGTAGGAAATGATGGTATACACCATGATATAAAACATCATGATGACTGAGTCGTAATTTTCAAAAGGACTGACCCTTGATCTAATATATAATTAACAACAATACACCAATGATAAAAACCATAATGACAATGTTGACATAAGCCAATAAATGGAATCAAGTAAAACTATGTGATAGGAAGTACCATGATGATGACCCTTTTGGCACAATGGAATGAGTTAAGACAAAATAAAATCAAATCAAACAAATAAGCAAACAAGTAAATACATAGACATAAACTTGAAAATAAAAGCAGTGGAAAACATCTTGTTGTTTAACCAAATCAAAATCCATGTGTGAAGGCTCAAGAAAATGATAAATAGATGGTGCCCCTGAGTAAGGATATATGTAAGGTAATGATACAACTCAAGGTGGTTGACATGATCAAAACCAATAATGAATCTATCTCAGTGAGGTGTATTTGGGAAAGACACATCCAAATAATGGTTGTTAAAATGAGTAACTCAATGAAAATCAAGGATAATGACTAGATTTAGTATAAGATAAATGTTTTTGAATTTTGCGGATTTATATCTCTCATGGATATTTTAAGCCTTTTTAAATGTTTAGGATTTTTCAAATGTTTTTAAATGTTTTGAGGTTTTTTGCATCTCAACTCAATGGAGGATTAAGAGATACAAAATTGACTTGCCAATCAACGAGAGTGTAGAATTGGATTGCAAAATGGAGAAGAGTGTGGTTTAAATTACTTGTAAAATGGTGAGTGTGGCCAAGGTTTCTCATAAAATGATAAGAGTGTGGATTAGGTTTCTCATAAAATGGTGATAGTGTGGCTTAAAAAATTTTACAAAATGGTGAGAATGTGGCTTTAAATGCTCATAAAATAGTGAGAGCATGGGATTAAATTTTAAAATGGTGAAAGTGTGAAATAAAGGTGGTTGAGTTAACCTCATAAAATGAGTATTGCCTACATAATCTAAATGGACCTCAATTCATTGTAGTTCATATAGAAAGGAAGATGATAATGAAAAAAGGATGACAAATAATGTTGGATAATAATGGATGATAATGAAAGAAAGGATTAAGAGTCTTCAAGGACCATGTCACATGAGAACCAAATGTGTCTAGACATCAAAGTGTTGTATAAATAATAGGACCAAAATAGTACCAAACAAGTCTCAATATATCTTCTACTTATGTAATAAGGTGAAGATGGGAAGACTGTTGGTCATAATAAGCTAGGTTGGGCTTAATAGGATTGAATGGCTAAAATGGATGGAATATAATGGAATGATCTATAAGACAAATGAGGTTTCCTCTAAGTGTTTAATTACTTTCAAGAAATAAATTATTTATGCATGACTCCATGAACTTAGTTTTCATCATGGTACTTGCCCAAGGCACCATAAACATGATTTTCACTGTTGGATGAATTATTTCTCTTTCTCCTTTTATTATTTTGTATGTTTAATTGATTTTTTTTATTATTTAGATTTGTTAGCATTTCAACTCAATGGAGGATTATGAGATGCATAATGTGTACCCTTTGTTGTCTAACCAATACCTGCTTAGAATGGTTTCTCTATTAGGATGTGTAATGTACCTAGAGAGAGGTATAATAATAGAATAGGTAATAGAATAGTGAATAATGGTTTAGTACCACATGCATAAGAGTAAGGAGTTGTGTAGATGATAACTAGTTTAAATAAAGGTGCATATGATAGTGTAAGGCATCCAAGAAGTTATTTGTAATAGACATTGATCTAATGGGAAGTTTCCCCCTCAAAGAGGCCCATGATACAGAGTTATTCCTTCCTCAAAAGTAATGTGGTGTGTGTAATCAGCATTTTGAGCTCAAAATATGCAATTTGGATTGTCATTGTGTGAATTTGAGCTCTAGGTTCCCATCATTGGTATCAGAGCATTTTCCCAAGCCAAATGTTTTTCCATTGTAAGATAAATTGAGATTAGCAAGATAGTTTTCAATCATTTAGTTTTATTGTCAGTTAGTTATTATGAAGTTTGTAGTAATTTTTAATATTCTAGTTTGTGGTATTGTGGTGAGCTTTATATACAGGTACATTTGGGAGCTTCATGGAGCAAGTCTAAGAAGTGCATATTTTAATTTTTTACCCTAAAAAACACAACTATTATTATTCAAATTGATCGTAAATGGTAACAAATCATGCCAAAAAAAATTGTGTTTTGTGCCCTCTATCTCATCTTTCTATAACATTTTTAAATTTTAAATTTCATTGAGTATTGTATAATTTATCGTAGTTTTAGTGACTACCTCTATTGTAAAAAAAAAAGAGGTCACTGGAAGTCTTAGTGTAAGGATGCATTTTTGGTTGAATCTAACATCTAATTAATTATAATCATGGGCATTCATAGTTTATTTAAAGAATTGATGTACCTTCATCAAACTAGCACAATTAGAGAATATCAAATAGAGTTTGACAAACTCATCAATCTACTTGATGACCTATCTGAGGAATTCTACTGAAGATGCTTCATCAACAGGCTTCAAGATGAGATTGAAGAAGAGGTTATAATTTTATAACCTTAATCTTTGATATAATCATGAGGCTTAGCTTTACTTGCAAAAGATTGCATCTATTATTATCATGGTGAGACACCTTTATTTTTGTGTCCCTACACAACACCACTTTTTTAGGGCATCAACAAACTAGACAATGATCCCCTTTTGGATGCATTTAGCAAGTTCCAAATGATCTCATTTAATAAATCAGCATGCTCGAGTAGGCCCTTGATAAGCCCAAGCTAATAATCATAGAGCCCAGTTATGGAACCAAGTCTTCAAATCCCTTAGAGAAAAATGCTAAGGGGGTGGCATGTTGGCTCACCAAGCAGTGTATTTTTTGCACCCTTATTCTAACTTTGAGGTGTTGATTGTCAAGCTTCAAATTTTAGTGATCAACTCTAACCTCATGTTTCAATTTGAGGTTACTCCATCCATCAATCTCTATATACTTCACTCTCGTGTTGTAGTGTTTGAATTCATATTGTTGTTGTACATGCTCACATCCCAGCCCTGAAAGAAGAAGTGGAATCTTAAACGAATGCATGATCAAGCCTCCATTTGCTCAGCATCCTATTTTATTATGTAATTATTATCATGTTTTGATGGAAAAACATTTTTAAGGGGGATGGAATGTAATGTACCTAGAGAGGGGTATAATAGTAGAATAGCTAATAGAATAGTGAATAGTGGTTTAGTACTATATGCATAAGAATAAGGAGTTATGTAAATGAGAACTAGTATAAATAAAGGCGCATATGATAATGTAAGACATACAAGAAGTTATTTTTAATAGAGATTGCTCTAATAAGAGGTTTCCCCCTCAAAGAGGCCCATGATATAGAGTTATTCCTTCCTCAAAAGGAATGTGGTGTGTGTAATCAGCATTTTGAGTTCAATATATGCAATTTGGATTGTCATTGTGTGAATTGGAACTCTCGGTTCCTATCATGATGTTATTATTGATGTGGGCTATGTTGATAATATTGTGATATTCAGTGATCATTGATTCTGCTTCCTCCAATCTTATAGACAATATGTTTTCGTAACCTCAATAAAAAAGAGTTCCAGCATAAAGGGTAAATAAGGGTAGGCATGGGCTAAATAGATAATGGAATATAGGTCTTGAATGAATAATAGGATCATAATGGAATTTATAATGGTTGGGGGATGAATGAAAATTAGGATTTTTAGTCACACACATTGTTGTTGATTTTGGAATTGACATTATTTTGATTTTGGCGGGGTTGATATTGATTTCAATAATGTCTTCATCAAGTAATGAGGAAATAATTGGCTCAATTATTGGCAAATCAAAGAGGTTTCCACCCATAAAATCTTCTTTATTATTCTAATTTGGATTACCTAATATTGTCTTAGATAAGTTTTCACTAAGGCATGTTGATAATTCATTTTTATTATCCCATATCACCTTAAGTAAAGTTTCACAAAAGGATTCTGACTTGTGATTCTAATTATCATCTAGCACCTCAAACAAGGTTTCACTAGAATATTTTGAGTTTAGACTTTGATTGTCCCTTAGTGCCTCAAATAAGGTTTCATTAGGAGAGTTTTCTTCTTCCTAAATAATGTCTTGGCTCCCCATAAATTCTACCACTGAGATGTCACCATGGAAGTTCAATAATTTGTGATTATATCGGTCTTAATCAATGATTGTGGATGGTGGAATGTCAATATAATGGTTAGGTTGGTTAATGGTAAAGGCATGTGTATTGGTAATAGAAGTGAAGAAGGTAGCACAATCCTTATAAATTTTACTATGATAACTTAAATAGATATCAAAGGAAGCTTCCTAGAAAATTGTATAAGGATCACAAATGTGTTCAATCTAATATCTAAGGAACATGTAGTTGATGTCATAACATATACTAAGGTATGTTGATTCTGAAGCTAAATCTAACTCAAAAGGATTTGAATTTAATGTTAAGACTGACATTGATTCTAATTTTGATGCTAAATTGGATATTAGCTCTAGTATGCAAACCAATTTTTATATTAGTTCCAGAATAGAACTTGATTCTTATGTTGATGTTGAAAATAAAGATGGTTCTAAAATGGACTTGTTTATTATGTAAAGGTAACCACAAAGAGAACATGTTGAATCATGTCATCTACAAGTACCTTGTTCACCTTTCTCTTGGAAATGAAGACTTTGGGATGAATAAATGTTCAAAAATGGGGGACATTTGGTAACAAATGAATAATGGGATCTAGCTCAATAATAATGGGCTTTTCAAATATGGGCTCATCAAAAATGGGTCCTTCATTGAATAGGGGTCCTTTATCAAATATAGGTGGACTATAAATGGTTCAAGTTTGGTAAAAGATGGGTGATTTGATAAAAACATTGAATATTAGTTGATTATTTTTATCTTAATTTAGAAGTGGATGTATTTGATCATGCTTGGGAAGGGGATCATGACATATCCCAATCAAGGAGTTATCAAACTTGGACACACTTGGGTCTTCAATATATAATGGCCCTTGAAGGGGAAATGGCATAATAGGTCCAAACTATTGGCTTTGTTATAGATGTAAGATTGAATTGGATTTTGGATGAGAGAATGAAATGCCAAGAGTAGATACCAAATGACATAGTTATTTAAATTGAGAGAGTTTCTCCATCACTTCTTGACTAAAGACCGGTGATGTTAGAATGGGATTATATTTATGAGATGCCATGACTCAGATTAACCTTAGACTAATGCCCCCAAGGAAGAATACATGCAATGGGAATGGAATTGGAAGAAATTGGCCCCAAATAGGGTGAAATAAACTGAATAAGAATTGGCCTAAACTTGGTGAAATAAACTTGGTTTGAATTGGTTGAAATGGCCTTGATTTGATTTGCCCCGAATAGGGCATATTAGATAGATTAGAATTAGGGACCCAAAGAGGGAAATATTGATTCAATTTAATTGTTCTTCTTGGCTTTCCCCTAAAAGGGGTGAAATTGACTTAATTACAATGGATTGCCCCAAAAAGATCAGTCTTGGTTTGATGTAATTGGCTTGGTTTAGCTCGGCCCCAAAAAGGGTGAAAAAGACTTGATTAGAATGGATTGCCCAAAACACAATGGATTGGCATAGATTGGAATGTCCCCTAAGTAGGTCAAAATAGATCATATATGATTCTTAAAGTATGGATGATAGGACTTCATTATTCATAAGTGACAAGTGCAAAAGATTGAATGGAAAGATAAGAAGTGGTTTGAAGTGGCATGTGATTGATTCAAGATAATTGGATTTGGTCAAAATAGACTTGATTTGGAATTATTCTAGTTATTTGGCTTAGAATTTTATCATGGTCAAAATTAACTTGATTTGGAATTAGAATTAACATGTGGATCAAGACAAACCTAGTTAGATTAAAATGGCTTGGTACGTAGTTCAAGATGAACCTAATTTGGATTGGATTGACATGGTATAAAATTGTTTGGCATATGGTTCAAGATGAACTAGTTTTGGCTTTAATTGGATTTGTACATGGTTCAAGATGAACCTGATTTGGCTTTGATTGGCTTAAAATAGAAATGGGGTCAAAATCAACCCAAGGTGGACAATTGATTCCAAACTTGATTTGCATCCAAATGAACCTAATTTGAATGGTTTTTAATTAGATAGCATAATGACATGGTTTAGACAAGAACTTGGACCTTGGTCATGAAATTTGATTTTAAAGTGGAATTTGGAATTTGATCAAAATTAGGGTTGGTTCAAAATGGACAACATAATGGTGTGTTATAGTATTTATGAGTTGAAATTTTGGCATCTATAACACCTATTTGTGTAGTTATGTATAGAATATATTTTGATTTTGGACTTTGATTATTTGTTAGATTTGTTTTTAAATAAAAATGTGGTTTTTACTAACAATTGAGCATCAACACACAAACATCACAAGAATATCTTAATAATTAACATATTTTTTCATCACATCCACTGAACCTTTGATATACTTAACTTTGAGTGGATTAAAAGTTTAAGGGTTAATTAAATAATTAAATGTAATTATGGTGGTGTTTTAATCCCACCCTTATCTCTCATTATGTATGAGTAAGGTAATCTTTGGGGTTTGTTACCTTTGCACCCTTGCATTAGTGAATGTTCCATGTAAAAGAGGCTCCTAAGAAGCAATCCAAAATTGTATTATTCATGGGAGGGTCTAGCCCCTTCACAACCAATTCATCTATAGGGTTTAAATGAGGTGATACTAAATTTTGGGATTACTTAAAGTTTTACTTGGATTTATAGATAGTCCCCAAAGGGAACAAATCCATCGAAGAAGAGATCGAATGCCTAATAAAAGAGATATTGGATTTTCTTGATGTTATTGTCTAATGTCTTAGCATAAAGGATTTAACCATTTAATTTCATAAAAACCTTTATGGAGAATTTATATATGTCCTAATAATAACTTTCATCAATTTATATCCCTCATTGAATGTATAGGGTTGGCACAAATGTTGGGGAATGAAGTCCCACTCACCATGCCCTAAATACCTATGAGAAGGTAATGACACCCAATCTCATGGCCTAAAAAGGAAAGGAATCATCATTTTGATTTGTAAGAATCCCACTAAGGGAAAATGAAGAGCATTCTTGACAAATCTCTTTGAGATAAAACAAATGGTTGCCTTCATGTGTCTGGGTCACCCTATCAAGGGGAGATCATACGTGTGAAGAAACTACACAACACTCAATTAAAATGAAATAAATTCAAGGAAATAAATGACTTATAAAATAACAAGTTTTATCCCAAATTACAATTATGTGCTATTTTTAAGTCCAAATTGAAATGTTTATTCATTTTTATGCCTAAATATAAGTGTTTTGAAGGATGTCAATTTTCTCTTGGGTTTAAAATCCACTCTTTGGGTCAAGTTCCTATAGAAAAAATCATTATAATTTTTCGCATATGAAATTTGGTTCAACAAGGAAGTCAAAAACAAGTTTATTCAAGTCTTGGATTTTTTTCACATAAAGTAAAACCATCATTTCTTAGAGTAAAACTACCAATTCCTACAAACAAATGTTGGTAAAACCACCAATTAGCAAGGTGAAACCATCTAATAAATTGATAAAAATTTAGAGAAGTAAAAACTATTGATTAGTTAAAAATACAGTGATGGCAAAACCATCGATAAGCATAGTGAAACTATCAAATAAATTGGTGAAAATGCTTGGAAGGGAGAAACTACCAAAAATCAAGGAATACGAGAAATGTAAAACCATCAAAAATTAGTGTGAAACCATAAAATAAAATAGTGAAAATGTAAATAAGGATAAACTACCAAAAAGTAAAGAAATATTACAAGATGCGATACTACCAAAATACAGGGTGAAACCATCGAAGAAATTAGGAAAAACATTGAGAAGGTGAAACCATTGATTATGACAGCCTGTAAAAGGATTGAAACATTAAAACCCAAAATTCAAAAATGTCGATACATAGGTTGACACTATTATTTTCACCTAGGATGAAGTTTTGTAATTTTTGAAAGAAAATGTGAAAAATTAAGTCAAATTCTAAATTGATTCTTTCACTTAGAAGGATGTAGAAGGATTCAAAGAGTTTTTCAAGGGCATAGGAGTCCCACCAAGCATGAAATTATGTATAATAAGAATACAAATAAGTTTAATTTGTTTTTAATGAATACAAATCCAAAAAAACTTGAAGAACATAACACCCTAAGCATATCCACTAGGTTTGAGTAAGACCAAGCAATAGAATAATCAAATAAAAGACAAAATATAAGTGTTTATACCTTCTTTATAAACTTTTTTATTGTTGGTTTGAAGAGGTATGTGTTCATATTTTAGAGATAGAGGTCCTTATAAATGTTGAGTCTATGCACGAGCAACATCTCCCCTTGTCTACTCTTGGCTTGGTTTGGAAATTGGTGTGAGAATGTTAAAGCTCTAGTGTGATTTTGGCATGGTAAATTTATTTCAAGAGAGATTGTCTATAATTGCCAAAGCCCTTGTATTTATAACCTTTTGGAATGAATGTGAGACATTGATCTAAGATCAAAATTAATGGTAGAGAATGAATCCTCAAATTCATGATTGCACATATGAGGTGTGTAATAAACTCCATTTAAGATCTCTTTAGAGTGTGGAAGGTATGTTAAGCTCATTGGGGATCTACATGTAAGTTTGGTCTTTGAATTGCAGGTTGCAGGTTCATGAGAGATCAGCTTGAAGTGCTATAGAGTGCTTGGTGTACCGGCAGGGTTATTACTGACTGGTTGGTGAGGTGAACACCAATTCTGTGTGTGAGTTGGTTGTTGGGACCATTTTTTGTGTAGGAGAGTGTGTGTGAGAAGAATTACTGTACACTTGAGGTGTGGCGAATCTCTATAAGGTGAAAGAGTGTGGCGGCTCTTTGTTGTATTCTTTTCTGTTAATGTTAATACAAGATAGTGTATTGTCTCTCATATTCTATGCTATTGGTGAATTCTAGTTACTTGTGTTTCTGGTTATTTCTGCATATTCAATTGCTTATATTTGGTAATCATACTGTGCTCTTTCTGAAGAGCAAGATCCTAGGAGGTGGAATTAGAACAGGTGTGTTTGTTCTTGGATTTATCTTCTACCTCCCCTCCCAACAAGTGGTATCATAGCCTTGGTTGTAGGTTCTTGAGCTTGATACCAATAAGTGGTATCAGAGCTTTAGGGTGGGATACTAACAGATTGGTGTAGATCTGGGTAGTGTGTTTTGATTACAGGTTACTCACAGGGTTTCTGTTTGAGTGGGAGTTGAGCAATGGCAGAAAGCAGTCAACTACAAATGGAAAAGTTTAATGGCAAGAAATACCAATTATGGAGGATGCAGATTGAGGACTATCTGTATCAGAAAGATTTGTACTTACCGTTGGGTGGGGTTGCTAGCAAACCCTTGGATATGAAAGATGAAGAATGGGAGGTTCTTGATCGAAAGGCTCTGGGATCTGTTAGATTGAGTCTTGAATCATCTGTGATTTCTAGCTTATCACAGTGTAATACAACGGTGGAGTTGATGAAATCTTTGGCAAATTTGTATGAAAAACCCTCGGCTTCGAATAAGGTATTTCTTATGAAGCGTTTATTTAATTTGCAAATGTTGGAAGGTGGATCTGTTCATAGCCATCTTAGTGATTTCCATGGTTTAGTAAACCAGTTAAGTTCAATCAATATTGTATTTGATGATGAAATTAGAGCTCTCTTAATCTTGTGTTCATTACCTGAAAGTTGGGAAGGTTTGGTAATGGCAGTTTCTAATACTGTGTCTCCTTCAAAAGTCTTAAAAGTGGATGATATTGTGAGTGTGATCTTGAATGAAGAGATACGCAAAAAAAGCACAGGGGAATCATCTGGAGATGCTTTGAGTGTTGAAGGAAGAGGAAGGCCAAGAGAGAAGATAGAGCGTACGAGATCAAGGTCGAAGATGGGCAAGAGATCCAAGTCCAGGTATGGCAGAATAACCTGCTGGAAATGTGGAAAGCAAGGGCACTTAAAGAGAGATTGCAGATCAGGTACAGATCAGCATGAAGAACATGAAGAAGCAGATGTTGCAGGTTACGTTGCACAAGATGCTCTGGTATGTTCTTTGGATAAATTAGAATCTTGGGTATTAGATTCTGGTGCCTCTTTTCATGCATCCCCACATAGGGAATTTTTTCATGAGTATGTCCAGGAAGATTTTGGAGAAATTTGTGTAGGGGATGGTAAGCCTTGTCAGATTGTTGGCAAAGGCAAAGTAAAGCTGAAACTGCATATAGGTAACACATGGGTGTTAAAGGAGGTCATGCACGTCCCAGTTCTGAAGTGAAATCTGATTTTTGTTAGAAGTTTGGGTGAAGAGGGTTGCACAGTAACTCTCACAGCGGACTCTTGGAAGGTTACCAAGGGTACACTTGTTGTAGCTAGAGGTAAGAAAGTAGGTACGCTTTATCTATCTACTTGTTTTACTGATTCTCTTTCTGGGTTATCTACTTCAGCTGTAGATTCAGAGATGTGGCTTGATAGGCTTGGTCACATAGATAAGAAGGAGATGCTGGTTCTTGAGTCAAAGAGTATGCTTTCAGATTTGGAAGGCATGGATCGTGGTTTTTGTATGCAGAAGAAGAAGGTGAGGTTTCTTGAGGAATCCGATGTTAGTGACAAGAACAGGAAAGCCATGGTTTTCAAGGAAAAAGTGACGAACAGAGTTAAGCATAAGGTGCAGAGGAATTTTGAGCAGAGCAAGGGTGATTTGGACAAGGGTTTGATCCAAAAGGAGCTCACGGGAAAAAGTTAGGTCTCACAAGAAAAACACAGAGACCGACATCGGCAGGAAAATCGGCGTCGGTGTCCAGACAGGGACCGACGTCGGTAATGTGTAGCCTGATGTCGGTGACTCAGGGCAGACAGAGACCGGCATCGACCAGGGGAAACTGACGTCGGCAGAAAGGCAGTCGCAGGGAACCGACATCGGTCGGCTGTAGACTGAGATGTGACCGGCATCGGTCACTGAGACGAATTTTGGGTGGACAGCAAGCTGTCATGCAGTCTCAAGCACCCATATGGAGGACTGAAGGTGTAAGTAAGTTCTTAAATTCGTCATTTCCCTTCTTTACACTACTTGTTGCTCACTTATGGCATAGGACCAGGAAGTTATTGAAGAAGCAGAACAGGTAGATCCAGGAAACAGTGGGAGCTAGGCATGGATGAGGATGTGTTTCCTTGGAGGAGAACCAAACAGGTGTTTTGGGTAGAGTGGCCAGCTGGAAGTAAGCACTGAGAGATGAATGGATGTTAAGGATGAAGAAGAGCGGAAATGGATACGTGAGATGGAAGATCGGGGTATATGATCTTGTATTAGCTGCAGGGCAATGGAGGTTTGTTCATTGTGTTTCTCTTTACCAGGTTGGATAGTATTAGCTACACTATCCTATTTTCTGTATGATGTGCTTGTTGCAGGGTTACATATACAGGTATTGTTGAACTAAAGGTAAAGCTAGTTCAGGTGTTTGTCATGGAGAATCTGGGAGCAGCAAGATTCTTTGGCAAGAGTGTGTTCTAGAGACATGGAAGGTCATGTGTTGACTTTGTTTCAGGATGATTGTGTGAAATCGGTTAGCACGCCAATGGTTAGACAGTTCATAGAACAGGTGTCTTGATTCACATAATGAGGTTGAGTGCATGGTATGTACTAAACCTGAGTTTTCCCAAGTAGTGGGAGTTGTCACAAGTTAGGAGCCAATCCGGGAGAGAACCATCGGAGGGCAGTTCAGTGGATTCTTACAGGACTAGTAGCAGGTGCACATGCTATGCAAGTTCAGATTTATTTCTACATGGTTGTAGATGTGGATGTGGCAGGTAATTTGAATGACAGGTTTTTTCACCATGGATTTTGTGGTGGTTGGTCTTCAAGGGTGATTTTGAAGATGGATACATAGCCAAGGGAACAAACTAGACGGTGTACAGGTACAGGTACAGGTTGCAGCTGTTTATCTCCAAGTGGGAGATTGTTAGGTTGTGGAGCTAAAAGCTTCAACCTTTGCAAACTGAGGAACAGATGGTTGCTGAGTTCTATAGGAACTGGCGTCGACAGCAGGACCGACGTCGGCAGAGTCCAATGCAGAGGGCCACCGGCGACGACAGGAAGTCGGCCAACATCGGCAGAACCAGACAAGCAGGGACCGACGTCGGTCGCCTGTGTGTTCCAGAACTGCTCGTTTCACGGACAGTTAGTTAAGTGAACGAAGAGTTTGCATGTTGAGACCAGTTAGAGTCTTGGGCTGCGAGGACAATTGTCTAAATTAAGAGTCTAAGTTATTATTTGAGTTAGGGATCTATTTATAGACCCATTGGCATGTATTGTATAAGGCATGAGATAGAAAGGAAGAGTTCCTTCTAGTTGTAAGATCTGTGAGTTGCAGGTTGTTGCAAGCTCATTGGGGATCTACATGTAAGTTTGGTCTTTGAATTTCAGGTTGCAGGTTCATGAGAGATCAGCTTGAAGTGCTATAGAGTGCTTGGTGTACCGGCAGGGTTATTACTGACTGGTTGGTGAGGTGAACACCAATTCTGTGTGTGAGTTGGTTATTGGGACCATTTTTTGTGTAGGAGAGTGTGTGTGAGAATAATTACTATACACTTGAGGTGTGGCGAATCTCTGTAAGGTGAAAGAGTGTGGCGGCTCTTTGTTGTATTCTTTTCTGTTAGTGTTAATACAAGATAGTGTATTGTCTCTCATATTCTGTGCTATTGGTGAATTCTAGTTACTTATGTTTCTGGTTATTTTCGCATATTCAATTGCTTATATTTGGTAATCATACTGTGCTCTTTCTGAGGAGCAAGATCCTAGGAGGTGGAATTAGAACAAGTGTGTTTGTTCTTGGATTTATCTTCTACCTCTCCTCCCAACAGTTAGAAGAAAAGTGCAATGACTAGTATTTTTGGGGTGTGTCATAGTCCATGTAAAAGAGGAGTGTGTAAGAGAACCTATAATATGTGTAAATGAGTGTTTAAGTGGTCATGTGATATACCACCTTGCCCACACTACACTTCATTTCATTGACTTGCCTCTATGACATGACCAATGTGAGGCAATAATGCAACTTTACTTTTAGAAAAATATATAATTCCAAATCCATGAAACTTTATATTAGAGGAATGATTAGATTAATTAATAAAGGTGATTAATTATAAATTATAAGAATGGTCACTTTCAATGTTCATTTGTAAATCACATGTTCATTTAATTATCCTATAATTATTCTTGCAAAGGGCTGATTTGATTTGGGGTACGCTAGTTAAGACTAATATTTTGATATAATTCATTTCCCCAATTAGGGATGTGTCACTATGGTTTCAGATTAATGGTAGTTGTGCAAGTAAATTGGGTCTATTTACAATTTATGAATAGATTTATGTGTGAATATAAAATTTATTATGATTGTAATTTAGACATAAAAGTGGTTAAAATGGAGTGTCTACAGCTTGAAATATCAATGACCTCCACAAACTTAAAAAGAATTCAAAAAATAAAAATAAAAAATAAAATAAATGAGAAAGATAAATTATCGTTCATAGGTGAAAACTATTTCTATGGCACCTTGGGCAAGTACCATAACCAAATATAATTGTTAGCATCATGTGTAAATTCTTTATCTATAGTTACCTTACATTTGGGTGTAAAATCCATTCCATCCATCTCAAAATCATCTACCATACCTATATCTCTACCATAATGGCCATCATTATTCCCATTTTGACCTTGATAAGGAGGTGGAAGAAATCTTGAGACTTGCTCAGGAAACATTTGGAAAATATGTAGGATGGTGGTTTGATGACTAGACACATCATTCTTATCATACATGATATTTGGAGGCCTATCCTCATCCCTAATCTTCATATTCACAATCATCCCTAATCACTCCTAATCACCCCTAAGTATTATCTTGAATCCTCTCATTGTGTTATGTCAGGATCCTACTCCACCAATAAGAGTATATATGATTACCTCTTGTATAAGCAACTAAACATGGAATTTAACCAGAATGATAAGTAACTAGAAATATGAAACAACACAGGATATGAGAGACAATACACAATTGTATTAATAATCACTCAGAAGAAAATTTAATAAAGAAGATGCCACACTTCTTCTTCCCACTCCTCTAGAGCTCCCACACATCTAGGGTTCACCTGTAATTCTCCTCCAACACTTCACTCTCTGATCACGGTCACAACAATCAACTCCAATACAGAGTTGTTGTTCACCTCCACCAATCAGTAACAACGTGCTAGTACACCAAGTACACAACTGTACTCCAAGTAGATCTCCCCTTCCTTGCTGCCACTTGCAAATCAACAGACCTTACTTACCCTATAGATATCTCTACACCCTGAAGAACCCTTGTCCTTGCCTCACCAAGTCCTTATGATTCTTCAACCAGTACCCTGGTGGATCTTCTACCAGAACTTGCACACCTACAACTCTCCAAGATCATACACACTCAGCACCCCTTTGGAACTAGGAGGAACACACCATGCTCTCTTCTCTCTGAAGGAGCTAATTTTTGCTCTCTTACTCTCTAGCACACATTTACAATACAGCCCATGAGTCTATTATATAGATCTCATGCATATAATAATTAGACCCTAATTACAATAATTAGATCCACAGCTTCTAGTCTAAAATTGGCTCTTAACATGCAAACACTTGGTTCGTTAACTAACTGTCTGTGAAACTGGCAGTTCTGAACCGCACAAGCGATCGACATTGGTCCCTGTCTGCCTGGAGATGACGATGCCAGCTGATCCCTGACCGACGTCAGTTGCTCTTCTTGTCTAATCCTATCGATGTCAATTGGCCTGACGACGATGGTGTCTGTGACACTTCAGCAACTCCTCCTATTCGCAACCTGGTGAAGCTTTTAACTCCACAACCTAACAATCTCCCACTTGGAGATAAATAGCTGCACCTATACCTATACCTGTACCTTCATCTAATTCATTTCTTAGCTTGTATCCCTCTTCAAGATCAATCCTGAAGACCAACCACCACACAACCTGTGATGCTACACCTGTCATCCAAGTAACCTGCCACATCCGAACCTACAAACCCATGTAGTGAAGACCTTGACCCTGCATAACATGAATCCCTGCTACTGGTCCCTCTCAGATACCTGAGAATCCACCTTCCCTGAATTGGCTCCAAACTCTCTGACAACTCCCACTACTTGGGAAAACTCAGGTCTACACCAGACCTTATGTGATTTTGAACACTGTTCTAAGCTCTGCTTAAACTGTCCAGCCCTTGGTGTGCTTACCGATTCTGCATCCTGCATCTTGAACCTCACCAACACCTTCTTCACATCAAGCTCCCACTAGAGACAAAATCTCCATGTCTCTTATGCCAAAGAATTTTGCTGCTCCAAATTCTTCATGACATACCTCTGAACTAACTTTACCTTTAGCTCAAAAAACTCCCTGCATGTGTAACCCTGCAACAAGCAACCACACCACATATAGTAACAAGATAATGTCGCGACTCATCATCCACCTGGTAAAGACAAACACAATAGTTACACTGACATTGACTGAAGCCCTGCTTTGTCATCCACCTATCAAAACCTGTACCACTATCCTGCAGCTTCCTCAAGACCATATACCTTGGCCTTCCATCTCACGTATCCATCCACTCTCTTCTTTAACTTGGGAATCCATCCATCTTTCAGTGCTTTCTTCCAGCTGACAACTCCACCAACAAACTCCTATTTGGTTCTTCTCTAAGGACTCACACTCCTCATCCATGCCAAGCTCCCACTATTTTTGGATTCTACCTGCATTGCCTCTTCACATCTTCTTGGTTCTCAACCATCAGTAAGCAACTAGTAAGAAGGTGAACAATGAATATGAGGTTCACTTACCTTTTTTGACCTCCATATGGGCATTTAAGACTCCTTGACAGCTTGTTGTCTGCCCAACATCTATTCTAGTGACCGATCTCAGCCATCTCCCAATCTGCACTCGATCGACTGATCGGTTCCCTACGACTGACCCTATCTACCGATGTTAATTTCTTGACCGACGCTGGTGTACCTCTTACCAATGTCAGTTCTTATATGACCAACATTGGTTCCTGTTGCCTGACACCACTAACTCTATTGATCTGCACATGACCGACATCAGTGTCTATCTGTTTGACATCGGTTCCTCTGACTGATGTCGGTACCTGTGTTCACCTGTGAGTGATGACTTTTTACCCGTGAGCTCCTTTTGGGTCAAAACCCTATTCAAATTAACACAGCCCTACTCAAAATAATTTAGTCCCCTCAGCTGATCTCTGTCCGTCATCTCCTCCATGAACACCAAGGCTTTCCAATTCTTAAGTTTGTCAAAGATATTTGTCTTTCACTTAAGAACATGCATTCCCCTCCTACATATGTGACCAAGCCTACAAAGCCACATCTCTATAACAGAAGGTGAATTAGTAATATATGTAGATAGATAAAGGATACCTACTTTCTTACCACCATCTAATTCAAGTGCATCCACTGTGAGAGTTACTGTGCATCTCTCATCACCCAACTTTCCTAAAGAAATTAGACTCATCTCCAAGACTGGAACCTACATGACCTTCTTCAACACCTGTGTGTTACCCGTCTACAATTTCAGCTTCACTTCCCCTTCGTCAATAATTTGACAAGGCTCACCAACCCCTAAATAAATCTCTCCAAAGTCTCCCTGGACATACCCATGAAAAGATGCTCTATTTCAAGCTGCATGGAAAGAGGCAATAGAATCTGTAAACCAAGATTCTACTTTATCCAGAGCAACCTGTGTAACATCACCTGCAACATCTACTTCTACACGCTGATCTTCTATCGACCAACAATCTTCCTTTACCTACTCTTTCTTTCCATCAATCAGACCATTCATGCTATTCAGTTTCTCCATTCATAGCTTACTTTCTTTTGCCATTGCTATACTCCCACTCAATCTGAAACCCCTGAGAGTGACCTATAATCAACAAACACTAACCAAATTTAAAACCACTTGTTAGTCAACCCAACCAAAAGCTCTAATACCAGTTGTCAGAATCCTACTCCACCAATAAGAGTATATATGATTACCTCTTGTATAAGCAACTAAACATGGAATTTAACCAAAATGATAAGTAACTAGAAATATGAAACAACACAAGATATGAGAGATAATACACAATTGTATTAATAATCACTCAGAAGAAAATATAATAAAGAAGATGCCACACTTCTTCCCACTCCTCTAGAGCTCCCACACATCTAGGGTTCACCTGTAATTCTCCTCCAACACTTCACTCTCTCATCACGGTCACAATAATCAACTCCAATACAGAGTTTTTTGTTCACCTCCACCAGTCAGTAACAACACTGCCAGTACACCAAGTACACAACTGTACTCCAAGTAGATCTCCCCTTCCTTACTGCCACCTACAAATCAACAGACCTTACTTACCCTATAGATATCTCTACACCCTAAGGAACCCTTGTCCTTGCCTCACCAAGTCCTTATGATTCTTCAACCAGTACCCCGGTGGATCTTCTACCAGAATTTGCACACCTGCAACTCTCCAAGATCATACACACTCAACACCCCTTTGGAACTAGGAGGAACACACCATGCTCTCTTCTCTCTGAAGGAGCTAATTTCTGCTCTCTTACTCTCTAGCACACATTTACAATACAGCCCATGAGTCTATTATATAGATCTCATGCATATAATAATTAGACCCTAATTACAATAATGAGATCCATAGCTTCTAGTCTAAAATTGGCTCCTAACATGCAAACACTCAGTTCGTTAACTAACTATCCATGAAATTGGCAGTTCTAAACTGCACAGGTGACCGACGTCGATCCCTGTCTACCTAGAGATGATTGACGCCGGTCGATCCCTGACTGACATCGATTGCTCTTCCTGTCTAATCCTGTCGATGTCGATTGGCCTGACCGACACCGGTATCTGTGACACTTCAGCAACTCCTCCTGTTCGTAACCTGGTGAAGATTTTAACTCCACAAACTGTCAAGATCCTACTCCACAAATAAGAGTATATATGATTACCTCTTGTATTAGTAACTAAACATGGAATTTAACCAGAATGATAAGTAACTAGAAATATGAAACAACACAGGATATAAGAGACAATACACAATTGTATTAATAATCACTCAGAAGAAAATACAATAAAGAAGATGTCACTTCTTCTTCCACCTCTAAGGCTTGCCACACCTCAAGGACTTCTTCCCTCTCTCTCTTATGGTCCCAACACACAACTCAAATACAGAATTATTGTTCACCTCCACCAGTCAGTAACAATGCTGCTAGTACACCAAGTATACAACTGTACTCTAAGTAGATCTCCCCTTCCTTGCTGCCACCTACAAATCAACAGACCTTACTTACCCTGTAGATATCTTGACACCCTGAAGAACCCTTGTCCTTGCCTCACCAAGTCCTTATGATTCTTCAACCAGTAACCCAGTGGATCTTCTACTAGAACTTGCACATCTGTAACTCTCCAAGATCATACACACTCAGCACCCCTTTGGAACTAGGAGGAACACACCATGCTCTCTTCTCTTTGAAGGAGCTAATTTCTGCTCTCTTGCTCTCTAGCACACATTTACAATACAGCCCATGAGTTTATTATATAGATCTCATGCATACAATAATTAGACCCTAACTACAATAATTAGATCCGTAGCTTCTAGTCTAAAATTAGCTCTTAACATGCAAACACTCAGTTTGTTAACTAACTATCCGTGAAACTGGTAGTTCTAAACCGCACAGGTGATCGACATCAGTCCCTGTCTACCTGGAGATGATCAACACCGACTGATCCCTGACCGACATTGGTTGCTCTTCCTGTCTAATCCTGTCGACGTCGGTTGGCCTGACCGACGCTGGTGTTTGTGACACTTTAGCAACTCCTCCTGTTCGCAACCTGGTGAAGCTTTTAACTCCACAACCTAACATGTTATCCACTACCATTGCCTTCCCCATTGCTAGAGTATGTGTTCCCTTTGTTGGTAACCTTTGGCAATAAATCCTAAAATCCCAAAACATTAAGAAAATTTAAAAACAATATAAAATCCAAAAATAATATAAAACCAACCAATGGTTCACATGGGTCGTGACTCTTACTATCTACATTATTCTCAAAAATTTATAAATTGGAGCTCATCCATCACTTTCAAATAAACTTCCATAGCCTAACTATATTTTTCCAATTGAGAGAGAAAACTCTTTAATTTATCCATCCATTTATCAAACAATTTATTCATCTTACAAGGATACATGTTTTTGGATTGTGTGTGCACCACCAACTAAGAAACCTCTACCAATCTCAAATTTGAGGAAAATCCACATCAAAAGGGGGGTTTTCATTTGGGTAAGTAAGGTTCATTCTCAATCCCTCTTTAGCTCAATTGAAAGCACTTTTGTCTAGTTAGATTAGCAGTTTAAATGTTTTTTTGAATATATAACTTGTATTGCTCTAAATTTTCATTACACATATACAAATTTTATAAAAAAAATTATAAAATCTAAGAGGAAATGATTTCCAAAGATGAAAATCACTCATGCAATGAAGTGATGGAAATAAAATCTACGATATTGTGTTATAATAGTAAGAAGGCCCATGGTGTGTGGATTCAATATAGATTTTAGGATTTATGAAGAATCAATCTCAAGAATATCACTCATGATTACATGTGCATATATGTGAACTAAAAAATAATAAACACTATATGTCTAATTAGAGTGACTACTAATATATTAAGCTCAAATGTGCAAGAGGGCCATGAAGAATGCAATACAATGGATTATAGAATATACTAAATAGATCAATAAACCCTAATTAAGATAAAATTCCACCCATACCCTCTAGATATTTATATAGATAATTTAGGAGGTTTATGAGAGGGAAAAATCTCTATCTTTTATGGATACTAGGTCAAAATAGACAAACCCTATTTTGAGGACAACCACTAGAGATATTCTTATTTATAAGTGACTTATAAAAAAATTTATATAAATAAGTTATGGATAGTGATGTGAACATAATATTTTGTTTATCCTTAATTATACATGCATCTATGACAATACAATGGCATATATCCTAATATACACTAGAAAAATATCAAAAACATTTTCTAGTGTGCTTCCAACCTTAAACTAAAAATGGGATCTTTGAAATAGCGTAAAGAGATCCATAAAAAAATAATCAAAAGTATATTTATACTTTTTATTATCCTTATTTAATTTTTACCCCTTTTTGGATATGTATGTTGTTATTAGGGATAAATGGGATAAAATAATTCAATTGTGTGATTGATTAAATGATCTTGGGTAGGTGCTTGCTTGGTATTTTCTAGATGAATAATGAGAAGGCTTAAACTTGTATTTATGTTGTATCTTTTAAAAATATATCATGATAGGGTTCAATAAGATAAATGGGCTAACCCATAGGTTTAGAATAATTTGTAATTTGAATGACTTTATGTGATTGGACACTAGATAAGGATTTGAACAGTAGTGTCAATGTTAGTGTCCCTTTGTGGCCAGTAGTGTCCATAAGGCTAGAAAATAGGTATAGATATGTAACTAAAAATGAATGATATATTAATTTTTGAGTTTTTTTTAGTGTACAAGTTGTCTAGGTCATCAAAATTATATGGGTCAGAATATAAGATAAGCATTTAGGCACAATGAGATGATGAATGCAAGCCTTTCAGTAGTAGGAATGTACATAATTGAAGGGTAGAGCTTGGGTTGGTATTTATCAAATGTACATGATTGAGATGTTATAAATATATAGTGTTAGTATCTACATTTCTACCCATTTAATCTAGTAATGCATAATGACAAAATTACTAGGTTAAAGGAAAGAAACATGCACCTAAGTGTGTACAACACTCTTTTCTTTTGCTTGAGTCCATTTTGAATGTTTTGATAGTGTATGACCTATAACCAAGATCATGTTACAGTATAAATAAATGAATATAATATTAAACTTGAAATAATTTAAATGATTCAAAGGAAAGATATCAAGTAGTACACATGTATGTCAATGCAACCATGTTATCCCTTTATGTTTTACTTGGTAAGCATGCTTCCTTATGAAGCATTGGATTTGAGAAAGGTTTAGACCTAAACCCTGAAGATTTGAAGAGGGATATTGGGAGGTATTTTTCTCCTGATCTAGTATAAGGATGAGTTTTGACATAGCTATTAACATCACTAAATCTTAATCGCACAACTCAAGTGTGAATATATATAATCTAATGAGGATGAGTGATTTAATCAATGCATCCTATAAATCTAGTGAATTTGGTTGATTTAATTAACCCAACCTATAAATCAAGTGAGGTTGAATGATTTAATCAATTCAACCTATAAAGATAACCAACTATTGTGGATAGAAAAGGTTTAATAATAGTACATCTTGGTGTTAAACTGTACTTCCTAATGATAGAAATATGGAGATATAATTGGTAAATTTTGTAATTCTTGGTGCACTAGCATGAATATGCACCTATAATGTATCTCAATCTAAAGTATTTATCAAAATTTAACCTTTAATTTGTAACTATGTATAATATATGTGCCATAAATTTGAAAAGCTTTATCCCAAATCTATGAAAAATAGGTGCAATGTATAGGATTCTAACCTAAGTGTATATCTAAATCATGTAACTGTACTAGATATTGTACAAGTGTGGAGGTCAATTATTTGTGACATTCCCCCCCTAAAATATAGAGATACTAAGAACTAAGTAACTGTAGGGTCATGTATTTATGACATGCCCCTACTAAAATCTAGAAATTATGTAAATGTGGAATTCATGCCTTTATGGAATGCCCCCACTAATATGTCCCCCCTTTTGAGGTGATGAAAATATAATTTATTAGGTACCTTACCTCAAAAGGATAAGGTAATTATATAATTTGTTTATGAATCATGTAGCATATAGGAGTAACATGCCTAAGTAGATATATCTAAGAAGTGCATAATATGTGATCACATCAAACCCTAAGATGCATCATTTAGATCATGATAACATCTAAAAGGTAATAATATAATCTCAAAAACTAATCTAGCACACGCGCAAGAGCATTCAATGTAATGTAAAATAATGGTCCAAGGCGACCTCATATAAGGGGTATGTTTGAATGTTGTACAATTGAAATAAAATTACATTTTCAAATGTTTAATCAATATGGAATGACATATTCAAATGTCCAAACAACATACAATGGCACAGGGGCTAATAGATAAGGAAAATATTCAAATTTTCCACAAGCAATGAAATACACTCAAGGAAGTGATAATGTGAATAAATGAAGTAAAAGCAACCAACATAATCATATCATACTAGTCCCTACATATATGTGTTAGTAAAAATGTCATGTAACATAGCATATCAAGTACATTGTGAACAATATGAGCATGGATATAGATGTGTAAGAGTTAGTATATATGATCAAACATGATAATGTAGAAATGATCATAAAGGATATGTAAACTATATCAAGCATGATCAAAGAAGCAGATACCCCCATAAATACTATATGATGCAGGTAGAGAAGAGGTCCAACATTTGTATTCATTATACCTGTATTGCACTCAAAGATGTATGAAAAATGTATGTGTATAGAAATAAAATGATATCTACTAACATGAATCAAACAACATAAGTTTCAAGGAGCCAGTAAACATGGGAATGTTGAATATTTTTGTATTTCCTAGGTTATTTGAATGTTTTTGTTTTTTTGGATTTTTTTTTTGAATTAGGATTAGATTTAAAAAAAATCTAGCTCAATTAAAAAGGACTAAGGTGTCAAGAGTTGGGTCTTTTACTTTCTAAAACCTCTTATTTTTTCTTATTTCCAATGTCTCAATATTCGCTTGTAATTGATTGTTAGAAATTATTGCTATGGGTTTATCATCAAATCCATCATGTGTAATGCAAATGTATTTATTTTAAAGCTGGTCGAGAAGGCACATATTTTTTTATTGACAATTGATTTCATATCTACCAACCACTACTACCTAAATTGGAAAGCTAAATTTGGTATCTAGTGCATTACCCATATTGTTGTGTTAACTAATTTTGATATGCATGTTATGGGTAGCATAATTTATCCAAGGAGTTCTGGGAAAAGAGGGAAATTTTATGATTCATATATATCATGGCTTAACTATCACAAACATGCAATAGTATAACATGTTTCCTAATTTTTTGAATTAAACTTAAGGTGTGGATAATAAGTTCTATCAATATTTGCAATAATATTTAAATATTCACGTCTAGGATGTTTTTAATCATGTCTCATTGTATTATTGTCTTTTGAAATATCTAAAATCATAGGTCTTTTTATTGTTTGAGTATAATTTTTATACAACCATCATGTTTGTAATTTTGAATTTGGATTTGTAAGGCCCCACTATGATCTATACCATGGCTAGTGATCTTATGATAAGTACAATATGGTGATCCGTATTTTTGGACAAGTTTGATCCTTGCCTTGTGTCTGTTAGGAGATAAAGATATCATCTTATGCTCAAGTAATATATAAAGTATTCTATGCATAGAATCTTATTTTTCTATGATATGTAAAATCTATTGTGGAGACTTATGTGAAGACTCCACATTATTAACATGATGTATTTTTATTTGTCCCTTGTAAGGTTGGCTTAAATCTTTTAACCAAAAGGGATGTATTGTATAACAAGCATTGATGTGTGCATCCATTATTTTTATTTTACCTTTGTCTATATATGGTATTGGCCCTTCTAGATATGGATTTAATTTGTAAGTACTAGGGCCCATAAGTAAAAATTAGTCATGTGACAGATTCTCAAGTGGATCAAAATTTAGTTTTTGCACATGTTCATCAGCCATATCATGAGGAATTTCATCATCACTATCATAGTAATCTAAAAATTTTCCATCTTGTTGTTTATTATTAACCAATAAAAGAATCTTAAATATTTGATTTTCTTGTTGGATTGGTATTGTTGACTCCTTTTGTTTGGTTGTTTACTCAATATGTGTATCTAGTGGTATATCATTGGTTGATGCATTATGAGTATCTTGGGATATATTATTTGTGTGGCTTGACTCACTCATATTATAAGTGGATAAATTCTCAAGTGGAATATATTGTTTTGGTAGAATTACCTTGGGGATGCCTTCAATATAGAAATGTAGCATTTTAAAAAATTTAAAAGGCTTATCATCAGTAGGTATTGTCCTTAATGTCGTACCATATATAAATTTGACACATCTATGTAATGTAAATGGGATGAATTTCATTGTGTGTATCCAATGTCTGCCTAAAAGTAAGTTATAATGTAATGATTGAGACATTACATGGAATGTGGTTTGTATTATTTTTGGTCCTAATGTCACATATAATGTGATTTTACTAATATATGGGCTACATGAGTTATCAAATCCTTTGATATGCATGTTAGATTTGAGTAGATCATTTGGGTTAATACCCATGGTGGTTAGGAATTTTGTACTACAAATGTTTAGTCTAGATCCATTATCAACTAGCACTCTTTTGATGCCTTTTGTTCGCATAGTAACTTGTATAAAAAAAAGGGTAAGTCTTGGTTGATTATATCCTCAAATGGTAAAATTTTACGATCAAAGATGATAATATTTGCATTGTTCTTAAGATATTGCATGATATCAAAAAAATAAGTAGGTTTTATATCATTCGGTACTTAGGTTTTAGACAATGCTTCATATAAGATATCCTTATAGATAGTGGACTATTTTAAGATCTCGAGGATTGAGATATTAGCATGTGTATTATGTAATTGGTCAACAAGGTCATATCCTTTATATTTTATTACAAGTTTATGCTTAGGAGAAACTTTTTGTATATTAATAGGTGTTTTAGTAGGTTGGGTACCCTCTCCTCTTTATGTAGTGACAACATGGACCACAAAATCCAATATAAGATGGGTTAATAATAGGTGTAGTAAGGTAATTATCTTTTGAATAGGATTTAAGGGGGATAAATGATTCACTATTATTGTAAAATATTTGTAAATAGATATTTGAGTTTCATCTTGATTAGAATCATTCTCTTTATGTTGACACATTCGCTTATGCCATTGGATTATGTCTTTGATTGAGTAAGCAAAGTGTGGAAAATAAAGTGCAAGGATTGTCATTATGCATTGATCAAGGCATTACTAAAAAGATAATTCCATACTTAACATAATTTTAGTCAAATAAATTATAATTTTTAAATTTGGAATATTTTGAAATCAAAAATCAAGGAACCCATCAAGTCAGAGTTTGGATATCAAAGGTCTAGTTCACCAATTGTTTAAACCTTTTGGATATGAATGTTTTTATTAGGTTTAAATAAGGTATAATAACTCAATTGTGAAATTGATTGAATGGCATTGGGTATGTGCTTGTTGGAATTTTCTAAATGATTAAAGAGAAGGCTTAGACTTGTATTTATACTACACCTTTTGAAAATTTCTTATGGTAGGGTTCAATAAGACAAATAGGCAAACCCATAGGTTTTAAGTAATTTGAAATTTGGATGAATCTAGATGACTAGACACTAGATAAGGATTTGGATACTAGCGTCGATGTTAGTGTCCCTTTGTGGTTAGTAGTGTCCAAAAGTCTAAAAAATAAGTATGGATCTATAATTGATAGTAAAGGATATATATCGAGTCTTAAACTTTTTATAGTGTACAAGTTGTCTAGGTCATCAGAATGATATGGTTTGGAATATAATATAAGCATTTAGGCATAGTGAGATGGAAAATGCAAGCCTTTTGATAGCGGAAAGGACCATAACTGAAGGTAGATCCCTAATTAGTATTTTTCAAATGTACAAGACTAAAATGCTATAAATATTCATTTTTAGTATCTACATCTAAACAAGTATGCAAAATATTAAAACATAAAAAAAGCAAAGAATATGTGGACAAATGCATCATCAAAACATCATAGTAATGTTACATTTATATCAAATCTCAATTGACTACACATTACACTTATTTATTTTCCAAAAAAACTAATAACTTAAGCATTCAAATGGCTCTAGAAGGTGGTGTTGGATGCAAAATTATAATTCTCAACTTGATATGAACTTTAAGTTTATATTTTTTTCCTTTTCTCATGTAAGCAAAATTTCATACTTTCTCATATAGAGAGATAATTCTTTGAAGCATTCCCTTATAATAAAAAACACCATTCAGGGGTTGCTTAATTATCCTTTTCAGTGACCTTGTCGAACTACCCCTATGAAGGATAAGCCATTATATGGAAGTAATTTTTCTTCAACAATACTTTAGCAAAGCATTGTCTATTGGTCACTTTGGATGATATTTTTTTCCAATAGGGAATTGATCATAAACAAATTCATTTCTATAACTTGCTAACAAATATTATAAATATAAATCCTACACTAGAAGACTGGAAATAACTCATGTCCATAACATATACCTTCTTAACCATTAATGATAAACATTTTCTTAATATTTTATCCACATATATGAAACTAATGATTTGGTAACATCTATAATAATCATATACTCAAGTTTTTAAATGTAACAATTGCAAAGTGCAATAAAAAATAAGGAAGACGCAGTTCTCCTTTCAGATATGATGATGAGTTGTTACAAGGTAAAGTGTTATTTTACATTAGTCAAAAGGGAATGTTGATCTATAACTTATGGGTCTTGACTATATTGGTCAATGGTTATTTTGTGCAAGACATTAATATAGTGTATACAAATTCTTCTAGAGTTTGTTATCATCTCTTTTACCAAATTCCTATGTCCACCATGGGATGTTAACAACCCCAATAATGTGTCTATCACACATGAAATAAGAGGTAAACACAAACATCTACCTTTGAATATGTCATGAGATTTAAAAATATATAGATTTCAAGTTTTGACACTAAATAAGGAAACTATTGATATTGGAAATATTGATTGTCAAGGTCTAATGTTCACAATAATATTACGAGTGAAAATTATTAAGGAACTTCACACATCACATGATTTTTCATTTAAATAATATGCATGGATGTTGGACAACCTATATGCCATAATAACAACACAATAAAAATAATTTTTGTGCTTCATATAACCATGACATTCTTGCCTTTACAGACAACCATAAAACATTTCAATGATTTTTTGTACATCAAAATATACATCTTTCTTCTTCCTTTCTATTTCCTAGTATCGATTACAGCACTCCACACTTATGTCATTTACTTACACATAATAAAAATTTAATTAATTTAAATTTATCTCCAATTTCATGCCCTCTTCTTTGTAACTCTTCAAAATTAACGTATCATTACACCCCCTCTTCAAATGTACATCTTTCAGGGATTCTTTGTACACAAAAGGTGCATATTTCTTCTTCCTTCTTACTTCCCAATATTGAGTACACTATGCCACACTTGTGTTATTTAATTAAATATAGTACATTTTTCTTGATTTAAATTAACCTTGAATGGTGTTTTGCCCTTGCTCTTCTGGGACAGGCCCACACTATGTGTTGTTGCTTGCACAACATGCCCCATTTTCAAACTGGAAACAAGAAACCTCTTTTGCTTTAGATTTTAGTCTTAAACCTTAAGTATTTTTTTGGTGGTTGCATGTTTAAAATTTCCTCTTAGAATTACATATTTTCTAAATTGAAGATTTAAATCTAAATGTGCTTCATTGTTTTATCTAAGACTGGGTAATAATAATTTTGATCATAAAACTTGGCATAAAAATCACTTCTAGAGCTACATTAGTTTAAAATATCTTAATTTGCATGGATCTATTAAGTCTTAATCTATTTTTCTTGTGTTTTGAAACACATAAATCTCCATTTTAAACTATTTCACCTTAGTTTTTGTGAAAATTATCTAACTGTTCTAGAATTTTATGTTGCTTTCCCTTAGTAAATTTGATCCATTTTTTTTCAATTCAATCTAAATCGACTAAAAGTTTAATTTTGATTGCCTTTTAAACTAGTCAATTTCATTATAATATAAAAAAGTCACTTTTAAAATCATTTTCTTTGCTAATTCTTCATATCCCTTTGTTATATTTCAAAAAACTTAGCCATTTTGTTTCAAAACTTAACCGTTGGCTTTTAAAATTTTAAATCATTGACTGTGCCTTTTTGTTTTTTCTTGTAGGTGATTAAACATTGTCCGATGCCACATGGTGATTTATCAAAAATCCTAGTAGCATGGACCATTTGTAAAATATTCTGACACGTAACCGATTCTTTAAAGAGTTCCTTAGATCCACGTGGCACTTTTTTGCCTCTTCAAAAGACTTATCTGATTTTACAAAAGTTATCTAAAGCCACGTGGCATATTTTCACTACCATATGGGACTTAATCAATTTTTGAATATTTATCTAGTGAGCCTCTACATCAACAAAGATCCAAGTGAGCAAATTAATGGGATGCTACCAAGTGTTAATATCCTAGTGACCCACTAATCCTAGCTAAAACCGTACATTATAAAAGGATCTAGGAAAGTGGGTTAGTGGGATTGTGCCATGTGTAATGATCCAAATGACCTGATACCCTAGGAAGATCCATATAAATAAAAAGCCTTCGAGTGAGTAGATAAGTGAGATGTCACCACATGGAACCATGTCAGTGACCTATTATCCTAGAGATGTTTGTAAAAAGTTGCAAGCCTTGGACAATCAAGTGAATGATATTTTCCACATGGTAAAATCCCATTGATCCACAACCCTAGGATAGTTTGTGTAGCCTAAAAATTTAGCAGAGTGTCGAGTGAGCGAGATGACCCCACATGATGAGATCTCACCTCATTGTGGTGAAGCCCAATCAACGTACATAAAATCATTCATTCTAAGAAATGAAAGAGTAAGAAGAAGCCACATGGAAATGACCCTTTGAGCAAAGGACACACTTGCAGTGTAGCCAACAAGACATGAACTTAAACTTGACAAGTTGTCTTGTTATGAAGACTATCAAAATTTGAGATTTGACCATGTAGTCCATCTAATAAGTAAAATCAATTACAAGATGGCCCAAATAGCAAAGTGGTTGAGAAAAATGATGTAAATAATGAATGAGGTGTAAATCATGGGCATGGTGTGTGCATTGGGATCAGGTGTAGGGCATAAAAGATAAATATACAAAGTATGGATAGCTAATAATTTGATGCAATCTCAACTACATTCTCTTTTAGGCATTCATTCCCAATTTAATTGAGGTATGGTGCCTAATTGCATATATGTAAAAATTCCAAATACCTTCTATATACACATAATATTTTCAAACTTTTATCATTACTGGCACTTTGTATCTTGCAGGAACCCGTCGAGTCTCAATCTCTCTAAGTGCATGTGTTAAGGGGTGCATCGAGAAAGGGGTGATCTGACCATTGGTGCTTTGTAATATTTTTCTCCCTTTTTCCACTTGCCATATACACATGTGTCTCCTAAAACCATTTACCCTAAGCTTATTCTTCTCTATTTACCCATTCCAAACATTTATCATATCATTATCCTCCTTTTTCTTGCCTTGACCCACTTTCACTAGTTGACTGTAATAGGTCGACTAAATCAACCTTGTATAATTTTTAGCCTCTAGTTACTATATAGGGTCGACTGGGTCGACCCTATATTTTTTATGGATATTTTTCACTTGGAGTTTTGTTAGTCCTTCGACCGACCTAGCTTGGGACCTAGTGATTTATCTCCCAAAAAATATAGGGTCAACTGGGTCGACCTTGTACAGCTGACATATTCAAAAGGATTTAGGGTAAGATCCACCTATATATGCAAGTTCATTTCCAACTATTTGAAGTTAGAGAATCGAAGAATAATAAGTGTGAATTAACATCTACTTATTAACCATTCTACTTGAGGAATAAAGCTCAGGGTTCAATACTTTCTTTAGAGATATGGATCTTGTCTTATGGAGAAGTCTTTTGGATGCATAGATAGGTTGTGTAGACTAGAGCTAATTTGTCTTTGTTATCCTTACATAGCACAATAATCTCTTGTAAATCACCTTGGCCAAGGGAGAGATTAAGGCTCGGTGGGTTTGTCTTCAAAGGTAAGTATTCCTAACTTTATTTCTCCTTTGTAAGAGTAGATAGATAATACATTTTTGCTTCTCTTTTATGCATTAGGATTATGTATACATTAACATGAGTATATGTCTTCTATGCATGTTTAGTTTAGTTTTTTTTTTCTAACCCCCACTTTGTGCCACAAGCATTGGTGAGCACTAGATTAAATTTAATTTCTTATTTAATAGAATAGAGTGAACATTAAACCTAGGACTCTTTTAGGGTTGTTACATGATTATGTTATACCGTTGGCTTTGGAACCCTTCCTAGCATGGTGTATTATGACAATTTATCCCCTAATCAGGTTTAACATATCCCCATATTGGTCATGCTCCCACTTAACAAATGTATTCCCAATCAAAAGTGTAGGTATGCTCTATCTTCTCCAAGTCAGGATTGACTTATAGACATGATGCATTTCTAATTACACACATTCTAGTGAACCCAATGTGAAGTAACCCTTATAGGATTTATTCACATTATTTCATTCTTTCATCATTATTTTTATCATATATTTGCCATATGAGGTCAACTACATCGACCCAACTCTGACTTTTGTGCATAAGTTTTTAGGTACAAACTACTGGATCGACCTAGTCAACCCAATATAGTTTCTATACTTTTAGACATTCTTGTTCAACATATTCAGTCAACCCAGTCAACCATGTACATTTTAGGCACTCAACAATAGGTTTTTGCAAAGCTTGATCGACCCAATCGACCTAGTTAGTAGAATTTGCAAGCATATATCAAGGTTCTTGAACAACATTATTCATTCTCTACATCTCTGATCCACAAAATTTCCTTTCTACCTCTCTATTTATTTCTTTATAGTCTTTCCTTTTATAGTTTGTAGTCTTTAAAACTACCCCTACACAGTCAACTGGATCAACCCTCTCGACCCATTCTATGTTCTATGTGATGTCTAGATAATTAGGTTGATTGTGTCGACCTTGTTCATTTTTAGACCTTGCTTCTATAGTATAGGATCAACCTTGTTATATATTATGTGCATATATTGTTGAATATATCAACATTGTACCTTGTTTCAAAGTTTTAATTAAACTTATATGCCAGTAATTAGCTCACACTTTCTCTTCTTATTGATCGCATGCTTAGAATAGATCACATAGTTTAATTAGGTTATTTTTCAATAAATAATTTAGTTTTACTATTTTCTATTTTATGCACACACAACCAAATTATAAAATCTAAACAAGCCTTTTAACATTTATCTACCCAAGGCCAACCTACTTAGATTTCATCACCAAGCAAGAAGCCAACTTGATGTTTTGGTCAAGTATAAAGCATGGTTAATGGTATATTTTGGTTAATCACCAAACACTCTTATCAGTACAATGTGTGAAGTGAGGGGGTAGGCCTCAATACCAAGCATGTATCATTACCACTATATATCCCTTTCATCTTAAACTACCTGAAACCATCCTTAGATTACTTTCTAGTTCTTTGCTTATAGCCAACTTCCCATCACATTTAAAATTATATCTTAATAATATAACAAACACTTAGGTTCAATAATTAGTTAGTTATTTATTTTCCAAGTTGATTGCTTGCTCTATGCTCAATTGTATTTTATATTGAAAAAACTTGCTTTAGCTAGTGTTGGTGCAAGGTTTTGTATTATCTGCTTCAATTGGATTGGCCAACATTAATCCAATTGATTGTTTGTTTCCCTTATATTATTTCTTTTCAAATTACTTGAAAATTTTATCTTATTTTAGTTCAAATTCTATTATAGGTTTCTTAATTTTCCATTTCTATTGTATTGGGTTACCCTATTTACCCTTTTTCTAACCTTTATTTATTGTACTGGATCGACCTAGTTAACCCTGTACTATTTGTAGACCTTATTTTTTGTGTTAGGTCAACCTAATCAACCCTGTATTATTTCCATCATTTCTTGTTTCCTTTCTTTCTCATATCTCTTTCCTTCCCTTCATCATAGAATTTTTGTTTGA
The DNA here is from genome assembly GCA_037957365.1 of Torreya grandis. Taxonomy (NCBI): domain Eukaryota; kingdom Viridiplantae; phylum Streptophyta; class Pinopsida; order Cupressales; family Taxaceae; genus Torreya; species Torreya grandis. Next base: position 4,671,512 of record JARHVA010000241.1, on the reverse strand, counting down.
TGATAATACTGAGTTGTAGTCAATAGACATGATGAATTTTACCAACCCTCATAGGGTCTTCCATAGATAGAGTAGGGCTCCTCTCTTGGATGCTAGTAATGTTCATATTTCCACTCACACAATGAACTATGGGACCCCTCCTAATACCTATTTGTAATGTAATCCTCTCTTCTCATTAGAAGACCAACCTGAATTAGAGTATACCCCCTAAATGCTCTTCTTTATCTCTAAATTTCCTCAACATTGAGGAAAAGATCCTTCTAATATTTACAATTTTATGATTAGTGGTCAATCTAAAGAGCATCATTCACCTACTCCTACATTCTTAATTGGATTTAGGGGTACCACTTTCTTTGATTCTCAACCTCTTCATTTGATTATGACTCCTTCTCATACCATGACCTCTTCTTCTCTAACTTCTTCCACCTCCATGCCTAGTATATCCACTAACATGGCAAGATTTACATCTAATGGGCCTCTCATAAGATCCACTATCCTAAATCCTTCCACTAGTTCATCATTTGATACCTAAGGTAATCATGTTACTAATGATTCTTCTTCTCAACCATTCACTAATCCATCTTTTGTTACACAATCAAATTTTTCCACTAGTGTCTCACATTCACATAATTCCTCTCAAGCTCCTATCAACACTAGTAGTGGTACCTAAGCCAGTAATACCACCTCTAATGCTTCTAATAATTATAATCAAAAACATCAACTATTGTTACAAACACTCAATTAAATGAATACCTTTTAAGCTCATAATACAAATCAAATTATGATAATGTAAAACCACCTTATCCATCTTCAATCTCATCCTCAACCAATGGCTATGGGCATGCATAACTAGAATGTTCCCCCTCCTCCTCTTTGATATTCTCAAGGTAATCTCATCCCTTAACCTCATTTGGTCAACAAAACCATTAAGCATCTCCAAAATGAACCTCTCACTACTCAAATTGCTAACATTGATATAGGAGGTATCACACTTATAATTTCTTATAATGGATCAACCGATCCCACCCTTCATATTAAAACATTTGGAAATATTTATAAGGATTAGGTCAAATTAAACACATTTGTCATTACCAAACTCTTATCCAAAACTCTCACAGGTGATGCCTTGGATTGGTAGAGCCAACTTAGAACTCATTCCATAACTAGTTTGGAGGATTTAGTGAATGCTTTAGTTCAATAATTCCAAACTATTAATCTTCCCAAAAAAAAAATTGGCCCACTTCATAAATTACAAACAACTTGAAAACAAAACTGCTTAAGCCTTTGTTAAAAGATGGAAAACTTTGTCAAACAAATGTGAACATAACATGGTTGATGATAATCTTTTCCATCTCTTTACCAATGCCCTTTTTCCTAAACTTCAATATTGGGTCCACACTTTCTCTCCATGTATATTGGAGGAGTCTATTGACCAAGCTAAAAGATAAAATTTCTTTATGCATCAATTCGAGCCACCCCAACCTTATGTGGGTCCTTGTCTCTTACTTAAGATTAAAAATCATAATGTTACCAACGATGGTGTTACAAATTCTTATGATACCATTCATAATGTTCAAGATGTCATTCCTACCCCTTCATTGGAACTAGCTCCCCCTTATCAACATTATACCAATCCTCACTTATCTTCACCAAACAACATTAATGTTCATAAACCTCTATCCTCAGCTAAATTGCTTAATCATCTACCTAGGCCTCTTCCATAAAAACTTGACCCTACCCATCCTATGAAATCTTGGTATGATCCTAACAAGTTTTGTTGGTTTTGCACTAGTTGGGAACATTCTCTTGAGACATGTAGACAACTTCATAATTTAGCTATGGACTTTCTTCTTGGTCCTAATCTTGATCATGATTCTATCATTCAAAAGTGTCAAAAATCTTATGAAATTACTTTTAAGGATTATATAATCACATGATAAAACTCAATCCTTGAACCAAGCCAATGCTCATTTAGCTATCTATAAAGACACTCTTCATAATCATCAACCTATTCAAGACAATCAAGATAAATCCACCCCATTCACAAATAATGTAGAAAGTCTCATTGAACCCAATTCTAAAGAGATTGTGGTTAACATGACTAATATGTGAAGGGTGGTTGCTTTTATCAATTTCCAACCTATCTACACTCTTCTTTCATCTAGATCATATCATGTTATCCAAGATTCTTTTCCAACTCATTTAAATGAGTTGGGGCAAGATGATCTTATTACTTTTGATGATCCAATTTCTAATTCTCCCTTGGATAACACTTCCTATTCTATTTCTAACACTCTTCCTTCATCTTCTAATATTAATTAAAAATAATCTTCTACTAACACTTCTTCTACCAATTTTCAAAATCAACATGAACTAGCTACTTCATCATAAAATAATTTATAACCTTGTTCTACACCTTCTTCTTACCAAAATAAATTCCAATGCACTTCAGCTCCTCCTTCTGAGGATCTCCTTAATCATTATGCACCTATATCTAATAATCTTCTTATGGGTTATGATAAGTGGGATCCCATAGTGGAACTCATAGATCTCCCATCCAAAATTCTATTCCTTGAGCTTATGAGGACTTATCTAAATCATATAAACCATCTTAAGCAACTATTATTTGAGATGAATATCCCTCATCCTCCCCTAGCAGAATGGGAGGCAACTTTATCTAGATTCAAGGATAGTATATTACAATAATGTGAAGAGATGTCTATCAACGTTGATGAAACTATGGACACTTCTCTTTCCTTAAAATTTATTATAGCTTCTATGATTCTTTATGAGATTCTACTTCATGTGGATGATCATCCCTTATTCATTAGTGTTCAAATAGGTGATATTCAAGTTAAGTGTGCATTGATTGACAAGGGTTCCAACACTTGTGTTACCTCTCTCAACTTCATTAAGACCCTTGGATATTCAGAATACAATCTCAAGTCCACATGTAGCACCTACCAAGGATATGATAGAAGGCAAATGCCTCCTCTAGATTGTGTGTGGATTCCCATTACTATCCTACCTATCACCATTCATGTAAAGGTGATGACATTTAACTTCCCCCTTTCTTATAACATCTTTCTTGGTAAGCCATGGACTCATTGTATGAGAGTTGTTGCTTCTTTTTCCAATGCATTAAAATCCCTCATAATGGAGCCATTTATAGGATTCAAGGTGACACTAACCCTTGAAATTTCAAACAATTCCAAGACCGTGGTGTCTTCAAGATTCCTACTCTCGAACCTTTGCCCAACATTCTATTCCATGAGTCTCATATCTTAATTTTCCCATTAACTCAACTAAAGGTTAAAACGGGCATCCCAAACTCATTAGGAACATTCTTCCTAACCTCTTATATTTTAAAAATGATGATCTTGATGAGATTAACCTAAAGATTAAAACTTTTGATCTCTCACCTCACCTCATCTTGTAGCTTCCTGCTTCCTTACAACCTTGTTCTCATAAGCCTCCTTGCAATGATATTGTCGTAGTCTTAACCAAGACTCAACATTATATTCACCACACTTCCTTAGATGACAAGTTCATCCTTACTTGTGTTATTGATATTTATACCTTAGATTATGATAATGCTTATTCCCTAGATGATCCATTCTTAGGTGGTCTTGTACAGGCCTATGATGCTGAGATTGTCCATTATTATTTTTTTTTACTTGAGTCTTTTCACGTATCTTCCTATCTTCCTTTGTTTATAGTTCCTAATTTTAGTATTGTTCCTCTTTATCATAGGGTAGAGATGGCACCAACACCTCTATTTTTTTAGGAGCCTTGTAAGAGTATGCTCATGGATCATGTTATGATCAAGCCTTACCATTTTTCTAAGTACCCTGATCACCATAGTTGGTTTACTCCTAAGATTAGTGTGACCCTTCTTAGAATTTATATAGATCCCACTCATCCCTTAGTAGAGCCCTTATCAAAGCCCATTCTTATTCTTGCTATAGTTGAGCCTCTTCTTTCTCCTACTATAGTTGAGCCTATTCTTGCTCATGTTCTTGTTGAGCCTACCCTAGCTTCTCATCCCATTGTTCCTTCCATTGAGCCTAGTTCTAGTCATTCTCTACCACCACCTTCCCTTGGTGATGGTTTGCTTACCTTACCTTAGATGGTTTCATTGTCCACAAAATGGGTTGACAAGTCTTCTCTGGCTTCTTCCACTCTTGTTACACCTCTTTCCATGAGTGTTTCTTCTAAAACCACTCATAAGCATATCTATTGCTTCCATGGGATAGATACTCATTTTTCTACCCATTATCACAAGTTGTGATAATATATTGATATGTTGTATTCTTCTTCTCCACCCTTAGATAAAGCCATACCTCCCCTGAAGGTTTTACTTAAATATATACCTAAGTATGGTGAGGTGTATTATTTGTGGCACCAATGTGGCACCCATCACACCAATCATTATTGCATCCTTCAACAACACCTTAAGGATCATCTTATAGCTATTCCTATACCTTTTTCTATTCCTCTTATAGGTCATCCTTATAATAAGGCTTCTCCTTCTTCTCCCATGGATCTACCTCTAGTGGATCTATCCCCTCTTATGGTCCCTTCATCACCTTTTGTGCCTCCACCTGTGATTCCTTCACCTATGGACCATCCCTCACCTATGAATCCTTCTCCACTCATGAGTCCTTCACCCATGGATCCTTCTCTATTGATGATTCCTGCACCTCCCATAGAGCCCACTCCCATGTATTCTCCCAAACATCCCTTGCCTGATTTCCCTCAGCATGATCCATCGATTATTCCTACTTTTTCAATTGAGGAGATTAGAAGAGAAGTATTTTCCTACTTCTCATTGAAGATTAACAAGACATTAGCTACAGTTTATATCCAGATTCATAGAGATTTATATGATGTATTGGATAATGTGTGTGGGTAGATTTATTAGTATTTATGATCACATGCATGGTGCCTTTACATTTACATTTTGATTGAACGTGTGCTCTAATTTTATTTTTATCTATTTGCTATATCATTTGATGTTGTGTCAAATTCATATTTTTATTATATAGTGATTTTACCTTTTGTATTATATCTTACTTATATTTTCATTTATATTTGCATACGATTGTCTTTCTTTATCATTGCTTTCTCTTTCTTTCTTGAGTTTTTCTAAAAACTCCCTTCTTGCCTTCATGATTATTTGCTCTCTTATCTCTATTTTTCACGAATAATTATCACTGTGACTTGGTTATACCAACCTTGTTCCCTTTCATCATGTTTTCTATTACCATGTGATCAGTTAGTAAATAATGCATCTCATTATACTTTCCTTTCACAAATCCACTTTTAGATATCCTTTTTCCCTTCTTCATTTTTTTGTAAACTAAGTATATACATGATTGAGACTTGAGATCACATGCTCATTCATTGTTAAGCCTAAATGTCCTAGTCAGTATTTGTCTTTGGTTACGTAGATTCCTTTAGCCTTAGCCTAAATCTCATTTGTGTGTATCACTACATCTCTCATGATTGGTCATTATAAATTTGTATGGAGGAGGAATCTAAAAAATCCATAAAATTTTAAAAGCTAAATCATTTTACAAAAGGCAATGATAAAAAGGCAAAAATATTCTTAAAAGTCAAATCACACTAAAAATGTGATTCAAAACACATCTTCTTATTCTAGTCAAATCTCAAACTCCATAGTTGGCCTCACGATAGATCTGAGGTCCTTTAGGGTGTGGTAGGCTAGTAGATTAGAAAAGGAGAATATAAAAATATTTTAGTGCTACCTACTTTCTCATGCAAGTACCTAATCTTCATAGTAGATAGATGGCTCTGTAAGGGGTCTTGAGGAATGGGGAACACGTCATGGAAAGGTAGATCCATTTTATTATTCCTTGTACCAATCTACCTTTATGATTTGATCTTAGTAGCATGCTTATATCCCTACAAAGCTTTGTGTCTGTAATGAATAGGTTTCCTTTGTACATTGATGGTCACTCAATGTCTTCTCATGTCCTTAATATGCCTTTTACCTCTTAAGGTCTTCTCATAAGATGCCTAAGTCTTAATTTTTACACTCCCTTTTTCATTCCTTATATCCCTCATATTTCCTTTTGAGAAATATTGTTTTGTCTATTGATCACTCTCCTTGGGATGTCATTTGTGAGTTGCTTTGTAAGACACCAGATAGGACCCGATGTTCCTCACAAATTACCACATTTTTCCCTCCTATTACCCACATCCTTTATTACCATTTGTCCTATTTATTCCACTCTAATGGTTTTCTCTTTGTGATTTATAGTATAAGATTGTGGATAGGACCTGACATTCCTCACAAAAAATTTCAATAATATAAGTCACAAACAGAATTACATGTGTCAAATATGAGATAAGATGTGATTGATTATGGAGTTACATGTCATTGACATGTTTCCCAGCTTGATTTAGTGTGTTTTATGCTTACTTCATTTCTCTTTTGCTTTTATCTTCTTATTTTTTGAGTGCATGTAAGAATCCAACTATTTCTTGAATTTTTCATACTTCCCAACTTGAATTAGTGTGATAAATTTAAGACCAATTTTTGCCAATTTTGTTATTTTCTTATACTTTCCAACATGATTTAGTATGATTTATTGACTTAATTATTTTTTTTATACCATTTGTGCCCTTTTACATACCTTCCATTTTATTACATTGTTTTCATACTTCCCAACGTGATTTAGTATGATTTTACTTGTTTTAATTTGGTGCAAAAATCTTTCATTTTGGTTTAAAAACAAATTCCTTTTTACCATCTTGTTTTACCATCCCTTGGTTATCTATACTTAGTCATTTTCTTGTTATTACATATTTCCCAACTTGAAATAGTGTGTAGTACATTTTTGACTGATTATATTTTACCAAGTCCTTTTTGCCTATTTCTTTTTAGCCATGCATGTGTTCTACATAATGTTAGAAAAGAAACCACATCTCATATATTTCCTATAGCATATACAACAATAGCTAAATACATATGCTAGAAAGAAATATATCCAAATCTATAGCCAAAACCATACTAACAACATACACAATCAACATCAATATGCCAAAATGATACATCATGTGTGTGTGTGTGGATAGTGTGTGTGTGTGTGTGGAACTGTGTGTGTGTGTGTGTGTGTGTGTGTGGATAGGCCACGAGATAGATAGGATGGAGCCCAGCGATGGAACTGGAGCATTGTATATAGTTGTACTTATTATATCAAAACTCATGATATATATAATAAGTATATATATCATGAGTTTGGATATAATAAGTACAACTATAATCAATGCTTCATTTCCATGGCTGGGCTCCATCCTATCTATCTCGTGGCCTATCCACTTTGCCTATCGAAGCCTCAGTCTAACTCCTCCAAATAGTATGCTATAAAGAGGTTGTCTGAGATCTCAATCCCTCTACCTATCCCTATAAGTATGCTACCTATGCCTATGCCTATGCCAACTGGGTCAGGATCTTTATATGTGCCCATGTCATTTAAGTCACTATAGTATATGTACAATTATCTCCTCTACCAAGGCCTACCATGCCCATATCTCTCCTACACCCATATCTATTAGTGGCTACATCCTCTCTCTCTATGCTCATATTTACCTTATTGCCTCCCTTACTAATCTAAACTAGCTCACTTGAGTTGGGGCAGATGGTATACTGGGGTCCTCTAGTGTAGTAGTGTCATGCGACTGTAGAGTCTCATCTAGGACATCATGGAGTGTTCCCCTCATAAGTTACCCCCATCTCTCCTCCTCATCCTCAACGATTCCTATAAAATCACACCTAAATAGATATTATATCACTTTTATATCTCATAATATCTATCTATCTCTAGTCTCTATTTCAAAATAAAAACTTAAGCAATAATTTAATCATCTTTATTACATATCTATGTCTTGACCACTATGGTCTCACCATCTGCATGATCACCTAAAATAATATCTCCATCTACATGGTCTCCTAACACCTCCTCTTTAGGCCACCTCCTCAACTCAAATCTGATTGTCATGGTTTACGTCCATCTCAACCTGTACTTGAGTGGCCTCTCTATCATCCAGCTCTCTTTTGGCTCACTTGCTAGGTCATTAGGGATGGTGATAGTCTCTACTCTCTTTGGATCCTCCTACCTTCATCAATGTTGTGTCTTTGATGGTCATTGTTCATCTCACTATAGAGTTGATGGTGGTATCTCTAGTACCACTACCTCCACACCCCTCTCCTCATGTTTTTCTCCCTGTCATGCTCACCTAGTCCATAGTCACTCATAATGTGGTATGAGTGTTGACCTCATCATTGGTAGCCCTAGTCCCCTCCTTCCCTATGGCTCTCTCACATGCTAAGCCCACTACTTGGGCATCAATATCAGTGCTACTAGATAAGGTAATCCTATCTATCCTAGTACCCATACCAGTTTTAGTGTCCACCTACCTTTGTCCTCATTATAGTTGGTGCAATTATGTCCCAGTTTATTGATGTAGTCATTATGTTCCCATATGGTTTTCACACTATATATGTACATCTCACCATCTACAGCATTAACACATGGGGCATGAGCTATGCTACCTAGTCCTCTCTCCATTTCTGCACTTGAGGTGACCTATCATCGATTGCATGGGCTAACCTAGTTGGCTGATACATAGGAAACCTCTCATATATCCAAGCCATTAGTAATATCATCAATATTATTAACTTTTATCCTTTGACCAGCACCTCATATATATCATGTATGAGCTAGACCCAAATGATAAAACTGAGATCATATAGTAATCCCTCCTCTAGGATCATCCTATTGAAGGCTACTATGAATAGTGGTACCTTACCATCTGACTTGTGACATAAGACTTGCTATGTCATAAGCCCTATCACATCTTTTTAGATATCTAGAATCTATTATGTATATACATTGAACATGTTGACTCTCTGACCCACCAATATCATCTCTAAGCCTATAGCCCACATGGTTAAGGCTCTCCTCTCCTCCATGTTGTCTGATATCCTTGTAGTCACCATGTTCCTACTATCAATAGCCCTAAGATGGCATGTACATCCTCCAAAGTAATAGCTACCTCTACCACATCCCTATCCACCTCCCATTTAAAGCTATTAGTCAATCGTTCCCAGTATCCTAAAAACATGATTAATAGATCAGTACTCAGAGGAATCATGTACATATTGACTATCCCTCCTAGGCTTATGGATACTAATCTAGCTCTATCTCCAATCGTCATATGCTCTAATAAGTTTAGGAGCTATGATGCCTCCATTAAACACCAAAATCTTGGATGCCCCTACAACCATAAAATAACAAAAGATGTATTAGATCATATATGTCATATACAATCACAATACATTCTTTTTACAATTTCAATCAAAAACAAGCCTAAACTACTTTAGTTTATTCATTTGAACCTATTTTTATCTTAGTCAATCATTTTTGCCCTTATTCGATCATTTCAGGCCATTCTAGCCTTCTTTTGATCTTTTGTATGTATTTTCATACTATTCTAGTTCTTTGGTCAAACTAGTTTGACCAAAATTTCCCTATTTTCAACTTGATTGACTTAAAAATCTAAGTCAACCCTCTTCTTTCCCTAGTACTACATTGTCATTCTGGACTTTTTGAATCAATTGGCAAGTTGTACTAGGTCGGTAGTCTATAAAACATACAGGGTCGATGCATACCTACTAGGTTGATAGTGTGGATTTTGCTCATTTTTAGCCTACTGGGTCGACTAAGTCAACCCAGTTGTTTTTCCCTACTGACCCCTTGCATTTTCCTAAAAAAGTGCCTTCTTGTAGTTTTCTCCTTAATTCCTTCAAACACATTTCCTATCTTGGTTTTTCCTACCCATAGAATCTAATTTGGATTCATTATAACATCTAAAAATTCTAAAAATTATTTTCTTTCTAAAAATACACTTAATTCATTAAATTACTCTAAAATTGGCTTAAAATTCATAGTTTTATACATGTACTGGACCCACTGCTGCTCCTAGAGTTCCCCCTCATCTAGCTTGTTGTCTCCTCACCATCCTAGCTCGTTTAGTCTCCAAATCTCTTTTTCTCTCCTTCACAAGTCAAAATAACCAAATGACTTGTCTTTCCCCCTATTTTAAAACACTTTTCAACAATTTAAATCTTTCAATTATTTTCAAGTAGATTCCTTATTTTGCTTATATCTTTGTTTATACTCATCCATTTTTCAAACCATAAAATGCATTGGATTCATGATGATGTAGAGAATTTTTTCCACTATCATATGCCTATCACCCAAAAAATTTATTTTTTGGTTATTTTTTGCACTAACTTCTACAGGTTCACCCAGTGTTCTTCACATTAGATGCCTTCACTTTCTCTTGTAGTCTACTTCTTTATCTATAGCACTAAGGTTAGTAAAGATATGTGTTTTTCAAAATTTATCTTTTCATTTATCTTATTTTTTACTTACTATACTTTACTTAGCATCAATATTGTGTGTCATCATGTTCTATTTCCTGAAGCACCATCCCGTGTTGTATTTACATGACATGTGATGAGATTCGAGTGGGGCATATGTAAACACATAATATTTTCAACATTTTATCACTTACTGACACTTTTTATCTTGTAGGAACCTATCGAGTCTCAATCTCTCTGAGTGCATGCCTTAAGGGGTGCACCAGGAAAGGGGTGGGTAGACCATTAGTTCTTTGTAAGATTATTGTCCCTTTTGCCACTAGCCATCTACACACTTGTCTTCTAAAACCATTTACACTAAGCTTATTCTTCTTTTTTGTACCCATTCAATCATTTGCCGTATAATTATCCTCCTTTTTCTTGCCTTGACCCCCTTTCTCTAATTGACTATACTAGGTCAACTCAGACTACCCTATACAGTTTTCAACCTCTAATTATTGTATAGGGTTGACTGGGTCAACCCTATACTATTTAGGGATATTTTTCACTTGGATTTTTGTTATCCCTTCGACTGATCTAGCTCAAGACCTAGTGATTTATCTCTCAAAAACATACAAGGTTAACTGGGTCAACCCTGTACAACTGACATATTTGAAAATATTTAAGGTAAGATCCACCTATAAATACAAGTTCATTTTCAACCATTTGAAGATAGAGAAGTGAAGAAGAATAAGTGTGAATGAACATCTACTTATTGAGCATTCTACTTGAGGAATAAAGATGAGGGTTCCATACTTTCTTTGGAGATACAAATATTGTCATGTGGAGAAGTCTTTTGGATGCATAGATAGGTTGTGTAGCCTAGAGTTGATTTTTCTTTGTTATCCTTACATACCACAACAATCTCTTATGAAGAACCTTGGCCAAGGGAGAAATTGAGGCTCGATGGGTTCATCTTAAAAGTTAAGTATTCCTAACTTTATTTCTCCTTTGTAATAGTAGATAGATAATGCAGTTGTGATTCTCTTCTATGCATTAGGATTCTATATTCATTCATATGAGTATATGTCTTTTATGCATGTTTAGTTTAGTTTGTTTTATTTCTAACCCCCACTTTGTACCACAAGCTTTGGTGAGCACTAGATTAGATTTACTTTCTTTTTTATTAGAATAGAGTGAACATTAAACCTAGGACTCTTTTAGGGTTGTTACGTGATTGTGTTAGATTGTAGGCTTTGAAACTCTTCTTAGCATGGTGTATTGTGACAAGTGATTCCCTAATTGGATCCCCATATTGATCATGTTCTCACTTAACAAATGTATTCCTAATCAAAAGTGTAGGTATGATATATCTTCTCTAAGCTAGGATTTATTTATAGACATGATGAATTTTTTATTGCATACACCTTCCCTCAATAAATAATGAATGTTTGTTACTTACCCATTATTAAGAAATTTTAAATGAGAGGGAGCTCTATGGACCTATGCATCTATACAAGATCAAATTTTGTGATGTAATAGGGGTTGGTATTTTTAGGATTAGAGAGACTACATGTGGTTGGATCCTTTTAGTTTTAGAGTATATTAGTGGACCAGACAATGCTTTGATTCTCCATAGTTAATAGATCAAACACTTTTCATGCTTTTCTAGGTAGTATTTCTTATTATTATGAATATGAATTTTATAATTAGATGGTTGTTGTAAATTGCACTATTGCTAATCAACATGAAACATCTTGATATTTGGATCTTTATGTGGTTAAGTGTCCATTTTATGCACATTTTTATGGTGGTTATGTTTTTTTCTAAGAACAGCTTCCCCTAGACTCTTACACCATCATTTAGCTAGATTTATGCTAGGTCTAGCTCATCTAAAGACTAGTTCTTGTGAGATTTTCTCAATCAAAAACTTCAACTTCATCTCTATGGCATTAGGGCCTTTTCTTCTCTCTTTCCCTTTCTTTTACTTTTTCTTTTTATCAGTGTGTTATTTTAGGACTAATAGCGACCTACTTCGAATGGTTAATCATGATTATTGAGTATTATCCATCACCATTTAAACATTGTTGAATAGATTAGTAGTGGACTAATCGAGTCTAGTAGTGTCTATAGCATAAGCCATCATTTGAAGTCAATTTCATTGAAGCCCCTTAAAATGGAATGGTCACAATGAGATAACTAGGTTACCATACATACCAAGACTTAGTAACCAATACTTTGAGGATATTTGATCACGCAATTTTCCTTTTAGGAGAGATGGGGATTAACAACCCCCACCTAAGTTGGCATGTCAAGACACCCATCAACACTATGTAGACAAGTATGTTGCCAAAAACTTATTCACTTAGCACAGGCTCATCCTCATGCCATTTAATATCTACCTTCTAAAATTTAAAATATTCATATGGTTCATCTCGCACATTTCACAAGTTGGCTAAAGAAAATTATTCAATCACACTCCTATAAATACAAATCAAAGCTCATTCATTAAGTGAATAGATTGGAGCTAGCTTGACACTATCTACTGAACACTTATACACTATTACACATTGTGAAAATCTTCCCTATTCTTCCCAAATTCAAGATCATTTACTAGGATCAATCACAAGCCAAGTTTGAATCATTTCAAATCAAGTCAAGAGCTAACATTATCAAGTATCAAATCCAAATTACTAACTACATACATATAGTTAATGAGCACAATCATATTAGATGGGAGAAATACATGCATCTTGATTCCCTCCTTAGATTAACTATATACATTAGACAAATTCAATCATCAACAGGGGTGATTGGGGTCAGCGCAACCTGTTTCACTTCTCTTCCTTTTTGGCAAGTTTCTAACTCTCACAAGTACGCCTAGGATTTTTAAGGTGTAAAGAATGAAAATAGAGTTTTCTACACAAAATTAACAAAATCAAATTATCTCAACCCTCTCAATAGACACAAGTGGATTTAGTAAAGCAATCATAGTTTTGTCATAATCAAATTAGACAAGTCCAAAATCAATGGACAAGTCTGACCTACACTGCTATCCAAAGAATGTGAACATGTCCATACATAAGCATAGATCATGTTTCTAAACCTAGACTATCATAGTCCTATCTTATTTTATTTTTCACTATTAGACACCTACTATAGTCAACCAAAATCTAAAAACTACTATCTTACTCCCAATTTTACTTGTTATATTTAGCATATCCCACTTGTCAATCCATTAAAATCAATTTTCTTTTACATTCAGATTTATGCTTAAATGTCATATAGTACAATATGAATAATCTTAAAATGTCTTATACCTATTATACACTATTAAATAAAAAAATAGGGTAAAACATAAGATCATTCTGATGCAACTTTGAAAAAAGCCCACAAAATCAAAGAGGAAATGATTTCCAAAGATGAAAATCATTCGTGTAATGAAGTGGCTTATGAAATCTCTAATACCATGTTATAATAGTGGGAAGACCCATGGTATGTAGATCTGATATAGATTTTAGGATCTATGAATAATCAACCTAAAGACTAGCACCCATGATTACATGTGCATACATATGAACTAAAAAAATGCATGCATATATATCTAGATAGAATGACTACCAATATATTAAGCTCAAATGTGCAGGAGGGAGAAGGTTCCAATACAATAGAAACTAGAATATACTAAAAAATTTAATAGATCTATATCAAGATCAACCTTCACCCATACCCTCTATATTTTTATGTAGATAAGTAATGAGGTTTAGGAAAGGGAGAAATCTCTATTTATTAGGGATACTAGTACAAAATAGACAAACCCTATTTTGAGGATAACCACTAGAGATATTATTGTTTATAAGTGACTTATAAATAATTTATGGATAGTGGTGTGAACATATAATTGTGTTTATATATAACTATAAGTGCATCTTAGACAATATAATAACGTATGTCATAATACACACTAAAAAAGATTCAACAACCTTTTCTAGCGTGTTCCCAGCCTTAAACTAAAAATGGGATCTTTGAAATAGGGTAAGGAAATCCATTAATAAATAATCAAAGTTATATTTACATTGAAAGAAATTTTATTGTGGTGCCAACCCCAAAGATTCATCTCACATAAGATAAAAAATGGTAGATGTTCAGTAGTTTTCAACATTGATTTTCATTCCCTTAGATTTATCTCCTCATTTTGGAGATTCTAATCAGATGTTTAGCAGTTTTACTAATGGTTTTTAATATCATGTATTATGTTGATGTCAATATGGAAAAAATGAGATTTTGGTATTAATGTTTGTTAAGGATATGATAGTATTGACATGATTAAACTTATAATGAATAGGTGAAGCAGGGTAGTCCAAATGGTATATCTGATCAACCTTCAGAAATAAAAAATCCACAACATCATGCCTTATCAACTCAAATATTAGATTATCAAAATTATGTATCACATTATCCCTCCTTCTAGTAAATAAATTATCAACAACAATGACATTATCCTCTCTCTCCATGAGCTTGTCAGCTATGTCACTGCATACAAACCCAGTATCATCAGTCACAACCACATGTAGAGACTTCCTCTTCAGTGCTAGAGGCACTTTTACCATTGAATTCACCATGGAAACTCGATGATGATCAAATTTACCAACCCTAGCAATATGATTTTCATATATAACCCAATGGTGTGGTTCATTAGCAACAAATTTGGTCTTCTCGATGCCATTAGAGGCAAAAATCTAGGCTGAAGAACAAAAAATGAGGATGTTAAGGCAATTTTAATGAAAATAAATACAAGCCACTACTCTTTTAATAGGTAATCTACCAAATTAGTTATTTACCATACTTTTTGTAGTTTAGGTGAGTACACATCATTGCTAACCTATGCTTTGTGGCCCCTATACAACAATCTAAAAGTCATTTTGCTTCACAAATTTTCATTCGTTGATGTCTTTTCTAAACTCATGGAAACATCTATATCTCACTTAAATAGCCAAATCCACCTAACCTCAAGAAACTCAAAAGAATCATCAAAATGAAGGAAGTTTAATGAAATCAATTTTTTTTAAGAATAAGATATGTTGAATATAACATTGAAAATGCATGCTTAAATTTAAATTTCCATCAAAACACCTATCGAGTCAGATCTTCTCCAATGTTTATGTCCTTAACCACTAAGAGATGAAATATATACCTTGTTGTAGATATGTCAAGCTTGTACATGATGAAATAGTGTTAGAAAATGTAAACTAACTAGATCACTAGAAAACCTAAATTAATTGGGTTAAAGATATGTAGTTTGCATTTGCTGATAGAATACCATTGTTTTATGAGGAAATCCCTGCCTTGCATACACTAAAATACATTATCCATGTATCTTTTTGTAAACACCCTAATTTGGTCAAGCAACCACAAGTATTATGTCTTTTATTGCCCTTTCACATGAAGGTCTTGGTGATGAATACAATCCTTGTTCAGATGGTCATTGTGGGTCTTTTCATCTTACTTATATATTATTTTCCCTATTTGTTACACCCCTAGTGATCTTAAGTCATATCCTCTTAGTTATAAGGGACCCTAGCCTGTCCTACTTGGTCTTAGATCTATTTTTAGGCCTTAAGAAACTAATACCATTTTTGGGATAGTATTGTCATGTAGTGCTAGTGTCTAATTATGGCTCTAGAGTTTGATGGTCATTTTCTCTCGTGTTTGGGCCCTGACCCTACCTTGAGCCTTCTCTTATGTTTTTCATCCCTTTTTTATGAATTATTGGCTAGCGAACAAGGTCTTCTATTCAAATAAAAGTCAATTATATATAAATATCCTCACAAACTATTTTACATCTAACACTTAGTATTTTGGCACATAACTACATAAAATCAATCAATAGTACAACTTAATACTCTATATACTACTTAGCTATCACATATAGACATTGCATTCTTGATCAAATAAGGGCTTAAGCAAAACTCATTCTATCATACTATGAAAGATAATTATGCATGTTAATCCATGTGATCTAAGACCCCTAGCATTAGGTGTAATGTAAATAGTGATCAGGACAATAGGAGTTATGCTTAGTATGATTGTAATATCTCACAACCTAGCTTTTCCCTTATATTTACATTTAATCTTAATGTTGTTTCATCTGTGAAGTTACTCATTAGGGTTTTGAAAGATATTCAATTAAAATAGTGACACAGACAAACTCTTGGAAGACATAAAACCACCCATAATACCCCTATAACCTCTCATAGCATCCCTAAAAGTTTTATAAAGTTCCTTCAAGATGGATAATAGAACCATAATTAGACACCAGCGCTACATGGTGTTACTATCCACATAAGGGTGTTACTATCCATTCTTACTATTTTGGGAAAGGTATGTCAAATTAGTTATTTACAGTTT
Source organism: Torreya grandis (assembly GCA_037957365.1). Lineage (NCBI taxonomy): Eukaryota > Viridiplantae > Streptophyta > Pinopsida > Cupressales > Taxaceae > Torreya > Torreya grandis. The sequence goes on along the minus strand of JARHVA010000241.1, from coordinate 4,654,711 downwards.
TCATTACAGATTATTTTTATACTCGGCCCTTTAACAACATAATATTTACATTCACTAAGTCCTAAAAGGTTAAAATATTTGGTGAACCTGACTTACTTCGAATATTGCTTAAAACCCTAGTTTGCCTAAGGTTTACCTTTTTCTAATTTTTGTGCACTAAATTAGGGTTACAAAATTTTGTTTTTCCTTATTTTTTGGCATAATATACCTAATTCAAATCCATATTATATTAGGGTTTCATTAATTCATTGCAATTTAATTTTTTTCAAAATAACCTTTGTTCAAACCCTAGATCCACATATTAGGTCCCTATACATCTAAATACTAACAATTGGGGTTTCACGTACAAAATTAATTTATTCTACACATTGGGTTTTAAAAAAATCATAATTGCACATATACTTATGTTAGATTACATTCCACCTATTATGTGCATGATATTCATTATTTACATTATCTTCTTTGGCAAGTTTAAAATGGCATCTAAGAAGTCTCCTTCCCCTCACCCAATTGATGAATTTTTCTCATAATTATAATAATGAATGGAAAAATTTTCAATATTGTACATTAGAACATGATAATTATTTCATCTATAATGATGATGATGACTATTGTGATAATGATGGATATGAGTATTAGTACGGGCATGATAATGAAAATGTAGATGAGGATATGTTATAAACATCTTCTCTTTCCTCTCTCTCTTATCTTACACCTCAAAATCAAACTAGCAATATAACGCCAAAAGAGCCTCTTTTGGTAGTGCTTTATTCCAATGTGATCCTAACTTTTTAATTGCTTTTACTACCTCCTTTTTAAAATTAAATCAATATAAATGCAATACACAAAATCCACTTTTGCATGATTCAAGTAAAGTAGACAAGAGCAACGCATATTCTTTACCCTTCTTAGTTAAATTCGAAAAAGCATGTACCAATGATAATACACCTTTTACCAATGCACAAACTAAGGTATACAAAATTATTTTATCACCATCTTTCACATTCTAAGCTCAATGCAATAATTCTTTACAACATATTGATAATGAAAATGTCTTTAACTCTTCTATTGCATTTCATAATATGTAAAATGAAAACATGATTGCTACTTCTTATACACTTTATTCCAAGATTGAAATTAATAATCATTCATGTACTCTACACATAGCTAGTGAAGAAATGCATTGCATTACACCCACACATGATGACACATTTCTTATTAGTAAAAAGTTAAAATATTTTCTTACTCTATCTCTTGGTGAGCATGCGAATGATACTTCTACTCTTACTTCTACAAGTGAACTAAATTCTAATTTTGATGAACCTTGGGATAATGATGATTAATCTGATTATGATGAAGAATACATGGAATCTATACCTTCTATTTATCTTCTTACTTCACATGTTTCTCTTGTTCAATTAAATGTTAGGTCACATGTTAAAAATCACACACACTTATTCTTACATTCGTAGTTTACATAATTTACATTGGCATGATAATACAATACCTTCTAATCAATTATCATGTGATACTTCTTTTCTAATTAAAAAAATAAGAGTTACCAATGAATCTCCCTCAACCCCCTTACTACATTAGACCCTATTTCTCAACCTAACCTAAATGAGGGTGATAACTCATTTCCCTCTAACCAAGTCCCATCTATCACAGTTTCAAAGTTTATAGACAACAAACCAATCCTCCCTAAAAAAGGTTCCCAATGCAATATATCAATGGCTAAGATAAAACAAAATTCAAGCATTAAATGAATCCCTTTATGATGATAATATAACTTCATAAGAGTTAATTTCTTTGATGCATGTTGTGGGTGCTTTGTAACAATAAGTACACCATTTCATGTTGGATAACAAAGCATACCAATCTCGTCTTGATGCCAATGTTATCCATGGAAACCCTATTACACATAGAATCTTCACTACAAGTTTACCACCTAACTTTTAGATACCAGTGTTACCTACATTTGATGGGCATGGAGACCCATACTTTCACCTTCAGGCTTATGAGAAAGTGATGGCATATGTCACCAACAAGTTCACTCTACTAAAATTATTGCCAAGGTCCCTAGATCGGGAAGCATTAAATTGGTTCTAGTATACAATTCATAGTGGGTCACTATAGACATGTGAGGAGTTAGAGGTAGTCTTTATCAAGTACTACATACATAATAAGGGACCTCGAGTCACACATGAGAGATTACCTTCATTATACTAGGGTGCAATAGAACCAATAACCAAATACATTCTAAGATTCAAATCATGTTTGTATCAATTGATTTACCAGCTGATAAATTTAGAGGTATAATACATCTTTATTAGAGGCCTCATTTTACCTCTTAAGGAGAAATTATATCAGTCATCAAAATCATTTTGGCATCTATGTAATGTAACTATAGCATTATAGGTAGAATTGGGACTAGTGGTTACACATTTAGAGGCAGATTTGGATGTAGGTTTCTTAGAGCCCTAGCCATCTAACATGGTACAAAAACTTACTCCACTTTTAATTAAAAAACTAGTGGAACATAAATAATTGATAAAGATACTCAACAAGGACAAAGAGCCATTTCACAGAGCACCTCTTACAGTGAGTAGAGCATATGACACACACATAGAGGTTATATAGTTTTTAGATAGGGATAGGCCTCATGACATCTTGCTTACATTATTATATAAGGTGGTGATCACACTTCCTCCTACTAATCATCATCCAACACATCATTTGGATAGGTTACAAAACAAGCCATATTACAATTTTTCATATGATAAATAAACATTCAAACAATAATTATTATGCACTCTGAGATCACATTAACCAATATGTCAATCGAGGCATTGTAAAATTCACACAAAGGGTATAATCTCCTACATCACACTGCTCTATGATCAAGTTATCTTAGGACATTCCCTTTGAAGATCTATTGGTTACTCATCATATGAGCCATGTGGTTTCTAAGACACCTATTTATGAGTGATCTTGTGCCCCATAGATTCAATAAAGATAGTAGCCAGTTCATAGAGATCAACACACAACATCAAATCACACACCAATTAATATATTTAGAAACAACTATAGATATCAAAGCACAACATTAGTTTACACATCAATTAAGATATTTGGAAACAACTACATAGATCAAAGCACAACATCAGTTTGCACACCAATCAAGATATTTGGAAATAACCATAAAGATGAAAGCATAGCTTTAGTTTGCACATCGATCAAGATATTTTCAAGAGATCATAAACATCAAAACATATTTTGGTAGCCAATCAAGATATTTTTTAAAGATCATAGAGCTCATAGTATAGTTTTAGCACAAAAACAAATCAACCTCTTTACTATAGAGTCTACACACCTAACCACTATCAGTGTATCACAAGACATTTCAGTGCTAGAGTCCACTTATACACTAACAAAGCATGAGTAGTATAGTCAATGGTTCACCATACCATCTAAGTTTAGATAGTACATACTATAGTCACATGATCTACACATAAATATCTTACAAAACACCTATAAAACCTTTACCAACAAATAACATTCCTAGTCCACTACACATGTCTACTTAAACATTTGTAAACAAATAAAAATTCATTACCTTTATTTAGACAAATACCATATACCAATATCACCATTTAAAATAATGAAAACAAATAAATTCATGTAAATATGCATAATATAACTAGGTTCAAATACCAATATACATAGTTCCAATAAAACAATGAACATCCATATAAATAACTCAAAACATAGTTTCAATACAAATATAATACATCACTCAATAATATAGACGTGACCACTAGGACCATCCCCATCACTCTCACTCTCAGACATATCCATGCTAGAACTAGAGGCTCTACTCTCCCTCTATGACCTTGATTGATGACTACATCCTTTCTCTCATGATACATACCCAGCTCATCCATACACTCCACATGCTCTCATTGTAGACGTATATAATCATATATTATCTGACTACTAGCCCCACCTAGATCATCAAAAGTAGGCATGGTATATTTATGCAACTGTATACATGCCTCATCTCTATCTACAGTTGCTCATCTATACACTGCAATAGTTATTACAAACCAATCCAATAATTAGTCATGAACACCAGCAATATCGATGGCCTTCTCCACTAATTTATCCTCCATGACATCATCAAGAATATGCCATGTCAATATGAGAGCACAGACTCGATGGTAGTCTCTCAATATTCATCATCACCTCAACTTACATATAGCCATACAATGCATCAAACTCCTAACCAAGTAAATGAGTAACCAAATACACAAAATATACAAACATATAATAAAAACTTACCATCAACAACCCTAAGGGGCTTTACATCTAATACATCCTTTGTAACAATCCCACCTCTTGTAAATAGAGGTGCCCATCTATGATCTCTCCATCAGGATATATAAGTATCAGTGACTCCTACATCATCCACATATGGTATGTCAATCATTGGATCTTGTTTTGTTAATGGAATTGGGGCTAACTTTGTAGTCAATGGCCTAGGCCTACTGCATGGCCTCACTAGAGCCCAAGAACTCCTCAACCACACCACTAGTGTTGGGGTCACATACTGAATAACATCAAACTATCATGTCACCTACTCATAATAGAACCTCTCATATACATTGACCCAATGGTCATGTATCCAATAACTCACTCAAACCCATCTCATTTGGGCACCATATTCAGGCCATCCCTCATAGCCCCTATATGGCCTCTAGATAATGCTTTTGGCTATCAAATTGTCTAACACATGTCGACACTGCATCATGCTCCTCCTAAGCACATGGGGCATCCCAGTCCACCTCACTGTAAATGACTACAGGTGGGCCTAAACATATCATAAAGGCAATGACGCCCTACTCATTGATATATGTTCATATGCCCAATAATATAATAGTGTAGATGATCCAACACCTTCACCAGATATCTCTTAAGTTAAATAATATAAATCTTGGTACATGTGGGTTAGCATAGTGTGACCCCATGAGTATACAGTATCATACTCCTCTATGTCCTACACTATCTCATGCATCATATAAGAGATCGATACCCCATCTTGTCTACAGCCACAAATGAAGCTAATAAAATAGCTAAGAGCTTTTGCAATTATAGAACATTGGTAGTGAAAATCAATGACAATAATATATCATTATGGCTCCCTATATGATGAGTTCCTACAACCAAAGCATAAAAATATCAAGCATCCCATTATATAGTTTGATCACTTGTATCCTCCTATAATATGACCCTTTACCTAGAAATAGGTAATCATAGGATCCTATACACATCCTCTAGGGTAATAATCATATCCTTGGTAGGAAACCAAAAAGTTTAGGTATCTGCATCCCATCTCTCAAATAGTGTAGTCATCGTATGTTTATCCTAGGGCATCAGATCTAGGGATGTCACATGACTCAAACATGTTGTTTATAGTGTGGTCATATCAGCATTAGTTAGGGGTAAACCTTGTAAGGTCTCCATCAACTGGGCAATCTATAATTATCTCATATGCATATCAACTTGTAAAAATACAACTAAATCAAGCATTAGTAATGTAAAATATAAGACCAATAGACAAGAATAGGCATCAAACTTAGAACATCACACCCACTAAAAACTACCAACATATCTAATCACTACCACTTTTGGTTAGACTTCCTTACCTCAGTATCGATTATCTCACCAAAAGGGGCAAATGAATATAGAGATTCAGACACACATGTTCACTTAGGTATTGTTGAGTGTGAAGCCACTATTTTTAGGTCACTATTCATAGGCACTATTCACAATCACTATTCATGGTGACATATCATGTAGGTAATGTGGCATGTGGGTATGGAGATGATATGGCATGAAAGTGACATGGCATGCAGGTGATGTGGTAAGAAGGTGATGTGGCAATAGGGCCCATGGTAGGTCCTAAGTGTGATCATGATGATGTGATAGGTGTGGGCCATAGTAATCCACTAGAAGACATGGGTTTTGTCCTTAGTGAGCCATATGTGGGTTGTCACATGGTGTAAAAGATAAAGGGTCATGCATGGGTTGAATTTGTAAGGGGAACCATGAATCACATGTGTAGAGAAACTTAAAAGGTGATTGCAATACCTTTTGGACTTGTGTGGTCACATAGAAGAAAAAGACAAGATGAGCACTATTATATATTGACCTCACATGTTTCAGTGGGGTGCAATTCTTGGAGTCATATGGGGTGGCTTGGATCTTGTCTAAAGTGGAGGGAGCATCCACTGTGTTGACCCTTGGAGATGAAGATAAAAAAAACACTAATGAGTGTTTGGACTCGCTTGTGGAAGTGGGGAACGAGTTTTAGAGCAACATAGAGGTGGCACATGTTCTTGTCTAAAGTGAAGAATATTTGAATAATTTTACACATGGTGAAATACACCTTAAGGAGATAACATGACACCCCACTCATGTGTGGGTTAAATTTCTTTGGGCCACTATTCATTATCTCCCCCCCTCTCTTTCATATTATAAAATGCTATAAATGTATTACTCCTCTTCGTATTTTGATTATCCGTTCAGTGGATCACTTGGATCCTTAAAAGTTTGAACTTATATGATAGGAGGTTAGAGTTGGAAAGGCTTGTATGCCTAACTCACCTAGATGCTTGGGTTGTAAGCATCATCATGCTTAGGAGGTTAGAGTTTGTAATGCTTAGATGAGAGCATGACTTACCTAGTGTATTAGAAACATGGTATGGATCCATGGAGAAAGAGGTAGAATCTTGGATCTCCCTTGGATGTTATGTTGTTATCATCATGATGTTGTAGGTTGGAGCTTGTAAGGCTTGGTTGCAAGTTTGGTTCACCTGAGTGCTTGTAAGCATTGGAAAGGAGTTACTGAGAGGAGTTGTAAAAGAGAGTTGTTGATGGAATATGAACTCTGAATGCTTCTTTTACCCCATTGTTTTTCCGTAGTTAGATTAGTAGGGTTTCCACATATATATGGTGTTATGATTTATCTCTCTTATTTATTTATTTTGTAGCTTGTTTTTATTTCTATAATTTTTATATTTACGTACACATGTAGGTATGTATGTTTTCTTAACATCTAGTATCATAACTAGGATTTAAATAGTTGTACTTGAGTCTTGTTGATCTTAACAAGTGGTATCAGAGCCATGGTTGTTGGTTGGTTTGTGAAAGTGGGAGCTAAAAGCGGAGCCACTAAGATATAAATAAAAAAGAGAAAGAAAAAAAGATTGCATGGTAGGGATTTCTCTCTGTGGAAGATGAAGATGCATATGGAGAAATGGAGGAAAAGATAAATAAGATTTTTCAAATGGTTCTACACTGACAATATTCCTATTGAAGAAGCAACCATATAGCTCGAGGAGCAAGCTAGAATCCATTGGTGTAGATGGAGTTTCTCGACTGGTGAAAGGGTACAAGTTGTGGGATCTTACTACCATAATGTGAGCTAAGATGATGTAGAAATGTCATGTAGAATAGGAGGTACAAGAAACTTGAATCTATACTATTGTTGTAGTGGATGGAGAATAACAAATATGACCCAAGGTTCCATGTAAGGAGAAGGTCATGTGTGTGTGACATACATTAGAGAAATATTCAGTTTAACAGTATCTTTGGGGCTTGAAAACTTGGTAGGTGTAGTGATGCACTAAGTAGTGCGATGACTTACCAAGAATTGAGGATGGGTACCATTTTTGAGCATGGTGGATAGCATTTTGTTACATGTAGAAGTCAAGTATTGACTTTTGTGGGTTCTTCACTCTTAATGTTGAAGTAGTTCAGGATGTATGAAGAAAAATAAGAGACTTGAGGTTTTATGGAAGGAGAAGGTTATGTGTGTGACATTTAATAGAAAAGGATGCAACTTGACTATATTTTTGGGGCTTAAAAACTCCCAGTGATACACTAAGTATCATGATGACTTTCTAAGAAATATGTACAGGTACCATGTTGATCATGGCAGGTAGTGATATGCTACATATGAGGACTCATGTCATTAACTTCTATGGTTTTTCTCTCCTATTGATAACTACTATTAAGAGTGTAGTGTGTACTTGTTATTGTTGGAGTAGATGGATGACAAAGCATCATTCCTACATGGTGATATCATGATGAGATGGAGTATCTAGGGGGCTATGAGGTTGAGGCAAAGAGTTGTTAGTTTATAGAATTGAAGACTGTATGGGTTAAAGTAGGCATGTTGATGTGGTACAGGAACACTTTTATGGAAAGCCAAGGTTTATCAGAGCTTGCTACTATGTGTAGATGGCATGTTGGTTGTAGGCCCTAACATGATCAATGGTGAGATGGATCAGATGAGATGAAGTAGCAAACCAAGGATAGATATGCACAAGGATGGGAAAATAAAAAAAAGTCAACTATCCCACTTCTTATGGTATATTTTGAGTTATCTTCCAGAGTGTCCTAGAAAGAGGAAGAGAAGACATGGATGTCATGTGCATTTCATTCATTGGGAGTAGGAAATCCTCAATAAATCCATGGTGTGCACTATACCAGATACTTCCAAGTAGTGGGAGTAGTGAGCGGGTCATGGCAGAATACTAAAAAGGATGGGTCTATGGTAAAGTGGGAGTCACTTCAGTTACTGTAAATCTCCTATGGTTTAGTAAAGTAGAAACTTTACACTAAGCTTGTTGGGAGTAGCAGTGGGCAGTAGTATTGATAACAGATGGGTGGAAGCTAGTTGGTAAAAGATGCAGGTGTTTGAAATTCCTATGTATATGACTTCAAGTGGGAGATTATTGGGTGTGAAGCCACTATTCATGGGCACTATTCACAATCATTGTTCATGGTGATATGGCATGTGGGTGATGTGGCATGCAAGTGTGTAGATGATGTGGCATGTAGGTGACATGAAATGTAAGTGATGTGGCAGGAAGGTGATGTGGTGGTGGGGCCCATGGTGGGTTTCAAGTGTGATCATGATGATGTGATAGGTGTGAGGCATAGTAATCCACTAAAGGACATGGGTTTTGTCTTTAGTGAGTCAAATGTGGGTTGTCACATAGTGAAAAATATAAAGGGTCATGCATGGGTCTAATTTGTAAGGGGATCCATGATTCACATGTGTAGAGAAAGTCAAAAGGTGATTGCAACACCTTTTGGACTTGTGTGGTCACATGAAAGAAGAAGACAAAATGAGCACTATTGTAGATTGACCTCACATGTGTGAGTGGGGTGCAATTTTTGGAGTCACATGGGGTGGTTTAGATCTTTTTTAAAGTGGAGCATCTACTTTGTTGACCCTTGGAGATGAAGACAAGAAGAATACTATTGAGTGTTTGGACTCACTTGTGGAAGTGGGGAGCAAGTTTAGAGCCACATAGAGGTGGCACATGTTCTTTTCTAAATTGAAGATGCTTTGAATACTTTTGCACATGGTGGCAAACACATGAAGGAGATCACATGACACCCCACTCATGTGCAGGTTGAATTTTTTTGGGCCACTATTCATTCTCTCCCCTCTCTTTCTCTGTCATGTAGTAAAATGTTATAAATGCATTACTCCTCTTTGTATTTTGATTGTCCATTTAGTGGATCACATGGATACTTGAAAGTTTCAACTTGCATGATAGGAGGTTGGAGTTGGAAAGGCTTGTATGCCTAACTCATCTAGATGCGTAGGTTATAAGCATCATCATGCTTAGGTGGTTAGAGTTTATAAGGCTTAGATGATAGCTTGGCTCATCTAGTGTATTAAAAGCATGGTATGGATCCAAGGAGAAAGAGGTAGAAGCTTCGAGCTCCCTTGGATGCTATGGTGATAGCATCATGATGTTCGAGGTTGGATCCTATAAGGCTTGGCTGCAAGCTTGGTTCACTTGAGTGCTAATAAGCACTAAAAAGGAGTTGTTGAGAGGAGTTGTTGTAGAAGAGAGTTGTTGATGGAATATGAAGTCTAGATGTTGCCTTTTCCCCATGGTTTTTCCCTAGTTGGTTTAGCAAGGTTTGTATGTATATCTAGTGTTATAGTTCATCTCTCTTGTTTATGTTTTTTTGTAGATTGTTTTTATTTCTATCATTTTTATATTTGCTTGCACATGTAGGAATGTATGTTTTTATAACATCTAGTATCAGAGCTAGGCTTTAGCTATTGTTACCCAAGCCTTGTTGACCCTAACAAGTGGTATCCTTGCTGATACCACTTAAACATCCCAAAGTGGGATATTTACTACAAACATTAAAAACTGTAAAGTCAAAACTAAAAACTTAGACTCCCACAAAGTTGTGATACCACTAAAATATCCTGGAATGGGATATTTACTAAACACACTCATAATAGCATAATCCAAACTCAATACACGTATAGGAAATATCCATAAATGGGATATTTTTTAAACACACTCACAATAGCATAATCCAAACTGAATACACATAGAAATATAGATTATTTATTAAACCTCTAAAATATAACAACTTACAAAACATCCTTGGCTCTAATACCACTAAAACATCCCTTTTAGGGGATATTTAGTAAATCTGACTTTGTTAACAAAGATTACTTCCTAAATGATATATGACAATAGAAATTTTAGATTTTTAATACTTATGATTAAAACATAAACATAACAACCACATATATTATTGTAACTCCAAGGAATGCTATCATAGGAAAACTGTAAGAAACCAAATCCTAACTAATATATTCATTTAAATCACAAACTAAATTACAAAGCATACAAAGATTTAAACACACAAGTTCACCTAGATATAGTGATTCAGACACATAGATTTACTCAGATACAGAGATTCAGATATGTGGATCTACCTAGATAAAATTATTCAAACACATAGGTCTAATTAGATATAGAGATTTAGATGTACATGTGTACCTAGATACAAATGTTTAGATACATAGGTTCACTCAGATATATAGATTCAAATACATAGGTCTACTCAGATATAGATGTTTACATACACAGGTTCACTCAGATACAACTATTCATACACATAGGTCTACTCAGATAAAACTATTTAGACACATAAGTCTACTTAGATATAAATATTTAGACACACTAGTCTACCCAGATATAGATATTTAGATACATAGGTCTAGTCAGATATAGATATTCAGACACACAGGTCTACTTAGATACAAATATTCAGACACACAGGTCTACCTAGATACAACTTTTTAGATGCATAAGTCTACTCATATACATAGGTTCATACAAATATATAGTTTGATGCAGATATATAGTTTTGACTTAGATATATAGGTTCACTCAAATATATATATGTTCAATTACACATTACTCAAATATCAATATTGGGGACATGATACAAACCACACGTCCTTGATCTTTATTTTTAGATTGCTAGGTTATACTCAGTATCATCACTAGTATTTCACTAGTTTGGGTCATTGGACCTTCTATAGAAATTGATCAATATCCTTCCATTAGACCCAATTTACATACCTAGATTTAGTACACATATCAGAGTGTGGCAAGCTAGCCTTGTTTCTCCACACATTTAGTTTACATACCCAGATTTAGTTTAAATATCAGAGTGGGGTCAGGTAAGCCTTGTTTCTCCACACATTTATTTTACATTCTCATATTGAGTACAAATATTAGGGTAAAGGTAAAATAGGGTTTTGTTCCTCGTGATTCAGTGCACCATTCATATTCAATATAAAGGACATCCACAATATGGAGTTCATATTAGGATGTGAAGTCACTATTCATGAATCACTATTCACATGCACTATTCATGGTAATGTGGCCTCATAGTGATGTGGATGGTTAGTGATGTGGCTAGGTGATGACTTGCCATGACCCAAGGTGGGTGGTATGGCCCATAGAGCATCTTTGAAAGTCAAAAGAGGAGGTGAGAGAAAGTGGGATGCATTTCTCCACTAAGTCACATGGGTTGGCTTGTGAAAATCATGTGAAGACATGATGATAGTGGATCACATGTTTCTACTTTAGGCATATGTTTTGGGGCACAGTTGTTTGTGGGCTCTTAGTTAGTGAGGTCAAAAGTGGGAATATTTTGGCTCACACATGTGTGCACATAGAAAGTAAGAGACAAGGATCATTATGTAAGATTGAGGTAACATGTGGAGTGGGTGAGCACATGAGTGTGCACATGGAGTGGTCAAGTGGGCATGATGAGATTTCATTCAAATATTTGACCTTGCACATGGGGGGACAAGATTCGTTATTGATAAATAGTGTCATCACTTGAAGTATGGCACAATTTTCTCATCTTTCTCTTATTTCTCTATATATTGTAAATGTTATTTATTAGCATGATCTCTCCTTTGTAAATTCATCCAATTAATGGATCCATGCAAGCCTTGGGATTGCATGCTTAGAGGTTGGATCTTTTAGGCTAGCTTAGCTTGTTTCACACCCTGAATGCTTTAGGTGGAAGAATTGAGAGCTTGTATGTTAGCATTGGTGGAGTTGCTAGAGGAGCTATTATAGAAAAGAGTTGATTATATTAATAATGAAGTCTGTAAGATGTCATTTTTCCCATGGTTTTTTCCTTGCACATTTTAAGGTTTCCACATAATCTTTATGTAATGTGTCCTCTTGCTTGTCTTTATTTTGTAGCTTGTTTATTCCACATTTATTTCCTTACACTGTAGGATATAGTTCATTGATCTAACAAGTAGTATCAAGATTTTATTCCTAACATCTGGTATTAGATCCATGGTGGAAAAACTCCATGTGTGAGTGTTTTATATTATTGGCTAGTTGTGTGCAAGGTGAAGCTACCATGATAGGAGGAGAGACCAAGTGGAGATTAAAGAAGAAGAAAAAAGAGTTTATTTTTGGCAGGTATCTCTATGTGAAGCATGGTAGAGGATCTCTTGGTGAAGATCTTGATCTCTTCATGTTGATGAGGAGAATCTTGTATAAGACTCAAAGGAGAAGGCTTAAAAATCTTTGCCAAACAAGTCAGTAGCCTACACAATGTTCTTGTTGAAGAAGTAACTCTACAATTTAAGGAACAAGATGGACTCCTTTGGAGGAGGTGGAGACAAGGCATGACCTTGTTATGGATCTTGGCAACAAATAGAAGGGGTGTTGATGTCGCATCCTACTAACCACATTTTATTAGCTAAGATGTTGGTGAAGAAGAAAAATCCATGCAAAGGAAGGAGGTACAAACAAACCTAAAGCTATACCTATTTTTGAAGTAGTTGAGAAAAATGAAGATGAAAATGTAGATGAACAAGTCAGATCTAGTGTTCCTAGAAGGAGAAGGTCAGTGTTGACCATAAAATTTAGGGTGTTGGAGTGTTGTGTATATGGTTATGGTATTTGGCTAGGTAGACTAATGCACAGACTAACACTAGAAGCACATGAGTTGGTGTTTTGGTAACATTCAGTAGAGCAAGGTGCATTTTGGATGTTGGCTCAAAAACTTAGTAGGTGAAGTGATGTACTAAGTAGCACGATGACTTCTCTAGAGATATGATTGGTCCACTTATATCATGATGATAACTAGAGGCTATGTGGATAAGTTTGGTGTTGACTTCTATGAGATCTTCTCTCCTCACTACTATCAAGAATGCTATGTGCACTAGTTGTTGTGCAAGGATTTAGAGCAATGTGATTCCTACATGGTGATATCTCTTAGGGAGAGATAAAGATACAAAGTTGAGGTAGAAAGTTTTTGGTTTGCATTAAAATCACTATATGGGTTGGTGCTAGTATCACACATGTAGTACATGAGTTTCAAAACCTTCATGGAGAGCCAAAGAATTTTGTTGACACATTGGATGTAGGCCCCAACATGATCATTATTTTGATGGCTCAATTGCATCACATGAAGTGAAGGTGGTAAGAAGGAGAAAACCAAGGATGGATATGCACAAGGACATGAAAGCAAGGAAGTAACCCATTTTTAACATTATTGAGTTGTCTTCACAAGAGTGTTGCAGAGGAGGAGAAGACATGTTATTATGTCTTGTATATTAGATTCATCAGAAGTAAGAAGCCTTGTAATGCCATGGTGAGCACTAAATTACGTATTCCCAAGTAGTGGGAGTTATGAGTAGTTCATGGTAGAATCCTGTTAGAGGATTGGTCTATGTGAGAAATGATTGGTCACTTTAGTGTTGCAATATACTATTGAGGAGTAGATGTTGACAAAGCCAATCAGGACAGAATTTTTGGTAGTTTAAGAAAACTTCTAATAGGTTTGTGTCAGGGCATCAGAGGACATAGATGAGTAGCTGGTTGTAGAATACTCAGGTGTGGTAAAGGCCTGTATATATTGACTTCAAGTGGGAAAATGTTAAGATGTGAAGTCACTATTCATGACCACTATTCATGGTGATGTGGCTTTGTGGTTATGTGGATGGTTAGTGATATGGCTAGGTGATGACTTGGCATGACCCATGGTGAGTGGTATGGCCCATGGAACATCTTTGAAAGTCAAAAGAGGAGATGAGAGAAAATGGGATACATTTCTCTAATAAGTCACATGGTTTGTCTTGTGGAAAGCATGTGAAGACATAATGATAGTGGATCACATGTTTTTACTTTAGGCATGTGATATGGGGTGCAATTGTATGTGGGCTCCTGGTTGGTGAGGTCAAAAGTGGGAATATTTTGACTCATACATGTGTGCACATGGAAAGTGGGAGACAAGGATCACTATGCAAGATTTAGATCACATGTGGAGTGGGTGAGCACATGGGTGTGTACATAGAGTGTTTAAGTGGGCATGATGAGATGTCATTCAAAGGCTTCACCTTACACATGGGGGACAAGATTCCCTATTGTTGAATGGTGTCACTAATTGGAGTATGGAAAAATTTTCTCATCTCTCTCTTATTTCTCTCTATGTTGTAAATGTTATTTAATAGCATGACCTCTCCTTGTAAATTCATCCAATTAGTGGATCCATGCAAGCCTTGGGATTACATGTTATGCTTGGAGGTTGGATCCTATAGGCTAGTTTAGCTTGGTTCACAACCTAAATGTTTTAAGTGGAAGCATTGAGTGTTTGTATGTTTACACTAGTGGAGATGATGGAGGAGTTATTGTAGAAGAGAGTTGATGTTGTTAATAATGAACTCTGTAAGCTACCATTTTTCCTATGGTTTTTTCCTTGCACATTTCAAGTTTTCAACATAATCTCTGTGTAATGTGTCTACTTGATTGTCTTTATTTTATAACTTGTTTATTCCACATTTATTTCCTTTTATTATCAAATATATTTCATTGATCTAACATGTAGTATCATAACTTTATTCCTAATATTTCCTCTTCACATATGTCACTCCATCTCCTCTCCAATTCTCTAGCCAAAAAGAGGGCTAGGTCCATAACACATCCACATAGGTAAGTATAGGTACGCATTCCTCTTTTTTCTTTTAACATAGTACTTTCATTTCATTGTATTACTAAAATGGAGGCAAATGTAAACACCCTGATTTGGTAAAGCAACCACAAGTACTATGTCTTTTGTTGTTCTTTCCCATGAAGGTCTTAGTGATGAATACATATAATCCTTGTTCATGTGATCATTTTGGGTCTTTTGATCTTTCTTATGTCTTATCTTCCTTATTTGTTTCACCCACAGTGGTCCTTAGTCACCTCCTCCTAGTCACAGGGGTCCCTAGCCTATCCTACTTGGTCTTAGCTCTATTTTTAGGCCTCAAGATAGTAGCACCATTTTCAAGATATTAATGACATGTGGTTCTAGTGTCCAATTATGGATATAATGTTTGATGGTCATTTTATCTCATTTTTGTGTCCTAACCCTACCTTGAGCCTTCTCTTATGTTTTTATCCCTCTTTCATGACTTATTGACTGATGAACAAGGTTTTTTATTCAAATCAAAGTTCCTTGTATATAAAGAGCCTCAAAAGGCATTTTATATCTAGCACTTATTATTTTGGCACATAATTACATAAAATCAATCAATAGTATAACTCAATACCCTGCATATTACTCAACTATCACATAGGGCCTAAGTGAAAGTCGTTCTAGCATACCATGCAAGTTGATTATGCATGTTCCCTAAGGGAGAACTACATGTGATTTGAGACCCCTAGCATTTGGGTTAATGGAGGTAATGTTTAGGACAACAGGGGTTCTACTCTGCATAATTATAATATCCCACAACCCAATTTTTCCCTTTTACATTTGATATGGTTGTTGTTTCATGTGTGCAAGTACTCATTAGGGTTTTGGAAGATATTAAGCTAAAATAGTGACACATGCACAAGCTCATAAAAGACACAAAACCACCCACAAAACCCTTAGAACCTCCTACAGCTTCCCTGAAAGTTATAAGCAGTTCCTCCAAGAGGGACATTAGTGCCATAATCAGACACTAGTGACACTACTATATCTAAATAAGGGTGTTACTGTCCAAGACCAGATTTCAGCTATAATCACAAAATAGAAGGTGTCTACTTATTTATTTGGCCTATTTTTAGAGTCACAATTGTCGTTGCACCAAAATATTGACCTATTAACACTTGATACAAATTCTAGATAAGTACCCATGAGAGGTTGTTAAGCCATGTCATGACTCCCTAAGGGAGATGTTGGATACCTATCTAACAATCTCCCCCTTAACATTACCTGAGGGGATTCAAACTCATGACCACGGCTCTGATACCACTTGTTGGAGTCACAATTATCATTGTGCCAAAAGATCGACCTATTAATGCCCAATACAAATGTGAGATAAGTACCCAAGAGAGAATGTTAAACCATGTCACGAATCCCTAAGGGAGATGTTGCACACTTATCCGACATGTTTTAGCCTCTTAATCCACATAAATACTTATTTTATTCCAGATAAGTAATCTTTCTCTCCATTATTACTATTTTGGAAAAGGTTTATCAAATCAATTTTGTCCAATTTTCATTCCAGATTATTATTATACTTGTTAGGTTGTGGAGCTAAAAGCTTCACTGATGCAGACATGGAGGAGGTTGCAGGAGAGTTGCAGAAGTGTCACGGAGACTGGCGTTTGGTCTGGCCAACCGACGTCGGCAGTATTGGACAGGAAGGCAACCAACGTCGGTCATAGATCGGTCGGCGTCGGTGACCCCCAGGCGGACAGGGACCGACGTCGGTCGCCTGTGTGGTTCGGAGTGCGCTTATTACGGGCAGTTAGCTAACGAACCATGTGTTTGCATGAAGAGAGCTATTTTTAGACTGAGAGCTGCGGATCTAATTATTGTAATTAGATGTCTAATTATTATTTGGATGAGATCTATATAATAGACTCATGGTTGTATTGGAAAAGTGTTCTAGTTTGAGTTGAGCAAAGTTTGCTCCTTCTGTGTGTGAAGTGAGTAAGGGTGTTCCTCCTAGTTCCCTATTAGTGCCAAGCTTGGTACTGGTTGGAGAATCATAAGGACTTGGTGAGGCAAGGACAAGGGTTCTTCAGGGTGTAGAGTGATCTACATCGTAAGTAAGATCATTGATCTGCAGGTGTAAGTGTGTGCAAGGTCAAGGTTCACAGGTGAGCAGAACCGTGTTTGATTTGCAGGTGTGCAGGATCATATAGACAGCAACACAACAGGGAGCAGTATCAGGCAGGATCTACTTGGAGTACAGGTGTGTACTCGGATAGAGCAGAGAGGAAGGCAAGGGAGTTCCTTCCATAAGTATGGTCTGTTGAAGTGCAGGTTATTACAGGTTCATGGGAGATCTACTTGAAGTACCTTAAGTACTTGAACGTGGAGTGCTTGTGGAGTGCGTGTAGCACTTGTGGTGTGCGTGGAGCACAGGAGGTGAACACCAACTCTGTATTTCTTGGGTGTTGGGACCTGAGAGAGCTTTGGGGAGGAGAATTACTGTTCACTTGAGGTGTGGGAAACCTCTGTAAGGTGGTGGAGAAGAAGTGGCATCTTCTTTATTGTATTCTTTTCTGTATAAAGTGTTAATACAATTTGTGTATTGTCTCTCATATCATGTGTTATTCTGAATTCTAGTTACTTGGTGAATCTGGTTAATTTCCGCATATTAAGTTGTTTGGTTTGGTAATCAATTGTGTGCTTCCGGTTTATATCTCCCAATAATACTCAGCCCTTTAACAACATAAGATTTACACTCTAAGTCCTAAAGGTTAAAACACTTTCACATGCATATTATTATGTTTCATTTTTGCAAATTGCCACATGATACTTGTTCCCAAAATCTGTCACTCATTTTTTGGGACAACATGTGAACTATTTTGGTCCTGCGGGCCAAAATTCTCTTTTCCCTTCTCAAAATTGTTCTAAGTATTCAAATTCTCCATTAGTCAAGCTTTTTCAAATTTTTACGGACTCTGCTGGCTTGAAGCTACGGACTCTGCAGGCTCATTTCTACAGATACATTTCTATGGACTCTACAGGCTAGATTTTATGGACTCTTTCAAAGCTCAAGAGACTTAGACAAAACTACGGACTTTGCAGGAAAGAAACAAGTCCCCCACTTATGTAATTTCAAGATTGGTTCAATGCCAAGGTTTAACCAAAAAAGGCTTTGACATCGGCAAACTTTGAACAAAGGAATGAACTGTTGAACCTTGAAACAAAATCATTCAACGGGTTCAAAGGTTTAATGGGTTCAAATTTTCAATGGCATCGGCAAGCTTAATGAGTTAAGTGCTTCGGCAAGAGTTCAAAGTTCAACCACTTCAACAAGTTCAACAGCTTTAAAACACTTAACAAAAATAAGAAGACTTGAACCATTGAACCTTGAACCAAAATGGTTCAAAGGTTCAACAAGTGGTTGGTTTAATGTAGTCAATTGATTGAGCGGAACATAAGATTGAACTGTTGAACCAGTGAACCAAAGTTGGTTCAATTGGTCGGTTCAAAGGAGTGCCCCAAAGCCCAAAGGACAAGTGCCCTTGTGGAGGGTACTTAGGTGACAAAAGGACCTTTGTGACTTTTCTGAAAGACAATTTTAGAGGCCAAACAGCCCTTGTGGAGGGCAGGAAAGCACTTGGAAATAAGGTTGAAGGATAAGTTTTCCTTCAGATTTGTTTAAGGCAAAAAGATACCCTTCGAAAAGATTTTTTGTGGCAAAATGTTAAGGCAATTCCTTCGAACAAAAAGTCTGAAGGAATTCCTTTGGACATTTTGTCTGAAGGAATTAAAACCGAAGGAGCCCAAAGGACCCCGAAGGCCACCCGAAGAGCCCTAAAGGGCAGGTACCCTTGCAGGGGGCTCTCATCGATCAAAAAATGGGCCTTTCTCAAGACCTTGAAGGGATTCCTCCCCTTTGAGAAGGATCAAACAAGAAAGTCAAAGGAATTACCAAGGAGGGTGATGGGCCTGAAGACATAAAAGTTGGGCACCGTAAACTAGCCGTTGGAATCCAGACGTCTGATGACATCCCCGCATATGTCAAATTCAGGGCAATAAAATAGTCGTTGATCTTTAAAGGCTTGAGCGCAGACCCGAATGCATTCAAAGGCCTTAAGGCCAAAAGGAAGAACCACTGAGAGAAGAATGCAAGTAGCCAGCAAAGTTGGGAATTCAGCCTCGAGAGCTTAAATTCCAAGAAAAGACAAAACCAGGAAGAGACAAAGCTAAAAAAAGACAAAAGAAAAGACAAACTCAGTGACCTGCAGAAGAGGGAGCTAAAAGAGCCAGCAAAAAGGGAAAAGATAGCCTAAGAGATCAAATCACAATAAGAAGGATAAGACGTGGTGAGGAAAAGAGAAAAATTGCAGGTAATCTAAAAATATCTGCAAGAGAGTTATTTTTGATAGGTGAAACAGTCCACCAAGTAGACACCTGAGCACGCAAACATTCAAAGGCACGACCTATTTTCTCCTTTTGAATAAAAGCAAGTGGACAGCCATGTACTTGTCTGGAAAATAGACTAAATGACCTAGGCTGAGGAGAAGACATTTGAGATGAATTGACATGCCACAGTTAAGGCTGATGCCCTATTCTAGCATGGCCCCCTAATAGAACTAAAAATGCATTCAAGGCATTGAATGCACAGCATAGGCCATTCCATAAAACAAAGTGCCAAGTCTTTCTTGGCTAATATATATCGTAATCTCTTTTATTATTTTAGGGAGATCTCTTTATTATCAGAATCAAAACTCTGTCCAAATTCAAAGGCATTTACTGAGACTTTGAGCTCAGATTATTAATCATATTTTTTTTTATATGTGAATGAGAAAGCAGGTTACTTTCAGACTTTGTGCTATAATAACTTGTGTTATTTAGGGGATTGTTCTTATGTCTATTTCCTGAATGCATTCTTGTCCATTTAATTAAATAAGCAGAATTAGTGGAAGTAACTAGGAAGGTGTCCTAAAGCTGACTGTGGAGAGACTTTGTGTTGCCATAGTTGCCTTTAGTGTGTTTATTTTCTATTTCTATTTAAAGGATATTGGGATGAATTTATGCCCCCATTAATCTCCATATTTCACTCTTTGGCAGTTGAGGGGGAGACTTTGTGCTACACCTTATTCTACTTGTTAATACATCCAATTACTGTTACTTTTCAGAAAGAATCCCTGTTGTTTGCTGTAGACCACTTTTGAAAGAAGAGAAGTGTCTTATGTCATTTCACTAAGATTTCTCCTTTGATTTGTGAACATTATCTCTGAAAAAGATAGATGGATGGTGTGGTACTACCCCTGAGTGTTGTTTTCTACTTATATATATAGTATATAGTGCCTTAAAGTTATAGGGAACCTCCCCTTGATGAGAGGAGAGATTTGTCCCCTTTTAATGTGGTAAACCTGCACACTTGGCTGACCAATCTCCCTATGCTATGGTTAAAGAGACCTATTTTTCCCATCAGTTAGCTGGTGACAAAATATTCACCCAATAATTTTTGGTGACTCTACTGGGGATATTACATGCAGTCTGAAGCCTCAAGTTTTAGATTGAAGCAGTCCCTACCCTTATATGTTATATAATCTGGTGACTCTGGTCTGTGTCTTACCCATTATCATTATAGCTTTATCACCTTCCTCCAGCTCCATGCCAACAGTCTTTTTGGTGACTCTGCTGGGGAAGAATGAGCAGTTTCAAGCCTTAAGCTTCAAATTGAAGCAGCACCAATTCTTTTCCATTTTTATTATTTCAATCTGGCAGCTCCATGGTATACAAAAAACCAAAGATCCAAAGGTGTTGTTGACCCTATTTTTGAGTTAGTGCAGCAGAGCAATTTTGAGTTATTTCCTCCACAACCTCACCTTCAACGAACTAGGAGTCTTCCTCCTACCAACATCAGGTCACCAACACAAGGCAAAGCTTCTTTTTCCTCTGATAGTAGAGCTTTGCCCATACATACCCCACCAAGATTTGTTATCCCCCCTTTCCATAATCATACAATGGTAGTTCAAGGCCCCTGGGGTAACTCTTTTGACCCACTCAATTTAACTCCACCTCTACATGAGCTACCATGCAGTTCCAGGAAGAATTTCCCCAAATTCTTTGGTGATGGGAGAGTTCACCCTAATGAACGTATTGCAGTCTTTAACATAGCCTATGGTGTGATATGCATGGAGTATGAAGATGTAGTAGTCAGGCTATTTGTGGAAACATTGTAAGGTGCTGCTATAAACTGGTTCTACCATCTGTAGGCTTAGTGACTGACTGGGACAGTCTCAAAGCCAAATTCAAAGCAAGGTTCAAGCCTACACAAGATGTGCATGCCCTGCTAGCTCAGCTCCCATAGATGAAGAAATAACCTCATGAGCCTATGAGGGATTTCATTGCTAAGTTCGACAAGCTGAGGAACCGAATTCCTATAATTGCTTAGCCAACCCCTGAGAACCTTAAATGTTTTTTCATCAACTCACAGCTTCTAAAAGTGAGTTTTCTACTGAGACGTGCTGGTCACATAGACCTTGCTGCTACTCAAGACTTGGCTACTGAGATGGAAGATGACCCTATCTTGGCAAAAAAGATAAGAAGAGATCCTAACAAAGGAAAATCTTCTTCATCTTCTAAATATCCATCTACAGGCACCACGAATCAAATGGTGCAAAAGTTGGCAAATGAATTGCTAGCCTTGAAAAGATAAATAGCCCAAGGCATGTCTGCTCCTCCTAATCAAGATATGCCAAGGATAACATTTTAGATTCAGTCATATCAAGGCAATGCTACCAAGAATCAAAGGCAAGCAAAACGTCTTCCTCCCCCATAAAGGAACCTTGCCCTTGAAGCACCTCCAACCAACTCAGCAGTTGGATATCTGGAAATAGAACATGATTTCTCTTTCCAACCTGAGTTTGATCAAGAAAATGATGTTGATCTCTTTGTATTAGACCAAGAAGAATTAGTTGGTGACTCCAACATTAGTTTCCTAAATTACCAGGATGAACCCAAAAGTGAAGGTAAAGTAGTTGAGGGATCATACGTTGTGTTCACCCGATCTAAGAATCAGTTAACCCAACAAGCTGATAAGAAAAAAATAGAAGAGCAAGCTCAACCTGTAATTTCAATTGCCAAACGAGGAACTTTTTTGCCTTTCCAGCCAAAGGACCTGGTGATTGCTAAAAAATTAAGTACCCCAAGCATTTCTATACCTTTAACTTCAACTATGTAGATCAGTCCTCCCCCTTAAAAACTAAAAAGATGAACTACCTTTCCCTATATCCAATCCATTTCAGTCATTTGACATAGTCGACCATGTCAAGACGACCAAAATTCAAATGTCTGAATTTAAATTCTTACAATCCAACCCTGAGTAGTTGGACAAGTTGGTTGAGTGTGTAAAGAATAAAGCCATCCCTGTAGGACAAGATGTTAAGAAGGTAACTCATGATCTCCCAAGAAACATGCCCATCCCAAATAATCTTGTCATTACTTCTCCTACTACCCCTGGGAAAATAGAGCCTTTCTATGTTTCCCTGTTGATAAATGGTCACTAGCTGAGCAACTACATCATTGATTTCAGAGCTTCAGACAATGTCATCCCTGCCAAAGTGGTAGAATCTCTTGGCCTCACACTGACCAAGACATTTGGAAGATGCTTCTCCATGGAGAATAAATAAGTGCCACTATTTGGGACAAATCAAGGATGCTTAATTTGCATTTACAACATTCCCAAAAAAGAGAATCAAGATGACAGTTCTGGTGGCCAACGTCCCAGCCTCATATGGCATCCTTCTTGGGTGAAATTTTTGCAAAGATGTTGGAGGAGAGTTGAGTATGAACCTGTCTAAAGCAAGGATCCCTGTCAAAAGCATCATGAAGAGGCTACTCCTTGAAAAGGAAGCAAAATATACTGTCACTTAGACATCAGCACCCGAAGCTCAGATTTTATTTGAGTATTCAGGCAGGGGTAATTATTTTTTGTCCACAGAGGATGTTCATGTTTCTACAGATGAAATTCATGTAGCTAGAAATCTAGGAATTGATTCAAACAAGACATCAAAAGAATTGGTAGGGTGCAGTACAAATGAAAAGGTATCTTCCCTCTCTAATGAAGAAGAATATGATAGAAGATCAGTTTCTAATGATGTTTGGAGCCTGGAATTTGATGGCAGCAATTCTTCTACTGGTGTTGGAGCTAGGACTGTGTTGATATCTCCTCCAAGAGATATTTTTCCTTCTTTATACAAGTTGTAGTTTAGCAACACCAACAACACTGTTGAGTACGAATCTCTATTGCTTGGATTGAAGGCTACTTAAGACAAAGTTGTCAAACTCCTTCACACTAAAGAATATGTTGAACTGATGGTTTGTCAGGAGTTTGATGCTGATAATCAAATCATGTGCTTCACTAGACCAAAAGAGCAACAAGCTATAGTAGTAGACCATACTACTGCACACCAAAGTTAGGAAGAGGAACTCTTCACCAAGAGAGCAAGGATTTATGGTTTTTAGATTGGAGACCTCGTCTTGACATGGGGCAAGAAGAGAGAACCAAAAAGAGTGCACAAAAAATGTGATTCCTGGTGGAGAGTTCCATTTTCTCATCACTGATTTTGGGGAGAAAATAGTTTCTTGCTAGTTTATCAAGATGGCACACCATTTTTATCACCTCATAATGGGCAGCATCTGAAGCACTTCAATCTTTGAAGCATCAGATAAGATCATCTGTACATATGTATATTTGTATAGTCTTTCGTTCTATTTTATGCTTTTCATTTTCATTTTTGGCACCTTTCTTTTTTGGGTAGCATGACTCCGTAACCCAATGGCATACTTGAAGGCAATAGAGATTCTAGTTTCTACTCCCCTCAGCTGTTCCAAAATTTCAACTGAAGGAAGTTCCCCAACTGGAGCCAGCTATTGTTCTCAAAAGTTGTCACTCATTTTTTGAGACAACATATGAACTATTTTGGTCCTACAGGCCAAAATTCTCTTTTCCCTTCTCAAAAATTGTTCTGAGTATTCAAATTCTCCATTATTCAAATTTTTTCAGATTTCTATGGACTCTGTAGGCTCATTTCTATGGACTTTACAGGTTTATTTCTACGAACTCTGCAAGCTTGAAACTACAGACTCTGTAGGCTCATTTCTATGGACTCTGTAGGATCATTTCTATAGACTCTATAGATACATTTCTACAGACTCTGTAGGCTAGATTCTACGGACTCTTTCAAAGCTCAAGAGACTTAGACAAAACTATAAACTCTGTAGGAAACAAACAAGTCCCCTACTTAGGCAATTTCAAGATTAATTCAATGACAAGGTTCAACCAAAAATGGCTTTGACATTGGCAAGCTTTGAATAAAGGAATGAACTGTTGAACCGTTGAACCTTGAACCAAAATGGTTCAATGGGTTCAAAGGTTCAATGGGTTAAAAGATTCAATAGTATTAGTAAGCTTAATGAGTTAAGTGCTTTGGCAAGAGTTCAAAGTTCAATCGCTTCAGCAAGTTCAATGGCTTCAAAACACCTAACAAAAATAAGAAGGCTTGAACCGTTGAACCTTGAACCAAAATGGTTCAAAGGTTCAACGGGTTCAATGGTTTAAAGGTTCAACGAGCGGTTGGTTCAACATGGTCAATTGAATGAGCGGAACACAAGATTGAACCGTTGAACCAAAGTTGGTTCAATCGGTTGGTTCAAAGGAGTGCCCCAAAATTTAAAGGACAAGTGCCCTTGAGGAGGTCACTTAGGTGACAAAAGGACTTTTGAGACTTTTTTGAAAGGCAATTTTAGAGGCCAAATAGCCCTTGCAGAGGGTGAGAAAGCACTTGGAAAGAAGGCCGAAAGGGTAAGTTTTCCTTCAGATTTGTTCAAGGCAAAAAGATACCCTTTAGAAAGATTTTCTGCAGCAAAATGTTAAGGTAATTCCTTCGAACAAAAAGTCTGAAGGAATTCCTTCAGACTTTTTGTCTAAAGGAATTGAAGCCAAAGGAGCTTGAAGGACCTCGAAGACTGCCCGAAGGCCACTCGAAGAGCCTTGAAGGGTAGGTACCCTTGCAGGGGGCTCTCACCGACCAAAAAATGGGCCTTTCTCAAGACCCCGAAGGGATTCCTCCCCTTCAAGAAGGATCAAATAAGAAAGCCGAAGGAATTGCCAAGGAGGGTGACGGGCCCAAAGATGTCAAAGTTGGGCACCGTGAACTAGCTGTTAGAATCCAGACGTCTGATGACATCCCCACAAATGTCAAATTTGGGGCAATAAAATAGCCATTGATCTTTAAAGGCTTGAGCACGCACCCAAATGCATTCAAAGGCCTTAAGGTCAAAAGGAAGAACTATTGAGAGAAGAATGCAAGGAGCCAACAAAGCTAGGAATTGAGCCCTGAGAGCTCAAATTCTAGGAAAAGACAAAACCCAAAAGAGATAAAGCTAAAAAAAGACAAAATAAAAGACAAACTCAGTGACCAGTTGAAGAGGGAGCCGAAAGAGCCAGCAAAAAGGGAAAAGATAGCCCGAGAGCTCAAATCACAATAAGAAGGATAAGACGTGGCGAGGAAAAAGAGAAAAATTGTAGGAAATCCAAAAATATCTACATGAGAGTTATTTTTGGTAGGTGAAACAGTCCACCAAGTAGACACCTGAGCACATAAACATTCAAAGGCATGACCTATTTTTCTCCCTTTGAATAAAAGCGAGTGGACAACCATGTACTTGTCTGGAAAATAGATCAGATGACCCATGCTAAGGAAAAGACATTTGAGATGAATTGACATGCCACAATTAAGGCCAATGCCCTATTCCAGCATCGCCCCCTGACAGAACTGAAAATGCATTCAAGGCATTGAATGCACAGCATAGGCCATTCCATGAAACAAAGTGCCAAGACTTTCTTGGCTGCAATATATTATAATCTCTTTTATTGTTTTAGGGAGATCTCTCTATTATCAGAAGCAAAACTCTACCCAAATTGAAAGGCATTTACTGAGACTTTGAGATCATATTGTTAATCATATTTTGTTATATGAATGAGAAAGCAGGTTACTTTCAGACTTTGTGCTGTAATAACTTGTGTTATTTAGGGGATTGTTCTTATGTCTATTTCCTGAATGCGTTCTTGTCCATTTAATTAAATAAGCAAAATTAGTGGAAGTAACCAAGAAGGTGTCCTGAAGCTGACTATGGAGAGACTTTGTGTTGCCACAGTTGTCTTTAGTGTGTTTATTTTTTGTTTCTATTTAAAGGATCTCGGGACGACTTTGGGCCCCCATTATCCTCCGTATTTCACTCTTTGGTAGTTGAGGGGGAGACTTTGTGCTATACCTCATTCTGCTTGTTACTGCATCTAGTTACTATTACTTTCCAGAAAGAATCCCTACTGTTTGCTGCAGACCACTTTTGAAATAAGAGAAGTGTCTTCTGTCATTTCACCAGGATTTTTCCTTTGATTTGTGAACATCATCTCTAAAAAAAGAGAGATAGATGGTGTGGTACTACCCTTGAGTGTTATTTTTTGCTTATATATATAGTATATAGTGCCTTATAGTTATAGGGAACCTCCCCTTGATGAGAGGAGAGATTTGTCCCCTTTTGATGTGGTAAACATGCACACTTGGCCAACCAATCTCCCTATGCTGTGGTTGAAGAGGCCTATTTTGCCCATCAGTTAGCTGGTGACAAAATATATCACCCAACAATACTAATAAGGCTTATCTATTATATTATATTAATATATTCATAAAATATAATAATAATATTATTGTATATATAATAGTAGTAATAATAATACTAATACCAATAATATGTTATATTAAGAGTATTATTAATATTATATAAAATTAATAGTATATTAATATATACTACAATATAATATTAGATTAATATTAATTTATAGTATAACATGGTATATTAATATACAATATAAATATATTTTATGTTATAAAAAATAGTATATACAAAGAAGTGAGTTGGGTGACATTGAGGTGCAAGTTATGCCAAAAGGAATGTATCTTTAATGTATATTTTAACCATATGATGTGGGCACTATAGAGAAAAATCTATATTGGTATAGTGACACACCAACTCCTTGGGATTTCCTACTAAGAATTCGACATCGTCCAATATATTGATGGCCTTCAATATATGGAGGGAATGTGGAAGAGTTTCAAGCCTTCATAAAATGTAAAGAAAACAGCCTCCATCTTGTCTATAAGTAGTCGTAAAAACAATGATGGAACATGTCAAGTTATTGTAGTCTCAATTATAAGATGTGAATTTGTGCTTGTTGCTAAAATTGACACCATTTTGCTCTTATGCAACCATATATTCCAAAA
The DNA here is from genome assembly GCA_037957365.1 of Torreya grandis. Classification (NCBI taxonomy): domain Eukaryota; kingdom Viridiplantae; phylum Streptophyta; class Pinopsida; order Cupressales; family Taxaceae; genus Torreya; species Torreya grandis. Next base: position 4,627,043 of record JARHVA010000241.1, on the reverse strand, counting down.
CAAACAACACTGTTTTTAATAAATGATAATAAAAAGATTAAAATTTTGAGTCCAATTTTTATTAAAAGATAAATACAAGTTTAATATATAATATAATAAGATATTATAAATTATAATATATTAATAATAAATATAAATATATAAAAGTTTTATGAAGCAAATGAGTGTAAGTTGGTAATCGTACTTCACTCAAAACCCATCACCACTGACCCCATCTCACCTTTTGTGCATGAAGCATTATGAAGAAATACTTTTTTATATTTATAGTGAAGGTGATGATAGAAAATGAGGTTGTATGTTCCTTGTTATGTTGTGCTAATGTGATGTGTGAGGAGGTGAATTAGGTGGTGATGGTGAGGGGAAATCATATCCTACACCAAACCCAAATTTAGGGTAGTTATTGGATTTACATGAGTAATAACCATTGTAAAGGGGTACACAACTTGTAAGGTGGTGTGTTCTTTGATTGGACATTTGTTATTTTCAAGGTTCGATGAGGATAACATGAAGTTGATTTGATTGTGAGAAGGCTCTACATCTATTATGTGACTCAAATCAACAATGCAATGTTGTTCTTATAGAGACAAGACATTGAGGATAAAAGTCTATATTTCAGTTAATGTTCATCTAAGATACCAATATATTAACACTTAGATAAATTACATCAGAGTTAAGAACATACAGAAACACCATACACATACCCATGGAATAAAGGGCAAGGTCATACAAAACTTGTAAGTGGTGAAATATTTCAAAATGAGCTGAGTAGTGATGATGAGGGGAAATAACAAGGCATTTCAAGTGATATTGTACACTAGAGATCCCATATCGTACACATGCCTTGATTTCATGGTAGTAGTTAGATTTACATGAATTGCACACATTACAAAGGGGTTTTTAACTTGCAGGGTGATGGCATATTTTATTAACTATTTTTTATTTGATTACAAAAGGACTCCACATCTTATGTATAGATCAAACCAACAATGTAATGTCGTTGATGTGGTGGAAATACATTGAGGTTATGGAGTCTATCTTGTTGCTTAAAATGGTCCCTTATTTATCACTACAAATTTGACAAGGTGCACCTCATTTGAGTACAAGCCCATGTCTACAAAACACCTCACTTAGCATCACAAATATTATGCAAGAACATTGTGTTTGTTTATAATAATGGAACCAGTTTGCATCTTTCACAACAATTCATCTTACAACAATCTTAGAGGTAAACTTATTTGCAATGTCACAATCAACACATATTTGAGAGTTCTTGATGACTTTAATAGTTGTTCTAGGGGGTGTGTTTAACAATCCAAATGTAACTACCAACTTATCACTATGGTGGTAGAAGAATGATCTTTTTTCTTCATCCTCCACATCACTTAGTACATGTCTTGAATCTAGATAATATCATGTTGCCTTCATCATTGAAGATAGTTTTTCCAAATTTAAATAGGTGTTGTGTTTGTGGGTGTGTTTTGTCTCCTATAGACAAAGCATGTAACATTTCATATCCTTCACTCCAACTACATCAAGGTATAATTTTAATTTCTCTATCTTTAATCAAACTTCTTACCATTTTAACCTTACCCCACCTCCCTACCTCTACATAGATGTTTGATAGAAGAACATAAGTCATAGCATTTTTAGGATCTAACTCAAAAAGAAGATTTGTTGTAAATACTCCCAACTTTACATTCTTATGTGGTAACATACACCAAGTAAACATGTCCACACAACCACCACAAGTTTAATTGGCATTTTGATGATAAAGTTTATAATTTCCCCAAGATAGTCAACACGACCAAGAATGTTAACCATGCACACATAATGATCAATTATAGGTATTTTAGCTCCAAAAATTTGAATGGAACCACTAATGTTTGGTAGGGGAGTACACAGGGTACTTAAGCAAACAACTAGAAGGCTACAGGGCCCAAGGCTTCTATGGGCTACAAGAGATATCTAGTGGTTATCTAATTTGCTAGCTTGCACTAAGCTATAAATAGACTTGTAAAATAGGTTAAGGATATCACGATAAAGCACATAAAGGACACAGGTATCTCTAGCAGGTATAACCACAATAAAATAATTAATTAAGACTAGAAGACTATTTTGCATACAAATTACATAAATAACAATGTTGAATAAAGAGAGCTAACAAGCAATGTGTAAAGTTAGAAGAAGAGGCACTTTTAGGCTAAATGAAAGAAGTTTTAAGAAATAAATATGTTTTCAAGTAAGGTTTCAAGAGCATGTCTAATCTAATTTTGGGCCAACTTTTTATTTTCAACATTATTATTTCTTAACAATGCAATTTTTTAGTTTAACAAGAGATGAGATTGTTTATGCAAATTGTATGGATTGTTTTGAGAATTTAAAATTTTACTATGCAAAGAGAGATGTTTCCAAGATAGCATGACATGTAAGGGAAGATATTTCAAGCAATGAAAGATGTTATTAACCACATACAAATGCGCAAAACTTCATAAACTATTCTAGACAATGCCCTAAACAAGCTAAATCACTAAAACAATCAAAACCTAGCATGTATACTACCACAAACAAAAAATAATTTCACTTTTCATAGTAAAGTGCCCTCATATAAATCTCAAAGGAAGTATGCAAACTTTTTACCAACTAATTATCCAAGCTAAGAAGTAATGAAGGAGGAGGATCAGGCTGTGTGTAAGCTAAGTCCAAACCAGGAGCCAAAAGCAATGGATGAGATGAAGGAAAATCTACCAACTGTGAGACAACCAATGCAAGGAGCACAAGAATAGGTGCAATGGAGTCTATAGGGAGCTAGGAGCAACCCACAAGCTTCAGGAATATAGTAGAGAGAAATGTGAATCACTAAGATAAGTTGTAGAATAGTAGGGCATCCCCTGTCATAATGAAAGTTAAATGTGCCAAGAATGAACTAGGTGAGATTAAAGAAGGCAACAAAGCTTTGAGTGTGATGATCAAGTGGGAATATTAGATCAAAAATGGAGGAAAGAGAGTCTCAAATAAATGAGAAAGTGACATATATCTCAACCCTAATCCACTAAAAGGCCAAAAAATAGCCATTTCTAGTCATTTGGGCAAATATAGGCCCTTTTTTACACGTTCTACCTGAGCCATGGCCTGACCATGGATTTTGTGAGGGAAATGTGCATCCTAAGCCATGAGTTTCCTCCCTAATGACTTGAGTTAAAAGGCCATTTTTGGTCATCAATACGCCTCGAGAAGGGCCTTGGGAGGCGTCCAGAGGGCATGTCTAGTGTGTAAAAGGTTAGAGATGTGATGAGGATGTATAAGGGATGGATGTATGACACATGAAATGTCCATGCAAGTGGAAGATGCCTTAAAGTGGGATAACCAAGGTCGATAGTCTACACCTGAGCCGATGTGTAATCATAGGGAAGAATAGGGTCATATAAAGTATGATTACAAGTATAATGCATTTAGAGTTGCTCATGCCATTAAATTATTTATATCCCTCATCCACTAATCTTGAACCATAAAGTAATAATAATTACTAGTCCTATAACTATCATTTTACTTTATCCTTTTTGCACATAATTAATTAAAAAAATACAATGAGAACCCACCCGCTCAATGCAGGTGTATTTTCTAGTATCATGTAGAGTTTGACATGATCAACGTAGATGAATTTTATGCTTTGTTCATGGATGGATGTTCATATATTATTTCAAAGTTTTTTTTTGCACAAGCCACACATGGGACTTGCTCGTTGGAAGTGGTTGACAGTGCTTTGAATGTTGGGGTTTAAAGGATGCAATTATAAAGATATTGCAGCTACAACTTGTGCCTTATAAATCCCTTGCCTATGTACCTACAAACTAGTAATATTTGAGAAAAATCTACTTTCCATTATGATTTAATGGATGTCCATGCCCTCATTTAAATCTCATATTTTGGCACATATTAAGAGTATGTTGGCAGAAACAAAAACTAGATTTAGATAGTTAAAAATTTGGGAATGAAGGGTTTTTGAGATGGTACAAGCATATCTAGAAGTGGTAGAGTTTCAATGTACCAACAATGCTTTTGGGCTTTCAGTTTCTTCCAAATTACTCTACCCTCTCTCGACCATAAAGGGAAAATGTATCTCTTATTAGATCATTAATTCTTATAGGATTTTATTTGTGTATGTTTAAGTCATCTTAAGATGACCTGACTATGCTAATGGCATTTGTGCTTATGTATTTTTATCATTTAAGGTTCTTTAAATAATAATCTTCCAGATACTTTTCTTTTTTTTTCCTTACCATATTGATTGTAATGCAAAATCTATTTCAAACTCTCAGGTAACTTGAGATGGAATCTGAACAAGAGGCAAGGCCAAGGCCATCAGATGATTCTCAAGCAAAACACCCCCTATTTTAGAACAATATATGCAATAATCCACACCACCTCAATAGATAGAGTAACTCCAGGTCAAGAAAATGATGAGAATAAAATTAATCCTTTTCAAATGCAAGAATAGGTATGTGCACTGTTAATTTCAAGGGTAAAACTTTGTGTTTTTTGTTTTACATCAATTTCAATTATTTGGGGCTTACGATTGGAATTAGGGCACTAAACACTTGTCAAATGGTTCATGTTTTAACACCATACGTGAGATGAATAATTTACTTTAAAAAAACATAAAACACACTACTTTATTGATTTCATTAAAATATTGACAACAAATAAAATCATGCTTTCATGCCTATAATTTTTAACAGTAAGAGATTTAAAAATAGTATGATTCTAGATGGGCTTTATAATCCCATTTATCTAAGAAGCTTCAAATTAAGAGTATTTTTGTTGTTTGTGGCTCTCATGTTTTGATGTCACACTTGTATGCTAGTGGATTTAGAGAAGGCTTATGATTGGGTTTGTTATAATGTGTAGGAGATATATAAGTGGTTATGCCTAGCATTATTTATCAGAGGATGATATCATATACCTAGCTCAAGGAAACTAGTATGTTCTCAAGGGCTCACATCTCTTTGAGTGTTCCTCTGGAAGAAATACAACTGTGAATATAAGACAGAGACATTATGATAATTATTTCTATATCAGCAAATTTATCAAATTTCATTAGTAGTATGTGGTATCAATCTATTTTTAGCTCTATCTCAGCAGGTAATTTCTGCAACCAACCACTATTATGTCATGTAAATTGGTGAATGCAATTTTTTCTAATGTATAAATGCTATATACTATTATAGGTCATGTATCCACTTAACATCAAAATGGTTTCCTCCTCAATACCTTAGGATTAATAGGTTAATGTTATTAACGTGTCATAGAGCATATGAGGTGGTTATTTTCTAGACATAGAGTCTAATTTTTGGACTTTAACTAGAGAAAACTAAGGGTTTTTTTTTGTTTTTATAACCATGGTTTAAGATCTTGTATGCATTTATTTGTGAAATTATAGGGTCTTCATAATATACAACTATTGACATTTTTCTACTAAAGGACTAATTAATGGTGATTTGTGTCTTCAGATCATTGTCAACAAGGTTCAAATGGGAAGTTGCTAACTCCAAACATCCTTTGGAAGGACCCCATTTAGGTAGATACCAAGATATAATCTCATCTACCAATAGGTCTCTGGTAGTCCATAAACAAAAAAAAACAATGGAAAAGAAAACATAAGATAGAGAACCAATTCTCTTTGCAATGGACAAGGACCTCAAATCCAATTCTAGGGTACTTAGAATATTGTCTTAAACATCATATTGAATACTAAGGATACTCTTAATCCATTAAAGGTAGGAACTGGTGTAATTACTTCTATCTATGATCATTACCAAGGATCAACAAATAATTCATATGGAGGGGAGGCATCTTGGATCCCTTTGGAGAATAGAGAGTGCAATGTATATAAGATAAAATCCATAGCTTCTACAATAGACCATGGGGTAGATGCTACAACACAAACATAAGATAAAAGAATTAGGTGTACTAAGCGAATCTCTACTGAAGAATAAGAGGAATGTAATTCAACTTTGACAAAATATAAAGAAAACTAGCATGAAGAACAAAAACCTACAGAGCTAGGTGGTGGAGAAGTTTCTCATCCACCTCTTCCAGTGGATCTCCAGGAAGCTCAAATTCAAAAATAAAACCCAACAATAAACCAAATAGTTTTAGATGCCATTCTATTGAAGAAGATAAATTTGTTATAACCATAAACCCATAGCCTCTAATGTTCTCTTGTAGTTGATCTTTTGTGGTGTAATTATTATCGAAGATCATAATTTTATTGGCATTATTTACTCCAAGTATCAAGGATCTTATGATGAGTCTAGATCATCTTCATCTAGAATGAAACTAGTATTTTCTACATCCTTTATAGCCAATAGCGTTAGGATAGAAAATGAATTGAAGAGGATGCTTGAAAATCCATGTCTGGTACATCTTCCCCTAGAATACAAAAAATACTTAAGTGGTAGATGTTGATATTTTTGTGCCAAAAACCTCAAAACACCTTGTGCCTTAGAAGATACCTATAAAATTTTCTAATTAAAAGCTTCAAAATGTCCCAAGTCCCCTTTTTCAAGATACAAGCAAAAATTGAAGATTTATGTGTACTTTTCAACTTTTCAAAGTTTCAATCTACACCCAAACCTTCACTTTCCCACCTACTGAGTCCCAAGTAGAAACTAGAATTTGCATTCCACTTTGCAACTTTGCAAAGTTGAAAAGGACAATACAAACTCTACCTTCCACTTTTCATTAAGACATAAGTGGGAACTAAAATTCCCACTAAACTATACAACTTTACAAAGTTACAAAGTGTAATCTAAACTCCATTTCCCTCTTCCTAAACATTCTATGCCTCCAAAAACCCAAGGCAAGTGGAAAGAGGAGGATGAAAATCATATTGCAAATTTACAAATAGGTAGAGATTTCCCATATTTATGACTACTAAGGCAAGTAGGAAATAGAAAATTCCATTAATCTTCAAATGACATTACAACCAGAGCTATTCACCTCCATCATTGGATAATGCCTTAAACCAAACCTCCATCGTTGAGCAACACAAACATTAGATCTATCACTTGTAGAACCTTGCACATATACTAAATTCTCTTAGGTCTTTCCTTCCCTTTGGTCGCCACCTATTAATCCATCTACCAACATTTTTATTACACATGCTTGGCATTAATTAAGGGTTTGTTAATATATAATTTAGGTTTTTACGTCATTATTAACATTGCAAACTAGATCCATTAATCTTCAAATGACATTGCAACCAGAGCTCTTCACCTCCATCATTGGATAATGCCTCAAACCAAACCTCCATCGCTGAGCGACACAAACATTAGATCTATCACTTGTAGAACCTTGCACATGTATACTAATATTCTCTTAGGTCTTTCCTTTAGTCCATTATGTATCTTTGGTCGCCATTTTTCTTCTCTATAAATCTTAGGGTTTCTTGTTATACATTGGGTTTTTTCTTAATAATTGTTAAAAGAGTTGTTTGATCCCGTATTGCTTGCAATTTTATAGTTTTTACATGCACTTGCTAAAAATATTACCAAAATTTGTTTAGGTGTTTGTCATAATTACTTTAGGTTTTTTCCAAAAAGATTCTTTTCCCAACCTCAAACCTCCATTAGAGATTTTTATACCTAAAAACATATAAAATCCCCACTCAGACCTAGATAGAAACCCCTCTAGTTTTATCACCTTGAGTTCCTGCTGGAGACATGTCTTGTATATTCAAGCCATATTCTTGCCTAACCTTTGGTCAGAATTTTCCATCATGAATTACACCCAAAAACCCCAATGGAGATTCAGTCAGACTTTGCAAGTGCAATTGAAAATTAAAACCTTTACTACTATTGCATATCATATTTTCATAAAAAAAATACCCCTTCAAAAGCATAACAAAACTCCACCAAGATAAAAGTGGGGAAATCACCTACAAATTATAAACCCAAAGCCCAACCAACTCTGTAGTTGGTTTCCCTTACCCATTTACCCAATGCATATGTCTGAAAAGGCTATGAAGTTCAAATCAAAGGGACTTGGTGTCCCTTCCATCTTGGATTCCAACATCAATGAGATAAGTGACAGACCTACGTCACATAGACCTAGATAAATTATGGACTAGAGTCAACACAAAATTCAAGAATGATTAGATTTAGAGCATCTATGATAGTGGTCTACCTCAGGCTACAACCTTCTCATTCTTAGTACAAAGCTCTAAGCTTGTGCTCACTATGGCTAAGAATTATGATGAAGAGAAGAGAGAAGAAGTAAATGATAAAGGGGAGAAGATTCTATGACTAGATCTAGATTTCATTAACACTGGATTTTTAATCTCAGATTTTGAAATCTACATAGATATTACACCTGACTCCTCCAATAAATTATATCAGGACAACAACTCAACATGTGCATGGGTTTTAAACAAACAATGGTTAAATACCCCTAAATCTTTAGCCACAAGACTATTTAAGACCCTAAATAGGATAAATTCAAGGATGAGGTAGGGGAAATCAATGTACTCTTACATAGAGTTATAGGAAGCCTGAATGCAAAGAACTACCACGATTGAATGTACCAATATATCTAGGTAATCCAACAAAATAAATAATACATTCATTGGGCTCAATTTATTAGTGACTCCATTCATAGATGATTGACGAAGGTTCAAACTACTAATAAATTATACATGACCTCGTACCTCATCTATGCTTTGGCAAATTGGAAGGCATTCCCAGGGTTAAAAATAGTGCCTGATTAGGATAAAAAAAGTTTATAATTACTATCTCGATCTCATTTTTTATGGGAGTAAACAATAATTTAGAAGAGTTAATGATGCCTTCATCTACTACATCATAACTATGTTTAAACAAGAACTAGGGAAAACAAGGTTTGATGATGTTGTAACCATAGAGATTGTAAATTGGTGATCATACTTCATCTAGTTCCCCACATTTTCATATATCAGAGTTGGTGGTTTTAGTGGGTGTCCTTACACCCTTCCCATATATGTTAGTGATAAGTGGACTTTAATGGAACTTGTAAGACAACTAGTGGAAACCCATAAGTTCTTATCAAGCAGGCACAAAATAGGCATACACTTCCCTAATAATATAGGGAGATACACTTGCCCTTCCTTATCCAAGGCTAAATGTGCATAGGCAGAGATGACTCAAATGACTTTGAGAACCCTCAATGACAGGCCTTGTTATGATGATATAGGTTATATTACTAGTTTATTGGGTTCCTCATATTATCACATTCCCTTTTATGAATATTATTGGGAGGACATGCAAGATGAGGAAGAGGTTAGATTGAGGGATTATTCTATGATGACCCTTGAACAAATTAAGAATTATGATATGGCACCAATTCTAGAAGATTTGAAAGATGAGGAATAACTAGTGGATAGGATGTTTTATGATAATCTTATCTACCTCCAACCCATTCCTTGAGTTAGGTGGTCTACACCTAAATCCTTCTTTTTATTAGATAGGACTACCCTAATTATTAACAGAACTTTAAATTGGTTAAGAAGTAAGGGGGTAAAAATAATAAAAGAGAGCCTAAATATCACAAACATATTCAAAAAGGCAAAGGATAAGGGTATAGAGACAACAGCATCATAGGGTTCCAGTAGTGGCACTTAAATAGATTAGGTAGTGGGGCTAATTATCTCACACAAAATGAAGCAGAAACAAAAGACAAAAAGGGCCACTTCTAGAACCCAAGTGCCAATAACCCAACCAATGGACTAAACACTACTAAATTTTGCAGGGGATACAACTATTGTAACCCCTCCTCTTGTTTCTACTATCCAACCTATGTAAGCAATTACTCCTATTTTTACCATCCCACCAGTGTAAATAATTACTCCTTCATCTGACCCTCCAGTGCAAGTGATTCCCTTAGCAACGAGCCAATTAATGCAATTGGTTATCCCAACTCCATCTCCACCTCCTTCTTCCACAATCACTTTCATCTCATTCCTTATATACACTACCACCCCATTGATCACCAATACCACCCAACAATACATGGCTACTAATTCGGTCATTCTAACAGTAGCCCCACTATCCATCATAACCATTGGGTTGGAAATAGCCCCATATTCATCTTCCATCACACTACCCATTACTTCCTCTACCCATTATAACCACACTATTATATTATTTTGCTTCTTTAGACATCATTCTTCCATAAGTTCCATTGTTACCTCCACACATGCCTACCTCTCTACCTATGTCACTCTCGACTTCCACACCCCTTGGAAGTACATCCACTCTACCCATCCAAGTATCTTTTTCTTCTTCCACTTTCACCTTGATCCAAACTCCCACTAAGGAGGTGGAGATAGAGAAGCCTAGTGACATAATTGTGGCTAGTCAGCCCATTAGCGGGGTAGAGGTAACCAAATCATCAATCGAAGACTCAACAACAATATTAATGGTAGATAAGGCACTTGCTATAGTAAATTCTAGTGTGGTAACTTCAGTCATAGATTCACAAGTAGCAGTGGCCATTGGGACAACATAGGATTCATTGGTAGCCACTCCTAGCTGACTAACACAATCAGTGGCTAAAAAGAGGAAATAGATGATATCCTCTAATACTCTAGATTTTTGTCTATTGGAAGCATTTAAATGACCAAAAAGAGGTCCCAAGACCATTTTCAAAGTCTCTTATGATGCAATAGGTGTATAGTATGTGGAAATATCAGTTTCCCCACCTCACAAACAAAAAGAAGATTTAGCGGGGGATTATCATATATTCAAGGTACACTTTGGTCATCCAACAAGAGAGGGACTAGAACATGATGTCAAAACAAACATAAGTTCTCTCTTCAAGAAAATGGATAGTGACAAACTCACTAAGGATGAGTTGAATAACAAGGTTGAGCCATTAATGACTACCTTAAGGAAGGTCATTGACCCATCATGTCCACTTGAACCAATGCAACCCAATAAATTTATCTCACAGTTCTCTGATAAAGAGATATTTGATGCAATTATAGAGATTGGCACAATGGGTAGAGCTACAAAGGACTAGGCTAAAGAATTAGTCACCAAAGGAAACATGGTGATAGGGTTGGCCATGGATTATTATAAGACACTGAAAGATGACCTTGCATCTCTAATGGCAAAAATAAATAAATATGAGGAAGAAGTTGAAAGTCTAAAGCTCTACTTTCCCAAGTTGCAGGTCATTGATCAAATAGAGAGCGACACCCTCATATCTAAAAGTATGATAAAAAATCCTTTAGAGCATGATGAGGTGGAGAGGGCAGCCAAGTTTAGAATCAGAATACTTACTAAAAATATTGATAAGGCCAAATGCACAAGTGACAAGGACACATATGTAATGTATGACACTGAAGATTTAATTTAAAAATTATCATGTGAGGCAATAGACTACCAAGATAAACCTCTTCCTATTCAGGTTGTCTAGGATAAATTCAAAGACGTGATTAAGAGGGATTTAGCACATGACACAACTTTCAATTTGGATTCCATCCACCGATTTATCAAGTATCACAATACACTTGATCAAATGGGAAAATATATCCAAGTCTATAGAGCTTCTTCCAGAGAATTGTCTTAGGTAACAACAGAATGTGACATCAGTAATATGTACACAATTAGTCCTGATGAAGAGCACCTACAAGAAATATTTGATAGCTTTTATGCTTACATCGAGAAGATACAAGCGAAAAAGGACAAGGAATCCTTAGATGTCACTATTATTGATTGATTATTTAATTATTTAAGAAGAATGCATTCTATAAATTTTAAATTTTGTAAGCTACTTTGTAAAGTTACAAGTTCTAAACTATAACTATCATTTTGACAACTCTTAGCTTCTAGTTGAAAAAGAGCTACTTGTATTTTTAAATTATCATTTTGTCAAGTTTTAGTTGAAAAAAGTGCAACTTATTTTTTGCACTTTTCTTTTTAGCAAGTTAAATGACTTGAAAGTTGTAAAAGCTCACGTTATAATTTGCACATTCCTTTTTGTCAAGTGACTTATACGTTATAAAAGTCTCAATTGAAAAGTACGAGTTAGGTTTTTCAAGTTATGTTTTAAAATATTCAAATATTAGAAAAAGCATTCAATTTTGTTAAAGGATTGACCAAATCATGAGGTTCATTTTGGCACCCCATTTCTTGGTGAGAGGTTTCTTTAGCTGAGCTCAAGGAAAGATGATTCAAATGGGAGACTCCAATAGCATTTTATCCTCCTTCAACACTTGGTGAAGTGCCCAACTACTTGCAGAGTCTTTTTCTTCCCTCTACTCCACCAAAGATGCCTCTTCAAGCTAGAATGATGACATTTGTATGAGCACTCCCTATTTTCTTACTCCAAGAGGAAGTGTAAAGGTTTTTTACTTCTTCTCTCTCAAGTGAGTAAGCTTTTTTTTATAAATATGAGTCTTCTACTTAGCCCATGAATATTTTTGCTGATAGGCAAGTTTTTCTACTTTTGAGAAATTTATCTCTGTGTTGTAACCTGGAGAATATTAATATACTAAAGTTTTGCCTTCCTTATTTTGTGTCATCTTTATGTAATTTTGTTAAATTTATGAATGATATGAGTCTTGTTTCAATCACATAGAGTAATTTATGGTATTTATCTTGCCCTTTTGAAAATCTTGTTGAGGAAAAGCTGAGAAGTTTGTTCTTTATTTAATAAAATGTCCAATATTACCTTTAGGGTTATACTCGTGCAGGATTGTGTTTTAAGAGATTTCAATATATTATTGTTCAAACTATGTTAGATCAAAGCAAGTAATAATTTCCACGAAAAGCCTTTGGTAAATCACCATTTCTAGTTTTAAAACTCCTTCAAAACTCTATTCCTTATAAATAAAACCCTAGTTAAGAGCAAAATCATTAAGAAGCTATGGTTAGAAGTGAATTGGTCATATATCAGTTGCATTAAGCCTAATGAACGGAAACCAGCCGTCTTCGAAGGTTCACCTCAATTTGCCAAGGTCCCACAACTTGGAGATGATCCCATTGTGTCATTAAATTCCCATATACTATAACTCATACAAAACACAACGGGAGAAAAATCTAATTGATAGTAATGGCATTTTTGAGACCAAAACTAAAAAGGAAGTCAAATGAGAAGACCCTACTTTGAAGAGAAGTGCTTCATAGAATGTTGACAGGTAATTTGTGTTAGTGTGTTTCATTGATTTTGATTGTGTTTTTATTGGAAACATTGGCTTACTTGATGGGGAGATATCACGAATGTTCACATTATCAATGAAACAATAAGTTCTCATTCCTACACTTTCATTAGTCAAATTTGAATTAAACATGATTATATTGTCTTATTGCTTGTTTGCTTGCACTCAATGATTTTTATAGGGTTTAGTGTTCTACCTTGATAAAATATTTGAAAATTTAGCAACAATATATTAATTTCAAAGTCTTTAGAGTGTTATTTTGACTATATTTTGTAAATTCCAGGTGAATAACATAGATGCAAAAATGACCTATAAATGTCTTGATGATTTTGTAGATTGAAGTATTATTTCAAATATCAACATATTTGGTGTGCACAAAGTTTAGTAAAGAAAGCATAACATATGGAATTCCTATGTATAGGAAATGGTATCCTTTTCAAAAAAATTGTGATATTAGAATATTGAACATAATAATCTCTTGAAATATATTTGAGAAGTCTATATTTTTCATTTTCTTTGTGTGTGGTAGAAAAATCATTCATAGAAGTTTGATTAGGTCTCATTCCCCTTCTACGGGGATATCAAAAGCATTAACCTACTCATCTAGTGTATGTTCCTTGGTAGAAACACAAACATTCCTATAATATGTCAAAAAGCCTTACTTGAGAGGAAATACAGACTTTTCAACATAATTTATTGTTTTTAGCTTTTTTATTGTAGATATGATCAAGTTTTATACTTAATAATTGAGTTTCTTTCTGCTGGTAACACTTCTAAGTCGAATATCCTTGTTGAAAGAGTGAACGATCAAGAAATTGGTGGAACTCAAGCTAAATGTATCCCACAAAAGATCAAGACTTAAAAAAAACAATAGTCCATGAATGAGACCCAAAAAACCCCATCTAAAGAGCTAAAAGAGTGTAGCAAATTAAGAAGGTTATCCAATGGTTCTTTTACTATGACACAGATCACAAATCACATTATTTCTTCCAATAAAACCTCAAACTTGGTAGCTGATAATGGTTCTCAAAGATTAGAGTCATTTAAGAACTCATTCAGGGAGGAAAAAAATATTATCAAGAGAGATCATCATTAAAGGTAACAAAGTAACTTTCTGTTAAACTTTATTTCAGGGTTTTATTATGGTCATTTAACTATTGAAATTTAATAATAGTTTTGAAATCAATAAGTTAGTGAGCAGTCCCTTCTATTTGATGGTTAGGTTTTTGCAGCCCATCCATGGTAACCAAAATGCCTTCTCAGAAACATTCAATTTTTTGAATTTAGCCTTTGTCATGGATTTTCTCATTTTTTATTTGTATTTGGTTAAGTAGGAAATCTTCAGTAAGTAGTTTGACAACTGAATCACAAGCAACAAGTAACTAGGAAGTAGATGGAACCTTACCAATAGTTGAATTGAGGAAACAACTGCAAGAATGCAGATAAGAATTGAACTCCCAAATTTCTATTTCTTTTTTCTTCATAATGAAAGACAAACTCAGTTCCATGTCATCAACTTTTATCTCATTTCTATTCCTTTGTTATAATGAAAACATGATTTATGAGATGACAACCAAGATATATCAAAGACCCAATTCTTTTAGAGGCTCTCAAAATTGTAAGCACCAAAATACATCTTGACTGTCATATATTTTTGATGAATATATATGGTTGTAATCTGGACAAATAAAATAATGTCTGAACATTATACATATAAATGTTTCATTTGCAAAAGTGCATGTTCAAAGAAATAATAGTAGTGGTAATGCTCACTACATTCAGTGGGAATTATAAATTTTTATGAGATAATTTAGTAGTAAGAATGTTTCCTGCACCTTCCTTATGTGCACCCTCGATTCTTATTGCATAGCAACTTTATTTACCAATCAAATGTAGCAAGAAACAAGTCTATATAAATAAAAGGTTATATATGGTAAAAAATATTTTAATCATCATAGTTTCTTCCTCCTTGTCAACCTTTTAAACTATGACTCCTCTTGGTAGGTACTGTGCCATGTTGTGGCCTTGTTTTATAGAATAATGACAAATTTGGGTTTAGTTATCATTGAAAAAGGTGATATTTTATCTATTCCATGTGCTCCACTTACAATATCCTTTTAGTAAACTTTCCTTTTTCAAGGTTTTGACATGTTTTGAATCCATTAGAAGAGTTGATTTTATTTTTTGGAGTCATCCTTTCAAGTATTTATAAAAATACATTATTCCTTATCATTGGATATCTAACCCCTGTTTTGATAGAGTTGCACCTTTCATAGTTTCTTTCTATAACATCAATAATGCAAGGAAGTTATGGGCTAATTTGTATTTGCTTGAAAATGTCTAAGAATGTGGAGTGTTCCAAAATCTAAAAATGTAATTAAATTTAACAAAGAGTTGGGAGATTAGCTTAGGTTGTTTCTAAAACAATTCGATGAAAACTATAGATTGCATTGACAAATGTGAAATGTCATTAAACTTTGCACATGTATTTGCATGGGTTCTTCGAGTCCATCACTTGAAATACCTTATCATTGCCCCTCACCATTACTACCAAGCTCACCTTAAAATCTTTCATTGCTTTCATGTGTTTTATGGCCTTGCTCTTCCTCAAGATTTTGCCATTACTCAAGGTCACTATGAAACAAAATGTCATCTTTGAATTGTCATTTTTAATTGTTGAGGGTGTATGAGGATGTCATAAGATCTGATTTAACTGCAACAAGATTCCACATATGACGTGTTGCTCGAATCAATGATGCAATATCACTAAATTTGGGAGAAGACATGGAGGTTCTAGAGTCTATCTTATCATTTCCATGTATCCATGTTACCAATATATTGGTACTCGGGAAAAAAAAATTACATCCCTTCTATATTTATTGTCAATGTAACTTTTCTCAATGAACACACAAACTTGCATGTCACAAAATTTATTTCTCTTCACTACTCCTCCTTTACTTCACTCTCATAAGCATTTAATAAAAATTTAAAAGATAAATACAAATCCTTTTTAACATTCCTTGCACCATCAGAACAACTACTAATTATACTTTTGATTGTCCTCATCTAAACATGTATGCAGAATATTAAAATATATATAAAACAAAATATATGTGAACGAATGCCTCGTCAAAACATATTGTTATATGTTGCATTTATATCAAATCTCAGTTGACTACACATTACACTTGTTTCCTTAAAAAAAAAAACTAATAATATAAGCTTTCAAATGGATCTATAAGATGGTGTGGGATGCAAAGTTATAGGAAGAGTAAATATTCTACATTAAATAAGACTTCTCAAATTGATATGAACTTTAAGTTTAACTTTTTTCCTTTTATCACGTAACTAAAATTTTATACTTTCCTATATAAAGAGATAATTATGTGAATCATTCCCTTATTAAAAAACACACCATTTAGGGGTTGCTCAATTATTATTATTTTTTTGATTTGCCTAGCTACTCCATGTGAAGGATAAGCCATAATATGCAAGGAATTGTTAAGTACAATGTTAATTTGGGCATTTAATTTTTCGTATTAGAATTAGTTTATTTTTTGATTTATGTGTTTAAGAATGCTATTTAATTTATTTGTCTTATATTAGTTGTTTGATTAATTTTAAATATTTTATGGAAATTTCTTAAAAAATAGCTAGAAGTGTCAGTTGACTCTAATTCATTATTTGAGTACTCAAATGAGTTTCTAAGAAGTGGGATGCACTTTTAATGTTAGATAAGTGAAATTAAAGTATATATAAGTCAATCCATATTTTATAAGTAATTTAGGATGTCATAGTTAAATTGGTTGCATGATTTGGTGGCTTGTTGAATAAGACTTCTTGCATGTGGACCTTGTCTTAAACGTAAGTCAATTTTATTTGCTTTGGTCTTCTTTAAATTGTCTTAAAATCTTATTTTAGAAGTCTAATTATAGATTACTTAGTTACCAAGCAAAGTTTTTTATTTGGTTTTTACATTGTGCTTTTCTTAAAATAACTTGTCATGCAAATTATTTTATGATATGTTTATTTTAGCCTTATTTTATTAATAAAGAACTATGCACAAATGTAACACAATAATTCATTTTAGAAATTAGTATTGCATATCGTTATCTTTATTTTTTTGTTGTTGGTATTAAAAAAAAGACTTACAAGCATATGCTTTTGGTTTTGAAGTTATTTAGTACTAGTTTTGGTAAATAGTCTCAATTTACGACACAACTAGTGATTGTAGGACATATTGGTTGATACATACCTTCAATTTTAGAGAGAAACAAAGTTGATTTTCACTCCATCCAATCATTCAAAACCTTTAGTAATTTGTTTTTTTCCATACTTTGGTAAAACATTGATACATTGGTCACTTTGGATGCAATTTTTCGACAATAGAGAATTGATCATAAACAAATCCATTTTTGTAACTTGCTAACAAATGTTAAAAATATAAAGCCTACACTAGAAGATTGGAAACAACTCATGTCCACAACACATACCTTCTTAACCATTAAAGATAAACAAATGTTTTAAGATTCTATCCACCTCTATGTAACTCATGACTTGGTAACATCCATAATAAACATATGCTCCTGTTGTTAAATGTACTAATTGCAAAGTGCAATATAAAACAAGGAAGATAAGGTTCTTTTTTTAGATCTAATGATGAACAATTACAAGGTAAAGTGTCGTTGTACATTGGTCAAAAGGTCATGTCGATAGCAAAATTATGGGTCTTGGTTGGCTTGGTCAATGGTTCTCTCCAAGGTTCGTTATCATCTCTTTTACCATATTCCTAGGTCCACCATGGGATATTAGTAACCCCAATAATGTGCCTATCACACATATGACAAGAGGGAAACACAAGAATTTACCTTTGAATATGACAAGGGCTTTAACAATACATAAATTTCAAGTTCTAACATTAAATAAGGAAACTATTGATATTAGAAATGTTGATCATCAAGGTCTACCGTTCACAACAAATTTACAAGTGAAAACTTTGAAGGACCTTTGCACATCACTTTCTTTTTCATTTAAATGATATGCATAGATACATGACACCTTGTACACCATAATAATGACACTATAATAACAATGTTTGTACTCCATATCATTATGACATTCTTGCTTTTACAGACAACCTCATGAAACATTTCAAGGAATTTATGTACATCAAATATACATCTTTCTTTTTTCTTTCTATTTCCCAATATTGAGTACACCACCTCACACTTATGTCATTTGTTTACATACAATACAATTTTCATTGATTTAAATTCCTCTCCAATGTCATGCCTTCTTTTTTATAACACTTCAAAGTTAACATATCATTGCACCCCTCTTCAAAGAAGTAGGGATGCATGTAAACATCGAGAAAACCAAAATTATGATTTTCTCAATGAAAAAGAAGAAACGACACCCAAATTTCTAGTTTGTAGAAGGGTATCTTGAAGTGATGTCAGAATACAATTATCTCAGCCTCGATTTTCATAAGAAGCTTAGATGGGATACTTGCATGATGAACATAATACAAAGTCGCTGGAGAGCTTTATATGCACTTCAAAATTGATATAGGAATGCTGAGTTATGGGACTAGAAGACCACCAGGGTCTTATTTGTATTGCTTGTCATACCAATGGTATTATATGGTTGTGAGGTGTGGGCTAGTGGAACAACAAGTTTGAAATGGAGGCAAATTGAAAAGAATCAAAAGCATCTAATCACAAACAATTTCAAAATCAAGGACTCGGTCCCATATGAAATTATTATTGTCAAAATAAGTACTTTCCCTTTAGAGGCTATTGTTATGACCAAGTTATTATGTTATTTAAAAAAATAGAAAGCATGGAGATCGACAGATGGCCAAGGGTAGTAAAAGAAGAGTTGCATAGGAGTAAGAACACTTGGATGAAGTAGAACCACAAGTGGATGGATATGTGGGATATCAACATAACCAAATGTCCAACTTGTAATGAACACATAATTATGTGAATGAAAAGTTTAAAATGGCAATATGGAGGAAAAAGACAAGTAGGAAAATATAACACTATAGTTCAATGTTCAACTCGGCTTACGAACATAATGAAAAAGCATATATAGGGGCCATAATCAGTTGGAGAGAAAAAATCCTCAATGCTCAACTAAGAATTGGTTCTCACAGGGTTTGGTGCGAGACAGGTAGATGGACGAATCCTTAGGAGTAGTGGGGGAGAGGGTTCATGTTCTTTGCACCACAGGGGCAGTTAAAATGGAGGAGCACTTCATCCTTGAATGCCCTTAGTACATGAACACACGAGCCAAACATGTGAAAATTTAAGAGTTTGTTGCATGGTTGATATATTTGAAGAAAAAAGACTAAACATGTTGGTGGAAATACTAACCTAGTTCAACAAAAGATGAAATAATGTTCTAAAAGATACCTTGTGTGTCAAGCATCATTAAATAATTGAAACAATTGATGGTCCCATAACATGTTTGGTCTTGTGGACATTTCATTTCAAAAAAACGTCTTTCAAAAATTCTTTGTACATAAAAATACATCTTTCTTCTTCCCTCGATGATATTGAGTAGAGCATACACTCATGTTATTTACTTACATATGATACAATTTTCGTTCATTTAAATTTCTCTGCAATGTCATGGCCTCTTCTTTTGGCATAAATAGCTCTTTATTTCCCAAGAGTGTGTCACATCAGTAGTTTATACTTTCACTTCCTCCAAGGAACATGAAATATATGTGAAATGCCTCTTTTACTTGGTGGAAGTTTTCTTAAACATTTTTGTGAATTATCTTAGACATAGATTAACCATAAATGGTAAATGGTGTTTTGCCTCTGCATTAAAAAACGATTTCCATGACATAAAGACAAGTCCTCCGAATATGAATGCGGATCACGCCTTTGTCCTTGGTGGACATCTCTTTCGAACCACTCGAACTTTAACTTTAGCACGCTTCTTTTCCGGGGGACCCACCCGTGACCCGAAGTTCCTTTAAGTACCCCTCTGCCGTGTGACAGGGACCCACCCAAATTTCCCCTCGAAAAATGAAAGCCAAAAAATTCCTTCGTCTAATCATTGCACCCTAATCCATTTCCCAGGGTCCAGCGTGGCGCAACGCGATTCATCAAACTCCACACTTTGAGGGGATAATGAAATTATTGTACAGAAGCCACGTGGCGCAACGACCCCAACCACGGTACAACGTGTCGTTGCAAAATGGCCGGAGAGTGTTTCCCGGCACCGGGGAACGTGAAACAAATGGATTCGACTTTTGTCTACTACTTACCGTCCCCGTGCTTCAGCTGCCTCGTTAAATTTTGCAGAACGAGGGGGCAGAAGCTCAACTCGCTTGCATCTCCGAGGGTTTCAAGAAAACTGGGATGTATCTGATCACGAGCAAACGTTAATGGGACAGGAAAAATAAAAACAGAACGAGAAAGGAAAGGAAAGGAAAGGAAAGGAAACCCTCTCTGAACAGCACAATCCATGTTGCCCCGAGGTAAGATTTCTCGCTCAGATTTCCCTATTTGCAATTGCGTGCGTACGAACAATTGTCTCTTCCTCTGTGGTAAAAAATGAGGGTTTTGAGGAGGTCACGGTTAACGAGTGCGCATGTTGGAGCGCAAGGGTTTTGGCTGTAAAGATATGGACTCAAACAATGGGGGATGGTTTGGCAGGTAACGAGCGGAGGAGTACGGGGCCCAGGAGCAGGAGGAGCTTGAATCGACCGCAAATTTCAACTAACCCTGATGAAGACACTAACCCTAATGGCCTGCAGAATGACCTCATTCGGGAGTTTCACGAGGCAGGCATTTACACTTATGCCGAGGGTTTAGGCATTATTCAGAACGGCGCAATTGCCTCACCTTCTGGTAAGTTTTTTTAATCTTATCCCTGTTTTGGCAGCTGGCCATGCATAGTAAACTTGATTCTTGCACTAGTCTTCTACTCTTGAGCATTACACTGCTCCTGCTGATAATGTATCAAGAAACGTCGATCACATTCTGTCTTTAGAAAGTGTTTTACAGAAATATCTTTTCTTTTCTAATGTAGAAGCTTAAATTCATTAATGATTATGTATAATTGAGTTTAGATAATAAAAAGGTAAAATGCATGCGTAAGTTTATAGTCATTTATGCCTAATTGAGTTTAGATAATTGTTTAGAGACTCGGACTCGGTTTGGACTCGCTCCGGCTTGGCAAAAAGACTTGGCAAACTAAAAAATTACTAATTTTAACAAGTATTTCAAATTTCAATAAATAAATTTAATTCATATGCATATCAAAGCAAAATAATTAAAGTAATATACACAATAAAGCTATTAATGATATATGATATTGTTAATGTACACATACATTCATTACAATTCAAATAAACAACATCATTGCATTTGAAGGAAAGAAACATTGGTTACATATGCACCAAATTTAA
Source organism: Torreya grandis (assembly GCA_037957365.1). Taxonomy (NCBI): domain Eukaryota; kingdom Viridiplantae; phylum Streptophyta; class Pinopsida; order Cupressales; family Taxaceae; genus Torreya; species Torreya grandis. Next base: position 4,605,420 of record JARHVA010000241.1, on the reverse strand, counting down.
CACTTTGCAAGTCAAAAGCATAAAAGAGTTAGGATTTGAGCCAACAAACTTTGTGTTTGCAATAATATTTACTACTATTAATAATGTGGGTGTCATGCCGTGGATCATTTTGATTCTTCGTTACCATGGGAAAAAGTTAGGGTGATCAGCATTTCTATTATTTTGTGCGATTTTTATTCTTTCGACTTGCAAAGTGTCAAATTTAGTGAACAGGTACCTGAAGCTTATTTGTTTAATATGCAATGATATTATTTATTTTAATTGTAATAAACATTATATAATATGTATGCGTATAAGAACAATAACATATATTACTTATAGCTTTATCATGTATATTACACTTAGTTATTTTGCTTTGACATACATAAGAATGAAATTTAGTTATTGAAATTTGAAATACTTGTTGAAATAGTAGAAATGCCAATCATCCTAACCTTTTGCACATGCTAACGAAGAACAAAAGTGATCCAAAACATCCATCTTATTAATACTAGTAAATATTATTGCAAACACAAAGTTTGTTGGCTCAATTCCTAATCATTTACCTACTTAGCCAAAAGAAATTGAACAAAATTCCAGCTGGGGGATTTTCCCGCCTGCCTTCCCTCAAGAAATAAAAGAATGAAAACAGAATACATAGTGCAGAAACAAATGTGCTCAGTTTAAGGGATTCTTTAATCATTGCTGCATGACACATTCTCATGGGGAAGCTGAGCTTTCACTTAAGTGGGAGTATTCCATGATGTCTTTTGACTCTCAAGGCTTTGTATATACTATATACTCAAAACGTGCTAAATTTGACTTACTATTGTTTCCAGGTGGGCCAATAGCCAAGTCAAGGAGCTGGAACGTGCCGATCCTGGCTCAGCTAGTGGCTCTGTGAGTTTGGTAGAGACTTGTAGAGTCTCGATACTATGGCATAGATTATACAAAGGTAATGATCTATGTGGCGCCCAAGAGGTGGATGGGGAACAAACTACATCAATCTAAACTAGACGGATCTATTCAAACAGGGTTGCAGAATTGTAGAACATGCAATGTAATTGAAACAACTTGCAAAACAACCATTACAAATTTGAATTTACAAAGATTAATAGAATAATGTACTTCTATTCAATAGAAAGAATAGTTATTGTACATATGCGTATAGTACACATTAATCAGAAAGTGGGATACATGTCCTAAATGATTTGTCTATACTGTGGATATGGGTTTAAAATGATCCACAAATGTTAGATACTCAAGGCATGCTAACATGTGGAAGAGATGACCATCTTATACAAGATACTCCAGGCATACAAGTATTCAAGATACATGTCGGGTGCATGGCCAATGCTATTTATTGGGTGCCTTATAATATATGTTATTATAAGAAATCAATAGTTACACTAGATGATGATTACAGAAGAGGATGGTTACAAGAATGGTTCTTCTGTTTGAGTGACAGTTTGGCTTTTTGTATGTGTGACAGTTGGTCTTCCAGACGTGTGGTATATTGATAGATTTTTTGACATGTTGATAGATGTTTTGACATGGTGTGAGCTTGAGAAATGTCACCTAGTGTGGCACAACGTGGTGCGGAGTGTCCACATGGCCATTGAGTCATGCATAGGTTCTTGAGTGCTGTGTGCTATGCATCTTGACGTCGAGAAGCACAAAAGGATGCTACAGAGGTTGCACAAGTGACACACACTTATGTAATGATGCATATGTATGTGGGAACACATGAGCATGCACGTTATGCCTATGGGTGCTACAAAAGCACATAAGAGTGCAAAGAGTCTTGATGGATGCCGTAAGCGGCCATAAGGATTCACAAGTTGTGCGGGACACTCAGGCATGCATGACATTGTGCAATTTGCACAATCTTTCCTATGTGCTTTGCTTCAACTTCGGGGATTCCAATCAAATTGAGCAATACTTAGGATAAGCACTAGGATGTTGGTGTGATGGTGCAAAAGGTTGGTGTGAAGATCAACTTGTGTGGGGTTCCCTGGTGTAGTGTGCCACCTTGGGGTGTCCCAGTCGAGTGACTCGTCGAACAAGGAAGTTTGATTGTTATGCCGCCGATCCAGGGTAAACCATTTGGATGGAGCAAGCCAACTTTGAGGTGGTGTAGTACTACTCTTGTTGCACGAAGTGCAAGAATGTTGTGTTGGGTTGTGCAATGTTGCGGTGATTTGCGAAGGTGCTAAGAGATCCCGTGCAAGTCCTTGAGATGTTGCAAATCCTTGAGAGACTGTGAGGTGTAGGTTACACATGGCATAGAGGGCAAGGGCTTTTGTGCATAATTGAACTACTACACAAGTCTGTTGATCCGATAATGCCCCAGATCATGTAGATGTGTTGCAAAATACTTTGTGAGTGCCAAAATACTAACAAGAGTGCCACAATGAGAAAGTAGTCTTGAGGGACCCTTCTTGTGTTAAGATCATTGTCTCCCCTTAGAAAGCGATAGTTTGTTGTTAGTTTTGGGTTCTTGGGTGATAGTGTTGAACCAATGCTTGAATTAGAAAAGCTAGTGGCATGTTTATGATGACTCCAATCCTTGAGAAGGATGTAGGATGTCAGATCCCTGAGAAGAGATGTACATTTGCCTTCGTGTTTTCTGAAGTGGTGTTGTGTTTGAGATTCCAATGATCCTTAACATGTTTAAGAGTGTGTTGTTGCTCCTTAGCTTGGTGTAAACTTGCTATGGATGCCTGTGAATGCCTATCGATGTATGTGATATCCTTGTACTCTAAAGTGAGAAGAGGGTATATGTTTACCAATGCTGCCTTCTCGAGGGATGTGTGAAGACTCATTATATGCGAGAGTGGATTGTAGATGAAGCATATACATGTTAGATGGATATTGCATGCTCAAGAATGTAGCCAACTCAAAATTTTGATACCAAGGTTATAGTGGCACTAATTTTGGGGTAAGTCGATCGAAATAGCTTAAGCTTGATACTAAGTTTGTCTGTGTGTGGCATGAGTTTGATGTCCAATATCAAGACTTTGCGATATAGAAGTGAGGTTGAGAAACTCCATGTGCTCTAGATCCGAGAACTATGAAGCTTTCTGTGTGAGCGCAAGATATGTTGTTGTAGAAACATATGACTTGATGATGATGCAAAGCCATAAAAAAGCCATAAAATTGTTGGGACACAATGCCCTATGAAAAGATGTGTCATGTTGATATCAGTGAATGCGCTGATGTATAACACACAGTGTCATTGTCCAACACTTTATTGATGTTGAAAATTGTATGTATAATTGCATTTCAATGCGGAGGTGATCCCCGAATGTTAAGGTCCATCCACCCACAATGTAGATTCAATGGATGTGCAGTTCTTTGCCTAGGAATGTTTGAGAACCAATAAGTGGATTGGGAATGGTTTGCTTTTTCCGCAAAGACCACAAGGATGAATATCCCAACACTGTTCAATTGTATGACCATTGTGTTGGCAATGGCTGCATGTAATTGGAGTGTGCATTGTGTGCCTTTGTTGAGAATGTGTTCACGCTTGGCGCGTTTGAGTCATGTGGGGTTCCTCACATTGTTGTTGTGTAGGTTTCCATCAAGGTGTATGTTGTGTTCGGCACTGCTGTTGTACGGGCTGCTACAAAGAAGCCTACACATGTTCCTGAGGATGCTTTTGCATGGAGTGCTGTCAAGAGGCTTGCACTTGTTGAAACAGTAATCATGTGAAGCATTATTGGGATGCTCATGCAACTTTTTCAGTTTTCTCAAGAAGATACTGGGTTGGCGCAAAAGTGAAGACACTTGAACCATTCGACATGGAGTGCAATGTGGAAGTATCATTGGTGCTTGACTACGAAGAGAAGTGTATGAAACCACATCTTGGGTTCCAACTAGTGCAACCAATACCAGTGTTGCACGGTCTCATCTCTGACTGAAGGGGATTGGTGATGCCTTGGCCATCTTTTCCCAAGCCTAGGCCGTCATATCTCATTTTATTCACCAGCTTGGAACCAATGCCTTTGGTGTGTTTTTCAATACTACTAAACAAAATTGATGAATTGGATTGCTATGAATGATAGGGGCTTACCAAGATCTCATCTGTCATTGTCTACACATCACATGTTGCATCTAGGCATGTTGGTTTATTGTTAACTAGAGGATCAAGTGCTTGGAATAGTGTGCACTTGGTTTCGAGTCGCACAAGTTCCTCTTCCTTTGTGGAGAGTTCTTGATGTAGCTTCACCATGACTTGAGTACATTTATCCTCTTCTTGGACTAGATCGCCAAGGATAGGGTCGACAAGATGAATGTTATGCGCCATGAGATCTACTAGCTTCCCCACGACAAGATCAAAGCTTTTCTCCTTGGATTGGAGAGCATCTTGCAATTGTTGATTTTGGTGTTGGAGATGTTGGATCTCCTTGAGCAAGCATTTGTTCTCATCTAGAGATTTTGAAAGGGACACTCTCATATGGGGGTTGTTTTTATTTTTTTCTGCTTTACCCATGATTGCAAAGAGGAAATGAGTGCATGTCTGATATTGATTCTTTGGTTTAGTGTAGACAACTAATGAAAGGATGATGTGTGAGATTCATAGCTTTGATACCAATGATCTGTGCGGTGCCAAGGAGATGCACAAGGGACAAACTACAACAATTTAGACTAGACTGATATGTTTGAATAGGGTTGCAAGATTGTAGAATGCACAGAGAGCAGATTAATGCGTAACAACCACTACACATTTGAATGCACAGAGAGAAGCAGATTAATGCGTAACAACCACTACACATTTGAATGCTACTTCTATTCAATGGAAAGAATAAGTATAGTACATATGTGTACAATACATAGCAAGACTGAGAATGAGAATCCCTGTGATCAGAAAGGGTGAGACACATCTGAACTAATTTGCCCATACAGTTATGGGTTTATGGTGATCCACAAATGTTAAATACTCAAGGCATTCTACCATGTGGAAGAGATGACCATCTGATACAAAATACTTGAGGCATGCAAGTATTCAGGATGCATGACCGAAGCTTTGCTATCAGATGCCTTACAACATATATCATTACAAGAAAATAGCTGTTAAATGAAACGATGATTACAAAAGAGGATGGTTACAATAACGGTTTGTCTTTTACCCAAGCATTTGCCTTCTTGCAGGTGTGGCAGTTGGACTTCCAGGTGTGTGGTACACTGAGATGTTGTAACATGTTGATAGATGTTCTGACATGGTGCGAGCTTGAGAAGTGTCACTTGGCATCAAGTGTCCACGTGGCCGTTGAGTCATGCACAAGTTTTGAGTGCTGCGCAGTATGCATCTTGTTGCTGGAGAAGCATGCAAGGATGCTACAGAGGTTGCACAAGTGATACAATGCTGCAATGATGCACAGGGTATGCGGGAATGCACGGGCATGCATTGTATGCCTCTTGGTGCTGTGGAAGTGCACAAGAGTGCAAAGAGTCTCGACGGATGTCGCAAGTTGCCACAGAGGTTTTCAGGTTGTATGGGATGTGAGGACATGTGCGGCATTGTGCGATGTGCAGAATCTTTCCTGAGTGCTTTGTGTTAACTCAGGGGATTCCAATTAAAGCTGTGCAATGCCTAGGAGAAGTGCCAGGATGGTTGGTGTGAAGATCAACATGTGTGGGGTTCCTTGGTGTCGCATTCTACCTAGGGGTGTGCCAATTGAGTGAAGTGTTAAACAATGAAGGTTGATTATGATGCCATCGATTAGGGCAAGCCATTCAAATGGTGCAAACCAAGTTGAGGTGGCACAGTATTGCTCTTGCTGTTGGAGTGCAGGGATGCTGTGTTGTCCTGCGTAGTGCTGCGGTGTGCTGTGAAGGTGCTAAGAGATCCTGTGCAAGTCCTTAAGATGCTGCGAAGCCCTGCGAGACAGCAAGGTGCAGGCTGCACATGGTGCAGAGGTCAGGGACTCTTGTACAGAACTGAACTGCTGCATGGGTCTGCTGATCTGGGAATGCTTCAGATCATGCAGATGTTGCACAGAATACTCTGTGAGTGCCAAAATACTGGCAAGAGTACAACAATGAGAAGGTAGTCTTGAGGGACCCTTCCCATGTTTGGATCAGGTAAAGGTCATTTTTTAAGTTGAAGCCAAATGTGGCATACAAAACCAATTTTTGTAGAAGCCTCACAAAGGGATTTCTTTTTCATTTTACATTACATCTTAAATACTGTTCCAATTTTGTACACCTGAGTTTTGAACTCGCAATCAAGTCCACCAAGGAATTTCTTTTTCCATTTACATTATATATTGTTCAAATTTTGTACGTCCGAGTTTTGACCTCATGACCAAGCTCAAGAATAAACTGAATGCTGCCAATCAACCTACCTTTTATTTTACCCTCAAAAACTCCTTGAATCCCACATAATTTTTATTTATTTTTGATGAATGCCTTGCTTCTCTCGAATTTTAGTGGAGAGCATACTTGACATATAACAAGAATCAGTGGTATAATCTTTATGACTCACTTCTAATGATAACCCTTTTTTTAAGAATATAGATCAAGAGTTACATCAGTTTAACAGAAGACTTGCATCAACTAACAACAGGATGGCATGAAAATTCCTCTCCAAAAGACTTAGAAAATGTAGCATTGGAGTCTGTGGCCAACTTGTAGCTTAATGGCAACTTTTTGAGTTTGGACAATGTGACTAATCATTTACTCTTGAGCTGGACCTTGAAAATTCTGTTATCGAGCTTTAATGTGAGTTTTGAAATTTTTCCAACATAGTGTAATATTTTTTAACTCCCCTACGGTTCTCTTGAAACTCTACCGTGTTTATTAAGTTGCACCTTGGCAACTCTATTGCTGAAATTCAGTTTGATGTTATTATCTGTGGAGATTAACCCTGGTCTTTGTTATGTAACTTTTTAGAAATGCTCCTTGGCTCTCTTTTGGGTATTCAGTTGTGTTTGGCACTGTTTCTTTCCTGACAACTTGGCCATCCAGATAAGATTGAGTGAATTATATGGACGGAGGAGGAGTCTAACAACATTTTGAAGTACTTGATCTTGTCGGGAGTGTTGCATGAATTGGCAGGTGGTTTTTACAATATCTATGAATTATGTTTTGGTACATCAAAATGCCTTGTTGAGATGGTTTTATTTTTAGCTTTATGATTATGCCTGCAATCATTCTTCATTTAGTGCAAAGTTCATTTAGCACAAAATTTGTTTTGACTGATCTCTATTATAGGTTTTCAGGAGATATGAGTGATCATTCAAAGTAATAATGGGCTGACATTCTTGATCAATATAAGGCTTGCTTGTGCTTAAATCTCCAAGAAAATAATGTTAACTATTTTCAAGCAAATTAAGCTATGGTAATGATATGCAGAATTTTATAAGTATCTTATTAGATAGTTCAAAAAAGAAAGAGTGAGCATGGGTCATCATCGAATTAGACTTAACTTCCTAGCATTGCTTGACCAAATCCAGCACAGAGCAGCAGGTAAATTGGATAAATATTATCTTATTTGAGGAGCATTTGAAAATGGCGGTAAGAACATCATATGGGCTTATTTTATTTATAATGAGTGGGACATGGCTCTAGTGTCAAGAAAATCCAGACTTTGGGATTAATTCCTTTCAATCTCTTTTCAGCTGTAGTTAAATGACTTGAGATACCTGATTGTATTTGAGTAAATCAGCATATTAAAATGATGTGAGAAATGTGCCCATTCGCTTAAGATCTAATCTAACTTATTTTTGTAGAATGAATTGATTTTCTAATTTTTTGGTATGATGTCAGACATATCATCATTACAGATTATTTTCAAAGAATTTACAAGGTGTTTTGCATGTTGTGTATGATTAAACTAATTTTGGTATATTTTGCAATCACTAGCATGGAGCTTTTTAAGCCTAGGCATCAAATTACTGAATTTGATGAAATCTGCATGTATTGTAAAGCACCGATGAAGTACCATAAGGAGACAAATAGCTTTATTTGCGTAAGCTTATATCAACTTTGAATAATTGAAACTTCAGGAAAATTCCTTGAGATTCTTCGTCGATCATGTGCCCAGGAAATGAAGATTTGTTTTCTTATATTTTGTAGGGGTGAATTCTGCTGAAGATAATCTTGATGCCGTGAAAGGAGGAGAACATCTTTCGACCACTTCAAACGGAATGGTTGTTGGGAATTCAGGAAACGTGGGAAATTTGCCAGGGCAATCAGTTTCTGTGGATAGTGGGAGCAATTGCTCTCCATCAAGAGGTAGTGATGTGGCAATGGCCACTCCTGGACCAAGTAAAGCACTTGTAAGGCAACGCCACTTGGATGTACAAGGAGAGGATTTTGAGTCTCCTGATACTGTAGGGTGAGCTTCAATTTGCCAAAATATTTGCACGTTTGAATGTAATGGTTCTACTTCTTATTGCTAATGCCTGCTTTAAGTATTGAATTTTAGAGGCATTGTTATGATCCATAGCAAGTATGCTGTTAATAGAGATTGTACAAGCATTTATTTATTTTCATACTTACAATTTTGGTGGCTATTTCTTTCTTATCACTCTGTGTGTAGCACAAGGAAGAAAAAAAGAGGCCCTCGAGCTATTGGAGGAGAGAAAGGTGGGAGGGGACTCCGTCAATTTAGCATGAAAGGTGTGAAATAACCCTTTCTAAAACTGATCTGATTCTCTTGAGTTGCTGGTTATGATTTTTGTTTCTTGTTTGAATGTTTTGGAACAATTAATGATGACCCAATTGCATGTAAAGAAAATACAATAAAGATAGGCAAACTATGACTTCATTTCTTCATATGACGATTAAATACAATGAAAATCAGAATTGAATAGAGATCTGATCTGATTTATTACAGTACCAATAATGATCATAAACATTCCATTTATCATTCTATTTCATTACATAAGCATACCCGAATGCTGAAGATGGATTAGGTTTCAATGGCTTGGATTTGTAAGATGAAATAAGGACTCCAAAGGCTGAAAATGATGAACTTTGGTCGCAGATCTGATAACACCTTCAAACCCTAGTGAGATGACAAATATAATCAGCAAATAACCTTCAATAATTTGTTGAATTTCAAATCTGGTCGCACAATTGTAATTTCAGTGTGGAATTTCCACTTGGGTGTGAGGGTTTTCGTCCTCCACCAGTTCCAAACGAGGGTTTCCGTCATTTGTGGAAAATATGGGTAGCCTCAAGCTCTCCGATGAATTTCAGAACCCTGATTCATAAATAATAATTTCTTTCTTCTATTTTCCCCTTATATAAAAAGCTTTTCCCACTTGAAAATCCTAAAAGTAATTTAAAATTACTTTTTAATTTCTATTTTTCAATTGACTCTCAAAAAGTAATTAATAATTACTTTTTATTTTATTTTTCATTTGGCCTTTTAATTAATACATGCTTTATGGCCCCATTCACTCTTAAAACACTCTCTTTTAGTCTACGGGAATGAAAATAGGCTACGGGAATGAAAATAGGCTACGGGTTTTCTCCATTTGCGTTAACTTGAGAAAGGGGACATTATAGTCCGTCCTTCCCAAAATTGCTTGCCCACAAGCAATTGTAAATGAGGATGCTCCAGAATTTCAGCGCCCTCCCAAGTGGCAGCCTCTGCTGGTAAATCCTTTCATCGTATCAGATATTCTGGAATAACCTTGTTTCTCAACACTTTCTCTCTGACATTCAGGGTAGCCTCAAGAATCAGGATGAGTTTGCCTTCATCATCCAAAGGAGGCAACTTAGGGGATGGAATAACATGCTGTCCAAGTGCCTTCTTGAGGCATGACACATGGAAAACATTGTGAATCTTGCTATCCACTGGTAATTCCAGCTCATAGGCAACTTCACCAATCAGTTTGGTGACTCTGTAAAGCCCATAGAAGCGTGGTTTGAGCTTCTCAGCGCCACTCTTTTTGATGCAGGATTGTCTATAGGGCTGTAACCTCAAGAAAATCAAGTCACCCATTTCAAAACTCCTCTCTGTAAGATGCTGTTTTGCATAAATCTTTTGCTGGGTTTGTGCATGCAAGAGGTTCTCCTTAAGGATGACCAATATATCTTGGCTTTGTGCAACCAGATCTCGTGCCCCTGGTACTCTACTATCGGTAATCAATAAATCCACCAATGAAAGAGCCTCATATCCATAAAGGGCTTTGAATGGAGACATACCAATAGACATATGGTATGTGGTGTTGTAGCAATGATCCCTCAGGTGAAGCCATTTAACCCAAGCTGTTTGCTGCTCTGCAACATAGTTCCTCAAATATCCCTCAAGCCATTTGTTTACAATCTTTGTTTGTCCATCAGTTTGAGGATGATAACTAGTGCTTGGTGTTAAGTTAGTACCTGTTAGGTGGAACAATACTTGCCAAAATAAACTGAGGAATTGACTGTCCCTATCACTTACAATATTTTTAGGCAACCCATGCAACCTAAATACTTCTCTGAAAAACAAATCAACACCCCGAGAAGCCTTGAATTCAATAGGAATAGCAAAGAAATGTGCAAATTTGGTAAACCTGTCCGCCACAACAAAGATACTATTTTTACCTTGTACTTTGGAAAATACTGTAATGAAATCCATTGATATGCTTTCGCATTCTGATTTGAAATGGGTAAAGGCTGCAATAAACTAGCTGGAAACACATGTTTTGCTTTATTTTGTTGGTATGCCAAACACTCCTTGATATACTGTAGCACTTCCCCTTTGAGACCTTTCCAAAAAAATCAGTCTCTTTTCTGTTTATAAGTTTTGAAGTACCTTGGATGACCAGCGAAGGGTGTGTCATGAATTACCTTTAAAACTTGTCCTTTCATTTTAGATTCAGATACCAAAAAGATTCTATCCTTGTAAAGGATGAGATCATCAACTACCTTGTACCTGTCATTTTGGATTTTGCCTTCAATAACATCATTAGCAAAACCATTTTTGGCATATTTTGTATTAATAAGCTCTTTCCATTCACTAGAAATAACAAACATAGAACATAAGGCTTCCTTGACAAAGCATCAACAATTATATTGTTTTTACCTTTAACATACTCAATGTCAAAGTTATAAGCTTGGAGCTTACTTACCCATTTTTGTTCCCTGTCATTCAAGTCTTTCTGGTTGAGGAAGAGCCTCAAACTGTTGTGACCAGCCTTGACCACAAATCTGCCACAAACTAAGTACTGTCGGAATTTGGCTAATGCATGCATGATTGGCAACATCTCCTTGTCATAGATGGAGAATCCACGTTCTGTATCTTTCAACTTCCTACTTTCAAATGCAATTGGATGCTCTTTTTGCATCAAAACAACCCCTATTTCCTCCCTTGAAGCATCACACTCTAAAACAAAAGGAATAGAGAAATCTGGGACAAGTACGGGCCAAGAACTCATTACCTTTTTAAGCTTCTCAAATGTGTCAAGGGCTGTTTCAGACCATTTGAAGGCTCCCTTCTTGGTCAATTCAGTCAACGGGACAGCAAGCTGTGAAAATCCTTTCACAAACCTTTTGTAGTAATTGCATAGCCCCAAGAAGCCCCTCAACTGTGACAAAGTAGTGGGTGGTGGCCAATCTAGAATTCCCTGAATCTTTTCTTGATCAACCTATACTCCTTGGGCACTAATGATGTGTCTCAAATATAAAATTTCAGTTATTTCAAATTCACATTTGGATTCTTTTGCATAAAGTGACTGTTGTTCTAGAATTCCCAACACTGTATCCAATTGTTGTATGTGCTTTTCCCAAGTCGTACTGTATACCATGATGTAATCAAAGAATACCAAAACAAATTTCTTTAATTGATCTCTGAAGACATGGTTCATGCATGATTGAAAAGTAACAGGAGCATTGGTTAAATCGAAAGGCATAACCAAAAATTCAAAATGTCCAAAATGACATCGGAAAGCAGTCTTGTGAACATTTTCATCTCTTACTTTAATTTGGTGCTAACCGAATCTCAAGTCAATTTTGGAAAAGTAAACCGCTCCATGCAATTCTTGGAAATTGGATACTTGTTTTTAATAGTCCTGGGAATTTGATACCTGTTTTTAATAGTTTTCTTATTCAACGCTCAGTAATCTATACACATCCTCATAGTTCCATCCTTCTTCTTAACCAAAACAACTGAAGAAGCAAAAGGACTAGAACTTGGCCTAATATGCCCCATCTTCAGTAATTCCTTGATTGCCTTTTCAATCTCTTCTTTGAAAGCATGTGGGTGGCAGTAAGGTGTGATCATCACATGCTTAAACCCTGTTTCCAACTCTATTATATGCTGAAATCCTCTATTAGGTGGCAGCCCCGTAGGTAAATCACTGAAAACATTGCCATCGCTGTCCAAAATAGACTGTATATCAACATGGTAAGATCTTTTTTCCTCGGTAGTGGACAAATTACTTACAAAACAATGTGTTGCCCACTCTATGTTCCCCTTACGAAAAGCTCTCTCCATGCTTCTAGCTGAAACTATACTAGGTGCTCCATGAGCCATACCATGAAGAATGACCTCTTTACCTTCTGCTTGGAATTTCAGCTCCATAGTCTTATAATTTTGTGTGAATTCTCCAAGAGAATGGAGCCATTGCACACCTAAAACCAGATTTGTCTCACCTATGCTAACCACATAGAAATCATCCTATATTTTATGATTACCAAGAGAAATATCCAAACCTTTCACCCTCTTGGTGCATGGTATAGAAAACCCATTTGCTACAGTTACATTGAATCCCTGAAAGTTTTCGGTGGGTAACTTCTTTTGTTTTACCAAGCTTTCATCTATGAAGTTGTGGGTTGCCCCACTATCAATTAACATTGTGACTTTGTGACCTTTTAGCACACCACGAACTCTGAATGGATGATATTTTGGTGCACTTGAAAGTGTGGCAAGGGTGCCATTTTCAGTGGACTCCTTAACTGTAGTTTCCTCTTCTGTTTCAACTTCAGTTGAATTCATCTGTTCCTCTATTTCCACTTCATCATCAGAAATAACCTCAATGTAATGAATTTGGCCTTTTGGGAGGCACCTAGGCCCAACTTCCCACGGTTCCTTACATGTGAAGCCCAACTTCTTTCTCCTCAACTCATTTCTTGTTTCAATTTCCTTGATGTTTTTAGGAAATTCTTGTTATGCACCTTGCTGAAATGGCCTCTTTTGCTGTCAAAAAGAGAGGTTTTTGATTGTCCCATATTGTTTGGCCTTCACTGCCCAAAAGGAACTGTTTTTGGTGGTCCATATGGCAATTGCTTGGGCTGTCCTGTGGGCTGGAATTTTCCTTTAGAAGCTGAAAATTCAAGGTTTAAGGCTCTTTTGATTGCATCCTGCAATGATAAAGGTTCAAAGGCCTTCACTAAGCCCTTGAGAGGCTCAACCAACCCTTCAACAAATAGTACTACCAACCTTCTCTTTGTAACATCTGGGACCATGACTTCTAACCTCTGAAAATCAGCAATGTAATTATCTACATTACCTTCTTGTTTCAGCTGTGCTAGGTCCTTGAAATGCACCTCTGGATCCATTTTGTCAAAGCGCTCAATAAGCAGATGGCTGAATTTCTCAATAGTGATGATGGATGCATGCCCCTGGGTAACCATACCATGGTACCACCATTCATATGCTACACCCTCAAGGTGGAGTGAAACAAATTTGATGGCCTCATCTTCAAGCATAGGATTTAAAGAGAAGTAGGTGTCTAATTTTTGTAGCCAAGCGTTAGTTGTAGACTTGTTAGATCCATCAAAAATTGGAAGGGAAATTTTGCCCAACCTCTGTTGAATATCCTTCCGTGGTCTTTCCTGTTGGAAACCTCTTCCACTGCTAGGATTCCTCTTTTATAAGTCACATAAATCTCTGAAAGCAAGGGATTGTTGTACCTCATACGGAAGCTCATTATATCTTGCATGCAAAGAGAGATAATCATTACCTATATGCTGCTGCGCTTGCTCCACCTCATTAAGTATTTTTTTCATTCCTCTGTAAGAAAGTAGAATGAAAAGTTTTTGGAAGAGGAACCTTGGGTGCCTTAGTGTAATTAGATGTGCTTTTCTCTTCTTGTTTTTCTTTTTCTTTGTCCATACCTATCTGGTGGATAGCTTGAGCTATCCCTGCCATGGATTTACTTCAGAGCCGTCTCAATAGCTCCAACGGTATTTTCTATGTCTTTTTGACTTCGTCCGGTTATTTTCCGTATGTAGCTCATCTCATCTGTAGGATCTGGTCTCTCACCTTTATCACCCATTATGTCTCCTTCAATCTCTGGCGATTGAACTTTTTTTCTTTCCATGTGGTTATATCTCAGTTCTCTTTCACTAATACCACTGACACTCATGTAATATCACACCAATGTCAACTTTCTCACAGGGTGGCCGGAATTCCACTCTGATACCACTGAAATAACCTTGACAAATTCTTTCAACTGCTGAATCACTGAACGCTCACATGCAAGTGTTGATCACTAACATGCAACAAGAAAAACTGACATGCAAAGTTCAAAATCAACATGCAATGATTGATGCCACACATGCAACCACCGAACACTAAAATGCAACCATTAGAACTGACATGCAACCCACCAAGCTAGCAAGATCACAACTTTGATACCATTGAAAGAACCCTTTTTAAAACTGATCTGATTCTTTTGAGTTGCTGGGTATGATTTTTGGTTCTTGTTTGAATGTTTTGGAACAATTAATGATGACCCAATTGCATGTAAAGAAATTACAATAAAGATAGACAAACTATGACTTCATTTCTCCATAAGACGAACAAATACATTGAAAATCAGAATTGAACAGAGATCTGATCTGATTTATTACAGTACCGATAATGATCATAAACATTCCATTTATCATTCTATTTCATTACATAAGCATACCCGAATGCTGAAGATGGATTAGGTTTTAATGGCTTGGATTTGTAAGATGAAATAAGGCCTCCAAAGGTTAAAAATGATGAACTTTGGTCACAGATCTGATAACACCTTCAAACCCTAGTGAGATGACAAACAGCAAATAACCTCCAATAATTTGTTGGATTTCAAATCTGGTCTCACAATTGTAATTCCATGGTGAAATTACCACTTGGGTGTGAGGGTTTCGTCTTCCACCAGTTCCAACCGAGGGTTTCCGTCATTTGTGGAAAATATGGGTAGCTTCAAGCTCTCCGATGAATTTCAGAATCCTGATTGATAAATAATAATTTCTTTCTTCTATTTTTTCCTTTTATAAAAAGCTTTTTCCACTTGAAAACTCTTAAAGTAATTTAAAATTACTTTTTAATTTCTATTTTCCAATTGACCCTCAAAAAGTAATTAATAATTACTTTTTATTTTATTTTTCACTTGGTCTTTTAATTAATACATGCTTTATGGCCCCATTCCCTCTTAAAACACTCCCTTCTAGCCTACGGGAATGAAAATAGGCTACGGGTCTTCACCATTTGTGTTAACTTGAGAAAGGGGACATTACGTGTGCTTGAAATAAACTGATACTGATACCATACAATTTTTTTTTTCCGAGCTTACACGTGATATTTTTATTTTCTTTTTCATCATCTCATGTCATTTTGGTATTTCTCTGTTACATATGTATTTATCCCTTGTGGCATCATACCAAGAGAGAGCTTTTAGCTGCCTTTGGGTCTAATGGATTGTACGATTGACCGTTCAAGAGAAATTCAAATATTAATTTTAGTATGGGTAATCTCAATTGCAGAAATAAAGTTACATGTTTTGTATAATTCCAAGTACAATATATTTCCTGTTTAATTTTCTTAACTCATTTTATCTATTGATGCAATCCAGTGTGTGAGAAGGTTGAGAGCAAGGGCAGGACTACATATAATGAGGCAAGTATATTATTCTAGAGCGGCTGCTTTGTTCATTGTGTAAAAAATCTTTCCTTCTAATTTTAATCTTTTTGTCATTTATTGCTTCTATTCCAATTGCCTGAATTCTGAATCCATTGTCTGTATTTTTGGTAGGTGTTTATACTTATCTTGACTTGTTTGTTTTGATGAGTAGATACTTGGTGGACTTTTGGACCACTTTTGATACTTTCTATCATTTTAAGCCTGCACAAAATGGAAGAAGGGGTCTTACAAAATCGTTGTAGTTAACACAAACATTAAAATTTATATGTTCTTGGTGGTGAGCTGTCTCTCAGGGCCGTTTTATTTGTGTTTGTTAGTATGGTTGCTCTCTTTTATTGCAATTATTTTATCATTGGAATAAATTTCATTTGTTAAGACCTTTTGGGATTTCATTTGGGCTTATTGGTCAAATTATTTAGCCTTTGTCCATGTGCTCGCTGTTCATGTCAAACTTAAAAATTTTATGCTGAAATTCGACAAACAATCTACCACAAATTGTGCATTCTTGTGAAGTGGGTAGTCAACAAAACAAAACATGGCCCTACAATTGCAGATGCACGTGAAGAATACACCTAAAGTTAGAGCTCACATCCGACACTGCACAAATTCATTTGATGCTTGGGACATGTTGAGTAATATTGTACACCAGAATGTCAAGTAGCAGAAAGTGTGACCTTCATTTGAAGGTTTTAAGTGCTGAAATGGAGGCATGAGAGGATCTGCTTTAGTGTCTTTCTGAGATCAAGAACGTGAAGAAGCAAATGAAGGATTTGAAAAAACGTTTGGCTGGAGTGACAATCAAGGGTTCCTTCTTGCTATTGAAACTTCTTGGGGACGTTATACATAACAGAGAAGCTAGATTAGACAACATTTAGTGATTTTGTTCTGTTTGAAGGAGCCTGATCTAATATTCGGCCGGAAAAATATGCTTGTTTCATTTAAGGACTAGGTGCTTCATTGTTATGGAGAAAAGGGATGTGTTCCATTAATCAGATTGTCAAAGGATGCAGGATGGTAGCTACTGGAATATATGGTGGGAATCCTTCACAAATTCAATGAGAAGGCTGTTTCCCATTATGTTTCTGCAGATTGACGGTGCACAGTTTTAGGGACAGAGTGATAGTGCACAGGCTCAGGGACAGGGTTTTTTAGCACAAAGGGATGTGTTAAGACACAATCACAAATGACAGAGAAATCTTATTTGGACACAACTAATTTGGGAATTGTTGTTTTTGTTCTAAGACAATTTCAAACTCAGACATTGACATGGTTCCCAGTAGGAGGAGATGATTAAGTTCAGGTATCAGCTGAACCGAGATAGGTATTATGGCAACTTTTTTCCTAGAGAGGTTCATCGAGAACAGACGCACCCAGGAAGAGGAGACATGGTACAAATCTTGCATAAAACATGCTGAAAACACCCATATGTAGTGGAGATTCTGCAAGGACAGTGCAAAAGTCCACCCAGGAGATGCCCACGAAAACTGGACGGTAGGCCTAGCTTTCTAGAATGTGGAGGTCTGGTAGGCTCAACAAACCTGGCAAAGTTGTGGATAGTCGTGGATTCACGACATTGCACATGCTACAAATAGCAGTCTATACAGGTGCAGGTGACAATTTGTGCATAGCCGGTTGCTAAGTCACAAGGTTCGTGTACATGTTTGGTTCAGTGAGGATAAAATTTGAAACAAGTTTGCCAGTCAATAAAAGTCAGAAAAAAATTCGTGATTAAATGTGAAGAATATAAAGTTGTATTCTTTTATTATATTTATTTTCAAATTAAGAAATGAATGCACAAGAATATTAAGATAAATAAATACTATTTAATAGCTTCAAAAACTATACAAGATGTCAAAACATATAAACCACAATAAGTTTATCAAAATCAGAACATTAAAAGCATGGGTTTTTGATTTTTTTTGCCAAAATTTAGACTTTATGAAATTTTTTGGTGAATATGAATGAATTTTAATGCATTTTATTAAACTTGCTGAATTCCAATTTTTCTGAAATTGGCAAATTCTGAGACTTAGGTTGGTAGTACATATTGTGTGGTGAACATTGGCAGGTTCACTGCTTGATCACAGGTTGCAGGTTGAGCCCAGCTTATTGAGATCGAAAATTTGATAGGGCCAAGACATTTAAGCTGCTATATTGCCCCTAGTGGCAACATGCATATTTTGCATATGTACCTTGTATCATATGCCACATTAGGGTAGGGAGGGTTAGCTTCATCCACTATCAAAAGAAACAAATTTACCTCTAGGAGGGCAAAGAAGCTGGTTGGAGTTCTTGGTATCTTGCATCTTAAGAATTGGAAGACTGCAGAGTATTTGCAGGGCTGTACCACACGTTAGGATATTGATCTTGAGGATGCCATACAGGTTGATGAGAAAGGGGGTGTAGATCTTCCACATGGATGAGTCGGGGTGATCTTGAGCATGTTTGATCAGCCAGAAGATCCCAAGAATGATGATAATGTTTCCATGTATGATATTTGCCTCATGGCAACTTTCAAACTCACGGAAGTTGAGGATAGAGCAATAGAAGTAGCACAAACATGAGCAATTAAGTTTTCTTTCCCAATGACTTCTTTTGTTATTGGTAGGAATATTTTTTATGCTATTTAGTATTTAGACATTTTTAATTGTATGATAATGTATGATGATTCGTTTGTCTTGAATTTATTGTTTGTTTGTTAATCATTGAAAATAAATAAATTTTATATTTTATGTTTTCTTAATATTTGGGTCCACATGTCTTCACACTCCAGGAACTTCATGTAACATTGAAAATATATCACCGATAGATATATATATACACAACCTCTTTAAATTGCTTTGCATTTGTTTGAGTAACAGGTTTGTACAAAATGTTATGGCTTCTGCATGTCATGGTACTCTGTCTGTCAGCAAAAGATGCAGTTTTGGGAGCTTTACTTTAACAGGTCAATAGTGCTTAGAAGTGTATTATATAATACATTAAAATATAGCTATCAAAATTCTCTTTCCGATGGCTTTCCGATGGCACAAACTGCACTTCAATTTGTGATTTATATGAAAGTTTATGGCCATTGCCAGTTAAAGTACATTTTCTGTAAGATTCTCAGCTTCATAATCTGATCACTTCGTTGCGGCAACTCTCTCTCACACAATATTATTAGGGTTTCATATTGATTATGACAAATTAAATAGCCATATTGCAATAATAAACAGAACGAATCACACATAATGTAAATATAAATCTTAAAGATATGCACAAGAACAAACAATGGAGGAGAATATTTTCTTTTCGAATAAAAAACAAGAGGATACGGTCACCATGATGATGATAAATTTCTTTTCCATCCTCACATATATATACACATTACTTATTGACATGAGACCAATCATATGTTTAACATAGTAGACTTGTCAATAATCATAACTTAATTTGTTCCAAACATAAGTGATCTCAGTAGCTAAATTTAATCTTCTCATAAGCCTTAAAATTTGCTTTCATTTACTTTACTTTATTATTTCTAAATCTCTCTAGGATTATATTGGATTGGAGACATTTGCATTCTCATGCTTTGTTATAGAAGTTGCAACTTCCAGTCTAATTGATTGTGATTGCATTTGGTCATACCACCACATCGATTTTGTTTCCTTTTTTATGGCCCAACAAATCTTGGGTCAGGTTGTGGGCTGCCTTTAACACGATGTGGGAAAAGCATGAACCACAATCTCAAATTTTTTTTAAACATGGATCATCCTCATTCATATATACCCCATAATTGTTACATTGCCACATGTTCACTGTATTTATGGGTCACCTTGTTGGGCCGAGGGGGCTTCGTACCTGAATCACACTTTTAAGAATTCCCTCCATTACTGTTACCATCACCCCACATTCTACGGGATCTTCTTTTCTTGTAAGTTTATAGTTTTTTTCTCTTTTTCTTTCCTTTTTTTTTGATTATTTCAAACTGAGGAATTTGTATTTAATTTTTCAGGTTGCAGATGAATTAGTAGCAGAGTTTGCGAACCCTAATAGTGCACGTGTTTCTCCTGATCAGGTCAGATTCTCTATCTGATTTGTTAATTTATCATGAGTGACCCACTTGTAGGCAGCTTATGTAATCTTAACGTTTGATCTGTAGCTTATCTTATAGAAATTTGACTGCAATTTTTGGATATATTTGTTACAGCAACTATATGACGAGAAAAACATAAGGCGGAGGGTGTATGACGCACTAAATGTACTCATGGCAATGGACATAATATCAAAGGATAAAAAGGAAATTCAATGGAAGGGGTTACCTAGCACAAGCCCTAATGACCTTGAAGAGCTGAAGGTTTGTCTTATACTGTCTTGGATATGATACTATATAATTAAGATAAAACTGAATGTAGTGACTTTCCTGTCAAAAATGATGTGGGTCAGATCAGATACATCTCCTCTTATATTGCTTTTGGGTTTTATATTCAAGAAGCAATACGGTGTAGTAATCAGTGTGTAAAGTTGTGAGCAGGCAGATCGCTTGGGGGTGAGAAGCAGGATTGAAAAAAAAATGGCCTATTTACATGAACTTGAAGAGCAGGTACCTTAATTTTGTGGATTTGAGGGTCTGACCTCCGCTTTCCCTGTGGTCAATTGATAGAGTTACAATTTATTATCCTTGTTTACAAGACTCTAATTTCTTGCAGAAAACAAAAGACAGACAGCTTGAAAGGACATGATTCTTTATTTTTTACATCACTATATATTCCTTTACTCTACTTCCTAGTTAAACTTAATATTTTGTCGAAAATTGAAGGCAATGATTTGAATGGGGGACATGATGAGCCATTCTGTTAGGTCGGCTTAGAAAATTGTCAGCTGATAATACTTCTTCTCAATCCTACTGACAGGTGCTTATTTGTTTTTTTAATAGATAATAGGTCTTCAAAATCTGGTGCAACGAAATGAGCACTTACATGTTTCAGGGAATAGTTCTTCTGGGGAAATGTATTTACCATTTATCTTAGTTCAGGTGAATTTTTCTTTTAATTCTGCTAAAACTGCCATCTAAACCGTGTGCATTGCTTTTGATTTCACTGTTTATTTATTCCTCTGCTATTTCTGTTTTGTTCTCTTCTGTTATTTTGACAAATCCAGAAGTCAGATAGAAGGGGTGTTTGAAAAATTAAAATTATTATTTGTGCTCGGAATTGATGATGGAAACATAGCTTGTACTTTTGGATTCTGTGAGCTTCATGGCTTTGCTTTTATGCCCTGTTCACTACATAGTGTATTTGGGTTGATTTTAGCGTATATAATTCTATTACTACTATCTCTATACCTATGCTGGACATGCCTTGTGTAATCTGTTGGTGTATATGATGTATTTAGTCTCTTCAATACCATTTTGTTGTTTGCACATCAATGTAGTTTTTTTCTTTCTTTTTCTATCCATACCTTCTTCGTAGTGCTCTTCCTGTTCATCAAGCTTTGTATATGATCCTAGCTATATGTGATAGTTCAGCTGCATGTTTCAGCCATTAGTAAAGGTAACAAATCAAAGTATTGTTTATCAAATTATCGGTGAAGGACTGAATAGCCTTATTGATATTATGCCCAACCAAAGGATTTTTTTAATAATAGGATTACTGTTTTAAATCATCATGTAATTTTCAAACGAAGGAAACCCTGTCCCGGACAGACCTGAACTGACACAAGTATCACAGGTCGTATTATTAAGAACATTTTTCCCATATTCAAATCTGTTACAATTTAATGAGAATTAAAAAAATATCTATTTGTATTCAGATCCTTTAGTGTTCTTAAATACCTTCAAATTATTGCATTAAACTAACTGTGGTTCTGTTGACTTTAGTTTTGAGATTCCTTTGTAGACCCTAGCACGAGGCATCACAGAAACCATACAAGACAGTATTATGTATATTCAGCGTTAGGATTATAATCTTAACCGCACAAGATGTTATGTGGATGACAATGGCAGTCAAAAGTAATCCCCTGACATGTTTAATACTACCCCTGTTAGTTTGGGAGAATCAATGATTTTAGAGCTTTACAGCTATCATTCTTTATCACAGATCAAGCAATTACATAGGTCGTCTCTATACCATTTTTATAGATGGATATTTTTAGCTGGAATGAAGGGATGTTCTTGCTGTTATGACAGCTTATCTGACAGGGATCTTTGTCAAATAACAATATCTTTGATGTTCGCCTCTTAGCATAAAATGTCTATCATCAATATGGCCCTCGTGTAAGTGCTTTATGGAGACTACAGAATTTTTGAATATTCCAAAAAGCAAAGTTAAAGAAAATGCCATGTTACACTGGACATCAATAATTTAGGAAATCTCTATTTACTATAATCAAGCTACTTTCCAATTACTGTGATGCAATCATCATGCAAACAATGCTGGCAAGGGTCTTGTCTTCATTCTGTCATGATTCATAACAAATAACCTGTTGGAAGTACAGGGCTTCCAAGCAAATTCTGACATATAATGCTACCAAATGAAGAACTTATTCTTACTAGTGGTATCGAAATTTGAAGGAGCATTTGAAGGAGTATTTCGTGGACAACACTCGCTTTTAAAATTCTTGTTGGGTTTTGAACTAAGAATTAGTTTAGAACAGTACAGCAAATCCTTCAAGTGCGTTTTGTGTAGAACATTAGTATTGTCAGGATCATTTAAAAGGGGTGAACCGTGAAAGCATACAACTTCCTATGCACGAGAGGATATATGAGCACAGGAAGGCTATCCTGTACACTGGAAACTAGCGGTGCATTTTAAGAATTACACACAAACAAAACCACTCAAGAAGAATTACACAGACTATAAGAAGCTTGCAAGAACAATTATAGACTTATAATGCCAATGTAAGATCTAATTCTAGTGAGTATACAAAGGCATATACAAGAAGTTGAAGCAGAGTGAGGATGCATGCATCGAGAAGAAATCTAGCTATAAAACCAAAAGAGGAGTAAAAAACTTGGATTGATTCATTCTGAAGCTTAGAAGAATCATTCCAGGAGAGAGGACGTAGGGAAGAAGTTTCCATTCTGTATCATGCAGGGCAGTTGATCCTACATTTAAAGGAAAGGAAAGATTCTTTAAGGTCCACGGTGCATGGCGCTCTGTGGACCTAACTGTGTCTAGAATACAGGGTAGCTTATAGCATGAGACCCCCCACCCACCTGACTGTGCTTAAACTAGGGGGCACACATATTCTACCCCCATCTGGATTTGAGCCTGGTCATACCCCACTCAAGCACAGGATCTTCGCTATTAGGTTCACTCAGGAGAGCAAAAGAGTGAAGTAGAGGCTCGGGTCGTGAATAAGTATATAAAGTTTAAACACTTCATCCCCATAGGAAAACACAGAGAGCAATCCTCAATTTTGATGGATGCGCAACAATAAAATGGTGTTACAATATTCATCCCGAGTGGCTGTTTGATTCTGTGGGAAAATAAGGAGTCAATACTTTGCCCATTTATTTCCGAGTTTCAGTCTACTTAAATTTACAACAAAATTAATGAAGTTTCATAATTAGTCTGAGTTAAGTGGTTTATAGCCAATTGTTTGAGAGTTTTCTACCACAGTTTTTGTTGAGTATGAAATCAAATATTACTCATCTGCTTTTTGTGATGATGGAAGGGTAAAGTGCTCAAGGTAGAGGTTGGTATGCGAGTGACTTCACACCTTCACCTTACAAACAAAAGACCACACTTTAAACCTCTCGGCATCCTTCAGCCATAGAATGACAAATAGATGCTCTTATGGGTACATCAATGTTTTGTTGATAAAACAAAGGATGGTAGGCCAACAATTAGGAGAATTGAGAAGAAACAGCTGCAGAGGATAAGCAGATCAAACATCAAACAGCCAATGGAAGTGCAGATTTGTTCAGGAGAGTTGCTGCAAAAGTTCAGTTTTTTAGTTTTGCATTATGGTCCACATTTTGGACATAGCACCTAATTTGTTAGCCAGGACTTAGGTTTTAGTCTGATGCACATCATTGGTTACTTCCTAACGATGTGCACACCTTGTTGATTTGTTTGAGTAACAAGGCGTCTTCTGAAACAATTACAATGCAGGCACAGTAGGTATATTGTTGATGTTTTTTCATGTATTATCAACTGGGATTCTCATATGATTGTAGATAGATCTAGCATTTGCCTTCTGAGTGTGTGATCTATCTAATGTTTATGTTTCTATAGGATAGTATAAGAAGGCCTTATTCATTTTCCAGCTAACAGTAGTTATTTCTTGAACTGGAAATCAGACTCGTCCACATGCAACAGTTGAAGTTGAAATCTCAGAAGATATGCAACTAGTTCACTTTGACTTCAACAGGTATTCTGTCACTCTCTCGATGGTTACAGTTTGTTTGTATAAGCCTCGTGTATGGTGTTGAGTTTAAGCCTCTTGTGTATCGTTTTGAGTTTAAGCCTTTTGTGTATTGTGTTGGTTTTATGCATTTAGCAGTATAGTCCAATATATTTGGGTAGGTGGTTAGTAACACGAGTTTTGGTAGAAGATAGATGGGTGTCATAGCCTGTAGAAGCCTTTATGTATGACATTTAGCTTACGCATCTAGCTTAATGTCTTCAGAAGGCTGGCTAACAGTAACGACATAGATTTTGTTGGAAGACGTAGTTTTATTATTCTAATATTTATGTTATCAACATCATGGTTGTTTGCACTGATGTTTTTGCAGCACACCTTTTGAGGTTCATGATGATGCATATGTGCTCAAAGCAATGGGATTTTGTGAAAGGCCTTTAAATGATGGCGTGGATTTTGCTGGTCATGATTGTTTTCCAAATGGAACTGCTTTTGGTGAAAATACCCTGCCTACAAGTAACACGAATCGACAATCCTTACCCTCACATTCTTTGAGGGCGACAAGCAGTTCCTATTCCATGTCTTGTGCTGCTGGGAAAAGCTGCACTTCCCCTCCTGTTCCAGGAATATTAAAATCACGTGTTAAGCATGAATCATGAATTTGTTGTATAATGGCCCATGATCTTCCATCCACACCACGTTGTATTAGTAAGTGCTCTTTTTCTGAGAGGCTATACTAGGGTTGATGTTTTTTTGTAGTTTTATATGCTCCAATTAATTTGTTTATTATTGTGCTTATATTTATAGATTTTAAACAATTTAATATGCTAGTCTTCCTATGGGAAGAGTTATATGTTTTTGGATAGAAAGAAATGTACATTAATGTTATGTAATGGAGACTCAGTCTTCATAGTGCAGAGTGCCTCTTTGCAAAGGCTGGAGAGATTTCACATTGGCTCAGTCCATATGGCATATTTAAACACCTGCCCACGTTTTAACATTAACAGTGGATGCTTGATATTTTGAAGTTACTGAACTGTGGTAGGCTGTCAATCCATGCATTGTCTTGATTCTTATTTTTATTCAGTTGTCTCCAATCAATATGAGGTGACAATGTTTGTCGAGCCTGGAGGAGCTACCTGGTTTAGTTACTTTGAAGTACAATTGTAAAGAACATTTGCTCATACAACTCACTTAATCCTCTCAATTGATTGGCTGAGAGATATAACTCACTTTTGTTGGCTCTCTAAGACGGCCTGTTTGGATGTCATGGCATGTACATTTTGACATGAAAGCCACTTCAAATTTAGAAGGCTCTCAGGGTAAAAGCCGCTTTAAGGCAGGTCATATTTCTTGTACGCTCACCAAATGGAGAATTGCAGTCATTGTAGTTTTATTCTTTTTGTTTGTATGTTCACAAGGAGTTTTATAAGCAGGAGGGTTTTATTCATGGGCTGAATGTGCTCAGGGGGATAATCACTCGGCAATAAGATGCTTGACAGAAGATGTAAATTTATAGTACCATCTAGTTGTATTGTTTAGTGACTTTTGTGGTGTTGATCACGAACAATTGGGCTGCGTCTTAAATTTCATTAAGACTTGGTCATATTGCAAGATTCAAGGCACATGAATGTCATTCAGTCCCATGAGAAAGCATGAACATTTGCCCGTATTGTAAGAATGAAGGAACACGAAGGTCCTTCAGCCTCACAAGAAAACAGCCCAATGGCATAATGGATTTCAACCAAGATACCGTTTGTCATTTATTATTCAATTATACGCATGTACATTCTTCTAAATCTGAATTTTGTAGACCATTTTTCACTGTTGCATTGAGTTATTTATATATGGAACCTTTTTTGTAATTGCACTAAAATCAATGGAAATGGGAAAGAAGAAAAATAAGAAGACAACATTACAGAAAACTACTGCCTACAATCTGGGTAAATTAGAACTACAAGATTTGCAATACCTGAGCACAAGCTTAGTATCATATCAACATTAATTTAGAATATGGTTGACAATAACATATGCTAAACAGCTTCACATTCTGATAGAGCATTGCAAACCTATTATCTTCTCTCCGAGCAAAAAGTAATACGGTACTACATACTTACGTGTGTCTATAAACATTATGACAATAATTGTGACAAATCCAAAACTTGTATAAAGCCGTCTCTCAGAACAGGCCATGGCCTATAGGAATATGATAATAAACACAATTATGGCAGTTGACCGTTAATTCATATGTGACTAAGAAACAACCCAACATAAAAATGTTTCAAGCAACTATAAAGTATAAAAAACCCAATAAACTATTGCAAACCTCTGAACTTCTCTCTGTGTGAGCCAAAAAGGCAACCAGCTATTGTAAACTTAAATGTTGTTGGAAGTTATGGCATTGATTGCATTGCAAGGACATCCAAAACTTGTATGAGCACACAAAGGGTTATAACACGCCACAGCCTCTAGGAATATGATAATAATCAGGTGTATGGCAGTTGAGAGGCAATTCACATCTTAAACAGAAACAACCTGATATAAAATGATTTAAGCAAATGTTAAAAAATTGCACCTATGTGATGAATAATTATGATTCAGAATTGTATTATGGGATTTTTTAAACTCTAATATTGATTAAAAAGTTTTTGTAAGTACAAAGCTTTAGTACCACAAGAAGGTGGGTGGTATGGTAGTGTCTTCTATGAGCAGGGTATAGAAAGAAATCTTCCCAAAACCTTCAATGCGAAATTACCATTATGAGGTCAACAAAAATGTAATTTTTTTATTTAGGTGTGGCTGAATGGAGATAGTCAGAGGTGTTGGATGGCAACAAGGAATTTGCCATTGCATATTCACATGTTTGATGTAAACTTTGTGGTTGGGCCCTATGGGTTACAAGTGATGGCATACCATGTGATGCTTAGTTTTAGGGCATGGTATGCTTGGTTTAGGGTTTACTTGGGTTTTTGAGGCATGTTTGAGGGATTATTGTTTTTTTGGTTCGAATTGTATACATTAGAAATAATATGTATACGAATTTGGAATAGTGTGTATGTGATCTCTCGTGCTTTCTTTAGTGTGAAATTCTCTATCATTATCACATCTTATCTACTTATCTTTGTAGAGTTAATCGATTTTGAAGAATATGAGAACACTTTGCACACGGTATCAAAGATTAAAGGTGGCAACCCTGAAAGACTTGATCCAATCTCTTCAAGGGTTGAGGTGTTAGAGCCACTTCGACTTGTGAATAAATACTAGTGTTTTGTTTTGTACATGTTTAAACTTGGATCTATGTTTGGGGGAAATTTGTTCCTTTTCACAATTTTAAGGCTTTGTCAGAGTTGTCCCAGATCTGTGTGGTAATTGAAGGTGAATGTGTGAAGACGCGGTGTTGTAAATTTTAGGGTTAAAATTTGCAATGTTTGTTTTGGAGCTCAATTAAGGATTTCTTATGATACCATAATATCTTGAGTTCAAGGTAGAATTTTTAGATATGATTGAATATTTAGATTCCTTGAAAAATTGGTAGGAGTCTAGTTCTTACATTTTTTTGGATGGAAGTGTCATTTTGCCCCTCAAATTAGAAGTCAAATTATTTAGTTTGTCAAAGGGACATGTGACAAATGCAATGAGTCATTATAACTAATCCAATGTGCCCTTGCAAGCAAAAGTCCAACTACATGATCATGGCACTGATGCTAAGATGGTCAAATCAATACATCAGTGGTGTGAGATAGGAGGGTCAACAACAATACATATCAACAATTGAGAGGGGGTAAAAGAGCATGATACATGTTGAGCTGGTTAAGAGCATAGATGTAGAGGGGCAAATTGTCGAAGGGGCGTTGCTGAAGAGGACGAATGTGGAAGCAGTGTTGTTGGCCTTCCTGTATCCCAAGTGACGCTTGACCTTGTATAAATCCAAGTGGCCTTGCCTGGGGGATAAGTTAATCAACCAACATGTTTGGATAGATTGAGAAGCTAGCAAAGGGAAGTTCTAGCTTGAACCTTCGTTTAACCTTCCATTGTTGATGTTTGTAGTGACAAGACCATTGAACAATATTTGATTGCTAATGTGGCATTAGCACGACCAACATTCGTCACTAGATAATTGGGTGAAAAATAAGAATTATATGTAAGGAGGTCTAATTAATGTTAACTTTTTGAACTAGTAGTTGACAAGTAGCGAATTAGGTGAACCAAGAAAAATTCATTTTATTTTTAAAAAAATTGAAATTGAACTTTCAAAGGCCAAAGAATGGGCATATAGGTTGTATTTTTCATCTCATTTGAAGTTTTGGAAATGAATCATCAAGTATTATGCACTGGTGGAAGTTCAAATTTTGAGCAGGGTTGACTTGTTTTGAAGAGTTGTAAAATATGGCATAAAAAATTCAAAAGGTATTATCCTAAACGAACAAAATTGTAGTGAGTTTGGGAGCATGCTACAAGATAATACATGAAGAGAAAGGGTCTCCAGTGGTTTACTAACAATATATACAAGGTTCCAAGTGATGTGGATAAATGACTTGGATATAACAAATGCTTGGATGAGGGCTTTGGAGTAGGAAATTATCATTTGCTAAAAAAATAAGCTTTTGTAATTGGGAATAGGAAACCCCAAAGCAAGCATGGCATGCACCGAGGAATCTCTTTGATAAACAAAATGAAGTGAGAGTCATCCGATTAAGTAAAGTAGTCTCTTTCTTTGACCCTTTGATAGTCAATAGAATATAAAATTATTTGGCATTAATCAAGATGATCCAATCCAATTAGAAGAGTTTGGCACTCAAACAAGAAAAAAAATTGCAATTAATTGAGATTATTCACTCAAAATTGAGAGCTTCTTATGATGTAATTCACTCTAGATTTCTCACCACAAGGCTTTATGAAGAAAAACAAACAAGATCTTAATTATATAAATTTTGCATTATTCTTATTGATGAAAAAACCAAGCTCATTCACAATTGGAAGACACAATCTAAGGAGCAAGCTCACTTCATCAAAAGTAAGGGAAGGGAGAAGTTCAATGGGTATAATAGGTATGAGAAGCGTGATGAAAGCAAAATCTAAGTGTGATGATCAAAGTAGGAGAAGGAGATTTGTTTCTCATATTGTGGTAAAATATACTTCAAGTGGGTTGATGATATTGAATAGTGACTCAAAAGATTGGAAGGGTCATTAAAATAGACTTAACAATCCAAGGAGTATCAAGGCAATACCCTTTTCATTACTTGCCAAGCTTTATTTACTCACCCTTCCCTCATAAATGGGTTGTATATTTTGGGTGCTCACATCACATGGATCAAGATTAAACCTTGTTTGATTCACTAGATGAGGTCAAATTTAATATAATATTTGTTGCAAACAATTATTTTATACTTGCACTTGGTTTTGGAAAAATGAATGTTACAGAGTAACTATTGATGTGTTCCATGTTTCAATTGAGTTCAATTTGCTAACTTTCTATCATATACTCAAATTGGAAATAAATGTGAATTTTAACACGATAATTTTTTGGTGAAAAACATAAAAAGAACTTCTAAGGTTGTATCTCTTGGCCTACTTGACACCAATGAATAGTTGTATAAGTCCACTTTGTTTCATGAAGCATCTAAAACAACATTCACTTGTGTTGGAAAATATGAAGAGGACAGGACGAAATTATAATACTTTAGAAAATATATTCCTATGATGATGCATCCTCTAACATGTTGGACGATGATTATTCTCATAAGGGATGTGTTCCTTTAAATGAGTATTCTTCCACAAATGATGACATCTCACTTGACTATCCTTCCGTAGATGATGGTGATTCCTCACATAATTCTTCACGTTATTGATTCCTCATATGATGTTTCATGTGATGGTTAAAAAGACGATATTTCATATATAATTACTCTTATTCGTATGGTGATTCTTTATATAGGGGGCTTGGTTCCTCACTTATTGTCCCTTTGAGTAGGAAAACCTCACATAGATATTTGGCTCTTCAACATGATGCTCATGCACTAATTGTCAACATAGACAATGGATCCAAAAAGTCTAAAATAGGAGTTAGCTGGAGGATACTTCAAATTTTGGGATGCATTGAAGGTAGATTTGACAAATATGGGCAAAGTGTTACTAACTATATTGAGCTAGAATTCAGAATAACTATAGCCAACATTGGATATTTTGTGTTGCTTCCTAATGCTGATGATGATAATGAGAACCCTTTTGATGAATCTTCATATGATGTCACTTCCAAGGTGGACACTTGGAATGATGAACATGAGGCACCTCCCCAAGCGAATGTTTATGTGGATGGCCTTGATGATTTTATATGAAATGTTCTTTTGGATTGGTTTGGTTATTTTGACGATTTGAGTTTCATAGAATGCTTGCACTACTACATTATCCATTTTCAAGACTAAAATTACAACAAAATTAGGAAAAATTGGAATGAAAAATGCAAAACACAATTCTGACACAAATTTTGTTTTAATGCAAATTGTGTCAAACACTAGATGAAAAAAGACTCTTTTTTCTATTAGAAAAAGTTACCAAAAGTTAGCAAAATCAATGTTTTTGGGGTTGACACAATTTTTGTGTTAGATATTTACATCATAGAACTTTTGTTGACTTTTCTAGTTTTTGAATTTTTCAAATTTGCCTTTTTGGAGGGAGTTTATTTTGCATTATAGTTTGCATCAAAACACATGCGCGCACGTGCACACACACACATGTATGTATATATGATGTGGAATATCATAGGGGATCCACTCAATGAATGAATTAAGAAAGCAGTACGAGGATCTATATTACTTGGTGTGATAAAGTCCCCTTCAACACTTCACACTTCAAAACTTCATTACCTAGAAAGAAGGATTTCAAGCTTCTTTATAGGAGTCCCCATGTCCTACAATCAAGAAAACCACCACCTAATCCTTACATTCCTAAATACTAAGATGTGATCCATAATAAATAGGTGCACCTACATAGGAAAGAACAACCTTAACTAATTAGGAGAGAATCTAGGAAAGTGGTCAATGAGAGTGAAAAATAATTACTTCTCACTTATTACCATGCACACATGATGAAATCAAATTATAGACTAAGTTATATCATATGCTTCCTTATCAATGTATATATATTCAAATTTAAAATTTCATTTGAATTTTATTCAAATTCAGTACCTTATTTATAGTGGGAGAACTATGAATTGTTTCCAACGTTATGTGCCTCAAAAACAAAATTATTTATTAAAAAATAAAATATTATGATATTAGGATAATTAATTACATTATTACTGTAGTTGTCATTTGAAGTTGTACCTTATTTATAGTGGGAGAACTATGAATTGTTTCCAACATTATGTGCCTCAAAAACAAAAGTATTTATTAGAAAATAAAATATTATGATATTAGGATAATTAATTACATTATTACTGTAGTTGTCATTTGAAGTTGTAAATGATTGCATCAATTACAATGGAGACAATTATTCTATTTAGTCAAAGATATTGAATTATTCTAATTAACCAATGTCATTTTCACACAAAATATAATTAAATTGTAGCACTTACAATAATTATAAAATATACAAACCATATATTTGAATCAATGGACACAAAAAAATAAACTTCATAACAAATATTTTCAACATATAAAAGAAAAACAATACGTCAATACCAATGTAGTTATAGTATGGGAAAGTGGGTTTTACATCAAATGCAATACATGTACCCATACACACAATTAATTCTCATAAAATGTAATACAATAAAATTATACCTAATTTCTTAACTAATTATAGTGTAATAATTGACAAGTGAATGTTTTAGATAAGTATACGATTTTTGTGCAAATTTGAAAACATTCATCATAGCCTAACAACATGATCAAGGTTTTTTAGGCAGATTATAGAGAACCTAGAAAACTCGTAACACTGTGAGCACCTTGCGAGAATCACATATTTGATGTTTATAGTAACCATAATCATATGGTGCATGCTTCTGGTAGACATCAAACATGCAAAAATTGATTTGACGATTATGTTTGTCTCGTTTGGGGCTTCAAAAACCTCATGAAATTTCACATAAACATCTAATTAATTTATCTCCTTCAAAACCCTAATAGGGAAATTAAACCTTAAAGGATAAGGAAATGATTTATTTTGGGCACGTGGCTAGGGTTCACAGGGTTTTAAGCACCAACTACTTATTAGGCCCCTTAATGGGTTAAAATATAAAAAACATGCCAAATATAAAGTAATTCAACTATGGAGTCTAGTGTGATGTGTATACACCTAATATTTTTCACTTATATCATTTTATTGATAGTTTTTATTACAATAGATTTTTGGTGTATCAATCTCCGTGAGTGCATGTCTTAAGAGTACATCGGGAATGAGGTGGGATTGGATTGTGGGCTTTATGAGAGATTTTTGTATATTATTCTATCATACCTTCATTACTATCATTCTAACCTCCTTTGACCCTTTTTCCTTCTTACCTTTATGTTTACTTTCTATTTAGTTTTGCTATCCACTCTATATTCATATTATATAGGCCACATCGATATAGTCTATTCACATCTATCTTTCCCTATATCGTATTAGCATGGTTGATACAATTTTGAGTCTTATATCTATCAGTTGTATTATATCATCTTGGTCGATAATAATATAGTTCTATGTTGGTTGATATCCTTTTTGACTATATCACCCTGGTTGATACTATCAGCTTAGAGTTCAGGGTTAGTTTTGGGTATTGGATCCGTACATATATTGGTTACATTCTCATTTCCAAATATATAACACACTTTTTACCTTATTTTAAGATTTAAAGTTAATCACAATAGGATATAACTAGTAGAATACATTCTGATTGTAACATATGGCAATGAAACATAAATATTAATGTAATTGATTGAGATATGATAATGTAAATTACTATTTATGAAATATTAAGGAGATCAAGATACTTAGATTTAATGTTTGACCGATTGACTATGATTATGATTTGACACTACAAATATACTTGAAATAGGTGCATCATTCGTCTAGATCTGGAAACCAGTCTTTGTGCATGTAGGGTTGGTACTGTTAGGCCTAGGCAAGAACATCGATCCTGCTATCTGGGGTTGATGTTACTATCCTATATAGTTTGGTCTCTTCATGATTATACAATGCAATGAACTTATTTGAAATGTATTTGTTTGTATGATCTATGGTCCTCGACTGTATGCAAAACTCAAGAAATCAACTTCCTTATCCTTAAAACCCTAATTTTGATTGTGAAGGATGAAAACCTATAAAAAGTGCAGAAGTGTAATTGACCTGAGCTGACCTGATCACCCCCATTGATGATTGACCCCTGCCTACGTATCTAATAATATTAAGAGAGAATCTCACACGTTGTTCTTCCCTTTAATGTGAGTGTGCAATTGTGCTCTTTCACTCTATGAATGCACCTAAAAATTTGGACTAGACCTTGACAATGTTCACCTTGACTTGGCTTGATGTATTTCAGACTTGGTTGTTGGATGATCTTAGTGATTGATTTAAAATAGGGGAATAATACGGTAATTTTTTCTACGTTTAGTAGTGTATATATTCTTGATAGACAAGTTCTAACCTAGTACTAAGTGTGGGTTTGATTTTTATTTATATGAGTCCATTTGGTTAATTTCATACACCATCAACATGCTAGGTGAATGGGATGACCTATGAGAATGGTTTGATTTTTAAAATAATCATTGTTAGGCAAAGGGTGGCAATGTCGACCTCAAGACAATGACATTGAAGTTACTGTCCAGGAGACATGACTGCAAGTGTGATGATATGGGATTATTTGAGTAGGATATTTATCTAATTCAGTAAAGACTTGAGTATTTATATAGGTGACTGATAGAAACTTAGAATGGATCAGAGTCATAACTAGCATTTAGGTTTGTGAAAATGGTGAGTGAGAACTGTTTATAGATGCACAAGTCATGTAGGATAAGTGTAAGTCAAGATTGAAATTTCAAAGCATCGAATACCATATTTTAGTGTCTATAAATTTACCCATTTTATTCTAGTATTATAATGTAATGAAAATATTAGAGTAAAAGGATAAAAATATACTTGAGTGTGTATAACACACTTTGTCTTTAGGAGAAGGCTCCAAATGTGCAAGTTGATCCAAGAAAAACCTGCAATGAAAATGTAGTAGTCAATGCCCATATGTGAAATTCAAAATCTAAAATTGTAAAGTGATTTTTATGTAAGAGCAAGGAAAGAGTACACCTATATGTGAGTAAAATCATGTTGCTTTATAAATTTTTGGATATGATGCTTCTTTGTTGAAGCATTGAATAATTGTGGTTCCTTATTAAAGCACATGGAGAGTTAGGGTGATAATGCCCCAAAATTGTGTAACTATGTAAGCCTTCGGGTTGGGAAGATAACCAACTCAACCCTCATGAATGTGGAATAGTGCTAATACCATTAAGCTTCACTGAACCTCAACTACACTAACTCAAATAACTAATCTATCTCTAATAGTTAAACCTCAAGATGGTAACATGGGAACCACATAATGGGTTTGCTATGGGTAATGTCATGGCTGTTGAGCATTGTTAAATATCAACATACATTACCTTAAAATAATGAATCAATTTCTATAAATGGAATTTTAGATTCAAGTTTACTCCACACTTGAAAATATTACAAAGTTGAAAATGTGCATGAACGAACATCATGTCCCATTGAATTGGTGCTTACTGTAACCTATTACATTATGCATGAACCAACATCATGCCCAACTAAAATTTGAAATAGTGTATATGTGTGCATGGACCAACATCATGCCACACTAAATATAAAGTAGTGTATATTCATGCATGAACTAACATCATGCCTCCAAATGTATTTGACTTTGTATCAATCCACTCATGGAGTACATATGCCCCCAAAATATGTCTGAAGAAGAAAATTATGAAATCTATAATAGTTTTGCTCATGTAGGATTTAGTATTTGTGGCAAATCCCACTAATATTCCCCCATTTTGAGGTAAGAGATGGATCTTTCAAGTCACTCATCTCAAAATAAAATTGAATTTTATCTTATTATGTATAAATATAATTACATGAATAATCATGTCAACATATGGAATATTTGTCATCATTATAATTAATATATAATATCAAGGCATGTATGTAACATATGGAATGTAAGGGCATATAATTGGTATGTCAAGATATATGTATATGTGAAGCATGTAGTAGTAAATATCACTTTATATGAAAATGCACTAAGGAAGTGCATGATGTAAATCATGGCACAACATACAAAGGAGAGGTGTGTGATATTGATCATGACACCTCCTAAACATATCAATCACATAATATCAATAAGGTCAACATGCAATGTCACACAATAGCATATAATGTTATGCATAAGGCCAAGAGGTTTCATACGAGAGATGTAAAGGTGTCACTAACAAGTAAGGCTAAGGAACTGCAAAAAAATGGCAATAAATGCTACAACAAGCAAGGCCAAGGAGACACAAACAAGGCCAAGGGACCACCCATAATAGAAAACAATAACGATCTTATCATGCAAGATATGATAACATTGATAAAGCATGAAACAAATTAAAAATAGTCTATGCTATCCATATATGTCAATATCAAATCATAGTAAAATAACATATCCATGTAGCATCATGTAATAAATGAATAACTAGAAAAACATGTGTAATAAATGAGTGTATCTCAACATGGTAAAGTATTCATAAAAAAATATAACTTTTGATAATGTAACCTATGGAAATAGATGCCCTAAACCTTGGCATGACCCTTGGGTATAGAAAAGGTCCAGCATCTACATGTCCACGCATGATCTGTATGTCTTACATTACACTCATATACCTCATGAAATGCATGTGTGTATGCAAATAATATTCCATCTATAAAACATGTGATAAATAACATATGTAAACTATGTAATTTAGCAACTCTTGTCATGCTTAGGTCTAGATTTGTGATTTTTAGAATATTTGAATGGTTTTGTATTTTCTTGAATGCTTTGATTTTTTTGTATTTTTGAATTTATTCGAATATGTGCAAAGGTGCCAACCAATTATCCTATATATGGGATAGTCATGAGAGGTCCTTGTATCATATAGTGTAAGGATTATTATTCA
Source organism: Torreya grandis (assembly GCA_037957365.1). Lineage (NCBI taxonomy): Eukaryota > Viridiplantae > Streptophyta > Pinopsida > Cupressales > Taxaceae > Torreya > Torreya grandis. The sequence continues at coordinate 4,569,066 of JARHVA010000241.1, read as the reverse complement.
CGAGTGGAAGGTAGCATGTGTAAGTGTATTAAAATATGAATAGGAATCATTTTATACAATATAACCATCATGATCACTCCTCATATAATCTTATGTATGATAAATAGATTTAAAATATATAGGACTATGTGGTTCTTGTTGTGTAGTAAGAAAATGCATAAAAATAGGTGTTCACTTTGGAACATGCTGAAATGTATGTGGGACTAACTTGGTACATGCTATAGTAGATAAAGTCTTCTTGAAGTCTAGAGTAGCTCTATGATGTGATAATTGTCTTGAAATTGGCTACCCAGGAGAAACAACTATTATTATTTGTATTGTTTGTATAGATAGATCCCAAATGGGTGTAATAAATGCCTCTAAATAATGATATTGTATAAAATCAAAAAATGTCTATGTTGGTGGTGAGGTTGGAGGAGGAGATACCAATAGCTAAAGAGGGTACTCATACTGAATGCCTAAAACTGTAACTACCATGTTGAAGTGTATACACCTGATGCATCAACGTACTATAGAAGGTAATGTACAAAGCTTCTAAATATAATTTCATCCTAAAAACATATCAAAGGCTTCATTAATTAGTATTTTTAGGAATTAAATAACCACTATGAAAAGGTCTACTAGAAGAGGTAGCACAATATGCTTGAGGGTGTCTTGTGTGTATCCATTAAATCCTTTGACCACTCTTGTAATACCTTGTATATATTTATGTGTGTATCTAAGATAGTTAATAGGTGTCATGGTAAAAACATATTCTCTTGAATTATTATCAACCATAGCATTTCGTATAGGGTTTTCATTGATGTGAGCTCGTATGAATAATGCATATAAACCTGAGTTCTCATCTACAATATCACTATCATCAAATGTAATAATAGGTTAGTATGGTAATATGATTGTAATTGTGCCAATAATAACATCTATTGGATGGAAATAAGTTTCAAGAGGAGAATATGCATGGCACATATGATGTATTTCATAAGTATCCTTAGTTTCTATTTCCTCATGCTTTGGAAATAGGTCATTAAATATTTTCAACTTATAGTTCTTATTTTTTGGTGGTCCATAATCCTCTGTGGATGTGCCTAATTCATTAGTGTTTTCATCGATAAGATCTTATATCTTGTGATTTAACTTGAAACATCAATTTGTAAAATGTCTAGGAGCTCTATGGTAATATGTATATGTGTTACTATCATTATTCTTAGGTGTGGGCGTGCTTGCATTAAAATGTCATGGTGGAGGAAGAGAGATGATGTTGCACTCAAGAATTTTATGTAGCATTACATGAGGAGGTGATGGTAATCATGAAAATTACCTCTTTTATGGAACATGTAAGAGAAACCTATTTGTAGGTTGAGATACTGTGTTAACTATAATATTGGATTCGTTCTTTTTCTCATTTTATTTTCCATTATAATTTACCTTTCTTTAAAACTTGGTTTTTGAAGTAGTATTAGTAGTAAGAGCATTCTTAAGCTTTTTGAGTGCAAGGAGCTTAACCTCTCAATAGCTCATTGTATGACATACCTTATCAAAAGATATAAATTTATTGAATAATATTGACTCGTGAAGTGGCACAAGCAATACTTTCTTGAAGATATCTTTTAACTCATTTTCTACCATAAGATTAGTCATCTTAGCTAGCATGGTCTTGTATTGAACTACATATTCACATATTGGCTCATTGGACCCTTGCTTTAGTCTGATAATTTACGCATAAGATATTTTATCATCAATGGTGATAGAGAAATGTGATAGAAACTTATCATCTAGAGGAAGGAAGACACTAAATGAATGAAGTGGAAGGTCATAGAACCATCTTAAAGCATAGTATTTAAGACTCCTTGGAAATGACTTGAACATTAATTGGTTTTGGGTTACATAATCTAAGCATGTTGCATGGAAAACTTGGAGGTGTTATTCAAGATCACCTTTTTAATTATATGATGGCAACTTGGGAGCTAAAAACCCTAAATGTAGGGATAGGATATTATATTGGGAGCTAAATGATTACAAAGAAATGCATGTGAATATAATGAATGACTAGCTTGAGATGCACCTTTATCTAAAAAAAACACCTTATCTTGTAGAGATGCAATAGTGTACTTAAGTGAACATGTAGTAGGAGAGGTAGATGGTTTAAAATTATTGGTCTTCGAAGGATGGGAATAAGTATCCTATGTAGGCATAAACATGGAAATATTCTAGAGGCCTTGTGTTTCCCCCACACTTTAGGTAGATATCACATGTAAATGGAGGTGTATAAATAATATTAACAATAGTAGCCTAATGCCATGTCCCCTTTTTGATCATGACACTATTGAAGACCCTTAGCCTGGATTGGTTTACTGAGCGCTAAAGAAAAAAGGAAAAATTAGGGAAACATCTGGGTTTTTAAGATTGTTATAAAATTCACTAAATTTGGGGCCCTTTGAGGGTCATGGGTGCCCAATCCACTTAAGTGGATTATAAGAGTTTTTTTTTGTAATTTAAAAATAAAACAAAAAAAGTATTTCCATCCATTTGGGCATATCTCTTAGGGGAGGAGTATAAAAGCAAAGGAGGGATCTTTTGAATGGGATCATGGAATAATTTGAAATTAGAGTTTAAAGCACAAAAAACTTAAGCAATTGACTTTGAGATGAAAACCATCAAGCCAAAGAAAAATTGGGGATTCAAACCCTCATTTCTTATTTAGGGCAACTTCATCTTGAGGTTGCAATTGAGCATCAAATCCAGAAAATACCAAATAGAATGGATTGAATGCTGGCAACTTGCTTTTGGGGGTTGGCAACTAAGGTAGGAAAACCTAGATTTCTATGGTTCATGTTGAAGACCCCTCATTTGAGGGTTGCATTGGACTTGTTGTTGGAAATGTTATTTTATAGCTAGGATGACTTTGTTTGGAGCTGATTTTTTAGGGTTGGAGGGCTATTTTGTGCCCAAGAAGTATTTTGATTTATAGATATTATTTATAAATTTATTCATAATTTTTGTAAGCTTTTTGAAGGTAGTTTAGACTTCACACATGTTCCTAAATTGTAATGATATTGGCTTGTTTATTCAATAATATTTTGGTAAATTTTGGTATCATATTTTGAGGTGAAAAGCGTTTATGATAACCAATAATGTTCTATGATTCATTGGTAATTTTATGATTATTAATTTGATGGTTTGAGTATGATACATCTTCAAAAAGGGATAATTAACTTCTAAATTCAGATGCCTAGGGTCCTAAAAAATAATTATAGATTTGGAGGGGCTAAACTTGCTTTTAGGACTGCTTACCAGGTTTTATGAGTTTGCCATATTTTTATGTTAATATTGAAGGGTTTATTGTAGCTAGGGTTTGTGTTAAAAATATAAAAAAATCATATTTGGCTAGGGTTTACAATAACTTTCAAAATTTATAAAATATCATTTCTTTTTGGATATTATAGTGATATAAGAGCCATATCTTGGCTATCCATGAGGTCTTTGAAGTGATTAATTCACAAGGGTGATAACGAGCTAAGATAATACCTTAGAAGCAAGAGGAAGGTTGAGGAAAATTAGCAAAAAGAAGCAATGGCTCACTTAGATCAGCTAATGAATGATGGTGAAACTAGAGAGGAGGAAAGGCTTGAACAAAATCTGAAGAATAGATGATAGCGGTTATGGCTGAATTTGTTTGCACTATGAGAGAGATGAGGGGTGAAAAGCCATCCAATGGGGATGGTAGTGCTTATATAAATCAAAACCTCATGGATCGACCCAAAAATGGGAATAGAGGAACCACACATAGGCCTAACTAACCTATTTTTTTTGCAAAAAGAAGTAGTCATTCTGGAAAGGGAGGAACAACCCACCTTATGGGATAACTTAATGAGGGAATGATGATGAGAACATGACCTATCCTACTCATTTTATGGATCAAATGAATTTTTTTAAGTTCATATCTTAGAATTATGGGCAACAAAGAAGAAATAGGGCTAGCCAAAGACCTAGGGGTAGCCAAAGAGAGCTCCATCATGCTTTGGGAAAGCTTTCACTTTCCAATTTTGATGGCTCTTCTAATAGCTCAATTAGGAATTTAATACAGAGGTAGATACCTACTTTTCACTTAGACCTATGGTGTATATGGATGTTATTTATTTTTCCACTTTGTACTTAGAGGGAGCTGCCTATGAGTGGTGGTATCATGGGTTAATCACCCAAGGACACCAACTCATTCAGTCCTATGAAGAGTTCAATAAATGGATCATTGAGAGTTTTTATAGAGCTCATCCAGAGCTTCATTTCAGAGAGTTGGATCAATTGAGACAAAATGGTACTATATACATCTAAATTTTCTTGCTTCAGTTATTGCCATTAATATTACTATTAATCAACACTAATTTCACTTATATCATCTAATCTCATTTCATCTTAATATCACCCCTTCTAGTCATTTATCTATCATCACCCTTCATTATTCTTCATCCATTAACCTTATATTATCCCCACCAACCTATTTATTCTTCTAATCATTCTTATCCACTAACTAATCCTACGTATCTATTATTTTGGAATTTTAAATTCCAATCCCACCAACCTTGTCCTATTTATAGGCTTTCCTACATCTCTAGTCCCTAATCACCTATCTAACCACCTACTAATATTATTTATCTCCCTTAATAGATTCTATAATTCTCCAATTCTAAAATCCTCTTTATCTTATCCTCTCCCCTCTATAATCCTCTATTCTAGAGCTTCCAAGAAATTTCTAGTTCCTTGAATGATCCTCCACCATTGATCCTCTTCATCCCAAATTTGAATATTGGCCATTGATCTTCCTTTTATGGCCTATTTAAATCCATCATCCCTCTATGGCCAAACTAATCATCAACTACATGAGTTTCCATGATAATAAGGAGCAAATCAATCACAAATCCATGAATCCAAGTTAATTTATCAAGCTAACATGATGCTATTCATAGTCTGAGTCTATTGTAAGCAATCCAATCTCTATCTATAATCATTTAGTCTTTTGTTCAAATCTTGATTGTGAACACTTAGATTTAGATAATAATGTTTCTTTAAGTGTTTATTCTATAGCATTTTGATCTAATGGTTCTCAATTTTAATGGTGGATTATGTAGACACTTAAAATTGGCCACAACTGGCTTCCAACTAAACTTTAGATTGATTCCTACCAACCATTGCAAATTAAGCCTAGAAATCATTTAACATCCCAAAATTACTTGTGCATCATTTATCAATGCTCAATATTATGTTGAGACATCCCTAATTAGGTAATTCTATTATATGCAATAATAACCTCTCACAGATTCATCCCTAATCATCTTGCAACATCACAACTGCCAATTTGGCCTTTGGATGTATTAAGTGGGGTACTTAAACAAGTATCAAATCTTAAAAGAGTTAAAGTGATAATCAAAATCGATTAAAAAGTTAAACAAGATTAAATACCTAGTTGAATTATCCATTTGAAATTGATGCATATTTAAAAATGAAAATTCCAAATTTAAAATATCAAAGCCTTTCATCATTGCCTTTATGAGTTGTCAAACTCTTTAAAAATATCTTAAAAAATCTAATTTGATAATCATGCCTAGTAATTATAAATCATAATTACATGGCAACTATTAACTCAATTAGAGTTAGTTTTAACTCACCTAGATTTAGTTTGAACCCATTTCAATCCTAAACTCATCCTTAACTCAAATTGGGTGAGAGTTAATTCTTAAGGCTATAGGATATTAGGATGTGGAGTCACTATTCATAGGCACTATTCATGGCCACTATTCATGATGACAAGGCTTGATGGTGATGTGGATGGTTAGTGATGTGGCTGATTGGTGATGTAGCAAGGGCCCATGAAGGGTATCCCATGAGTGATTAGGTTGATGTGATAGGAGTGGGGCATATCACTCCACCAAAGCACATGAGTTTGTCCTTGATAGTCACATGGGTGGTGTGAGTGGTGCAAAAGACAAAAAATTTGGCATGGATTGAATTTATAAGGGACCCCATGATTCCCATGTGTAGAAGAAGTCAAAACATGATTACAAGCATATTTTGGACTCATATGGTCACATGAAGAATAAGATAAGTTATTTGTAACTATTTATGTTTATCATCACTTATGGAGTGGGAGATAATGTTTGGATCCACATGAAAGTGACTTGGATCTTATATATAATAGATGGACCACTTTTTTGACCCTTTCACATGAAGATAAATAACTTTTGATGATCATTATTCACCCCACATGGAATGTGGCAAATTTGTTTGTGCCACTATTCATCCTCTCTCCTCTCTCTCTCTTGTTATAAATTCTATTACTAAGCATGAATCTCTCTTTATAATTCATCCAATTAGTGGATTCATGTAAGCCTTAGGCTTGCATGCTTGAAGGTTGGATTCTTTCGGCTAGTTTAGCTTGGTTCACACCCTGAATACTTCAAATGGAAGCATTGAGTGCTTACATGTTAGCACTGATGGAGTTGATGGAGGAGCTATTGTAGAAGAGAGTTGATTCTAAAGTAATGAATACTAGAAGCTACCATTTTGACCATGGTTTTTCCTTGCATATTTCAAGGTTTCCATATAATCTATGTGTAATATGTCCTCTTACTTATCTATTATTTTTTAGTTTGTTTTTGCATTATTTAATTGCACTGTAGGATATAGTTTATTGATCTAACATGTAGTATCAGGAATTTATTCCTAACATCTGGTATCAGAGCCATGGTGAAAAACTTCATGTGTGTGAGTGTTTTTTGTTGTTGGCTGATTATGTGCAAGGTGAAGCTACTGTGATAGTAGGAGAGACCAAATGGAGATTAATGAAGAAAAATAGAGTTTATTTTTGGTAGGTATCTCTTTATGGATAAATGTGGAGGATCTCTTGGTGAATATCCTGATTTCTTCATGTTGATGAGGAGAAGTCCATAGGAGAGTTGAAGGAGAAAGATGAAAAAGTTTTTCTAGACAAGTTAGTAGCCTACACAGTGTTCCTGTTGGAGAAACAACTCTACATCTTGAGGAGAAAATTGGAATCATTTGGAGGAGGTGAAGACAAGACATGACCTTTTATTTCTTGACAAAAAATTATAAGGGGTTTTGATGTGATATCCTATCGACCACATGTTGTTAGTCGAGATACTGAATATAAATCCATGTAAAGGAAGGAATTACAGGAAAACTTGAAGCTATACCTATTTTGAAGTAGTTAAGGAAGATGAAGATAAACAAGTGATGTTCCCAAAAGGAGAAGGCCAGTATTGACCATAAGAATCAAGGTGATAGAGTGTTGTGTATATAGTTATGATGATTGTCCAGGTAAACTGATGCATGGACTAACACTATAGGTACATGAGTTGGTGTTTGGAAACATTCGATAGAGCAGGGTATATTTTAGATGCTCAATTGAAAACTTGGTAGGTGTAGTGATGCACTGAGTAGCATGATGAATTCCATAGAGCTATGATTGGTCCACTTATATCATGATGATAGCTAAAGGCTATGTGGAGAAGTATGCTTTTGACTTCTATGAGATCTTCTCTCTTCACTACTATCAAGAGTGCTATGCACACTAGTTGTTGTTTAAGGAGTTGGAGTAGTGTTATTTCCTACATGGTGATCTCTCTTATGGAGAGACAAATAAAAGTGATGAGGAAAAGGTGTTTCTAGTTTACAGTTTAAAGAAGTTACTATATGGATTTTTAGTAGACATGCTAAAGGAGTACATGATATTTAGTACCTTCATGGAGAGCCTATATGTGTTATGATATGTTGGATGCACACCCCAATATGATCACTATTATGATGGATTAGATGATAAGGATGTAATGAAGGTGGTATGTGTAGTAAACCAAAGATGGAGATGCACAAGGATGAGAAATCAAGGAAGTACCCCACTTCTTGCATTATTGAGTTGTCTTCCCAAAAGTATCCTATAAAAGTGGAGAAGACATGTTGTTATCCTATGTATTGGATTCATTAGGAGTAGGAAGCCTCTTAATGTCATGGTGAGCACTAAATTAGATATTCCTAAGCAGTGGGAGTTATGAGTGGTTCATGGTAGAATCTTGTTAGAAGATTGATCTATGGTGTGTGGAGAAGTGATTGGTCACTTTAGTGCTACAATCTACTATGGTGGAGAAAATGTTAACAAAGCCAATCAGGAAAGAGAAGTTTTATTAGTGCAAGAAAAATTTTATTGGGTTTGTGTCAAGGCAACAGAAGGCATTAGTGAGTAGCTAGTTGAAGAATACTTAGGTGTGGTAAAAGCCTATGTATATTGACTTCAAGTGGAATAATGTTAGGATGTGAAGTAACTATTCATATACACTATTCATGGTCACTATTCATGATTATGTGGCCTGATGATGATGTGGATGGTTAGTTATGTGGCTTGTGAATGATGTTGCTAATTGGTGATATGGCAAGGTCCCATGGAAGGTATCCCATGAGTGATCAAGTTGATGTGATGGAAGTGGGGCATAACACTCCACCAAGGCACATGGGTTTGTCCTTGGTAGTCACATGGGTGGTGTCACATGGTGCAAAAGACAAAATGGTTGGTGTGGGCTTAATTTATAAGGTACCCCATGATTCCCATGTTTGGAGGAAGCCAAAACATGATTGCAAGCATTTTTTGGACTCATATGGTCACATGGAGAATAAAGACAAGTTGTTTACTATTCTTGTTTGTCCTCACTTATGGAGTGGGAGACAATGTTTAGAGCCACATGAAACTAGATTGGATCTTGTCTATAATGGATGGACCACTTTTTTGACCCTTGAACATGAAGACAAACAACTTTTGATGATCATTATTCACCCCACATGGAATGTGGTGAATTTGTTTGTGCCACTATTCATCCTCTCTCCCCTCTTTTTCTCTTGCTGTAAATGCTATTAATAAGCATGAAGATCTCTTTGTAATTCATCCAATTAGTGGGTCCATGTAAGGCTTGGGATTGTATGCTTGGAGGTTAGATCCTGTAGGCTAATTTAGCTTGGTTCACAACCTGAATGCTTTAGGTTGAAGCATTGAGTACTTGCATGTTAGCACTAATGGAGTTGCTAGAGGATCTATTGTAGAGGAGAGTTGATGCTGAAATAATGAAGTCTAGAAGCTACCATTTTCCTTGTACATTTCAAGGTTTCCACATAATATCTGTGTAATGTGTCCTCTTGCTTGTTTATTATTTTTATAGCTTGTTTGCACATTATTTAATTGCATTGTAGGATATAGTTCATTGATCTAACATGTAGTATTAGGAATTTATTCCTAATAGGATTTTGTTGAGTTATTATGTAGAATTTGTTCCATAAAACTCATGCAAGTAGTGTTACCATGCCCAAATCTTAAGCCAAGCAACATAAAAGCCAAGGTGCCAAGGAGAGAAGGAGTCCAGTAACCTCCATTGTTAAAGCCTTCTTGATGCACAAACTAAGAAAGCCATTTAAAAATCCATTTAAAACTCCAAGAAAATTAAAAGAGTTGTTCCTTTATGTTATTGTTATGATTTCATTTAGATTTGTTACCTAATCTCTCCTTAGTGTCTAGGCTAGAGGTGTTAGGATTTTAGTGTGTTCATTTAATTTATTTTATGAGACTAACACAAGACTAACCTCCCCTCTATTATAATCCTTGTTCACATATTGGCACACTTAGTGGGACTCACATCCCACAAAGTTGATCCTAAGGCCTTTTATAGCATTCCCATAATGATTTTGATGTAAAAATTTAAGCTTGCTGATAAAAATAGGTGAAAATTGAAGGCTAAAGGATGTTTTTTTGTAAGTTGTGAAGTTGATCTATAAAATCATAATTTTGATCTCTAGAATCATGATATTGCCATAATATCACTATTTACACAGTTGCGGTTTTATCATAACTATTGCATTTTTGTGTTTAATTGTTAAGGTTTTTTCCTAACCATTTTGCCTATAGGGAAATCCATAATATTACAATATCACTACTCTAACAGGCATGATATTACCTTTAAAGTAGAGATATTACAATATCATAACTTCAAAAGTTGTGACATCACTAATAAATATATGGTATTATATAAATTTTAGAAATATTGTATTTAACCGTTAGTGGTCAGGGGCTAACCGTTTCATACCTCAGGTTTAGGTTGAAATATCATAACTCTAAGAGTATTAATATTACATTAATTTCTATGATTTTATGCTTAGATTAGCAATCTTGCTTTAAATACTCTATTTTCATGAAAGTTCTGATACTATGCTGATAATCATGATTTTGTAGAGAGAGTTGCGGTATTACTATATGTTTCTATGCTTTTGTACTATGTGTAAGAAAAATCAGAAACTTGATATAAAGATTTGGAAATACATTTATTCACTCATGATGTGATTCTAAGCATAAGGACTCCCTAACATGTTTTTCAGGACCCAAAGACCAAAAATAGACATTTAAAACACTTCTATCTTGAAAATGTCACATTTCAAATTGGTGTTTTAAAAATTATTTTGCTCAAGTCATTTTCACTTTTTCAAAGTTTTCAACAACAAACACCAAGGGGCCCAAAATTTCATAACACATTTTGTTTTAGTACAATAAAACTAAACTCTCACATTAGTTACATACTCATAAGAGTTTTTTGTTTTATGCTTGTTTGTTGAAGTTGTTTATTTAAGCAAGATGAGTGATGTGTGGATTCTCTCCCCCAATCCCTTTTAGAGAACTTGGGTGATAAAAAATTATCATTCTTTGCCTTTATTGCTTTGGTCTAAAAGTGTGAAAATAAAGTCACTAAGGCCCTCCCCAAATCCATATGGTTTGGGTGACCCCAAAATAACCCTAAAGTCTTTTCACTTATCTTTATTTTTAAGTATTTTGGCTTGTGAGCGGGAGTTCATCACCTCCTCATGGGTTCTTTAGGGAAATGTTACTTGAGAATTCATCTCCCAACATCAATTCAATCCCACTCCATGATGGGGTATATAAATTGAGGGTGACCCATTGGGATGCTTATTTTAAGTGGTTAAAACAAGCTCTATTAGTGGTACTCGACCTCAAAATGTAGAGGCAACTTGGACATCACACTACACTGAGAAAGTGACAAATACAGTGGTTGTGAAAAGGATAAGACCTTTTCAAAACAAGCCAATTGATATGGATTCAAATGATGTGATTGTATCTCTAGTGTTATCCACACTTGGGACCATCTGAAAATGAGCAAAAATTGATAGTTTAGAATAACCCTACTTGTCGCAAACATACTGTTGATGCAAGGTGAGTAACAAAAAGTTCTATGCTGCATTATAAACTCTTGAGAGAAGAGGGGGCCTAAAATCCCTACCTTTTATGTACTTAATTTTTTGATTAACAATTAAAATCCTCTCAAGAGTGAGTATATTGATGGAATTCGATAGTACTATAAAATCTTGTCAGTTTTAGGATTTAGGATGTTACACTTAGGTGTTTATGTAATTTTTATCCTTTTTACTCACTCAGTCTTGAGTGTAAACTATTTTTTTGTCATACCACATAAAAATGATTCTTATTTATACATCACTCCTTTATTTGAGCAGGTGTTATGCTATCTATTTGACATCATACCTTTGCCTTAGTTTTTAGACAAAATTTTATGTGTGTCACTTGATTGAAAAGGGTGTCATTATGCTACCCAATTCATTCTAAGTCTTGTGCATTTGAGTCTTGAAACAAACATTTGTCACATATTTAAATCAAGATAATGTCATTATGCTACTTGATTCATTTCAAAGACTTGTTACCTTATGTTCAAAATTACAACTTCAAAATCAAAGCCACATGTGCCTTTTAGATCTATATCCAGTGTCATTATGCCGTTCATTCTTGTCTAGCTTGTTGTTTATTTAAAGAAGCCTAGTTTTGTAAGTTAAGTTAGAAATTAGTATTGATAATTTAAAATCCAAACATTGATTAATTTTTGCCTATGCCTTGTGTAAATTTGGCCTAAACATTGATCTTTCTCTTTTGGGTTATGTAACTTAGGTTAATTCTTTATTCAAATTGAAAACTATTTTTTTGTGTCCTTGATTTGGGGGAGTAGTCTATCTTCCATTTGCCTAAAGTTTCATGTCTTTTGCCAAATGACCAAGTTCATATTTAAATATAAATGCCTAGTTTATGCCAAAGAGTTTCAAATTTGTTAGTTTAAATCTCTTACCTTATTTTGTTTAAATTCTAGCTTTTGTGCCTTTTCTAAAAGACCTAGCGATACCTGTTTTAAGCCTAGCTTTTGTGCGTTATTTTCCAAAAGACCTAACAACTTTTGTTTTCTTTAGAATAGAGTTGTTTGAAACACTTTGTACCTAGAGTTTGACATTCTATTTTTTATTCATCCACTTGACCTTTTTGTGTAAGACATTTGACGTTAGACTATTTTAAACCAAGTTTTAACATAGACCTTTTGGAGATATAGCTCCACTTGTCGATTAACTTAGACCAAGTTTAAACCCTTTATCCTTTGTACATTATTTTTGAGAGTTTATATAACTGTAGGTATTTTTTTTGAAACATTCATCATTGATTTAAATGTCTCTCTATACTCGTAGCAGAGCCATGTACAATGCTAGGATATGATAATGTGGTTACACAAGATGAATTTGTTCAAAAAACTTATGGTGATGATGTAATTTTTGAGATAGATCCTTATCCTCCTTATAGTACTCAATCTGGGGAATAAAGCCAAGATCCATTAGCTCACAATTTGGTCAACATGCCTCCATACTCAGAGTAGGACCAAGAATAAATTGCATAGTATCTAGCTAGCATACCATCGGTTGTAGACAAAGTTCAACAAAAATCATATTATGTTACGATGATATCAACATATGATCCTTATTTGTTTTATAATCACTTGTTTACAAATAAGGATGAACTTTTAATCAGATCCACATAGGTGTGGGCCAAGTTTCTAGCAGACTTCCACCATGAAAATTTGCCTAGTCTAGCTAGAATGCCTTTAAACATACCTTATAACCAAACCATCAAACATGTCTCTCATAACAATCCTCAAGTGATCATGCTGATGTCATATCAAAATGCCAATATGCTTGTCATAGGAAAAGGTCTCATGAAGGACCATTTTATACAAATATAGATGACATATCAAACCTATTTGAACTTAGCATGTAGCTTCAATAACATGGCCATGTCAAATACTCTACTCATCAAGTTAGCTCCTTCAATAGGAGTATTAATCAAATTTATATGCTAATATAACTTGGGTATAAAACCATTCATCCAAAGCCCTTCAGTTGGAGACATGTTTAATGCTCCATCTATTGAAGAAGTGTCTACTACTTCTATGCAGATAAATGTGCCTAACATAGTGGATAACATGCAAGTGTCATCCAATCCAAGCCAAAGTGGTTTAAATGTGTCAACAACTAGTCCACAATAAGTGACTTGAACAAATACCACAAGTGGTTCAAAATAACAAGGGATATGAAATTCTACCTACCAATCACAACAAGTTACCTCTAATCCCCAACCAATTTCTTCATCAATCACACAATCACAAGGATTAATTAATCAAGCTCAAACTAGTGCCTCACCTCAATGAAATATGATGCATGTTACTTCACCATAACATGTGATGACTAATATTCCATAACAACAGGCACGATCCAATATACTAATGCAATAGAGGCAAACATTTTGCCACCTTAACAGGGGGTAACTAATGTTCCACCTCATTAGGTAGTGACAAGTATACATCAACAGTCACATATAAACATACTTTTAAAATAAAAAATGTTGTTTAATAAAAAACATATGTTTATTGGTCAATGATAAATGCCAAATATATAACAAGCATCTAGTTTACAATAAGTGTTTATACAACTAAGAACTACTACTATCCAATAAGTACCAATCAAGCAATAATTGCCTTTTGTTCCAAATGTGCCACAAATTCAATGATAGGGCCTTGTTTCATAACAAGTTCCCCTTATTTAGCTAGGTTTGACTAGTCAGTAATAAGTCCCTACTCAAATGTAGTAGGCCTAATAATTTACCTCGAGCCACATCCTTCTATCTCAACCATAATTCCCCTAAAACCAGGTCTATATACCAAACCCAAACTAAAATATTGCACCATAATGCATGTAATTCTAATAATCACATCTTAATTAGTGAATGCATATTCTTGGCCAGTTCCCTAACCAAACCAACATTCTATAGTAAATCATGCCTCTACTATACCCTAATCAAGATAATCCACCTTTGACCACCCAACCTCCACCTCAAGCCAATGTTTCATCTAGAGTTTTAACACAAGAACTATAGAAAATAAAGGATGCAATTGCCATCATCCAACCTGGCAAATAGACCAAAAAGTTCAAATTAGATGACGTGTGTTCCTACCCATTCAACATGGAGTATTTGTAGGTACCATTTCCTCTAGGGTATAAACCACTAAAGTTTGAAAATACAAGGGTAAAGGAGACCCTAAGGCCTATTTAACCAAATTCTTTGTTGCTTGCCATCTAGTGGCTTATAGTGACATATACTTCCTACATTTGTTTCTTTGAATTCTAGTAGGACAATATTTAGAGTGGTTAGTAAAATTGCAAGAGATTTTAGTATCTGATTTTGATGACCTTTTAGATAAGTTATAGATTTTGTACTTATCCTATCTAGCACCTTACCATCATCATGTTCTAGAAACAATGGCCCTGTATCTAAATCATAACTTGATGATCAAAGATCACCATTCTTGACCCATAATTACCTACCACCAAACCCATCCAACCCATAGTTATGGCTAGGAACAAGCCATATATCACTGTAAAGAAAAAGACATTCGATATTATGGAATAAATTCAAAATATACCTACACAAATCTCAATTTTAGATTTGTTGCGTACATCAACTATCCAAAATAACATCTTGACAGAGATCCTAGGCCAATCCAAAGTTACCAATGACATATCCCTAGACAAATTCCAAGCTTTTGTTGGACATCTAGCCCCAGACCAACAGTTAAAATTTAACTAGAGTAATATGCCCTCCCTTAGCCCTCTCCATAGTAATACATTATATATTAAAGTTGTCATTATGTGGCACAAAGTGAAATGTGTCCTCATAGATAATGGATTGGGTATGAATATTGTGTCTTTGAAGCTCATCAAGTATCTCAAATAAATAATAGCTAATTTAAAACTGGAAATAATCACCATCAAATCCTATGATAATGATGAGTGAGAATCAAAAGGCACCATCAACTTGCCAGTTATCATTGGAACCTTGACTCACAATACATTATGCCATGTGTTAGATCTAGACCTATCATATAATTTGTTCTTGGGTAGACCTTGGATACATGAAATTCATGCAATCCTATCAACATTGCACTAGTGTCTCAAGTTTTATCATCAGGTATGGAGGTCACTATCAATGGATATCTATAGCCTTACAAACATTGAAAATATTTGGAGGCTGAGTACAAAATCTATAACTACTATTTTGGCCTATATTTGGTTCCTAAAAAGGACCAAAGCAAAGAGATACTCATTGACTTGCCATAATAAATATTTTTATCTATTTGTGTGTCACTCGAGGAATAAAGTGGTGTATGATCTCCTTAAATCCTAGTGATGAGTCTTAAAGGATCAAAAACCCCCTCCTATTTTTCTTTTTTCTAGTGACAATGTGGTGTGGAAGTGATTCCCATGCACTTATCATAATCCTAAGGGGATAGTGACTGTGGATTTCACCACCATGTTGTAATCCACACTCTATGTTCTAACATAGTATAAATATGAGGGAAAACTATCATTAGGCTAAGTGGTTGACCCCATACAGGTCTTTTATGAAGGGAAGGAGTTAATTCTCTAAACTAGGCATTAGATAACACCCTACATGAACTTAGACCCCACTATACCTAGCATACATTAGAGATTCCCCTAAATATCTTGTATAATCTTAGCATAGGAACTTTCATCCATAATAGGTGACTTATTATCGAGGTCAATATTAGCTCTCAAGTGATCATCATGTGTAGATGGGGTTGAGAGGGTCTGAAAGATTTTGCAATGGGTTACCTACCTACAACCTCATTTGTAAAGCTATTAGATAGTGAAGTCATCGAGTTACACACCCAAATAAATTTACTAATGATAGGTTTGTAGTTTTTTTGACTTGGTGAGTGTTGTGCTAGACCCATGTTATTTCTGAGATGAGTCAGCCTTCACCCAAGCCTATACACACCTATCTATATCTCCTTCACATATCACCATATTTTATATCCTTATTACATCATTATATCATTTTGTATATCCTTATCTCATCAATATCCTCTTTTACATATTTCCTTTATACATTTGTGTATATCTTTTTAAGCCTATCTCATCTTGAATATTATCTTATCTTGCACCACCCCCTGTGTTTTAGTCATATTATAGTCTAGTCTTATCGACCTATCAAAGAGTCATATTCCCATCACCCACATATCCTAATTAAGTCTTGTCATCCAAATATTATCATAGTCAAGTCCACCTTACCCATATCTAATCATACATCACCTTAACTACTCCATCCCCTAGTCCAAACTAGACATATATCTTGACCTTATCTGACCTAATCACCTTATCCATCACCATATCCCTCACTTATATAACCTATTATTAATCCTAGTCTAACCTAACTTATCCCCTTATCTATACTAGTCCTCTCTCTAGGTATATAGGAGTACTTTGGTCCTCATCTATGATGGAAAAACATTCTTTCCATATCAAGGTCCTCACCATCAACTTACTTGTATCTAATCAAGTTTAAGTCATACACAACATACAATCCTATCAGCCAAGTCATCTCAATCTACTTAAGTTGATCATCTTAGCCTTGAGCTAGTATTGATCAAATCAATCCCTAGTTAAAATCAATCTATTAGGCTAGTCTAAACCAGTTGAGTCTTAGAGCTTGTCATAGCTCGCTTAGTTGAATCAAATATAAATCATTGAAGTACTTGATCTTGTCTTACCTCATCAAACATCACATAAAATAAAATATTAAATAAAAATTGATATTTGACTAAATCAAGCCTTTGCCCAAATTTATTTTACACGTCCCATCCTCATCCCTTAATCTTTCCATTTAATCCCCTGCACCTACCAATTAGGGTTGAATAACCACATCATTCATACTTTCTCCCATATTGATCCATGAGATCTAAAATAGATTTGGTCAATACCCTAATTAAACATTGCCTCATAGCCAATAAGGATGTCCTCCTCTCTCACCTCCTTGAGATGAGCATTCCACATCCTATAAACTCAGACCCCATCCACCCAACATTACCTCAAATCCTACTTCTATGAAATTTCATGGATGATGTAGGGGCCCTTCCACCAGAAGTTAATCTTTCTAAGGACAGCTCAGAACTTGCTATCACATAGAAGAACAAGTTGATTTACTTGGAATTCCTTTGTTTTTAGGTTTTTATCATGACATGACTTTTGGATACATTTATTTATCTCTTGGGCTCATACTACTTTATGTCTTTCTTCATCCATGTGATTAAATTTAAATAACCTATTAGTCATCAACTTTAGATCACCCATTCATAGCAAATTGGTGACTTACAGACTGGGAAGCACATATTTCATAGGTATCACAAATTCTAATACATAGACTAGATAAAATGGTGTAAACCCTATCACATGTTTATAATGCATGAGATAAGCCCACATAACTACTAGAAGTCTATCCTACCTAGTCATCTTGTTTCACATCATAGATTTTAGTGAGCATCTTACTAATCACCTTATTTGTAGATTCTGCTTGGCCATTTTCCTATAGATGATAAGTGGTGATTTTATGATGCGATATCATAAACTCATCCATGAAGGTCTTGATGCTATTATTTAGAAAATAAGTTCCTCTATCACTTACTAATTTAAGAGGGTAAAAAAACCTAGTAATGATGTTCTCATACAAGAACTTGGTTGTATCCTTCTCAACACAACTTAGAGTCATAAAATATTCTACCAAATTTGTAAATTAATCTATCATAGTGATTATATACCATGCCTTTCTGCATTTACTTGAGGGATTGATTGGTCCTATAAAATCAATGCCCCACTATTTATAAGGCTATTGCACTAACATGGGCTACAAAGGCATCTCATACTAATGGTGTGGTTTCCTCATCCTTTGGCATACATCTCACTTATATGTGACTCTCTGCATATCCTAAAATAAATATGGCTACCAATTTCCATTTTCTAAATTTTTCTTCATAGTTTCATCTCTAACAAAGTGACCTCCTGTGACTCCTTGATGTGCTTCATCCATGATCTATGTATGATCACGTGTTATAATTGATGTCATGATCAAGGTTTATGTCATTGATGTAAAGGTTAAGGTTGATGTCATTGATGTCAAGGTCAAGGTTGATTTAATTAATGTCAAGATCAAGGTTGATGTTAAGGTGCATCTAGTAAAGATGTATGGTGAAGTGGAATGTGATAAGGAAATGATGTGTTTAGAGAGAATTTGAAGGAAAACTATTGTATATTTATTTAGAAATAATTTTAAGGCAACCTACTGATTATTTTTAGTTGATGTAAAGGTCTAGTACAAGGTGAGCATGTTTGAGTACCAGTCCTTGAGTACAAAGTTCTTGAGAAGCCTAGTCATAATAAGCATAGTCATATCATGAACATGTGCATGATGAGCACAGAGAGGTATTTATAGAAATATGACATTATATAAGGAGAATAAAATGAATTTTATAAAATTGTAGAGGAATAAAGGAGTGTTTTAAGGTCATTTTTTAAAATTCAAGTACTTGAGAAGCCTAGTCATGATGCTAGTCATAACATGAAGAGACCCTATGAGAAGGTATAAGATTGGTGGCTAGGTGAGATGAATGTTCAAAGCTATAAGAGGATATATGAGGTTTTTTGAGTATTATTATGAGTATTTGGATCACTTATGTGAGTCTTAGGGTGAGTCTCAAGGTAAGAGTCCTATATCAAATTTACAAGCATTGGTTTCTATAACTAGGGGCTAAGATTTATGAATGATCGTTAAGACTGAAAGATGGTCTCAACCCTCAAAGAACCCTAATAGTGACCCGTTGAGAGAGTTATTGTTATAATGTGTTAATAATGGTTTTGTATGTTTATTTAAGTGGTTTTATGTTGTATTAAACTCTCCCAATAACCTCTAGGTGTGATTGGTTTGTTAGGTGAGTGAGTGGACCCTACAAGAAAGGCCTTCTTTCTCATAGATTTACTATAGTAGTCAGAGTTGACCGAGTCAAAGTTTTTAAATGGATGAATTTTTAATATTGAGACTTTTTATATTATTTACATGGTGGTTTTTGAGTTGTTTTTTTCCCACAAGTATGATAAACTGGTCATACAAGTTGACCTATTGCTAAAAATCCTAATGGTGTAAATAGTGAGAAAACTAAGTAGTAATGAGGAGGTGATTAGGGATGTGTCATCATGGATTAGGGATTAATAAAAGTGCATGGATATTTTAAATACATTTAATACATGTTAATATTTATATAATATTTGGAGATCATTATATATGATGAAAATGTTACTCATGTGTTGACTTGTCTAGTTTAGATGAGATAGTGAGGTATAACAATATAAGATTGGTCTATAAGACAAATATTATATTTTTAACATGATATATATATTTATTATATTTGTATAATTATCTCATAAGATAATAAAAATTCATTTAAAGTATCTAAAAGTGTCTACACAAGTGTGGAAGGTCAAAATCACCATGACTAGTCTTCAAGGTAAATTGACAATTATAGGTAAACAAGTTACAATGATGAGTTTGAGGATATATACCTTGAGATGAAGTATCCAATGGGTTATATGTTGGTTTTTGGTACATTTATTTATTATAAATTCTTTTTATAATATTTTAGAGTTAGTGAAAGTGATTGAAATGTTGAAGATAAAAGGGGTTGACTAGTTCAAGTTTGACTTTGTGTACTAAAGACAAAAAATTGGTTTGCAAAACCAATATTTGAAATTAAATATTATGATCCATGTAATTGAGATTTATATATAGATTTAAAATAATCAATTTAAGGTGTTAGAGGTCATAGGAGGCATTATTTCAGATATTGAAGTTTCCATGACTATGTTTTGAGGTTAGTTGACAGTTTTGAGTTGGCCACTTGTAGATAAGGGTTTGAGTACTTTTGCCATATATTGGAAAGTTTAAAGAATATGGTGATGTCCATGAGGTCATGTATATTATATATATATGATATATTTATATGGTTTCTTTAAAAAATTGTGTTTATGCTTTAGTTATTTAATACAAACTTTCTGGGTATCCACATGGCTAATATAAATAATACTAATGGTGTGCTCCAAGTAGTGGTTTGAGATAAAAAGTGTTATGAATCCTATATGAGATTATAAGGGATATATTTTAATGTTTTATGATATGTTCATATAATTTTTTTAGTTTTTAAGTGTTTCAAGAAAGACAAAATGTAATGTGTCTTAGAACATACCTAATGGGATTAGGTCTCTATAAGACCTAAAGGTGAAATAAGTACTAATTGAGATAGGTCAGACCTAAAGAGATTTTTTTTTTTTTTTTCATATATGTATATGATATTTAATAAGATACATTTCATGGATGAAATAAAAGGGTAAGGGTGTTTGGCTGACTAAGAAGGATATGAACAAGTGACTTGTATAAATACTAGGCAATTTTAGGCTTAATGTGGTGTTTTGAGTGTAAGTGAATAAGATAACACATTGGTCATAATAAGGTATTATAAGACATAATAATATAATATAAGATCAATGATGAATCTTTTATAGATGTTTTTTATATGAGGATCAAGGTTATATGATCTAATCAAGTCAATAAGAGAGATATTTGAGCAAAGAAGGCTAGAGACCAGTTTGAGAGGGATAAAAGTGTGTGAAGAGATGAGGAAGGAGATCATCATATATTGTATGATAAATAAAGTGTTATGAATGTGATAAATTTTTTTATGTGGATAAGTTGGTGCTGAGTCATCTAAGGGGTTGGTGCCTCCTGGTAAGTGGTTGATTACTAAAGCCTATTTGAGTTGGTGCTTAGCTAGTTAGAGTTGGTGCTCCATGTGAAGTTGGTGCTTCACTAAAATTTATTTTTGTATTATAGTAATATATTAAATTTGTAAATATCAGTGGGTTTTCATCCCATTTAGGGTTTCCCACACATAAGTGTGCTATCTTGCGTTATTATGTTTCATGTTTGTATAGTTGATTGCTTATGCATTGTTTATCCACATACTTGAATGAATGTTCATGAATTATTAAGTGGAATTTAAAGAAAGGTTTTTTGAAGATTGATTCACCCCTATTTTATTAATTTTTTTTAAAATTTTTACTATCAAATACTAGTCCTTTGAAGTAGGTCTAAAAGCCTAAATGAAGATCCTAGAAGCAAGGATGGCTAGTCAATAAGCTCAAGGTGGTTTCTCTACCAGTAAGGATCCATTATTTAATGGATCTAATTATTATTTTTTTAATGTAAATATGAAGATATATTTTATGTCTCAAGGTCATGATATTTGGTAGTCAGTTATGGATGGCTATAGTGCTCTTCCTATTCCATTAACTGATGCAGTAGGTGAGAAAGCTAATGAAAATGACTCCAAAGCAATGAATGCTATTATTTGTGGCATGTTAGAAGAATATATTGTGAAGGTAATACATTATGAATAAAATAAAGGAATATGGGATAAATTGAAGACTATCTATGAAGGAGACACCAAGGTGAATATGGCCAAGTTGTAGACCCACCAAAGATATTTTGAAAGCCTAAAGATGAAACCATTGCATCTTACTTGTTGAGGTTTGATGAATTTATCAATGTAATTAAAGGATTGGGAGAATAAGTGAAAGAGTCTACTATTCTTTAAAAATTATTGAGATCACTAACTCCTAAGTTTGAATATATGGTGTCTATAGTAAAAGAGATGCAAGATTTGGACAAGCTAGAGATGGATGGTCTTCATGGCATCTTGAATGCTTATGAAATGATAAATAATGAAGGAATACCTCCAAATAAGGAAACATATTTAAAAGTTGAGAATAAGTCAAAAGAAAATAAGGCTAAGGATGAATAATGCTCAGATGTTGATGACGATCAACTGATATCCATGTTTGCAAGAAATTTGAGGTTTAGATTTGGTAAGTATAAGGGTAAGCTGCCCTTAAAGTGTTTCAAATATGGTAAGATTGGTAACTTTGCATCCAAGTGTCTTAACAAGGATAAATATGAGCATAATGAATAACATGATGAATACCATGGATATGATAAAAAGGCCTCTAAGCTTGATTGAAACAAGAAGGATTTCAGGAAGTATGAAGGTAGGAAAGGAACCTTAAAGAATAAGAGAAGATTCTACACTAAAGAAGATAACTCTTCTAATGTAGGTGACTCAAGTGAATCTAATAGTGATGGTGATAGTAATAAACCTAAACATGATAATAATGAAATGTTATTCATGGCCATAAAATTAGATAATGAGGGTTGTTCAGATGGGAAAGGCCTTATGGTTGACATAGAATCAGATGAAAAAGAAGATAAAGTGGACCTTAAAGTAGAGTTGGTAAGTGCCCTATAGGATTTGAATTTCCAAAGGATAAATAATCATAAACTAAGATCAATAATTAAGGACTATGAGGATCAAATTGGCTTGTTTGAGGAAAGGTTGATTAACACTTTCAAGAAGTATGATGAGATCATCAATCAAGTTGAGGCACAAATGGAGGTAGGCCTAAAGGCTAAAGATGAAGAATGCATTAGGTATTAAACTAATTTAGAATCCCTAAAAGCTAAGTTGGATCAAACATCTAGTAATGTGAAGAGCTTTGTGAAGTTTAAAAAGAACACTAAGGCTCTATATGATATCTTGAGTAGTCAAAAGTCTGCAAGTGACAAGATAGGTCTTGGTTTCAAAGAAGAAAAAAAGGTAGTAGCTCAAGTCAAAAAGAAGGATATTAAAGAAAAAAAGGTCAAAATGAAAATACCTATCAAACAACATAATGTTATAAGGTTTGCTAATTCATTCAATGGTTACTATTTTGTATGCAGTCAATTTGGTCATAAAGTAAGAGAGTGTAGAAGACCCTCCAAGAATGAACACTCATGGAGCTATGGAAGGAGTCACAATTAACATCAGTCAAATAGTATGTATAAGGTGGTTTGATACAAATATCATAATATATGACACATTACAAGATTATTTCCTAACAGAGTTAGAAAGTCATCAAGTCAAAACAAGAGGTTTAAAGCCCCTAGAGAGCAAGAAAGAAGGCATATAAATGTATGGAAAAGAAAGATAGTGAAGATGATCATGATCAGTCTACAAGATCAAGTAGACTATTTTCTATGATAGAGCATGATTCAGATGTAAAATAAAGTCAAGAATGTTTGTTGTCATCTCACATTGATGATCAAATGATTGATGAAGATATCAAGCCAATAGTGCCAATCAAGCCCAAAAGGATATTGAAAGACATCCAGTCTTGTGAAAGCATGGAGATCTATGAATCTACTAAACTGGTGTTATTTTAGTGTTCTATGGAAAGGGGTGACTTCATTAGTCTTCATGAATACACTTTTATGTTAGTAGAAGCATGGTGGATGCTTGGTTTAAGGGGGAAATATTTAGGCTGTTGATTGAGTGTGATCTATGTTGAGAAGTGGACTTGTGTTCTGTGTTCATCTAAAGGAGGTATGCATTAATTAAGGGGGAGCATGTTACTATGTTACATCATAGAATATGTTTCAAGAAGGTGTGATTCTATATGGTAGTTTTTTGAAGACCCTTTATCATTAACGTCAAAGGGGGAGAAGTACAAAAAGGGAGTTTGACCATATTAGGGTAGATGAGAGTGTTGTAATTGAAGAATATTTTGCCATCAATGAGAAAGGGGGAGTTTTTTGATAAGTTTTGTAATTGATTTCAAGGTCAAGGTTGATGTCATCGATGTAAAGGTCAAGATTGATGTCATTAATGTCAAGATCAAGGTTGATGTCAAGATGCATTTGGTAAAGATGCATGGTGAAGTGGAATGTGACAAGAAATCCATGTGTTAAGAAAGAATTTGAAGGCAACCTATTATATATATATATATATATATATATATATATATATATATTGAGAGATAATTTAAAGGAAAGATAGTGATTATTTTAAGGTTGATGTCAAGGTTTATTACAAGGTAATCATGTTTGAGTATCAATCCTGGAATACAAGGTTCTTAAGAATCCTAGTCATAACAAGCATAGTCATATCATGAACATGTGCATGATGAGAGTGGAGAGGTATTTATAGAGGAATTATATTGTATAAGGAGCATAAAATTCATGTCATAAAATTTTAGAATCATTAAATAGTGTTTCAAGATCAATTTTTAAGATTCAAGTCCTTGAGAACCCTAGTCATGATGTTAGTCATATCATGAAGAGACCCTGTGAGAAGGTATAAGCTTGGTGTCCTCGTAAGATGAATGTACAAAGGAATAAGAGTATATATTAAGTTATTTGAGTATGATTATGATGCTTTGGATCACTCAGGTGAGTCTTAGGATAAACCTATAAGGGTAAGACCTATAGACCTAGTATGTAATTAGACCATCTCTAAACCCTGCTTGGATTAATGAGGAAACATGAGATGTTGAAAAGACATATGAAGATTGTTTGAAATTGTATGAGTATGTGAAATGTTTTATGAGCATGTATATAAGGAGGAGATAACATGGAAAAAGACTTGAAGGTCAGTTTCAAGGTCTAATGTGACTTGTAGGTCAAAACCTAGAGAGCAAAGAGAGAGAGAGATCATGGCCTAATAAGGTATGAGGTTATGTTTCCAAGAAAATGATGGATATGTGAGTGTTTTTAGAGGTATTTAATGTTGTTTCAAGTATTTTTACCAAATTTTGGGTCAAAATTTGAAGGTTAAGGCAAGAAAATGTGCTTTAAGGTCTCTTGAATGCACAAAATGGAGGGTTCTCAACCGGAGGACTTTCAATTATTCATTGGAATGTGTAACATATACATGGGAACATAATATATTTACTTTATATAGGGAAGGGTCCTAGATAAAATTTACAAGCATTGGTTTCTAGAATGAGGGGCTAAGCTTTATGAATGATTGTTAAGATTTGAAAATGGTTTAAACCCTCAAAGAACCCTAATAGTGACCTGATGAGAAAGATATCATTATAAAGTGATAAAAATGGTTTGGTATGTATATTTAAGTGATTTTAGGTTTATTAAACTCTCCTAGGCCTCTAGGTTTTATTGGTTTGTCAAGTGAGTGAGTGAACCCTACAAGAAAGGCCCTATTTCTTGGAGATTTATTATCGTAGTCAAAGTTGACTGAATCAAAGTTTCTAAATGGATGAAGGTTTAAGATTGAGACTTTTATATTATGTCCATGGTGGTTTTTGAGTATGTTATAGCTCTCAATTATTCTAAACTAATCATACAATTTGACCTATCACCAAAAAGACTACTGGTGCAAATAATGAGAAAACTAGGCAGAAATCAAAAGGTGATTAGGGATGTGTTATCATGGATTAAGGATGAATCCAAGTAAATAGATATGTTTTTAAATATATTTAATACATTTTTATATTTGATATAATATTTTTAGATTGTTGTATATGATGAAAATGTTGCTTATGTGTTGACCTATCTAGTTCAGATGAGATAGTGACGTACAAGACTATAAGATTGGTCTGCAAGATAAATATTGTAATTTAACCATGTTATATTTATATATAATATTTGTATAATGATCTAATAATATCATCCAAATTAATTTAAATTATCTAAGTTTCTACACAAGTGTGTAAGGTCAAAATCACCATGACTAGTCTTCAAGGTAAACTGACAATTTTGGGTAAGCAAGTTGAAATGATGAGTTTGAGGATCTATGCCTTAAACTAAAGTATAAAATGAATTTTATGTTGATTTTTTGGAAATATATGTCATATCCATGCCTTTTATAATATTTTAGAGTTATTTAAAGTGATTTAAATGTTGAAGACAAAATGGGTTGACTGGTTCAGTTTTGATTGTGTATAGAAGATAAAAGATTGGTCTGCAAGTCCAATATTTGGAATTAAACCTTATGATAATTTCAATTGAGAGTGATATAGATATGTAAAATAATATTTTTAAGGTGTCATAGGTGATAAGAATTATTCTTTTAGATGTTGAAGTTTTCATGATTGTGTTTTGAGGCTAGTTAATAATTCTGAGTGGCCTATTTATAGAGAAGGGTTTGAGTAATTTTTCCTTATGTTGAGAAGTTTAAAACATATGGTGACATCCACAAGGTCATTAATATTATGTATATATTATTTTTTTCCATGGTTTCTTGGTAAATTTTTGTTTATGCTTTAGTTATTTAAGACAAACTTTTTGGGTATGCACATGCCTAATATGAATAGTATTAATGGTGTGTTCCAAGTAGTGGTTTGAGCTAAAAAGTGTTATAAATCCTATATGAGATTAACATGGATAAATTTTAGTGTTTTATGATATTTTCCTACTGTGTGTGGAGTTTGGAAGTGTTCCAAGGAATACAAGGTGTAACATGTCTTAGAACAGAGTTAATAGGATTAGGTCTCTATGAGACCTAAGGGTGAGATAAGGCCTAATTGAGATAGATCAGACATAAAGGGACTAAAAGAATTTTTTACCCATGTATATGAGAGGAGATAATATATATTTCATGTCTGAACTATGAGGTTAAGGGTGTTTGGCCGACTAAGAAGGATATGAACAAGTGACTTGTATAAATACTAGGCAATTTTAGACCTATTATGGTGTGTTGAGTATAAGTGAATAAGATAACACATTGGTGAGTAGAAGAAGGTATTATAGACCATAGAAATATTATATAATATTAGTGATGAATATTTGATATATGTTTTTCATATGATGATCAAGGTCATATGATCTAATCAAGTCAAGAAGAGAGCTATTTAAGCGAAGAAGGTTAGAGGCTAGTTTGAGAGGGATAGAAGTGTGTGAAGAGCTTAGGAAGGAGATGATCATATATTTTATGAGAAAAAAGTGTTATAAAAGTGATCAAGTTTTTTAGGTGGATGATTTGGTACTGAGTCATCTAGGGGGTTGGTGTCTCCTTGTAAGTGGGTGTTTGCTAAAGCTTAGCTGAGTTGGTGCTTAGCTGGTTGGGGTTGGTACTCCATGTAAAGTTTGTGCTTCACTAAATTTGATTTTTGTCTTATAGGTTTATAGTCCATTTGAATATATAAATGGTTTCTCATCCCCTTGAGGGTTTCCCACACATATGTTGTGTTATCTTGCGTTCTTATGTTTCATGCTTATATAGTTGATTGCTTATGCATTGTTTATCCACATGCTTGAATGAATGTTCATGAATGATTAAGTGGAATCAAAAGAAAGGTATTTTGAAGACTGATTCAACCCACCCCATAGTAAATTTTATTCCAAAATCATGCTCTAGTGCCACTCTACGTAATACTTCATCTTTACCTAAGTAATACAAAAAACATTAACAAGACTATATAGAAGAGTTATGGTGATCAACCATTTCTTATCTCATTTTGTATAGTGATCTATGAATATACCCTTTTTAATAAACTATGAGATGTATTTTAGTTTCTCCAAAATCATAGTCACCTTGAATAGGTCTACATATGATGACTCATCTTGGAGTTCCTTAGGTTCCTTGCCATTAGTTAACTGGCTGAGATGGTTTAGACTGATATTATCTCAACCTAGTTTGATGTTAATATAGAATTAAAATCCTAAAAAAGCATAAAATATCATGATATTCATTCTCTCAATAATTTCTTATTCACTAGGTATCATAGAGCTTGATAATCAGTAAATAATTCAAACAATGTGGCTTATAAGTAGTCCCTAAACTTCTATAGTGTGAACACTATTGCTAAGGTTTCCTGCTCAGTTGTCCTATAATTATTATTTGTAGCCAATAAATTTATGCTTGTGAAGTGAACTAGATGATCCGATCCTACTTATTCTAGTTGTGTGAGTAATGTTCCAACTTCAAGCCTTGAAGAATCCATGTGCACATGAAAAGGTTTACTCTAATCTAGTAAAAGTAGGATTGGAGCAGTCACTAGTCTCAAATTCAAATCAACAAATACAACCTAATAGTCCCCTATCTAGACAAACTTGACTCCTTTTCATAGTAGATTCTCCAAAGAGGCTGCTATAACAACATACCTATTGATGAATTTTTAGTAGTAACTGGTGTGTCCTAAAATATATCATACTTCTGTTAAAGTCTTGGGTGGTAACATACCCATGATGACTATGATCTTATTTTGGTCTATTAGAATTCATTTACTACACACAATATGACCTAATAAAACACCAAAAGGTGTGAAAACATATATTTCTTCAAATTTAGCACTATTTTCAACGCTCTACATCTCTCTAACATTAACCTAAGTTTTGATAAATGTTATCTTAAAAAAAGAGAACACTGCCTAGTCATCTAATTATACTTCTAGGAAGTCATGAATGAAATCGTTAAACATAGTCAACACAGCTATGGAGAACACCACAGGTATGTTTTTGAGTCCAAATGGCATGAACTTATAAACAAATGAATTAAATTCTATTAATAATGTGGTTTTGGTCCTATCTTATTTTATGATGGGTATCTAATGGTAACTACCAAATCCATCTATGAATGAGAACACTTCCTACCTTGCAACAACCTCCAAAAATTCATCCATGAAGGGAATGGGAAATAGGTCATTGACACAAGCATTATTGAGGATGCAGTAGTTTCCACAATACATATCTCCCTAGTCTTCTTAAGTTGTACTACCATGGGGATAACCTAGTCAACTTTCTTGATCATGAAGGTAATGCCTACTTCTAACATGCAATCAATTTTAAATTTCACTTCCATCTTCATGTTCAGGTTTAATCTATATGGTCTCTTCTTGATTGCTTGTGTGCACTCCTTTATTTCTATGTGCATTTCCACTAAAGAAGGATCAACACCTTTGAATTCTATAAAATTTGTAGGAAATACATCTTGATAGTCTTAGAGTAATTGTAAAACCTTTGATATATCTTCCTACATCTAATAGTCTCTGACATGCACAATTTTAGGTGTATCTTTTATGTCAATATTCTCTATGTGTTCCTTTAATGTCTCTTGATACATCCCACATTATTATTCAAGAATAAAGTCATAGAGTATCCATTCTCCTTCATGTTTTGGGAACTGTATATACTGTAGCTTTTCCTCTTCTATTTATTTTATCACTAGTTCTAGTATAGGCTCCAGCTCTCTCTTTAGCTCAAGGAAATCCCCTATATCCATTTAGTCCTCATTTTCCATGCTAGAGGACTAATAATACTCCTCCTATATTCTATGGTAAGGATAAATCCATTATTAGGCCTCACCTTAGATAATTTTTAGAATCTATAGGATGTGTGTAGGGTTTTTCTCTATAACTTCATGAGAACTTGGTTCCAATGGTACTAGTAAGTATTTAACTCTTTCATGGAAAAAAAGGTTTTCATCTTTTTTAAAGACACTTGTACCTAAGGATTTTCACTTTAAAAACTAAATTTTTGGATGAAATTGGCTTAGATATGTGGCCAATACTTTTTTTCTCTTCTTCGATCTTGATGGATGTACCATGCTATAGGGAAAATAACTAGGGTATAGATGAAACTATGTGGCTAGAAGTTAGGAGTAATACCCACTAACATCCATACATAAATACAATGATACACATGTAATTATAGGTATTTATCCTCCTAATAGATAGGCTAGTCTTTTTTTACCTTGATGGTAGTTGAAATCAAGCTACTAGCAGCTTACATGATTCTTCCCATGTTAACTATGGATACATGTGGATGGCCCACTAGTTCATAATAATCCCCTTCATCACATAGTCGAGAGTGCTAATCCTTTGGTTCTCATTTCATACATGTTGTTGAAATCATGTGATGTATTCACCAACATCCTTCATAGAAAAATATTGGGGTATATGGCACTTAGTTGCAAAGACCATTCATAATAGTCGTAGCTCATGATATCCTTTTACCTAGTTGAGTACATGGGTGTCTGAGTCTCCACTGATATGATTGTAGATTATTTACTACGTCCAAGCATTTCTCGTCAAGTAACTCTAGCTCTTGAAGGTGAACTACTTGATAGTCTTCATCATCCAAGAAATGCTTTAAATAGATGCATAAAGAAGGTAACTCAACCTCAATGGGAAGAATGGCCTCAATGCCATAAAAAAATGAGTATGTAGTGGTTCCTGTGGGATTGTAGTGATTGGTATGGTATGCTTAGAGGGCACAAAATATTTGAAGGTGCTAATCATGGCTGACATCATTGAAAATATTTTTAAGGATGTTGACAATGGTTATGTAAGATGCTTTGGCTTGGCCCTTACCTTGTGGGTAATATGCCATGGAAAAATATTGTTTAATATTATATTGGACACATAATAATTCAAAATCTTTGTTCTTGAATGATCCACCATTATCATATATAATGTAAGAGGGTATACTATAATGGCAAATGAGATGGTTAAAGATGAAATTGTACATTAATTTCCAGTTACATGAGGGGTATAGCTTCAACCCACTTAGTGAAGTATCTTGTTGTGGTAAGGATATGTTTATGGCCATCAAATGAGGTGGGGTTTATCTTACCAATGATATCGAGGCCCCATGTAGTAAATGGCCATGGTATAAGCATTAGTTTCAAAGTCTTGGCAAGGGCATGAATCAGATTGGCATGCCATTGACATTTATCACATCTTTTCACATATGTAACTGCATCTATATCTATCATTGGCCAATAGTACCAGATACACAAAATATTTTTGGATAGGACTGCCTTGCTTATGTGGGATCCACATACTCCTTCATGAACTTTCCATAATGCTAAATTAGATTATGTTGAAGTTAAAAAATGAAGCAGAGTTCCATAAAAACTTTGATGGTATAGGGTTGGTTTGAGTAAGGCATTATGTGTGGTATGGTGGACAAATGATTTGGATTATTTGTGGGATAAGTCTAGTGGCATAATATGGTCATGAAGATAGGCATATAGGTTTGAATACCAAGTAGAGCTGGGACCAATAATATCATAGATCATTGCTATGGTTGAAGGTTTATGAGTTGGCACTAACAAATTTTCAATAAGAAATTGGTATTATTTGGCTGTATCTATATGTTGAATCAAAGATCCAATGTTAGTCATGGCATCTGTAACTATATTACTAGCCCTTGGTATATTTAAAACTGTACATTAGCAATCTACTATTTAAGAGTGTTAAGCATGGCTTTATAGGGCACCAGCTTGTCATCCTTGGTCTAAAAATGGTCTATAACATGATTGATAATTAACTAATAATCACCATAAAAATTTAGATGATGTATATTCTATTGTACTACCTATCTAAGCCCTACATTTAGTACTTCATATTTGGCCATGTTGTAGGTACAAATAAAGCTAATCCTAAATGACTTAGGGATTATATCCCTCTGTAGCGTTTTGAGTAAAAGGCCTACCCCCAATCCATGTGTAGTGAATGATCTATCAAAATATAGCTTTTAGTGTTGATCTTCAAGAGGTATTTCCATGGTCGTCATAATAGATTCATCTGGGAATTAGAATGTTACTAGTTTGGTATCTGCAAGGGGTGACTAAATAATCTAGTCTATAAGAACTTGTCCCTTGATGGCTTTTTGGTTGACATACTCTATCTCAAACTCACTTAAAAGCATGATCCATTTGGCCATATGGCCTTGTAAATCTATTTTAGATAGTAGATACTTGAGTATATTTAATTTTGAAATGACCATGGTCTTATTATTTAACATGTAATGATGCAGTTTTTGAGCTATAAAGACCATAGCTAAATAGACTTTTTCAATGGATGTATAATTGTGCTCATACATGACCAGTGTACAAATTAAATAGTATATAACATGCTATTTTCTATTATCATCATGTTGATCTAGAAGTGCCCCCAAGGCTTTATCGACAATAGATAGGTATAGTAGGAACTACTTTCCTAGCATTGGTGGTAATAAAAATGGCAGATTTGAAAGATAGTCCCTCAATTACTGAAAAGCTTTCTGACACCTATCATCCCAATGAAATTCTAACACCTTTCTTTAGAAAATGTGTAAATGGGTTGCACTTATCGGCCAACTAAGATATGAAGTGTCTAATAGATTGTATCATGCCCTACAAACTATGGATTTGATTCAAATTGGTTGGTGGTGGCATGTTTGTAATGGCTTATACTTTGGCTGGGTCAAATTTAATGCCCTTAAGAGACAAAATGAAGCCAAGAAATTTGCCTAAAGTAACTCCAAAAACACACTTTTTAGGGTTGAGCTTGACTTTGTATTCATGCAGTATCTCAAATATCCTCCTCAATGCTATTATATGATCAACCCTAGTCTTTGATTTACCTAGTATGTCATCAACATAGTCTTTGATAATACCATGCAACATATCATGAAATATGATGGTCATGTCTCTTTTATATGTGGCACCTATATTTTTGAGACCAAATTGCATAAATTGATAGCAAAATGTTCCCCATGGGTTAGTGAACACTATTTTGTGTTGGTCTTTTGGCATAATTCAGATCTGATTGTACCTTGAAAATCCATTCATCAGTGAAAGCATTTCATAACCCATTATGGAGTTGATAATCATGTCAATGTTTGGCAAAGGAAAGTCATCTTCTGGGTGGGATTTGTTTATGTCTTAGAAATTAGTGCTGATTTTGATTCCTTCTAGGTTTTTACAAATTGGCACAAACATTGGAGATCCACTCTAAGTAGTCGATTGGTTGAATATATCTTTCTTCTAAGAATTTTTCCAACTCTTTATTTACTAATATAGAAATGCAAGGATACATCTTTCATAATTATTTTTTAACAATCTTGGAATTAAGATGTACCACAAGGTTGTGTACAACTAAAGTAGGGTCCAAACCAGGCATGCAAAAGTCTGCCCATGCAAATATATTAACAAATTCCCTCAAAAGGGATGTAAAGATTGCATGTTCTTCCTTAGTGAGGGATGCACCTAAATTGATATCCTTTGGGTTATCTAGAGTTTTGATATTAAATTCCATTGTGTCCTCCACTAGAAGGGTTCAACTATCTTCTAAAATGGTTGGCAAAGATTTGAATTAGTTTGTAACAACAAAGCCCTTTATTAGGACTGGCTCTTCAAGTTCTCCTAGGCATGATGAATAAGAATCCCCCATTGGTAGGGATGGCCATGTGACAAAAACATTTGGAAATTATTAGATGATTCAATAAAAAACTTACTATTCTTCAGAACTGAACTCAAACCCATAGGCAAGTTCATCATTGGTGGTCTTCTAAGCTATGTTTGAGGAAGGTTTAACACCCTTATCTAATAACACTTGAACAAGTTTTCACCACTAGACTAGCCTTTCTTTTTACTATTTTTATGGTCTAAAAGTGCCTCAAAGAGGTTTTCATTTTGGGACTTCAATGTTTTATTTAATTGTTTATGGCTAAGGGTGTTCACCTGTTCTCCAAAATATGCTTCAAGATCCAAATTGATTGAGAACCCTTATTTGTGGTCTCCAAATAGAACATTATCCCTAAGGCTTAGAAAATTATAGAAGGCCTCATCATTCTAAAAATCATCAACTAACACTATTGATTCTTGTTAGTCCCAATCTATCAATTGAGGATAATATAATAGAAGCAGATTATGTTGATTAACTAGACTAAGGATACAAATGGCATTAGTGTCAAAATAATTAGTATTGGCTAGGTCATCAAAAGGGTTGTGATTGGACTCTGCTTTGTTTTAAACATTGTTATCATTAGTCATTGGCATTAGAACTCAAATAAGATACATGGGATCACTTCTAGGTGGTTTAAATCCAAGACTATATGTTCTTTTGTACTGATTTATAGAAATTAGCTCAAGAAGACCCTATTGATTCAGACCAAGTTCTCTTTCATAGGCGTGCCTTTCCATGATTCTAATTGAAATTAGATACTTGGCATTGATATAAAAATTGGCTAGTTTGTCATTGTACAACCATGATTCATCATCTTCAAGTGGGTCCTTTTCTTGGCCAGAGGCTAGTATAAAAGTGATAGGTGCTGGGCTATGCACATGGCCTTTTTCCTTTCTATGCCATTCCATGAGTGGTTTGCCTTTTGGTCTTCTGAATGACTTGGGGTTATATGGAAGCTTGGTAATGTGGAATGTATCGTGGGTCAAATATTTTCTTAGTCCATTAGTTAAGATGGTATAATGATTGGATATTTCAAGAGGCAGCATGTGGGAAAGAGAATCAAGGGTGTCAGGGTCAATGCAATCGGCCTTTGATGAATCAATAAGTATTTATTTTTCCTTGTCCTTATTGACAACTAGATTTAAGCTAAAATGATAATTTTAGCTTTGGTACTATGCCACTTTTTGCTTATAATACTTGTATGGCTGCAAATCTTCATGAATGATGACATCCACACCTAAATAAGGGAACTTGATACACTGGTGAAATGTTTAAGGGAATGCACAAATATCATGTATCCAAGGTATACCCAAAAGCATATTATATAAAAAATTGAGGTCTAACACATGGCATAATGTATTGTGAATCAAAGGCCCAATGATAACTGACAAGCTGATGGTGCCTTATGATTCATGTTATTGATTATCATAGTCTTTGATGGTTATCATCTATGGCTACAAATTGGTCATCGTGTACCTTAGAAGCTTGTGAGATTTAGAGACACTATATTTAGACCTGATCCATTATCTATGAGGACACATTTCTTTTATGACACATTATGACAACTTCTATGTATAATGGATTATTATGTAGTGGGCCAAGGGATGACATATCACTTTGGTATAAGGTTAATTATTCACCTAGGGATAGATGTACAACCAAACCTTGAAATTTATCTAGGAATATGTCATTAGGAAGTTGGTATTGGCTAAGAAACTTTGTTAAGATGTTCTTGTGAATTGTAGACATATGAAAAATATCTAAAATAGAGATTTGTGAGTGTCTTTTGTAATTATTCCACAATATTGAATGTCTTTTCTTGTACAATGGTAAATGTATTATTTTAAGCCAAAATGGTTGGTTGGATGGGTGAGTGGCAGATGGCTGTGGGCCCGGTATGGTAATCTTTACCATCAAGTTGTGATTACACAATCAGGATGAGATATAAGACCACTGTTTCTAACAAATAATGGTGGAGGGGGGTCAAATAGGATAAGTCTTTATTATTGGTGCACTTTTCATTGTCACGAGTCAATGATGAGTTATCGATATAAGGTCTAAAAGTGGGAATCCCTAATTGTTAGTACACCTATATGTAGTCCTAGGTCAAGGAAGGATCACTGGCATAGGTTGGTTAATTGAGAATTATTATCAATAGTTTTGTTTGATTGATACTTAGTCTAGGATTGATGGATATGGTGTTAACATGATATCCTAAAATATGTACTATAACTTTATTGTAGTCATGTGCAATTGCATGGTAGGTCTGTTGGTTATTAGAATCATTATGGCCTTGGTTCTATCCATTGTTTTGATGTTGTTAATTCTACTACTGATTGTGTTGGTTTTATCTTGGCTATTGATACTATTGTTGTTGTTGTCCTTACCATTGTTGCTATTGTTATTGATTATTATGTTGGGGAAAGGGGTTCTAATATATTCCTAGGTTTTGATTAGATGTGAAAGCCCCAAGATCAAATGTGATTTCTCTATTTTTTTAATACGTTTTCAATCAAATGTTTAATTTTCAAACAATGATGCAAATTTTATCCATTAACCCTATGGTATTGGAAAAATTCAATTTGCCTATACTAGTCTAGATAGTCAATGCCCTCAAGATAGTGTTTTAAAATAGGCCGGTTAATCAAGTTAGCTATAGAAAGCTTGTAAAACATGGATTCAATGGGCTCTCCAATGTCACTAAAGACACAAGTACATATGGTTTTCCTTGGAAGATGGGATTGTAAAGGCATAGGTTGCTGCATTTATTGTGCTAGTCTAGGTTGTTGTGCTTGTTGCATTTGTTGAATGGGTTGTTGGTTAGGAGTTATTTGCATATGTGGCATAAGCTAAGCAGATGGTGTTTTCACCATTTAAACATGTCACAACTTGGCTAATCCATTACCAATAACATTTTTTTTGCAATTGAATTGCTTGGGTTTATCATAGTTATTGGCCTTGGCTGGTTGTGACATTTGCACTTGGACTTGGTTTTGATTTTGGCCGCTATTCTAGTTTTGGTTTTGGTTCTAATTTGATGAGGTAAGTTTAATGATCCCTTTATTAATAAGGGCTCATTCGATCAACAAAAATTTATCAATGATTTCCTTAGAAGTGTGTGCACACTTTAAGTCCAGATGGTAAGATATCTCACTATGTAAATTTTTGGTAAACACAGTGGCTAGTTGCTTGTTCGGTAGATTGTGAATAAATCAACTTGCAAGGGCTCTCCATCATTGTAGATAACTTACAAAGCTTTCATCAACCTTCTATTTGGCTTGTGTCAAATATACCAATAAAATATCATGTTCAATATTGTAGAAGTGTTGTACAAACTTATCTGAAAGATCCTCAAAATTAGAAACTGAATTCTTTGGTAATTTTAGAAACTATTCAACACTTGTCCTTCTAGTGTACTTAAAAACAATAGTAAAAGGTATATGTCTCTATAGGCCACTGGATGGAATGAAATAAAGAATTCCATCAAATGGACCTTTGGGTCACCTTTCCCTTTGTATTTATCAAACTTTGGTGGTTCGTACCTTGGAGGAAATAGTATCTAAAAGTATTCCATGTTGAAAGGGTAAGAACACACATCATCCAACTTGAACTTTTTGGTTTATTTACCTAATTAGATAGAAGTAATTGTATCCTTATTTTATTACAATTCTTGTGTGAGGAAACCAGTGGGAATAATGGCTTGAGGTGGAGTCATAGTTTGTTATGGATGTTAGTTTGGTTTGAGAATGGATCAAGAATATTCATACACATATTTGGGTGCGATTGTGGAAATTGCACATGCTACTATGAGATATTTTAGTTGGGATTGGGTATATGGGCCTAAATTTGGGAAAATTATAACTGAGATGGAAGGATATGGACATATTATGCCTATTGAGGTTGAATAGAGATATGCTATCAACTAATCAAACCTTACTGATTGAGGGAAAATTATGAACCAAGACCTGTCATTGAACTTGTGGCATATTTGGCACAAAAGGAAATTGTTGTCTAATTAGTACTTATGAAACATTAGAACCTCTTGGTTATGTGAAAATTTGTTGGAAAGTAGAGATATGTTAGAGATTCAACATTTTTTTTGACCAATACTTATACGTTATTGGTTAGACTTTTTTTGGTTTTGTATTAACATGTTTATCTGTGACTGAAGAGGTATGTTCACTTCTACCTAGTGAGGTGGAACATTGGTTACCCCTTATTGAGGTGGAAAGATGTTTTCCCTTTATTGTGTGGGTATGTTGAAAGGTTCCTACTATTGTGGAATTTTTATCATCACCTATTAGGGTGGAGTAATATTTGTCACATTTTTTTGAGGCATGGCACTGGTCATTGGTTGACTACTTAATCCTTGAATTTGGATGTTTGAAGAAGCAACTAATTGAGGATTAGAAGTAGTTATTTTCAATTTGGAGGTAAAATTTTCTCCCCCCTAAGTTTGCAAACCATTCATGGTGCTAAATAGAGGCACATTTTGTTGTTCACTAGTTGTTTGTGCATTAACACCACTTTGGTCTAGATTGGATGTTACTTGCGTATTATCCACTATGTTTGGCTCACTATTTTTCATAGAAACAGAAGATACTTCTTTGATATTTGGGGTATTGAACATGTTTTCTACTAAAGTGCTTTAAAAAAATGGGTATATACCCTAATTTTATTGACCTACCAATTCCATTAAGACTCCTATTAAAGTAACTAACTTAATAAGAGGGGCACTTGACATGGTGATGTTGTTAATGTTATGAACTAAATTTAGGTATGTTTCGTATGTTGTTTGCATCTGAACAAAGTAATCCTATAAGAGGCCCTTTCCTATGACAAGCATATGATGGTCTTGATATGGCATTAACACAATGGTATGAGGGTTTCTATAAGAGGCCTATTCATTGGTTTGATTATAAGACATGTTAAAAGGCCCTCTTACTATACTTGGTAAGTTTTCATGGGGAAAGTATGCCAAAAACTTAGTCCCTACCTCTATGGATCTAATTAAAAATTCATCCTTGTTTGCAATTAAGTGATGATAAAACAAGTATGGGTCATAGGATGATAGCATTGTAACATAATATGGTTGCTATTGAACTTGTTATGTAATCATAGGTAAGCTAGCCAAGTATTGGGCCATCTATTCTTAGTCTTTCTCTGAGTATGAAGACATGTTGACCAAATAATGGGCCAAAGGTTCTTGACTCTATTTTCCTAATTGAGAATTGTAAGGTGGATAGGGATCCGTCTCACAAACAACATCATCTAGATAAGTGTATTGAACAAATCTTCTTACATGACAACATTTCCATATCACAGATTGTACATGACACCACTACGTGTATAGTGAGACATGGTCAAATCAATGGTGAATTTTGCACAACAAATGGGTTAGAGTTATACAAAATCTAGAAAGGAATGTTTAAAAAGATAAAAGGTTTAAAATTGATATAACTTGGTCAAAGGGATGGAGTAGTATTTCCAAAATGGTTTGTGACAAAACTTGGTTTAAACTACTATAACGTCAAATGTCTAATGTGAAATGTCTCACACAAACAAGGTCAAGTGAATAAACTAAAAATGAAGTGCCAAAATCTAAGGACAAAGTGTTCCAAATAGGTCTAATCTAGGAAAAGAAAGGTTGCTAAGTCTCTTGGCCAAATGTGGCATCAAAATCTAAGCTTAAACAAGGCATGTGCTAAGACTCTTGGCCAAATGTGGCATCAAAATCTAGACTTAAAACAAAGGGGTATTTAATCTAACAAACTTGGAACACTTTGGCATGGACTAGGCACTTGATTTTTAGACATAAACTTGGTTAAATTGACATGAGGCACAAAACAAAGGCACTTTGGGATAGATTATTTTCTCCCAAATGATGATACAAACAAATAGTTTTCGAATTTGGGTAATGAATTAACCTAAGTTATGTAACCTAAAAGATAAAGATCAATATCTAAGACCTAATTAGACAAGACCTAAATAGAAATCAATCAATGTTTGAATCTAAACTTATCAAGGTTAATAAAAAACTTGACTTAGGAAAACTTAGGATTTTTGAACAAACAAGCTAGACAAAATTAAATGGCATAATGACACTAGCCAAAGAGCACAAAGGCATACAAGGATTGGGTTCAAACGTGAAATTTAGACACAAGAGAAGACATGTCTATGAAATAATTTGAGCAATAAAATGATGTTATCACTCTCAAAATATATAAACAATGGTTTATTTTAAAGACTTTAAGGCACAAACTTGAAATTATTTGGTCAATGTAACGTTACCCATTTTAATCAAGTGAAACACATAATGTTTTTGACACAAAATTCTAAGATAAAATCATAGTGTCAAATGGACAACATAATGCCTCCTCAAACAATAGAGTAATGTGGACAAATAACTTATTTTGATGTAGTATAAATAAGAAAAGTTTTAGATTCAAGGACCAAGCAATAAAGGAATAAATGACAAAATACAACTAAGTAAATCATCCTAAGCCCTAAACTAACAAAGTTGGTCAAATAGGGTTGACTAAAACTATAGTTTTTGAATATATAGATTGGTCCCAAGTGTGATTAACATTAGAGATGCATCACATAAATTGAGTTCATACTGGTTAACTTACTATGCAAGGGTTTACTCCTTTGCATAATGATTACATCCATGGACTACTTATTGGAATTATTTGTTTAACCATACTTGACTTGGGTATTTATTATGAAAGGAAAGGTTAGCCACTCAAACTCCTAGATCTTTCAATATGCATGGCCTGATTTATATGCCTCACCATGGAGAGAGGTTGAAACAATGTTGGGAGATGAAACCCTAGGTCAAATCTTCCTTAAAGAACTTATGAAGAAGTTATGAACTCCCCTTCATAAGCCAATTTTCAAGGAATAAATGACTAAATGGAAATACTTTAGAGGTTGCTTTTAGATCACCTAAACCATATGGGTTTTCGGGAGAGCTTAGACAACATTCTTTTGATGCCTTGAACTAGGCACAAATTACAAGTGAAAAGGCATTTTTGGTCACCCAAGTTCCCTATATGGGATGGGGTGAGAACATACATGCACTCTTAATTTTTCATAAAAAACACACAAGCAACAAACACTTTCAAAAATTTTGAAATCTAATTGAGTGTTAATTCTATGTACCAAATGAAATGTTTGAGTAAGTTCTTTGGTCCCTTGGCTTAATTGAAAAATATTGAAATAAATTGCATAAAATAACTTAAATGAAAACACTTATGTTCATTCTAAGCACTAAAACCAAAATTTTAAGACTTAACAAATTCATTTTAGACACCAAAATGAAGTGTTAAAAACATTAGCAATTCTAGGTTCCTTTTAAACACTAAAGTCAAATGTTCAAGAGTTATCAAATTCATTTTAGCACAAAAATGAAGTGTTCAAAAGTTAGCTAAATTCATTTTAAACACCAAAATAAAGTGTTTTAGACTTAGTTAAATTTAATTTTTACACCCAAAATGAAATGTTTATTAGTCTAAACTTGTAAATTTATGTTATATTCCCATTTTGGACCTAAAATGGCTAGAGAATTTACTACTAATTTGAAGCACTTTCAATGATGAGCAAACAAAA
The DNA here is from genome assembly GCA_037957365.1 of Torreya grandis. Lineage (NCBI taxonomy): Eukaryota > Viridiplantae > Streptophyta > Pinopsida > Cupressales > Taxaceae > Torreya > Torreya grandis. The sequence continues at coordinate 4,528,116 of JARHVA010000241.1, read as the reverse complement.
TTTAAAACATAGCTCTCAAGTTTCTTATTTTTAAAACAAAGATTGATGTTGATAACATGTGATCGATGTCAACTACCAAAGAACTGACATTAGTTAGTGATAACTGATATCAATCGAAAATGACTGAGATTGGTTACCTATGAACTTGAAGGAAAAACAAAAATGAGATAAAAAAATGTTAGCTAGCTCAAATTTAGATAAAAACTTCTCAAAACCTGCAAGGAAATGATTAGTTAAGGAATATAAACGTTAATGAAACCAATAAAAAATGATTAAGAATGCTATAAAGATTCAAAATGCAAGTTTTGTATGTCGTGTTTCACCCTAAAACTTGAATAATTATGGTCACCTAGAACCAAGCTTGATTAGGCAGAACTGATGATGATTAGGCAACATTGATACCGGTTATGCCTAATCTATGTTGATCTCTGTATAGATTTGAGTTAGCACAAAAATTAAAAATATGGTAAAAATAAAGTTAAAATTATAATTTTGAATATATTCAGGCATTCATTTGAAGATTTATGAGTTTTATCTTGGTCTCCTTGGTACATGGGGTGATTAAAGTCACACTAGGTGTGCCATTTGTGATCAAGGAATCCAAGAAGGGAGGTTAGATCAAGTGTTAGATTAAGTAACAAGAATTGAATAAAAACACACTAACATGCTAACACTTGCTTAGATCATAGGGGGATAATAATGAACAAAACCAATGGAAAAAATAACTAAAATTCAAAGAATACAAAATTATTTACCTTCCTTGAATGCTTCAAAATATTTTTTGTGTGGCTTGCTCAACTTGTGCTCAAAGAGTCTTTGGCAATGGAGCTTGGCTATCTCCTTCTCTCCTTAGTACCATGGCTTGTAAATTGATGTTAATTTTGTCTTATGATTTTATAATTATAACACTATGGATTTGAATCTTGATATAAAACCAAAATTATAAATTTACTCTATCCAAGCTCTCAAATTCAATAGGTAATGGCTTGTATTTATAGGCTTAGAAACTAACCCCAACTCAAGCTGAGTTAAGGTGTAGTTTAAATATAGAATGGGTTCAAACCTAACGTAAGTGAGTCAATTTACCCCAATAGAGTTAAAATGTGTCAAGAACTCATGATTTTAAATGAATAGGCATGGGTAAAATATTTTGAGATATTTGTAAAGACTTGACAACTCACAAAAGGTAATCATAAAAAACTTAGGATATTCTTGATTTTTGAATTTCATTAATTACACATGGATAATTCAACTATGATATTAATTTGATTTAAAATTTTAATTAATTATATTTAGTATTTTTAGCATTTTTAAGATTTGATTTGATTTCATGTGTGCACTTACCCCATTTAATAGGTCCATAGGCCAAATTACACATTGTAATGCCGTAAGATAATTGGAGATGAATCTAAGAGGGGTTTTTGTAGTTTAAAGTAAGATACCTCAATCAGAGATGTCTCAAAGAGATTTTGAGCTTTGAAAAATGATGCACAAATATATATGGAATATTTAGTGATTTTTAGGCTTAATTGGCAATGGTTGGTAAGAATCAGTTTAAAGTCCGGTAGAAGCCAGTTGTGGAAAATTTTAGGTGTCTACAGTTTACCCCTATTTGGGAAGGCATTTTGAGATATAAGCATAGTAATGTATTCTCTAAGAATTAAAAGGTATTGTATACTTACGATTGCAATGACAATAGATGAACTGTAGGTTAGATCAAGTATTAGAACAAGAAACAAAACTTGAATAAGTAACAAGACTTGAATAAGTAATTAGAGATGTTTATTTATTCATGCCATTTGTGATAAAGGAATACAAGAAGGGAGGTCAGATCAAGCGTTATAAAAAGTAATAAGACTTAAATAAAAACACACTAACATGCTAACACTTACTTGCCTAGATCATAGGGGAATCATAATGAATAAAACCAATGGAAAACACAACTAAAATGTAAAGAATAAAAAATTTCTTACCTTTCTTGAATGCTCCAAAAGATTTGTTGTGTGGATTAATTGGCTTGTGCTCAAAGAGTCTTTGGCAATGGAGCTTGGTTATCTCCTTCTCTCCTTGGCACCATGGCTTGCTTGACTTGTGCTCAAAGAGTCTATAAAAAGTAAGGTGGTGAGAGCATGGCTTAATGAGGGATAAAGTTCAGTTTCCAAGGAAAGTATGCACATGTGATATTTTTAATATTTGTGATAGGTTATCTCAGGTATATTCATGAAGTTTTAGGTCAAATTTTGAAGGTTAAGGCAAGAAAAAGTTCTTTGAGGTCTCTTGAGTGCATAAAATGAAGGGTTCTCAACCTGAGAAGGATTTTACTATGTTTGTTGTCTCATAAAAACTTTTTATTGGAACTTAATATATTCATGGTAGATGCAGAAGGATCCTAGCTTAAAATTATAGGTATTAGTTTTTAGATTAAGGGGCTATGCTTTATGAATGATTGTTTAGAGTGGAAATAGGTTTAAACCCTCTTAGAATCATAAGAAGGACTTGATGTTAAAGATAATGATAAAAAATTCTTAGAATAGATTGGTATGATCAGGTAAGATATTGGATATTATAGTGGACTCTCCTAGGTACCACCAGGTGGTGGTGGTTATTTAGATGAAAGACAAAATGCATAGACACAATCTTGTTTGTGAAGAATTTCTTGTAGCAATCAAAATTTGTATTAGTCAAAGTATGAAAATGGATGGAGGATGAAGCTTGATACCAATGTTTCATGTCGATTAATGTTCTAGATAGGTTATATCCCTCAATCATGATAAATTGGTCACCCAAGTGGGCTAGTTGCTAACAGGCATAATAGAAAAAAATATGCAAAACTTAGGTAGTGATGAGAAGATGATTATTAATATGTTTTAAAGAAAGAGTGATGGATTGAAGTGCATAAAAATATTTTTTTGGAAATTTATTTCCTATTCATGCTTGGTATATGGTTTTAAATTCAAGTATAGAGGTTCAAATATTGAATCCAAAATGGCTTGTCTGGTTCTAATGTGATTGTGAGGAGAGAGGTCAAAATATTGGTTTGCAAGACCAATATTTGAAACTAGAACATATTGATTTTGTATTTGAATATAGTATGTAAATTTCAAAGAATAATTTTCATGCATCAGAAGTCTTTGAAGTCCTTATATAGGTTTTATAAGGTTAATGTTTCATGACTGTGTTTTTGACAGTCTTGACAGTTTTGAGTTGCAATGATGAAAAGTTGGATTTGAGTGTAATTTCATGAAAGAGTGATGAAATGTAGTGCATGGATTTTTTATTAATGAATTTTAAGTCATTATAATTCTTGGTATAAGTTTTGGAGGTAAATATAAGTGAATAAAATGTGTTCACAAAATGGCTTGTCTATTTAGAATTGAACTATGGGATTATAAGCCAAGGAATTAGTCTATAAGATGAATATTTTCCATTAGAACTTGTGATTATTTAATTTAATGATTATATTAATATGTCATAGGATCATTTTAATTCATCAAGAGCCAATAAAAGTGTCTACACATGTGGTTGAAGTCTAATTCCTTATGATCATGTTTTTGGGTATTTTAGCATATCTGAGTGAGCAAGTTGCTGAGTTATTCTTAAACCATTATTGTCTGAGTAAAGTTGTTCCAGGTAGTTAGGTATGTTTATGAGATCATTTAGTATAAGTATATACATTTCATTTGTATTGGGATAAATACTAAAGGAGTGATTGAAATTCATTCTTGCAAGATAATTTTTGAGGTGTACAGGCCTAATAAGGTAGTCTATCCTAAAGAGGGCTTTAGGGTATGAACATAAGATGAAGATATAACCAAGCATAGAAGATGTAATAATAATTAATTTTAAAAGTGTTTGAGTGGTTTTTTATGGTTGGATAAGGCTATTTGAATCCAATAAGATCAAGTCTCAACATTAAAAGAGCAGACCTAACAAAGTAGGTCTCCATGAGACCTAATGGGTGAGTAAGACCAATGTTGGTCATAGACTCAGAGTGTACCAAGTGAATGAATATGAAATTAAGTTCATATATATTAAATAAAAATGTTTTTTTATGTTCTTTTTACATTACATGTAGGTGATTAAACATGAAAGAGATCAAATAGTGTTTGAGTACACACATGCCTAATATGAATAGTGCTAATGGAGTGTTTCAAGTGGTTGTTGGACCTAAAAAGTGTCATGGAAATAATATGAGATTATTGGGTATATATTTAAGTGATATATGAATTTTTATAGTTGTATGTGGAGTTTTAAAGTGTTTCAAGGAAGGCAAAGTGTAACGTGTGACTAAGAAGGCCTAATAGGTCTCTATGAGACATAAAGAAGAAATGTAGCCTATTGAGTTATGATAAACCTAGTATTGTGATTGATTATATTTTCAAGTGGTGGTTGGACCTAAAAAGTGTCATGGAAGTAATATGAGATTATTGGGTATATATTTAAGTGATATATGAATTTTTATAGTTGTATGTGGAGTTTTAAAGTGTTTCAAGGAAGGCAAAGTGTAATGTGTGACTAAGAAGGCCTAATAGGTCTCTATGAGACATAAAGAAGAAATGTAGCCTATTGAGTTATGATAAACCTAGTATTGTGATTGATTCTATTATATGGAAAATATAATTGGGCAAGTGTGTGTGGCTGACCAAGAGGGATATGAGCAAGAGGCTTGTATAAATACAAGGTAATTTTAGGCCTATTTATATATGCTTAGAGGAAGTGAATGAGAAATAAAATTGAGGAGTAGAAGGAGGTCATTTATACCATAAGAGGGGTGTTGAGGTAATTACATGAATATATAATATGACCTCTGAGTATGAATATCAAGGTCATATGATCTAATTAGTCTTGAAGAGACCTAGCTGAGCAAAGAGGCCTATAAGACATTTTTGAGAGGGATAAGAGTATGAAGAGATGAGGGGGTGGTAACCATATATTTGCTTAGAAGCATCATTTTATAAAGGTGATAAAATAAATTAGGTGGTTGAGTTGGTTCTAATTCATTTAGGTGTTCAGAGCCTCTTTGTAAGTGGGTGTTTGTTAAAGCCTGGTCAAGTAGGTGCTTCACTATTTGGGGTTGGTGCTCCATGTAAATTTGGTGCTTAACTAAAATTGATTTTTGTCTTATAAGACTAAATTCCATTTGAAAATATCAGTGGGTTTTCTTCCCCTTGATATTTTTCCACATATATGATATGTTATCTTATTTCATACTCTTGTATGGTTACTTATGTTTACTAGATTTATGTACTTGTATGAATGGCTCATGAATGTTAAGTTGAATTGAATGAATTTTTTTGAAGACATTGAATCACCCCCTCTAGTGATTGTGATTTCCATAATAATAAGTTTAATATCATTAATATAAAATATAGTAGTGTCAACCACATGTATGTGATCGTGTCACAAATAGATGTATGATATAGATCTTTGAAACATAAGTAAGCAATAAGAGGATTATGCATGATATGGATCATGGCATCATAGTACATATTAAAAACATAATAGATAAATAAATGCTAAGGAAATCATATCAAACACAAAGTAGATAGAGAAAGCAAGGAAAACACATTAAACACATAATAGACATAGAAAGCAAGAAAAACACATCAAACACATGGTAGACAAAGAAAACACATTAAGAATAGAGTAGACAAAGAAAACACATTAAGAATAGAGTAGACAAAGAAAGAAATAATGAAAATAACATTAAACACAATAGATAGTGAAAGCAAATAAAACACATCAAACACAAATTAGGCAACTAAAGAAAAGAAAACACATCAAACACAATGTAAACATGCCATACCTATTGAAGACATATCATGTAATACAACCATGTAAATAAACACATAGAAAACATAGTAACTATATAACCAACAACAAAATAAACACTAAAGATAAGAATGCAATAAGCATGGAAAACATGTATATGAAAAAAACTAAAAATATAAGGACACATTCATCATGCAAGATATGTCGAATAATATAAGATCACATGAGAGGGAAATATGATAAAGAAATCAATATACATATAACCTAAAATAATACTAGGAGATGCTCCCATAGTTACCCCTAAGCAAACATGGGATGTTCCCCTAACATGTTGTGAATCTACAATCATGAACCTATACCTTTTTAGACAATAAATATTGCATCTATCGTGAAAATGATATCAATAACATCTACATAAAAAATTTTGATGTAAAAAGCACATAAATATATATTACACATGAGGAACACATAAAATGATCAATAAGCAAGGGTATTCCCATATTAAACTATTGGGAATTTAGAGTTCCCATGGTAATTAATTTTTACTATGTGGTAAATAACTATTTACTATTAGTTTTTAGTTACTGTATGGTCAATACAATAAACTTATTATTGGGAAGAATAGTTTATTAGATATATTGTTAATAGAAAATAATATATCTCGTATTGTTGGTTAATAGGATGTGAAAAATTATAGGGATGGTTAGTGGTTAGAGAGAACCTATATTGTTAAAACAACCATCCTAGATTAGCAAGAGTGGCTAAAGGAGTTAATAGAGCTAGCTATATATATATTTGTAATATCATGTTTAATAAAATCATGCTAGTTGATTGACTGATTGAATTATGTGTACAAGCCTTTAGCTCTAGCTTGATATGCACTATCTTCATTATTTGGTATCAGAGCAAGCACAGTGATGGGACCTTTTTGTATATTTCATTCACCTATGATTTTACGCCAAAATGATTTTTGAATAGAGTTGTAGTCTATACCACATGTAACTTCTCTTCATATATTTGTTTAACCTTTCTTGCATCCTATCAATAATTTTTTAGTGCAAACCACTTCTAAATCTGTGACATTCACTATTCATTTACATGCTCCTCCCTCTACATCCTTTCCATTCTTTTCATAGTTTATCCACCCATTATTGTTCACTATGTGCATTTAGAAAATTGAAAAAAAAATTGATATATATATATATATATATATATATATATATATATATATATATATATATATCCTTTAAAAAAAGGATAAACATAACAAAATAAAGCATATATCTCTATATATTTGTTATGTAGATTTGCATACAAAGATATACAATATTTTTACATGGGATGTAAAATGTATAAGGGCCAAGATCCTTAACAACGTACACTCTTCCAAATGGTTGTTCCCCTCTCAGAACCTAGTGTGATCCAACTCTACTCGAACTAGACTTGTTTATCTCAAGAAGATTTTGGTATATAATTTCATGATCAATGGCAGTGTACATGAAAAAAAAAACCTTGACTTAATCTTCTCCTCTATGTTCACTATCCAAGCACTACATACTAAATTCACTTTGATTTGCCTAGCCGTATCTATCATTACATTAGACCGTAAAATCAAGAAACATAGCTTCAAAGACCCCTACTCCACACCACCCACTGAGTCACATCTGGTCCAAATATACCATATTATTCAACTACAATAGTAATTTGATTTGCATTAACATCAAATTTTTTTATTGGGATCCTTTACAACAATGATCGTCTATCTCTCAAGAAATCATGAAGATCACAAGTTTTACGTATTTTTTAGATTGTGTTTAAGTTATATATATATATATATATATATATATATATTTAAATTTGTGTCTAAGAGCCTTATGAGCTATATTATTTAGTTTGTATTTTTAAGCCAATGGTTCATATTTAGGTCTTAGAGTAGTTTTTAATTTCTAAGTCATAGTTTATATTTAGAGCTTCTAGTAAAGCCTATAATTTTTAAGTCCATTATTTCTTCGTAGTTAGTTGGGTTTTATATTAGTTTAGTTGTATTTTGTATTGATAAATATGTGTCTTATAACTAGTCATTATATGGTAATATTTTTAATTTTTTTTTTAAAGTCAATTTAGTTATTGTCAAAAATAAGTGGTTGTTTATTTTTTAATTCATTTGTTTTAGTATTGTAAGTGTCAAAGTCAAGAGTCAAGTCCTTGATGTCTTTGCCAAAAATTCCTTTTAAAAAATTATAAGCTTCAAATAAACCTTGAGAAGCATTCTTTTCAAATAAGCCTATGTTCAAAAGGCATTTTGTAATATTTTCCTCCCCTAAGTAGTTTTTGTAAATTATATATCAGATGCATTTTTGGACAAACTCGACATCCACATGTCAATCTTGTGAGAGGGTAATATAGTATTTAGTGTTTGTGATTCCTCTTCCCATGTGACCTCTAAGGGAGGGAATGTTGAAAATTTAGATTTATCATGGTAATTAGTTTTTACTATGTGGTAAATAACTATTTACTATTAGTTGTTAGTTATCATATGCTCAATACTCATTTTTGGGATAACATTTGAACTATTTTGGTCCTACAGACCAAAATCCTCTCTTCCCCTTTCAAAAATTGTTCTAAGCATTTAGGGTCTTCATTTTTCAAAGCTTTTTAAAAAATCTACGGACTCTATAGGCTTGAATCTACGGACTCTGCAGGCTTGAATCTACGGACTCCGCAGGCGCATTTCTACGGACTCCTTCAAGGGACTCAAATATATGGACTCTACAGATATGTTTCTATGGACTCAACATGCTTGAAGTTAGCAGGTTCAACAGGTTCAAAGGCTTCTACAAGCGAGTTTAATCAAAAGAACAAGTTTCCAACGCTTAGTCATTTTCAGGATTGGTTCAATGCCTTGGTTCAACTAAAAATGTTCATCGGCAAGCTTCTATGCAAGGAATGAACCGTTGAACCTTGAACCGTTTTGGTCCAACGGGTTCAATGGGTTCAAAGGTTCAACGTCATCAGCAAGAGTTAAGCACTTCGGCAAAGGTTCAACGGGTTCAATGGTTCAACAGTTATTATTGGGTAGAATAGTTTGTTAGTTAGATATATTGTTAATACATATAAATATATATCTTGTATAGTTGGTTAATAGGATGTGAGAGATTATATGGGTGGTTAGTGGTTAGAGAGAACTTATATTGTTAAAATAACCATCCTAGATTAGTGAGAGTGGTTAAAGGATTTAGAATAGCTAGCTCTATATATTTGTAATACCCTATTTAATAAAATCATGCTAGTTGATTGATTGATTGAATTATGTATACGAGCCTTCAGATCTAGGCTAGTATGGGCTATTTTCATTATACACTACAAGAACTTTAAGAAATTTAATACATCATAAAAAAATTGTGTTCAATTTCCAATATAATAGATTGGTTAGCTCTCCTAGGAAGTCCATGATAAACACAATAAAATATGCAATTTGAAGCACTATGACCACTAGCAACCTATGTATATGACATAATGATACCCATGATTTTAAGGATGAATAATTATAATCATAATTTTTGTTTGTCACATTACTCATTGAGTACAAGAGCTATTGTAAAATATGTGCTAACAATTTTGGAAGGTTGGTGAAGATATGGCATTGAGACACATAGAACCAAATGAGGAGATGGCTCTAAAGTTACATTAACTATGGCCTTTGGATCACTCTTGTTGTCAGTGGCCATTACCTTGTATGGAGGCTTATTTGAACTCTTATCAATTGATTTTGATCCATTGGTATATTTTAGTTTTCCCATTGATAGAATATTGAACTCTATTTTTTACTTGTGTGGCACAAATCTATGAACGTTGGAAACTTCTTGCTGATTTTTACTTATTTACTCAACATAGTATTTTGATTTTGATACATATTAAGTAAGGACTGATTTATGCACATTTAATTTAAAAGACACTTATTGGAGCATGCTTCACATATGCAAACTCAACTTCACATACTCAAATTTAGCTTCATGGTATTCACTTTCTAGGTAAGTTTAGGTATGCTTCTTTTTCCTTTATTCTAGTCATTTCACTTTTTTGCATTTATAGAATAAAGGGGGGGATATATGTAATAACCCAGAAGTAGTATTTGAGTGTAAAGAGTGGTAATTTAGACTATCTATCCTTAGATTATCCATAGACCTATTTTAAAGCCTATTATCACATTTATCTAGCCTTCATGTGGGCCACAATCATTCCTAGTTATCTCAAAAGTAGTCTTAGGCCCTCATTTCTTAAACCTGGCCCTTTGTGCCTAGTGTTTTGCTAGTTGGACACTAACACCATAATAAGGACACTAGTGCTACATGGTGCTAGTTTCCCCAAAATGGTGCTAATGTCCTTTGCCCTAACTTTCTTGAATGAATATTTTTCCAAAAACTAAAGCCTCCTAAGGTTAGCCTATACATCTTTTATCACTTGTACAAGAAAAATAATGATATAAATATATGAATTTTAGCCCTCTATCCACTAGATGTAAATCTAATGTAAAATACACATTCAAACACAAAACAAGTTGAGCATAATTAAGGTTATCAATCTCTATTATACTCTATTTCTACATACTACCATCTATAGTAGCCCTAAGCTCATATTTTTTAGATTTCCAGTCTCAAGTACACTCAAGGCTCTCAATGCCACTGTCATACTAGCATCACTTAAATTTAGGCTCTCAATGCCAATATTTAGGTGGGAAAACTAAATCGGGCCTGATCCCTCCTTATAGTATTGGTATGTAGGCAACTCTCTTCACAATGAAGTGTTAAGGATTTTTAGCCTATCCTACTCACAAACACACTTTTCAATTCATGCCCTAGTTGTATAGAGGATTAGGGTTTACACAGTAAACCAATCATTATAGGTAAAATGCATGCTTTCAAATTTTGTGCATGCAAGAATAAAATATAAGAATATAGACACAGGTGCACCCAAAAGATCAAGATAGTCCTACATAAAGAACACTATCACCAATATCTAGACACTACTACCACTTTACCAATAATGGTGATATAGTCCAATTGTGGCATACTATCCAAGAGGGTTTATGATAAAGGGACCTAGTTTATGACACTTAAACCAACTTTCATCTCAATTTCCATCACTCAAATAATCTGTATTAGGTATTTTATAGCTAAGTCTTTATTTTCACTATTTATTACTATTTTTATAAAATTCAAAGCTAGTCAATTCTATAGACATCCAATTCCTAACACCATTTGTGTTGAAATTATCAATCTTACTCTAATTGCACTCAAATGCACATTTTAGGTCAAAATACATAAAATAACTTAAATGGTTTGAACTTGTCACTTACAAGTGCCAGTTTAGGTCAAAGTATCCCTAAATAGGGTAATACATTTTATGGGCCAACTAACTTTGATCAGATCATTTTAAAGCAAAATGACAATTTTGCCATTTAGTGCTTTAGGTCACTCTTTTCTTCTAATTTATTAATACACATCATGTACCTTTGTTATTTGTTATTGGCAACATCTTAAATGGGAATACAGATCCAATGCATCTAACATCATCTTATAGTACCTCTCTAGTCAAATTATAACCTAGTAATATGACTTTCTAACCATTTTGATTAATTGTGCACCAATTTTTGAAGAATTGCACTAAACTTGATTAAACTTAAGCTAATTAATATAATTTAATAACTTAAGTAAGAATTCCATAGATATTTTTGAATATCTCGTTATTGAAAATTGATTTTGAATAGATACATCACCTAGTGACATCATCTATGGGGTGGCATCCATCAAGCCATAAGTGCATAAAATATTAGGATTATGGGTCACCCATGCCTAGTTAATACCTCTCATGCCTCTTTAATTCTTATTTATCTTGAGGATGTTTATGAGTTTAATTCTAAATATTATAATTATCCATGGCCACACATTGTAGAGACCAAAATCGTGTCTACTCCTTGGTCGACTCCCCCCCTTGGTCCCCTTGGTCCACTTCTACACATTCCTAACCCACACACTTATTAATTTAAAATAATTATCTATTTTAAATTAATAAACACCTCATCCATGACACCTCACCCTTGGACACACCTTGCCTTGGATACCTCCCCTTGGATGCCTCCCATCACCCTATGACCAATTTATGACCTATTTCAACCCTCTCAGCACTTATTTAATCCACCTTCAACCGTTTTCCAATGACAATTAGACCTTGCAGTTGGAAGAATGGGAAAAAGGCTAATTTTAGCCCTTTTTCCCATCTTTTAGCCACCGACATCGGTTACTAGTCGGCCGATGCTGGTGGAATCGCTGACGTCGGTTGCTTAAAACAACCTGTAGGCAAATTCTCTTCCTCCTGGGACGCTGAATCAATCAATCACAGACTGTGAACGCAAATTCAATCTCAGACTCTCTTCCTCTCTCGGCTCTCAGACCTGGACATCAACAGGGACTCTATGAAATCAATCATTAGACTTCAACCAACACTCTTCTGGCTACAGACACAATAGGGACAAGCGTCTCAAACATCTTTGGCTCTGTCACCAAGCAGGAGGTAAGTATTCTTCTACCCTTTTTATTATTTTAGTAATTTAGAATGTACTTAGAATGTATAAGCAATTAGCTTCTTTTCATTACTTTTAAGTATTATCAACCAAACTCAGGACTTGACTTCTTCCTAGAAAGGCTGTGAAGCCTTCTCCATACTCTTACTCCTTTTTGACAACATATCCTCTCCCTCTGACCCTCTACAGACCTTATCAGTCTCTCTTGCAACCCTGCACAGACCCTTTTACCTCTCAGACCATTCTATCGACCACAAAATAGACCTGAGACTCATCCAAAGCCTCATTGCCCTGACCAACGCTAGCCACCAGGCCCATTCCCCTTACTGACGTCGGTAGGATAACCGACGTCAGCAACCTTAACCAAATTGATGCTGGCAGACTAACCGATGTCGGTGACTGTGGCAGATCGACTGCAAAGAAATAGGTACGCACTATCTAATTTCCTCTTTGCTAGTCATTTGTCATTTATTTATTTTTGACACTTTTACTTATTAACAGTGGATTGTCATCCCACAAGGAAGTCTTTGCACTTCTGGGACCGAGCTTTTGCTTGGCAGTCCACCTTATCTCTATCTAACAGTTTTCTTGTTTAAGTCTCTTTCTTCTGCAGGTGTCATCCTCCACAGCCAAAGAGGAGTCCCTACAATGTTTGGATAATGGTGTGCAAACTTCATTTGGGTACATACAAACCCCTGACCATTATCATAGTTTCTTTCATCTTTTGAATGTAGAAAAGCAGAAACTTGTAGAAACATTCTGGCACGCCCGGTGGGACCCTAGGACTTTTCCTTGGGTTCATACTTTTTCTTCTAAAAACAAACTTTTCATATAGGTGCATTAGATCTCTTCTTGCATCCTTTTCTTCTATCTTCTTTGAAAAGACACCATCAACCAAGTTAAAAAGAATCCTTCTTTTTCTTTCTTTCTTGCATCTTAGAGTAGTAAAATTCATACTCTTCGACCTTTTCTCCACTTGTCTGCATCCGAACACACATTTCAATTTGGGCTTAAAATCTATTACATTTCATTTCTGCCTGAATGCATACTTAGCTCTCACATCTAGTAACTTAAGAACACATTATGAATAAATCTTAGTGCACTTATGTTACACAACTAGACCACTATCACAAATCAAACATCTAAACATACCTGAGACAAGGTTCGACTAGGATTTCATCACCTAGCAGATACCTTACCCTTCTTGGTAATCCCACTTGGACTTCACCACCAAGGGGAGAGTCCCACTCTGTTCTCTGGCAGAGTATAAACTCTAGGGGAAGTATATACTGGCTAAGCGACCCAGCTTATTCTGGGCTTGTGAAGTGAGGGGAGCTTGCTCCTTAGCACCAGGCCACATACGAAACCTAACATAGATCTTAAGCACCAAAACTAACCCGAAACCAACCTTAGACTACTTCTTCCAAGACCCGTTTTAAAATCCAACCTCCCACACACTCTTCTAAGGCGTAAGCCAACAAGACTCTAAAACTTATTCTTATGAATTAACATTAGAGTTTTGCTTGTCTTCATCTATTTTTTTATCTCCATCTAATTTTTTGAGTTGGTGAGGTTGCATTCTAAGCTCTAAAAGTAGCTTAGACTTTGGAAATCCACAGTAATCGACATCAGTTTTATCATCGACATCTATAACTATCTTTGTCGACATCGATTATCTGACCGACATCGGCAACCTGTTTCACCAACATTAGTCTTTATACCGACGTCGGTCACTGTCTAAAATTCTTCTTCTCAAACATCAAGCTCAAAACTTGACTTTCTTGCTGTCCAACAGCCATTCTAGTTTTTTGAGATTGAAAAACACAGTTTCTGAAACCTAACCCTTTTTGCCTTGAATGGTTTTGACACGTAGTCAAACCAAGACTCTTGTTTACCATGCAAGGCAACAACCACTTCCGCCTTCGCCTTCCATAACTAGTCCTCTAATGGAGTATCATTCAGAGACCGAATGAACTCCTACCCAACCAACCCTGACTCGACCATCTATTGTTCTCAAAGGGGATCAAGACTTTGAGAGGTTCCTTGACCTCAATGTCAAGGCCCTTCAACAGTATCTCATGAGAAGTCGAACGCGAGACTCTTTAGGCAACCCAATTTATGGGATGCCAACCTCCTTAGTTGAGATGACAGTCATATCAACAACCATTGCCGTAATTCAACCCATAGACACCCAAGCCAATATCTCGACTAATAACCCAACCATGTCCTATCTTCAAAGTATGACCTCTCCTTCTTTTCCTAAACCTACCTCCATTGGGGTTCTGGCACCCCCTCAACCACAAACTTCTACAGCCTTCCAAAACCTAGTTGTCTCCATCCTGCCTACTCTTGCCCCCATCAACACCAGGGTGGCTACTCATCCTTTGGCTAATGTCACCACCATCCAACCACCTTTGGCAACATCAAGCCTAGTCATGCCTTCTACCTTCATGACACAACCACCCTTGGCTTCCACTTCTGTCCCAATGACTAGTTATCAATACGTTGCACCCATACAAGCACAATCAACTACGTCATACGCCCCTTCTAGCACCTTCCAAGCACCTTACAACCTAGGGGGCACCCCACCCACAAATTCGTCAACTGATCTAATCAAAATGTTGATGGATAAAATGTCTAATCTTGAGACCTCTATTTTAGGCTCAAGAAATGTCCTTTCATATGACCAAATTTGTAATGAACCCATCCATCCCTCAGTCCCAATCTGGCTGTATCCCAGTCAATGGGAACTTCCTAAGTTTACTCACTTCCAGAGTAAGGAAGACCCACAACAACATCTACGAGCATTCAGACATGCTTGTTATCTTATAGCACATGATGATGCATTGTTGCTACGCATGTTTCCCATGTCCCTTTCTGGCCTTGCCCTCAATTAGTACAGCTCCCTCACCAGTCACTCTCTTTTCACATTCACCCAGCTAGCCCAACTTTTCCTTGACCACTTTTTGATCAATATCACCAAAAAGGTCTCCATCACGGACCTATACTCTATCAGACAATTTGATGATGAATCCATAGCCAATTTTGTTTCCTGTTGGAGAGGCTTAATCAACCAACTCTCCTTTTCTTTACCTCAACCTAAGCTCATTAAGCTCTTTTCACATGCGTGTGCCAAACATATTTCCTCTACCTTGCAGGTCCAAACATTCCACACCTTTAACGAAGCTTTCACGATGGTTAAGAAGCTTGAACTATGTGCCGTCGAGGAAAATAAGGTCAAATTGCATAATACTAATGTAAAATCCAATGACCCTTCTTCGTCCAAACCTTCTTATTCCCACTCCAAATCTAAGGAGTCGGCAAACACTATGGTCGTTAGATCACCATCTTCAACAACAACCAACCAATCTGAACCTTCCACATCTCAAAGTATCACATAAAAATTTCAATAATGGTATATACAACGTCAATATAATCCAATTGGAGAATCATACGCTTCAGTGTTGGACAAACTCATCACGCAGGGGGTCCTCAATCTCCCTCAAATTTGACCACCCCAATTTGACCCCTCAAAACCTATCCCTGCATGGTACAGGGAAAATGGCTTTTGTCATTATCACCGTGTCTAGGGCCATGACATCAACAACTGCAAAACCTTCAAAAACATTGTCTAAGACATGATAGACAAGGGTGATTTTGTTTTGGATAACCCAAATGTGCCACCCAATCAAAGCATAGACATCTTTAAACAACCTTTTCCTAACCATCCCCTAGCCAAAACAACGTGCAGACCATGGCCAGTGACTCTCAAGAGCGTAATATACACACAGTCAACACGGTTTCACCTTCCATTCCTAACCAACCTCTTCCAGACTCTGAAGAGGTTAGTCAACCTACTTGTCCACCATGGGTAGAGGAACCTTCCTCTCCTATTTTGCCTCCACCAATGGAGGATAATCCTCCATCCACACCTCTTTCACATGTGGGAGAATCTACCTTGACCTCTCCCATATTGGAGGATGCTTTGACGACACCAACGCCAATAGCCTCGCCCTCATCCTTCCTATCATCAATGGGGGATCATACTATCCCCGCTCCTCAACCACATGCCGAAGCCATGACCATCCCTACACTCTGCCCTCTTAAAGAGCCAAACTCTCCAATCCCTTCTCCATCGAGAGAGGAACTAGCCACCTCACCCACTTCGACTGAAGAAGATTTGGTGAAGGTTGATTTGAACGTTGCCCCTCACAATAGTAGTCCTCACACTAAACCAAAGAAGGCTACTAAACCCCATTAGAGAACTCCTCCCCCACCATCATCATTGCCTTCCATTTTGGGCCCACACCCATCCACCTTAATAGGAGTGTTTCCTACTTCAACACCCAATAAAAACAAGTCACCTCCATTACGACCAACACCTAACAAAAACATACCTCCTTCAAAACATCCAACGCCTCCTACCAGGAAAGTGTCATCTATGCATTTGGCCACACCGCCAAACAAAAGGATGGTACGAAACACTACCTCGCCAATGTCTAAATAGAAGTTGTCAACTTTTACTGCAACACAACATGTAGACCCATTAGCAGGTTCTTACACCTTGCTGTTACGCTGACTTTTACAAACTTCTAACATCACTCTTCCACCTATTAAACCATTTCAACCTCTTAGACCAAAACTGTCTTGGTTCGATGACACCAAAATTTGTCAATATCATCACACACCTAGGCATGACACTAAAAATTATTGTGCCCTTAAGGTTGCCATCTACCAATTCTTGGAGAAAGACACCCCTCTTGTTGAGAATACTATCAACAAATCTCCAACACCATCTCATGTCTCCCAAACATTTTCACTGTCACACTTATCAACTCTCGGATCAAGGTCATCTTGGTTCGATGACACTAAATTTTGTGCATATCATCACACACCTAGACATGACACTGAGCATTGCTGTGCTCTCAAAGCTATCATTCGTCAACACTTTAAAAAGGGCACGCTTCTCACTAAGGATCCTTTTGAACACCCTTTAACAAAACCATCAACACCATCACATGCCTCTCAAACCTCATCACCTAAATCGAGATCTCAACGCAAGACTGTGGTCCCTCGATCACCTTCAACCCCTTTGTTTGAAATCAACACTGTCAATGTGGCCAACAGATCACAAACCATGCAGGATAAAGGGAAAGAGAAGGTTTCTCTCCCCCAAACCTATCCATTTGTCAAGTCTCCTTAACCATCAAGACCTAAGATTTCAATTTTGGGCACATCTCGACCAACTTTTTCAAAACCAATTCATGACTCCAAGGTGAAACAACTTCACCCAAACTTTGTGAAGACATCTTTATATGACCTCATTCAAAGCTCTCCACAACATTGACAAGCCTTAATCAAAGCCTTATAGGTAGTGGAGGTCCAACCCAAAGACCCCCAACCACTGGCTGCTTTGGTCACATCATTACCTACCATTGCCTCCATCACCTTCAGTCATTCTGAGATTCCAACTTCCAACATGGAAGATCAGGATCTTGCCCTCTCAAACTAAGTCTGCCAGACATTCTCCTTGTCACATAAGCAACTGGGGGAATTTGACTTTATCCTGACTATCAACCTTGACCAAACATCAACCAACCTTTTAATCATGACCCCAACCAAGCCTCGATCGAGCATCGACCAAGCCTTGACCAAGAATCAACCAAGCCTTGACCAAATATCAATCAACCAAGCCTCAACCAAGCCTCAACCAAGCCTTGACCAAACATTAACTAACATTGACCAAATATCAACCAACCAAGCATCGACCAACATATCAACCAACTTCTTAATCATCTTTAACACGTGACCAATTTGGAAAGAAGCAAATGAGGCAAGTTTGCTCCTAATTGGCTTGGACCTTACATCATAATGCACAAGTATGGGTCAGGGACTTATCATCTGTCATCTCTCGAAGGCTGACCAGAACCTGAGCCTCTTAATGCCTTGCATCTGTGACCATTCTACTGTTAGTCGAGTACTCGTTTAGTTGACATTTAACTTGAGCTCGTCCCTTGAGCAATCCCTATCATCTTAATCCTTATTTCTTTCAACCCTATTTTCCTAAAACAAATCTTATGTAACCCTTTTATAAAGTATGAATGCTTTGTCTTAATAAAAGGGAACCCTTAAACTTATATAGTCTTGTCTATGACTCACAATTCTGTCAAAAATAAATTAATGTCAAATAAAATATCAAAAGGTCATAAACTCTAAATGCAGACTACTCCCTCGAAGGATAGCTATATAATCATTGCTGTAGCTAATAGACTGCTCCCTCGAAGGATAGCTATTCAAAGCCCTTAAATATATAAAGCAAAATATAGACCACTCCCTCGAAGGATGGCTATGCCTAAAAATCTTGCTAAAAACAACACTCTCTTAGAAGCTTCCTGCATTGATTAGCTTCACAAATGACCAAAAAACAAAATGACATCCCCATGTAGACTTCCCGCATTGATCAGTCTGCCAAAAAAAAAAAAAAGAAAAAAAAAAAGAAAAGGGGTCATGGACTTGACTTATAGTCGTTCTCAGGGTCTCCTATAAAAAGGGGCGAAGTTATCCCTACCTAAAAGGGGTTACCCTATCCTAACATATCACATCACCTACTAAAGGGATTTCAAGCTCATTTTAATGTCAAAGTGATTTGATTACTTCTCTAACACAACCAATGGTCAACGATGTAATGCATGAATGGGGTCTTTGTTTCTAAGCAAGCCCCCTACCTATGGTATCATTCTGGTCCGTGTCAATGAAAGAGCAACGCGCCTTTCACTTCCTCCACACTTTGGTCACATTCAACCAAATCATTTTCCAACCAAACCAAACCAACCAAACCTTTTTCAGACCACAAAATGTTCTCATAGCCTATTCACACCAGTTTCTATGGAAACCAATACACATGGAAACTGTCAACCACACAATTTATGTCAAACATAAATCATTACTTGTTGAAGCATAAATAGATTCAATTCATTTTTAGCATACATCCATCACCAATATGGAAAAGTGCAAGGGGTGAAAGACCACTTAAACAATGTTACAGAATACACTATCACATAATATGGACAAGGCTGTAGCATCATCGTCCCCTCATCATTTCAAGCATGCCCCATCAAACATATGGGAAGTGCTAACCCACTATCATGACCAAACCAATCATCAACCATTTTGCCAACTAGCCTGAACTACATTGGTCTAAGGCCCTTCCAACAAGGGCTATGTAGGCAGCACTCAGATGACATGACATCTTCTGGGGTTAGCTCGGCCACATCCGTTTATTCGTCTATCTAATGGACAAACCATATTACCTCTTAACCATGACTTAACCTAGTCCAAACCACCTATCGACCACTTTGCCTCTATTGGGGGATCAAACCAACAATAGATTACACTTGTGAAAGCAATAAACGTGGAAATAAATCAGATAGATAAGTAACTGAAATGATAAATAGCACAGAACAAGATATACAAGAAAACACCCTGAAAACTTGTATTGAAACTCTTTACAATAGGAATACAATGAAGAAACTTCGTTCTTCCACACCTCTCTCAGATGCACACAAGATCTCTCACTAGATCTCTATTCCTCAAGAGCTCTCTCTCAAGTACACTCAAATCCAACAACCTGGATTGATGCAACTCTGTACTGTCCTTCAAACATTCACAATGTTCTACTATTACAGTTCTACACTTCTCTTACTATTCTAAGCTAAGAAGATCTTTCCTACATATAGAAATAGGAAACTTGAGCATGCTCTTACAACAAACAGTTAAGCCTCTTGAACAAGGGCTCTAAAAATAATATTGCTAATAATAGAGACGCAAGCTTGAGTCCACAACTCAAACTTATCATGCAAACACTCACTGCTGTCCACAAAAATAGCTTTCTGGACACGCAGGTAACCGACGTCGGTTCCTACCTATTCACCTGTGACCGTCATCAGCTGACCCTACTGTCGACATCAGCACCTCTGCAACTACTACTGACTGACGTCGGTCGCTCCTGACCAACGCCGGCGTCTGTGTAGACCCGAACCTGTTTTAGTATGCTCCTTGGTGAAGCTTTTAGCTCCACACCCTAACAATCTCCCACTTGGAGATAAACCAGCTGCACCAACCTGTACAGCAGCATCTTCTAGCTCCTCCATCTTCAACTCAATCATGAAGACCAATAGAAGTTGAATGAAGATTCAACTTCTCCTTCGTAATCGGCTTTGTTAGCATATCATCAGGATTCTTGTCTGTATGGATCTTCTCCAGCTTCAACTCACCATCTTCCAATACCTGCTGTATGAAGTGGTACCTTAGCTGTATGTGCTTGGTTCTTGAGTGAAAGGCCGAATTCTTGGCCAAATGGATTGCACTCTGACTGTCACTATACAATCTGCAACTCTCATGCTCCCTTCCAAGCTCTTCCATGAACCGTGTCATCCATATCATCTCCTTGCTAGCTTCTGTAGCTGCAATATATTCTGCTTCTGTAGTTGACAAGGCAACAACCTTCTGCAACTTAGATATCCAACTAACTGTCATTCCACCTACAGTAAAAACATAACTTGTGGTGCTTCTTCTACCATCCAAATTCCTTGCCATATCTGAATCTACATAACCATGTAGAGAAGTATCTAAACCTCCATAGCACAAATGCTTGCTGCTGGTTCCTCTCAAATATCTAAGGATCCATTGAACCGCTTTCCAATGTTCCTTACCTGGATTGGCCATATACTTGCTTACTACTCCCACTTCTTGGGCAATATCTGGTCTAGTACACACCATTACATACATCAAACTTCCTACTGCGGAAGAATATGGAACCTTACTCATGTACTCTACCTCATCATGTGAATTGGGACATTGTTCTTTACTTAACTTAAAATGTCCAGCCATAGGTGTATTTACCGGTTTTGCATCCTGCATATTAAACCTCTCCAACACCTTGTTCACATAATCTTCTTGAGACAATATCAACCTATGATTTTTCTTGTCTCTCCTAATGCTCATGCCAAGGATTTTCTTCGCTGCTCCCAAATCCTTCATAGCAAACGTTTGAGCTAACTTCTCCTTAAGCTCAGAGATATCCTGCATGTGAGACCCTGCAACCAGCATGTCATCTACATACAACAGTAGAATAATATATCTACCATTATCAAATCTCTTGAAATACACACAATGGTCTGATTGACACCTACTGTAGCCATGCTCAGTCATAAACCTGTCAAATTTCAAGTACCATTGCCTTGGAGCTTGCTTGAGGCCATACAAGCTTTTCTTTAACCTGCACACAAACTTCTCCTTACCCTTGACCTCGAATCCTTCTGGCTGTTCCATATAGATTTCCTCATCCAAATCTCCATGAAGAAACGCTGTCTTAACATCTAGCTGCTCGAGATGCAAATCCTCAAAAGCAACCAAAGACAATACAACCCTTATAGAAGTCATCTTAACAACAGGAGAAAAAATTTCACCAAAGTCAATACCTGGCTTTTGTGCAAATCCTTTTACTACTAATCTGGCCTTATATCGCATCTGTCCATCCTCACTTTCCTTCAACCTGTAGGTCCATCTGTTCTTCAGTGTTCTCTTACCAGCTGGCAATTCAACCAAATCCCATGTTTGGTTCTCTCTTAAGGACTCCATCTCCTCAACCATGCCACGCTCCCACTTACTCCTGGACTCCACCTGTAATGCTTCTTCAAAACTCTCTGGTTCTCCACCATCAGTTAGCAATAAATAATATAAGGAAGGAGAATATCTAATTGGAGGCTTACTTACCCTTTCAGACCTCCTGGTGGGTGTCTTGGACTCGTTCTCAACAATCTATCCACCCAAATTTTCTGACAGTGACCGACCTCGGCCACATGCAGACCTGTTACTGGCTGACGCCAGTTCTTCCTGGCCGACGTCGGTTCTTGGTCTGCCGATGTCGGTCTCTGTATGACCGACATCAGTTTTTGAACTGCCGACACTGGTTCCTACCCTGCCGACGTCGGTCTCTGTGTTTTCCTGCAAGTGATTATTTCTTTTTCCCGTGAGCTCATTTTGGACCATAACTTCGTCCAATTCACTATTGCTCTACCCAGATTGATCTAGCTTCCTTATTTGATCACTGTACATCACTCTTTCATTGAAAACAACATCACGACTCCTGATTACCTTGTTAGTTCCTAGATTCCAAAATCTAAAACCAAAATCATCTGAGCCATAGCCTATAAACGTGCACCTCATAGACTTAGGATCAAGCTTCTTTCTATTTTCCTTATCTATGTGCACAAAGGCTTCACTACCAAAAACTTTGAGATATGAGAGATCTACCTTTTTACCTGTCCATGCCTCTTCTGGAATTCCACCATCCAGAGCTGTAGAGGGTCCTCTGTTGATCAGGTACACTGTGGTGTCAACTGCTTCTGCCCAAAACTCTAAGGGCAACCCTGCATGCAATCTCATACATCTTGCACACTCCATGATAGTTTTGTTCATCCTTTCAATAATACCATTCTGCTGAGGTGTCCTTGGAACCCTCCTTTGCCTACGGATTTCGTGTGTATAGCAATACAATTTGAACTTAAGACTGCAGAACTCACCGCCATTATCAGATCTCAGGCACTTTAATTTTTTGCCTGTTTCATTCTCAACCATAGCCTTCCAAAACTTAAAAGTCTCAAAAACATCAGATTTCTTTTTAATACAGTAGATCCATACCTTTCTTGTGGCGTCATGTATGAATGTAACATAGTACCGTGATCCGCCAATAGAGGCTACCTGAGCTGGTCCCCACATGTCTGTGTGAAAAAGCTGTAACTTCTGCCTTTTCTTAGTAGACCCAGTCTTGAGAAAACTAACCCTTTTCTGTTTTTCAAATACACAATGCTCACAAAATTCTAGATCCATACTTTTCAAATCTGAAAGCATACCTTTAGACTTAAGAATTGACATCCCCTTCTCACTCATGTGGCCAAGCCTTAAGTGCCACAATTTACAATCCACACCTGAAGTAGATAAAACTGAAGGAGATTTGTTAGTAACACAATTACACAAATAGAGAGTACCTTCTCTCTTACCTCTGGCCATAACTAGTGCACCCTTGGTCACCTTCCAAGAATCTGCTGTGAGATTACTGTACAACCCTCATCACCTAGCTTACCTGCAGAAATCAAATTTCTCTTTAAACTAGGAACATGCATCACATCTCTCAACACCCATGTGTTGCCATTCTACATCTTTAGCTGCACTTTACCTTTGCCAGTAATCTTACAAGGCTCATCATCCCCTAAGTACACTATTCCAAAATCTCCATGGATATAGTCACTGAAATATTCTCTGTTAGGGGTAGCATGGAAAGATGCACCAGAATCTAATACCCAAGATTCTATGTTATTATGCAAAGAGAAAATTAAAGCATCTTGTGCAATACCTGCAACCTTGGCTTCTTCCTTTCCTTCGTGCTGATTGTCCTCCTTAGGCTTTGACCAGCAATCTCTGCTTATGTGCCCCATCTTTCCATAATTCTAGCATTGTGGCTTCCTGCCATTCCTGGATTTGGATCTTTCTCTCACCTTAGACTTAGATCTTGATCTCCTCTTGCTCTTTTCTTTTTGCCTTCCCCTGCTCTCAAAATTTAAAGCATTCCCAGATGTCTCTTCTGTGCTTTTCCTACATATTTCCTCATTCAAGATAACACTAACAACATCCTCTACTTTCAAAATATTTGATGCAGATGCAGTATTAGAAACTGCCATTACTAAGCCATGCCAGCTTTCAGGCAAAGAACATAATATCAAAAGAGCTTTTATTTCATCTTCAAATACAATATTGACAGAACTTAACTGATTAACAATTCCATTGAAATCATTCAGATGAGTAGAAACAGATCCACCTTCATTCATATGCAAATTAAATAACTGCTTCATAAGATATACCTTATTTGAAGCTGAGGGTTTTTCATACATATTTGCTAATGTAGTCATCAACTCTACCATTGTTTTTACCTGTGACAAATTAGATATCACAGTGGAGGCCAGACTCAGTCTTATAGACCCAAGAGCCTTTCTGTCAAGAACTTCCCATTCTTCATCCTCCATGTCCTTGGGCTTCTTTGCTATCCCACCTAACGGTAAGTAGAGATCTTTCTGATATAGATAGTCCTCTATCTGCATTCTCCAATGTTGGTAGTTCTTGCCATTAAACTTTTCCATTCTCAACTTACTTTCTTCTGCCATTGCTTCTCCCACTCAAACAGAAATTCCTACAGAAACCCCTGTGAGCAACCTGTAATCTGTAACCTGTAACCTGTAACCAAGGCTCTGATACCACTTGTTGGGGGATCAAACCAACAATAGATTACACTTGTGAAAGCAATAAACACGGAAATAAATCAGATAGATAAGTAACTGAAATGATAAATAGCACATAACAAGATATACAAGAAAACACCCTAAAAACTTGTATTGAAACTCTTTACAATAGGAATACAATGAAGAAACTTCGTTCTTCCACACCTCTCTCAGATGCACACAAGATCTCTCACTAGATCTCTATTCCTCAAGAGCTCTCTCTCAAGTACACTCAAATCCAACAACCTGGATTGATGCAACTCTGTACTGTCCTTCAAACATTCACAATGTTCTACTATTACAGTTCTACACTTCTCTTACTATTCTAAGCTAAGAAGATCTTTTCTACATATAGAAATAGGAAACTTGAGCATGCTCTTACAACAAACAGTTAAGCCTCTTAAACAAGGGCTCTAAAAATAATATTGCTAATAATAGAGACGCAAGCTTGAGTCCATGACTCAAACTTATCATGCAAACACTCGCTGCTGTCCACGGAAATAGCTTTCTGGACACGCAGGTAACCGACGTCAGTTCCTACCTGTTTGCCTATGACCGTCGTCGACCGACCCCACTGCTGACGTCGGTGCCTCTGCAATTGCTACTGACCGACGTCGGTCGCTCCTGACCGACGCCGGCGTCTGTGTAGACCCGAACCTATTTTAGTATGCTCCTTGGTGAAGCTTTTAGCTCCACACCCTAACAGCCTCTTAGTCTAAACTACATTAGTCTGAGGCCCTTCCAACAGGGGCTATGTAGGCAACACTTAGTTGACACAGAATCTTCTAGGGTTAGCTCGGCCACATTCATTTGTTCATCTACTTGATGGAAAAACCATATTACCATTGACCATGACTTAATCCAATCATCAACCATTTTGCCTCCTCGTTTGAACTACATTGGTCTGAGGCCCTTCCAACAGGGGCTATGTAGGCAGCACTTAGTTGACACGACATCTTTTGGGGTTAGCTCAGCCACATTCATTTGTTCGTCTACTTGATGGACAAACCATATTACCTTTGACCATGACCGAATCAATCATTAACCATTTTGCCTCCCGATCTAAACTACATTGGTCTGTGCCCATTCAAATAAGGGCTATGTAGGCAACA
Organism: Torreya grandis; assembly: GCA_037957365.1. Taxonomy (NCBI): domain Eukaryota; kingdom Viridiplantae; phylum Streptophyta; class Pinopsida; order Cupressales; family Taxaceae; genus Torreya; species Torreya grandis. The sequence goes on along the minus strand of JARHVA010000241.1, from coordinate 4,502,320 downwards.
CTCAGATGATAGGACGTCTTTTGGGGTTAGCTCGACCACATCCATTTGTTCATCTACCTGATGGACAAACCATTTCACCTCTAATCATGACCAAATAAACATATCAACCAGTCTGAACTACATTGGTCTGAGGCCCTTCCAATAGGGGCTATGTAGGCAACATTTAGATGACATGACATCTTCTGGGGTTAGCTCAACCACATCCGTTTGTTCATCTATTTGATGGACAAACCATATTACCCTTTAACCATGACTTAACCTTGTTTAACCAATCATTAACTGACTTTGCCTCCTCACCTGAACTACATTAGTCTGAGGCCCTTCCAACAAGGGCTATGTAGGTAGCACTTAGATGACATGACGTCTTCTGGGGTTAGCTTAGCCACATCTATTTGTTCGTCTACTCGATGGACAAACCCCTTTTACCCTTTAACCATGACTTAACCTTGTTCAACCAATCATCAACTGACTTTGCCTCCTCGCCTGAACTACATTGGTCTGAGGCCCTTCAAACAGGGGCTATGTAGGCAGCACTTAGATGATAAGACATCTTTTGGGGTTAGCTCGACCACATCCATTTGTTCATCTACCTGATGGACAAACCATTTCACCTCTAATCACGACCAAATAAACATATCAACTAGTCTAAACTACATTGGTCTGAGGCCCTTCCAATAGGGGCTATGTAGGTAGCACTCAGATGACATGACGTCTTCTGGGGTTAGCTTAGTCACATCTATTTGTTTGTCTATCTGATGGACAAACCATATTACCCTTTGACCATGACTTAACCTTGTTCAACCAATCATCAACTGACTTTGCCTACTTTCCTGAACTACATTGGTCTGAGGCCCTTCAAACAGGGGCTATGTAGGCAACACTCAGTCGACATGACATCTTCTAGGGTTAGCTTGACCACATCCATTTGTTCATCTACTTGATGGATAAACTATTTTACCCTTTAACCATGACTTAACCTAGTCTGACCCCATCCATAACCGACCCTCTTCCTCCCTTTTTGGGAGAACTACATCGGCCTGAGGCCCTAACGACCAGGGCTATGTAGGCAGCACTCAGTTGACATGGGGTCTTCTGAGGTTAGCTCGGCCATTCCTTTGTCACATGTCATTCCTTTATCCATCCATCTAATGGACCAACTATCTCAACTCAGCTCGACCAACAACCTTGGAGATCGTGACTATCTCTTCAGACCATAACCATTTTTGAGACAACTTTGCCATAGTTGTTTTGATTGCATATATGCTACCTCACGAATAGTTAGCAAAATTATCCACAAACCATGTTTCAACCCTCACAAGTATTGGATCATGAGCAAGTTGATCCCCACTACTTGTGACTTTTTTGTGTTTTCCAAGAGCACTTTCTGAGCTTGAGATACTTGAAACATGATGACCATTAGAGCTATAGCTTGGATCGAATAACCTAATCAGCTACAAGTAAATGCTAGGGCCCAGTTATTTCAATTTTAACACTCCTCAACCTTTGACCTGTGAAAATTTGACCTTACCATCTCGTGAAGTGGTATGCACATAATTCCAACTATTACAACATTCACACTCACCTTCACCATTTTCATCCACTATCTATCAAATCGACACTTGATTGCAGGTTCCCTTCCCTCAAATCCTACTTTGAGGGGGAATACCTCATCCCATAATCGGGGCAACCAACATTCATTTTTGTCTTGCAACAACCAACAGGGCAAAAACTACCTCATCCCATACATAGGGCAACTTACTCCTGTTTTTGTCTTACAGTTCGTCAGAACAACCAACAAGACAAAAAGGGGCAAATGTAGACACCAAAATCATGTCTACTCCTTGGTCAACACCCCCCTTGGTCCCCTTGGTCCACTTCTACACATTTCTAACCCACACACTTATTAATTTAAAATAATTATCTATTTTAAATTAATAAACACCTCATCCATGACACCTCACCCTTGGACACACCCCACCTTGGATACCTCCCCTTGGATGCCTCCCATCACCCTATGACTAATTTATGACCTATTTCAACCCTCTCGTGCTTATTTAATCCACCTTCAACTATTTTCCAATGATAATTAGACCTGGTCGTTGGAAGAATGGGCAAAAGGCTAATTTTAGCCCTTTTTCCCATATTCTAGCCACTGACATCGGTTACTAGTCGATTGATGCTGGTAGAATCGCTGACATCGATCACTTAAAATAACTCGTAGGCAAATTCTCTTCCTCCTGGGACACTGAATCAATCAATCACAGACTGTGAACGTGAATTCTATCTCAGACTCTCTTCCTCCTTGGCTCTCAGACCTGGACATCAACAGGGACTCTCTGAAATCAATCATCAGACTTCAACCAACACTCTTCTGGCTACAAACACAACAAGGACAAGCGTCTCAAACATCTTTGGCTCTACACCAAGCAGGAGGTAAGTATTCTTCTGCCCTTTTTATTATTTCAGTAATTTTGAATGTACTTAGAATGTATAAGCAATTAGCTTCTTTTCATTACTTCTAAGTATTATCAACCAGACTCAGGACCTGACTTCTTCCTAGAAAGGTTGTGAAGCCTTCTCCATACTCTTACTCCTTTTTGACAACCTATCCTCTCCTTCTCACCCTCTGTGGACCTTATCAGTCTCCCTGCAACCTTGCATAGACCCTTTTACCTCTCAGACCATTCTGTCGACCAGAAAATAGACCTGAGACTCATCCAAAGCCTCATTTCCCCGACCAATGCTGGACACCAGGCCCATTGCCCATACCGACGTTGGCAGGATAGCTGACGCTGGAAACCTTAACCAAATTGACGCTGGCAGACTAACCGATGTCGGTGACTGTGGTAGATCGACTGCAAAGAAATAGGTACACACTATCTAATTTCCTCTTTGCTAGTCATTTTTCATTTCTTTATTTATGACACTTTCACTTATTAACAGTGGATTATCATCCCACAAGGAAGTCTTTGCACTTCTGGGACCGAGTTTTTTCTTGGCAGTCCACCTTATCTCTATCTAACAGTTTTCTTGTTTAAGTCTCTTTCTTCTATAGGTGTCATCCTCCACAGCCAAAGAGGAGTCCCTACAATGTCTGGATAATGGTGTGCAAACTTCATCTGGGTACGTACAAACCCCTGACCATTATCATAGTTTATTTCATCTTTTGAATGTAGAAAAGTGAAAACTTGTAGAAACACACATCTCGATCTTGAGATGGACAGTCATGGTTGATCCTAACTAATATCAAAAATCTAAAAATAGAGAGGCCATGGACATGAATTTTAAGCTTGAATATTACAAAGTTCTAATGTTAAATTTTTTCCACAATCCTTTGCATTTGATCATTGATTTTGTTTTCAAGCTTCATTGATAGGTTAGTTTAGTGATTTGGAATCATGAGCCTATGTTTTATGGAGTGTTCTTGAGACATTGGAGGAGTTTTCCACCTTTGTTGACAAAGGCAAGGATGCTTGATCAAGGGAGAACATGATTTTGAGCCACATAGGTGTGGTGAATCCATTTGGGAAGGTAATATGATGTTTATTTCTTTTATTTTGTTTCTTTTTATCCTTTGTAATTCCCATAAGAACATATAGGCTTAGTTAGTTAGTTTTTAATGCATTTTTCATTATATATGGACTAATGTTTGACTAACTTCTTTTTAATCCTCTCTATGAATTCTATAAAAAATCAATGGCTATATTTATTGCATATTATTTCCTTGATGTAGTCTACTCATCCATTTAATCAGACATAGGATTTACATGTGTTAAGTCTTATAAGGTTAAAACATTTGGTGAACCTGATGTGGCCACATGTACTGGTCCAACTTGTAATGGAAGCATAATCTCTGATGGAGATCTAAAAATGACCACTGAAACCATTGATAAATATGTTTGTTGGGAATATATCCTACTTTAAATATTCCAAATGTTTTAAAATTTTCATAATTCACATGCTAATCCTTGATCCATTGTCAATCATAACACTAGTTAGTATGATGATCTATGTAGGTTCATATAAAGAGTGCATGTAAATATGTATCATCATCAACAATCCCTTGGTCTAAGAAGGTGATGAATAGTCTAGATAGAACTATAATGTGGTACATACCAATGACATTGTGAAATGGGTGTGCCTCCTATGTAATAGTATGATATGAATCTAGTGATGGATGTTCATGATATGTGTAGTAAACACCTAAAGTGCTCCCTGACTCATTCATTATGTGCTTTGAAAATGGATTTGAGAATATATTTAATGCCTTAGCTTCAGTTTTATATACTTTTGGTGCCTTTGTGGGTGTGCCCACATCAATAATATCATCCTCAATCATATCTTGTATCTTATGTTTAGGTTTATTCATCTGTTTGTTATATGGCATGGTGCTCTTTGATACTTACAGAATATGTTAGAATCATATATTTTTTGAAGAAGCCATGTTATATAAATATATTTGATGGGAGGGAGATATATGAAATTGCATTTTAAGAGCTATTTTAAAACCCATGATTTTGATTCTATAAGGTTGGTGAAGATTTGTCATTGAAGAGCTGATAAAACCAAATGAGGAGATGCATCTAAAGCTGCATTAACAGTGGTATTTGGATCACTCTTGTTGTTAATGGCCCTTAACTTGTACACATTATTATTTTAAATCTTATTAGTTGATTATAATCCATTAGTATATTTTGGTTTTCCCATTGATAGAAGCTTGACCTCTTTTTGTTTTATTGTGTGACACAAATTTGTGAATGTTGAAAACTTATTAAATAAGATAACTTTGTGTAATCTGGTAAAAGACTCTATTTGAAGATGTCTTGAAGATATTTATCTACCATGGGCTAGTTAATTTAAATAATATAGTATTTTATCATAAGATATATTCTATAATAGGTTCATTTGACTTTTGTTTCAACTATGCAATTTGAAAATATGAGATATTGTCACTGAAGTTTATGGAGACGTGTGCTAAAAACATGTCTACCAAAAGATTGAATACTATGATAGATTGATTTGGTAAGTCATAAAACCATTATAAGTCATAATCATTTAAAATGCATGAAAACAACTTTGTGAGAAGCTAATAATTGAACAATTAATCCAAACATGATGCATGAAGATCTCAGAGATGGTGCTCTAGGTCACCTTTACCATCATATAATGTAAGTTTAGGTGCCAAAAATCTAGATGGAAAAGGAGTTATCATTATGTGGTGTGTCAGAGGTGTATGCAAGAAAACATTAGAATAAAATGCATGTGATGGCTTAGTGTCTCCATTCTCTAGATGTAACACCTTAGCCTATAAAGTATAAATCTTGTTTATAAGGTATTATACATCTAGAGTGGAGGAACTAGCCACAAGAGGTGTAATTTTCACTAAATATTGTTGAATTATAATTGTAGTTTATGATAGTTGAGTTGGTCCTATTGTAGGTGTAATAATGTTATTATTTGGGGAATTTGAATATTGACCATTATTTGATTTTTAGATTTCTCCTTGAATAATAGTGATGAGGTCATCTTGCATATCCAAATGTTTGGACATAAAATATTGCAAATGTTTCTTATCGGTCTCATCCAATTGGTTGTTGAGTTTTGCAATTGTAGTTTGGAAAGTAGGAAAATAAGTGGTTGTATATTTTTAACATTTAAAATAATTTAAACTATGAAAGATTACAAAAAAATATTGAAAAAATCCTAAAATTTTAGAACTAAAATCTGAGCATAGACACAAAAAAGATACAAACCCTAAGAGCATTTAGGGTTAGGGTTTGAGAAACATTATAAGTAAGTCAGGTTCACCAAATGTTTTAACCTTTTAGGACTTAACACATGTAAATATTATGTTTGATTAAAGTATTGAGTAGACTAAATAAGGAAACTAATATGTAGTAAATACATCCACTCATTTATCTTAGAATTTACTAACTTTAACTTTTCTAAAAATAGTAATAAATAGTACAAATAATGACTTAGCTGAAAAACACCATATACAAATGATTTGAGTGTTAGATATTTGGAAGATGATTTGAGTGTTGTAAATTAAATCCATGTGCTAGAAACCCTCTTGTATTGTAACACCATAATTGGATAGTAGTTCCATTATTAGTAATGTGGTAGTAGTGTCTAGATATTGGTGGTAGTGTCCTCTGTGCAAGACTATACTGAGCTTTTAGGTGCACCTATATTTAGATTCTTAGGTTCTATTCCTACACACATAAATTATGGAAGCTTGTAGTGTGATTGTAATGACTAATTTATTGTGCAAACCCTAATCCTTTGTACAACTAGGGCATGAGCTGAAAAGTGTACTCAAATAATTTTTAAGCATTTCATCTTTATATAAATAACATTATTCATATGCCACATTATACAGACAATTATTTTAGATGATTATATTTATTACAAATCTCATGATAATTTACTTGATACATCTAGTGATACATCTAATTTATCTACTTTAGATCTAAGGATTGATAACATTGTAATATAGCCTTGCTAACCCGCATTTGGGCCTCATCAATACATTTTTACCATACCATAGTACACATTTTTATTCTTCTATATGGTGTGCTTTACATGTGGATTCCTACTATTTCTTAGTTTTTAAAATTTACATTATTCAAAAACACTCATAAGATACAAAAAAATCTTTGCAGTTATTTTAGTCATATAATAAACATCATGTTTATCTACCTACATTATATAGTTTGAATATCCATGCTTTCACACATGTTTCTCATGGTATATTTTTGTTAGGTGAGAGGCATGATAATATAGCTAAATACACTTATGAATACATATATGACTCACCCATGTATGGGGGTAGACATTACTTATCCATTTGATAATTACATAGTAAATTCATTTAAAGAAATCTTTTCTATATAGAGCTATTTTACATGCATTTTTTTCTTACTTATTATATACATAAGGTATGCACATCTTAATTTTTTTACATGGATCTACTCATTTTATTTTTACATATTATTGCATTGGATAAGTAAATTTTATCTTGTCATTGACATTTTATATATTACCACTCTTGATTCTATAATTATGATCTATATCCCTCCTTTTTAAAGCTTGATTTCATCATTCATTTTTCAAGACTTCACTATTTTTTTCCTTTTATTTACATTGACATTATTCTATCCTTTTGTTTCACATTCCTTGTTACGTTTCACTTGCTATGACCATTTTACTATTGATCCCATCCTTAACACTTACATTAGTCTAAAAACATATTTATTGAGACATTCTATCACATAATGATGGAGTTTTAAGGGAATCTATAGGATGCTTAGAATCATCCTCATCTCATTCTTATATTTTTTAATCCTTGTTCCTTTTATTTCATGTGTAGCCATGTGTTTTTTTATGCAAGTTTTCTATTTTATTATATGTATATAACTATAAAATAAAAAATATGGTTTAATACATGATCATATCTATTGTCCAATTTAGGCATCATATTAATTCATGATATTTATCGATTACATATATATAAATATCTTTACCCATGGGGGAAATTATACCCATGCATGTTTCTCAATGACATATTATGAATTTATTTGAGCATGAATTTAGCATAATTTTCCAATAGGTGGTTTGATACTCTTATTTTATCCTATGATTTTAACTAATCACACCTATATCACAATAGAAGCCTAAATTAATTGCATTCCCTACCTTAATATAATAGATGGGATTTCACATCCTTAGAATTGTTTACATATTGGCATGGTTTATTTAGCATATGCATTATTCACTTGATTATATCTTTCACATCGGTGTACATGACACATATTTTCCTATACATGGATTTTAATTATGTGTGTTTCTTTTAGAAATACCTTATATACATTAACCTGATTTGTGAAAGAAGTGTGGAAACTTCATTGAAGACCATATCTATGGGGGATTGAATTTAGGTATACTAGATGCTTCACAGAGGTTGCATAAGGGGGTGCCTTAAGGCCATCTTAATTGATCACCCTATGCACACTTGGATAAATAAGGCATGGTTCCTCAGGGATAGTTTTTGTAAGACTTGGGTAGATTTGTTGGTCACTTACCTAATCTTCCAGTTAGTTTTGATTATGGTGGATTGGGAAACCACACCAAAATTTGTCTTATTAGAGTGGATGATAGACGATTCCACCCTTGTCTCTTCTAATTTATGGGGTTTATCCTAGAATCTATGTGTATTTATTATGTTTGGCCAAAAAGCCTTATTTTGTATCAAGTTGTGGCTAGACTATTGAGGATGAGTTGGATAGTTCCTTGTTGTGATTGAGATGTTGTTTGGCTCAGTGGAAGGGAAAGGCCACTTATTATGCTTTAGATGCGTAGAGGATGTGCAAAGGTTTCCAAGAGGTAGAAGACTAGTATAAGACCTTCAGCCCCTGGTAGGCTCTTATTTTGTAGCAAAAGTTTTAGGGAGTTTTGTTGAAGTGTGTTCATTATTTGTATTTTGTTGAGAAGTAACCTCATTATTTGTACTAAGGTTGTAGGATCATTCAAACCCTCTTGGTGTTATGGTTGTGGGATCCTTAAAACCCTCTTAATATTTGAATTTCCAAGGTTGTAGGATACTTCAAACCCTCTTGATATGCTTTTTATGGTTGTGGTACCCTTAAAACCCTCTTGTCATGTATTACAAAGGTTGTGGGATCCTCCATACCCTCTTGGTTGTGGGTCCATTGTTTAAAACCCTCTCTTTAGATGTGGGTCAAGTAATCAACACCCTCACTTGGCCAATTCATATCTTTAACTTCAAAAATTTTTACCCTTATCTAATAAAAAATACCTTATATACATTAACACTTATTGGTTCCAAATTAAAATTATAGATCTTACACATATATTGACATACGATTAATTAACACCAATTATTCATTTATTTCCATAAATTGTTATCTTTGACAATTTGTATATTGGAGGGCAAGATATTTTATCTATGTATATTATTATCTTTACCTTATAATTCATTTACTATTTGGATTTCCCTATTACATTGATAGATCATGATACTGAGTACAATATTCATGCACTTTATCAAACTATGTTTATCATGTTTGATACCTATATACCTCAAATATTTTGCATTATGAGATTAAAAAAAAAAACATTGAAAAAATTCAAAACTTAAAAACATTAATAAAATTTAAAATTCAAAACAATTAAAAAAATAAAATTTAAAAGTATTTATTTATATAGTTACATTTTAACCTATTCTATTTATTTTCATTATCCTTGATTTATACAGACGCTTTTCATGATATTTTCTTAAGTAGATGTTATCTAGATTCATAGGTTACATTATATTATATTTCACACTCTGTTCCCACATTTAGGAGGGTTTCATATTTAGTATGTCCTATGGATCATTTCCGTTTCAATGAATTTTTGTATATGGGCATCTATCCTTGATTTTCCTTTATCATATTTAACTAGATTAAATTTATTACTACATATCCTATATATATATCACATTAATATTTTACATTTTGATTATTACATGTTACATTAAATATTGTGTGCGAATGTTTGCTTGTGTGTGCATGTATTTTATGATGTGTGCATGATTTTCCATAGAGTGTCTTCTTATCATCGTGTCTTGTGAGTCTCATCCTATGTATCATCTCACTAGCTTGTCTTGTCACAAACTTGGATGTGGTCACTAACATTGTGTGGTCCTAACTTGAATGCATTCTATTAGTATAATATGTCTATTTCTATGAAATATATCCTGATTATCTATATATATTGTGTTATATTTGTGTGATGATTATGTATCCATAATTTATATCATGCATATATGGGGGCATATTACTTATATATGTTATCATTGATTTATCTATCCAAAGGCATGCTTCTAACATTATTGGCATAATAATTATTTTCCATTGTGTTTTTCCAATAGGGGAATTATACCCTAGTGTATGCACCTAAATTTGCTCGCCTACATTATCATCACTACTATTACTATTAGTTGATACTAATTCCATTCATCCCATTTTATTCTAATTTATCTGACTAATTTATCCCCCATTTCTAATCATTAATCTAATGTCACCTCTCAATATTTCTTCATTTACTAACCTAATTATTTCTTTATCTTAATCTAACCCCACTTACCTATTATTTAAGAATTTTAAATTCTTATGACCCACCTACCCACCTACTAGCTTATTCCTTGGTTCTCCTACACCCTTAGTCCTTAATCACTCACCTAGTCCCTATCTAATCCCCCATATAATCATCATTAACCCAAATAATGACTCTAGAACCTTCCAAATCTAGAACCATCTCTACTCTCACCCTCCTCTCTAAAAGCCTCTAAATCTAGAGGATGCCAAGGAATTTTATATTCCTTTTAATTCTCCACCATTGATCTCATTTAACCAACTTCAAATCTCATCAATTGATCCCTCCCTCCAAAATATATTTAAGCAACCTCATCCCTCCATGGGAGCTAACAAGAATTATCATACTATCACCATGCTAAATCAATCCATGAATCCATCATCCTTCATCATGCCATCATAACATCAAATTGATGAGTCTAAGGTATGTCAATACAATCTTTTTATTTCTCATCCATTTAATCATGGTATAGAGCATTTAACTGTAGGATTTTAATTGAAGGATTTGAATGATTTATTCATCTAATTTCACTTTAGGTTCTAATGGATCTAAACTATAACTAAGTAGTTTAATGTTTGAGTGTTTAAATTGCATAATTTAAACCATTAAGTTAAAAAATACTAATATATTATGATGACCATGATGGGACCTTATTCCCAATTTTAACTATTTTGTATGTTAGAAATCCTTTTGACAGCCTATAGGATCAATTGGTAGGAGAAAAATCTCAAATTTTTGGAGTTTTCACATGCATAGGTGCAAGTTTTGATTTTGCACTGGTAATCATGAATATGTAGTCGTGATCTTGTCCCCAAGAATCACATTTTTATCCTAACTATTAGATTTAACTGCTAACCATTTTATCAAGCCATGTAGGTTTTACCTTTTTGATAATATTGCATGTCATGAATCATGAATTTGTCAATATAGTTGCAGTTTTGCATAAGGAGTAATGATTTTGTTGTAAACCATTAATGGTCTATTTTTAGGTTCCACACAAAATCATGACTTCACAAATTGCATTTTTATCTTGTAAATGGCATTTTTGCACTATTGAGCCATGATCTTGTCATTTTTGATAAAATATTAATAGTTCTTCATTATATTATAATTTACAGGTTTCATCTTGACTTTTTCTTATTTTCAGGGACTCATTATCATATAGTCAACTATATAACCCCCTTTTTGTCTTTACATTTTCCTCCAAACAATTTTTTATTTTGCTAACCACTTGCTGTAATCAGATTTTTATCCTTGTGTGGATTATCTATATGGTTTTACAAAGTCACTAGAAGATTAAAAGCAGGGAGGGCCATCCAAAAGACCAAACAAACACATCCTTTAACCTTTCCCATCCATCAACAAAATTGTAAATCATGTAAACTTGGGAATCATGACATTGTCTTATGCATTAGCGATTTTGTTTCAAAATTAGTGACTTTGTCTTTTGTTAATTTTTGGTCATTTTGACTTTAATTATGTCTATTTTTTATCATATTTTAGTACTATAAGGAAATCATAGGAATAAGATCTAACTAAAAACAAATTTTTGAAATCATATTAATCATGATCTTTGTCCATTTTGATAGTGCATCCAACTACTTGTAAAATTTTGATATATCCTAAATCGGTCTTTGATTTTCCATAATCACTTGTAAATAAGTATCCTTAGAATAATTTTCCATACCTATATAGGACTCTTTCTATTCCAAATATCTAAATCTGGAGGTTTTGTAGTTTATAACAAAACTACAACTCTCAATTTATAACTAATAGCGAGTTTGTCAGTTGCAGTCATATTTTTGTCTAACTATTATGGTTTTGAAAGGTGACCATCATGGTTAACTAGCCACTACAAAATTATAACTCATAATATATGAATTTGCCTTAGAGTTGTGGTTTTTCACTCTTTGGTTATGATTTTGCACTATGTAATTGTAATTTGCATTGATTTTTGCCTTCGATTTGGTCTTTTTTGAGTGCATTTTTAGAGTCATTTTAATGATTTTTAAGTCATTCTAGGAATCCCACAAGGCCCAAAATACCCCTAAACCCCTCAAGGGGCATTTCCACTTGACCCTACTGGGAGCTACAGTCCCGAACCCTCGCGTTGTGGCCCACTCACCCCAAATAAATTATAAAGCTAAATTATGATTTTTTAGGGTGATTTTCTTAAGGTATATTAGACTACCATCTTGTTTCTTGCAAGGGTGAACCTAGAAGCTATTTTATCTAACATCTTCTTTTGTAAGTCATCTTTTTGTCTAACATCTTGTCTTGTAGGTTTCCCCTCAAGATTATTGATCAAACTACTAATCACTTGTTTGTAGGTTAACTTTTCAAGAGTGACAAAATCAAACTACTAATCTTTATTTTGAAGGCCGCTTGTCAAAGACTCCATTTGGCACTTTAAAAATCATTTTCTTCAATCATTTAATCACTTTATCTTGTATATATCTCTTTGTCCTAATTTTGATCATCTTATCATGTGTATATCTCTTTGCCTTTTATATTATTGTCTTTCATCTTGTAAATAAATCACACTTAATCTAAATTGGTTAATCAATCCTTTTTTTATACTTGATTATCTCCTAGGGCTATGGTTGGTGTACGTTCTCCTCCTTGCATCTTTGTGGTAATTCTTGGGGGATCAAAAATTACCTATAAACCCCATTCCCCCCTTTTTTTAAGGGGCTAGTGACTATGCATTTCACCACCACAAAATAGTCCAAACTCCATGTTTTGGTGGAGTCTAAAAATTAGGAGAGCTATCAGTCGATGCTAAATCAAAATTACCCATAAAGAGTTTTTTAGAGTGAGGGTGGTTAATTTATAAGATACAAAGTGGATAGACAACATCCTATATGAACTTTGGCCCCACTATACCTTCGCATATATAGGGGATGCACCTAAAATCCGTGTGTAAACCTAGCAGAGGATCCTTTGACTGTAATATGCACCTCATTGTTAGAGTCAGTATCAATTCCTAAGTATCCATCATGTGTAAATGGGGTTGAGAGGGTTCAATTGATTATATAATGGGTCACTATTTTACATCTTCACCCACAAAGTTGTTTGATGGTGCAAGCATCGAGTTACACACCCTTGAGTTTACTATTCATAGGTTTTGTGATTTTCTTGCTTGGGTGTGTGTCATGCTAAACCAATTCTATTTGTGAGTTGATTCAGCATTTACCCAAACCTACATGCTTATCTAGGTCTTTGTACAACCCATTTTTTACATATATCTTCATCTTGTCTATCCTTGTCTCATCACTCTATCATCTTGTACATCTTTATGCCATCATCTTTTTGCCTCACTATCATCTTGTATATCCTAGTCATCATCCTCTTGTAAATATTATCTTTGTATATCCCTATCCCTATCTCATCTTATCTTTATCTCATCATAATATAGTCACCCCCACATTATCTTGTCTTATCTTTATTTATACCCCATCATCCCATCCCCATCTCACCATTGCCTTTGTATATCCTTGTCCTATCTCCCATCTTTTCTTAATCCCATCCTAGTCTCATCATATCCACCTAATCACATCTTTTATATTCTTATCCCCTTATATATATTGCCTTTGTATATCCTTTTCATGTCCTATCCCATCTCCCATATTGTCTTCATCCCATCCTAAGTCTAGTCATATCTATTTATCATTGATCACCTCATCATTCATATATCCTAGTCATCTTAACCTCTAGTACATATAATTTTTGTATTCTACATCCTTCTAATCATATCTTATCCTATTCTCATTCATAATTTGTCATACCCATACCTATCCTAATCACATCATGTCTCACCATCCACATCTTATCCTAAGTCTCTACCCCGTCACTTATCTTGACCTTGCCTTCATCACCCATCTAATCTAACCTCACCCTATCTTATTCTCATTAGATATTTAAGTTACAACCATGCCCAAACCATTCCAATAATTACTCCTTATCATTCCATTATCACCTATCATAATACTTATCCTTTTCCCAATATCTTAATCACCTTTGTCCTTGTCCCATTATGATAATCCTATCCTATGGCATCTTGAGAAAATTAGCCCAAAGGCTTGAGCTAGTCCTCTTTTTATCTATCTAAATCATCCTATCATATTAGTCAACTATCTATCATCATATTGGTCAGATCTCATACCTAGTAAGTATCCTTATAACATTTTATCACTTTGTTAATCTCAATCTATCAAAACCCATCATCATCAATCCAATCTCTATCCTCCTTGCCTATTCATAACTAGCACCCACCATATCATCATATTTCTAGTGTGAATCTTGGCACCCATCAAGTCCTTAATCCTTTTTCTAGCTTGACTAGACATCACTAATAGGTCATTAACACCTATTACACTATTAGTCTAAAGTATAATATTAATCTTTAAGTCCCTCCATCCATCATCACCTAATCATACTATCTCAGTCATTGGACCTATTTTCATTCAAGATACCTATTTTAATCATCCCTCTTCACAATCCATCACCATGAAGCTAAACCCTAATTTCATAGACTAATATATAGCTATTAACAAAGATAAGATCCTCTTATGTTTCCTTATGATGGGTGTTCCACTCCCCAAAGGTATTTATCCCCTTTAACTTATTGCACCCCCATCCAAGCCCCTTCATGTGAGTCCCATACTAATCCTCCATCCACTAGTCATAACCCATTATCTACTCTTTCTTACACTATCGAAGGGAATCCAATCTTAGCCACCTCATCTATGACCAGTTCATCCACCCAGTCACATCACCAACCATTTGATATAAAACCCAATACTTCCACATCTAAGTCACATAATGAAATGGGTCCATATACCCCTATTCCTATCTCCTTAGAAGTTCTTTTTAAACAAATCATTTCCAGTAACATAATGATCTATCCACCTATCAACATCTTGATCCCACTAAGCCTACACCCTCTTGGTATAAAGCTAATCAATATTGTGCATATCCCAAAACTTGGGGGCATACCATTAATTGATGTTGTCATTTCCAAGACTTTATCCAAGACATCATCAACTGTGGTGCCATAATAATCAAGGATGAACTAGAAGAGTCTCCATCCTTGGGTGCACAAGAAGAGGAATGATAATATTATATTATCGATCATGACCAAGCCCTCCCCCCTTCAAGCCAAGGTCAAGACACCACATCCATATTCCAAGATCCCTCCATCAAAGATGAGCCTAGTCCCCCCATATCCCATGAATCCTTTCATGGCTCTCTCTTATTTGAATCCATCATCCATCTCCCATCTTCTTATCACACATCACACCAAAAACCCCATGTTGAGAGCTCAATCATAGAAAATAACTCTCCTAAGTGTAGCATTGCATCTTGTAAATCAGATATAACATAATTTTTATCATCATTAGGATCATGTTCAACACCAAGATCCAAATTGGATTCCTCATCAAAAACATCATCCCCATATATGCTGATAATGCATGTCTTCTTGAGAATGCCTATAATCTTGGTACCTCCAATCCATCACTAGGCATACCTTTGGATCCTAATTAGGATGATGAAGACATAAAATAATTATTACAAGCTTTATCTATCAAAGATAATCAGAGTGAATCTAATCCTCCTTTGGATTCAGATACTACAACTATTCCTCCTAATCCTTTTACTAATTTTGAGGAGATTTTCTTGAATGTTGAAATTGGGTCTCCTAAGAACCCATATGAAGAATATGCCACCCCATCACCAATTATTGACCTCATCACACCATATACACCACCTTCATCCATCATATATCCTTTTCTTCCTATCAATGATCATTTAATCACCTCCCTTTATAAGGATGAATGGGAATATACATCATTGGACCCTTACTCAAATAACATAATGCGTGCCACAAATATAGAGATCTAAGACCACATTATAAAAGTCATAAATCATAATCAAGTCATCCTTGATCGTATTAGTCAAAATCAAAAAGATTATAATCATTGACCTAACATAAATATGTCTTCCATAGTGAAGCTTATTATTAGGTACTAGAGGAATGTCAAAGTCAAAATCATCATTTATCAAGTCAAAAATCAATCTCCCCTAATGAAGCCCAAAATTAGGCACCAGGGGGTAGTTAAAATCAAAAATATCAAAATTAGTATCTAAATGACTGATAATCCTTCAAATAATTAGATCAGAGATGAACCATAAAGTCAAAGTGTCTTGGATCTCTTGTAGTATTTTTTCAATTGACACCAATAAAATGAAACATGTCCCACATCTCCAATGATGTATGTGACTTGCTAGTATTAATCCTCCATCACCCATCACCCAATCCTATCATTTATTTTTATCCTAATCCTCCATCACCCATCATACCATCCTATCATCCATAAAAATCAAGCTCTCATTAAATCCATACCTCACATCACCTCCCTGAGCAACATTATCGCTCTTAGGGGCAACAATGATACCTAGTCTATATATTTGGAGGGGTCTCCATCAAGCATAAAAAAAGGTCACATGGACCCTAATACATCTAGCAACATGATAAAATCATCATACATACCCAAAATAGGGTTTAGATGAAGATCATAATAATGATTGCATCCTGCATCTCATACTCATATCTAATAATTTAAGATGCCATCCAAAACTCAAAAAAAAACATTCATCTAATGGTGAAAACCACTTTTTTGGCATGTTGGGCAAATACCATGATGAAAAATAGTTTTTATCATCATGGTAAAATCATTTATTATTTGTATTATACCTTTCCACTTGGGGGCACAATCCATCCCTCATCAATCATGTACCTATCACCTATCCATCATCTACCATCATGTCATCCACCATATTTCTCATTTCTTCCTATCTTAAACTTATTAAGGAAGTGGAAGGTGTCTTAAGACATGTTCTCACATCATCTTGGTATATCCTCTAATGAACACTCAGGTAACTAAACATCTAGTTCCTTCATGATGTGGTCATTGGCAATCCCTAGTCCATTCCTCTTTGGTCCCCATCACCCTCATCTTTTTTTCACCCTATCCATCATTCCATCCATCCTTATCCTATTTCTTAGGCTTGGTATTCCATTTGATAGTAACCCTATTTGTATAGTGTATATACATATTCCAAAAAATCCCTAAAATTTTGAAATATGTCAAAAACCCTAAAAATCATAAAATCTAAAAAAGCCAAAATAAGCCCATTGTGTCTTATCTTATGCCTAATCCCCTAGTTGCATCCATCTCCATTCATCTCATATTTTATCATATTTGGATAGCACATTCTATCTTTGAATCAAATTAGAGTGGTCACCCATCTCCCCATATCTTCATCATCCTTTTGACTAAGTGTTATTAACATACATCACCTTGTCAAAGATTTTAATCTGGTACTGATCAATTTCCTTATCAATTACTTTTCATACCTAACACCCATATAATCACTCTTTTGCTAGTACAAAAGGTATTTGATATTATCACTTCCCTATTAGTGTTTTTCACACTTAGGACCCATCACATCACCTCCATGCTAGGTGTGGAAGGTACTTGATCCCATCATTATATTTATCATTACCTTTTCATACCTAGCACCCATAAAATCACTCTTTGCTAGTATGAAAGGTATTTGATCCCATCATATCCTAGTCTCCTTGAAATATTGGACTCTTGTAGGGTCTTGTTTGTTGGTAATACTTGGTCATCTTTAACATCACTTTTTCAAATTCCAAAAAATCCCTAAAATTTTGAAATATGTCAAAAACCCTAAAAATCATAAAATCTAAAAAAGCCAAAATAAGCCCATTGTGTCTTATCTTATGCCTAATCCCCTAGTTGCATCCATCTCCATTCATCTCATATTTTATCATATTTGGATAGCACATTCTATCTTTGAATCAAATTAGAGTGGTCACCCATCTCCCCATATCTTCATCATCCTTTTGACTAAGTGTTATTAACATACATCACCTTGTCAAAGATTTTAATCTGGTACTGATCAATTTCCTTATCAATTACTTTTCATACCTAACACCCATATAATCACTCTTTTGCTAGTACAAAAGGTATTTGATATTATCACTTCCCTATTAGTGTTTTTCACACTTAGGACCCATCACATCACCTCCATGCTAGGTGTGGAAGGTACTTGATCCCATCATTATATTTATCATTACCTTTTCATACCTAGCACCCATAAAATCACTCTTTGCTAGTATGAAAGGTATTTGATCCCATCATATCCTAGTCTCCTTGAAATATTGGACTCTTGTAGGGTCTTGTTTGTTGGTAATACTTGGTCATCTTTAACATCACTTTTTCAAATCACCTTCCTTAACCACTTTTAGATTTGAATTCTAGACCAAATCAGTAGTCAAAGACCTTCTCCCATCCTCCATCCTTATATCCTCAACTAGGGGAAACATCTTAGCCTAATCCTAGTCATGATCACCCTATCCAAATCCAAATCCATCCTAAGTCCACAATCACATCATGATCATCCAATCCATCACCTAGTCACTCATCCCATCATTAGATAAGACATTAGGACATTGCCTATAGATACTCGTATGTGTTACTTATTTGTTCTATTTATCTTGTTTGCATGTCTTTTATCATGTATATATATTATTTGTCTTATGTTTTGTTTACATCATGCCTTTTTGTCTATTGGGTAATGAACATGGATGCTATAAGGACACCAAAAGTGCTTTTTGAGGATGCAGAGTTAACTATTGACCTATGCACTTTAGCACAACATCCTCTTGGTCATGTATATATCATGGGGAATACTACCAAGTTTCATAGTTAATGGATTACATAGACTATGTTGATAATTATTACATTTGTAATGGCTTGATCACCTATACCCCCATCATTTATCTAACCATCCCTCTTCCCATCACTAATCCAATCCTCTTGACCCAACCAAATAATATCCAATCTTTTATCCTTGTCTCATCATTTGCATCACATACTATAATCACTAACATTATCATCTAATCACTAATCATCATCATCATATTATACTCCATCATTATCATTTATCCTCGAGTTAAAACTACATTAGCTTAAGGTTTTTCCAGACTATGTAGGCATTACTTGGACACTTTGTAGTGCCCAAGGAGAGCTCAACCACTCTTTATCTTCTATATATTAGTCATTTGATCATATCAATTCTTGTATCATCACCTTCATCATAAATCTTGACTTTATCCTTGAGCTACACCCATCATTAATCTTCTCAAATCATCATCTTATCCTAGCCTATAGCTCTCTCTTGCATGCATCTTTGCTTGGGATAATTTTTTTTTTTTTGGAATTTTAATTCTATCATCATCGTGTTATGGTTGATCACCTCTTGGGATATGTTGAAAACTGTGATACCCATCATCTCTACTCCCTGTGCATGTGTCCTTACCAAGGGCATCATCAATTTGTAGCTCATTACTTAAGTCAAATTCATATTTTTTTCTAACTCAACATCACATATCCCATCCCCTATCTATCCATCACATCCCACCCATCATTTCTTAGTTTGAGACACCATCCATCTCATTCTTCCTCACACATCCCCTCAAGGGGGCATCATATCCACTAACATCATTTACTAACATTCATCCATAAAATGGTTTTTATTTGAAAGACCATTACTCCTACTTTGCTCCACTCTCAATGCCCTTTCAAAGAGGGACAAAATATATGCACCTAAATTATCTCACCTACATTATCATCACTAATATTATTATTAGTTGACACTAATTTTTCTCATCCCATTTTATTCTAATTTATCTCGCTAATTTATCCCCCCTTTCTAATCACTAATCTAATGTCTCCCCTCAATATTTATTCATATGCTAACCTTATTATATCCCATTTCATCATTAATTCATCTAATAATTTATTTATCTTAATCTAACCCCACTTACCTATTATTTAGGAATTTTAAATTCCCATGACACACCTACCCACTTACTAGCTTATTCCTAGGCTCTCTTACACCCTTAATCCCTAATCACTCACCTAGTCCCTATCTAATCCCCCATATAATCATCATTAACCCAAATAAGGACTCTAAAACCTTCCAAATATAGAACCTTCTCTATTCTCATCCCTCCTCTCTAGAAGCCTTTAAATCTAGAGGATTCCAAGGAATTTTATATTCCTTTTAATTCTACACCATTGATCTCGTTCAACCAACTTCAAATCTAATCCATTGATCCCTCACTCCAAAATCTATTTAAGAAACCTCATCCCTCCATGGGAGATAATAAGAATTCTCATGCTATCTCCATTCTAAATTAATCCATAAATCCATCATCCTTCATCATGCCATCATAACGCCAAATTACTGAGTCTAAGGTATGCCAATACAATCTTTTTATTTCTCATCTATTTAATCATGGTTTGAAGTATTTATATTTATGATTTTAAATGTAGGATTTGAATGATTTATTCATATAATTTCACTTTAGGTTCTAATATATCTAGACTATAACTAAGTATTTTGATGTTTGAGTGTTTAAATTTCATAGTTTAAACATTAAGCTCAAACATCCTACTACATCTAGTGCATTGTGTTTCATATGATACTATATTTCATACACTATATTTCAATTTACAAGATTCTATGTGGCATAGCTAGATGTTAATTAAAACTTCAGCATATGCAAAATTTTCAAAACATTACAATGGTGGAAAATTTAAAATTGCATATTTTTATAGGATTAAAACATGCTTCGACTAAATTATTTTTCTTAACATATGAGGCATTTAATCTTTTTATTTTTAGATTAGTAATTTGTTGGGTGTTGAGGACTCCTAGAGAAGTGTTGGCTATGTTTAAATACCTAACCAAAATAATTTTCATATGAAATTTAAGGTGATACCAAGTAGGTGTATTCATTCCTCTGCTCTCTTTTCAAATTCAAAATCAATTTTAAAAATATATCATAAGCATTTGGATCCTTATAGAATTTATAATTTTTTTCAATTACATTATCTAAATAGTGTGGATGGAAGCTTATCTTGAGTGTGCATAAAAAACCCTTATTCCTTCCTAAGGTAAGTGAAGGTGTGTGTTTAAATTATTTACATGTACACTTTGATGCACACATGCATCTCACTCATATACCCATGTCAAATTGGGGAAAACATGTAGACATATAAATTTGGCACAAGACCATTATCCCAAGTTCCTTAATTTACCATATTTGGAAAAATTATACATTTTATCCTATTTCTATGACTATCTCAGCCCCACAAAGGTCTACACTTGGTCCATTGAGCCTAAAAATAACCAAAAAAAATCAAAAATGTACCCATTAACACATTTGGATATTAGTTACCTGTTAGATAGACATGCCTTGAAAATAGATCCTAAATTGGATATGGGAAAACCTTTTGCATTGTAAGGATTTTTCCATTTTATATTTTTAGGACCATTTTACAAATTTCCATTGATCATTTGACTTTAACTTTTCCTTCATAAATTTATAAATTTATCTAGCATGCATAAGTTATCCTAGATAAACCTATATATAAAATGTCTTTTCAACCCATAAATGTATGGGAGGTACACCTATCACACATAGATAAATTATTTAATAGAAATTTAAGTCAAAGGTCAAACCTAAATCTAAGCATCAAACCTTTTTACTTTTAAAATTTTCATTCTAACTTGGTCTCTCATTATTTTTATTGTGCCAAAGGAGGGTATTAAACTATAGCCATTGAATTATCACTTCTAGGAAAGAGGAGATTAAAAAAAATTACTTGATCTATTCCATCCAAACACTTATATAACTATATGGAGGTCTAATTTTAAGAATCTAGGATACGTAGTTTGTAATGTTGCCTTAGCAATTTCTCAAATTTGTTACTTTTGTTTGTTTTTGAAGTGTCAAGCTACATCAAGGAGGATATTATTCTATTTTTAAAATTCTTTCCTATTAATATGTGAAGAAAAGGCACAAGAATAATATAAATACAATAGTGCACATGTGATAAATAAATTAGATTTCAAAATCCTAGCAGCATAGACAAATCCACATGAATACAAACACAAAATCATGATTTTCACAACAAAGTCTATATAGGATGTACCCACACAATACACAAATATTTATAAGAGTATATATATATATATATATATATATATATATATATATATATATATATATATATATATATATATATATATATATATATATATATAAAAGATCAAGTTTCACATGGTCAACACAATTAGTCTACAATCTTAGTTTCCAAAACAACAAATCTGTATGATCATTCCTTATCCCTTTATCAATTACACAATTAGTCTAGTTTAATTTTATAACTTGGACTTGTTTCTCTTTATAACCTAGTGATAGATTTGAATTCTATATTTTTATTCATAAATGCTTAGATCTATTTAATTTCAACTAGTTTATTATCTATTTTATATGAAACTAGAATAAGGGTAAACACTTATATACATGTTATTGTTATTGATGATATTGTTGAGATAGATGTAGGTTTCTTATGCAATAAGTATAGGCACATGATTATGGATTCACACTATGGTAAGAACATATATAATGACCACTCTAAGGTCATTATGGGGGAATCTCTTAGCATCATTTCAATTTACATCTTTATTAATTTCATTCATCATATTAAACTCTCATGTGATATATATATATTTTTTGATATATATTTCATGTCAAATGTGATTTTAAAATCTTATTGATTTAATATATGCTAATGTGCCTACTATGTCTATTATATTTTTATCCCGATCGATTGATTTATGCTTGGTCATTATTTTTACATTAGTTTTTTTATGTTTTATGTGTTTTGTTTTCATACCTCTGAATAATTTGTGTCACATATTTATGTTTGTTATGCTTTTGATATTTAATTTTTGTGTCTTCCTATCATTCTCTATTTGCTCTATTTTCCTTCCTTTATTTCTTTGTTTATTTTATGTGTATTCTTTTTTTTTTGTGTCTATTATATGTGTGACATGTTTACTCTATGATGTTATAATTATAGTGTTCTTATTGTGTTTGCTTTGTATCTTCCTTTATTCATGAACTTACTATTTGGTGTGTCCTCTATGTCTACTATGTGTTTGATATGTTTTCTTTGATTTCTTTGTTATTATGTTTTTTTATGTGCTATGGTGCTATGATCTACATCATGAAAAATTCTATTATTTTCCATGTTTCATACTATGCATATTATTTCTTTATGTTTCCTACATTTTCAAGATTTATATTTTGTATCTCTTGGGAGAAATATTCCATACTTGTGCTTGACATTGGTATATTTTCTAATTCACTACTTATATTTTTCATTCCTATGAGGCATGATATATTTTGTGTGATATTGATTACATGTTTATTATTTGAGGAAATTCCTCATGCACTTGAAATACTTACATGTTTCCCATGTGAAGTATCTTAGATTACACTATTTACATATTGTTCATGTGGGGCATATCACTCATGTGCTTATATTTCTTACATTTTTTCCATGTGTGACACACTATACTTATGATTATATGGATTAAATCATAGGCCCACTTGATTAAATTTATTTATAACACACATGTTAATTTTAAGATGATATCTTACTTTGTTAAACATCGATGATTTTATTTCCCATATTATGCATGATGCATGTAATCCATTTCTTTTGAGATATGTGCTTCACATGTTTTTACTAGATCTCAAAATGGGGGAATAAATTCCATCCATTATTATTTATATACCCTAGAAATCCAACATTTCCTACTACTTTTTCTCCTCTAGATGAGGGCAATTACATAGTTTCTCCTAGACATCTTCAGCACGTGGCACCAGATACCACTTTGGGATACATCATGAGATTTCATAACCTTACCCTTTTATATTAAATAATATTTATTTATTATTAATTATTTTCCACTAAAAATTATGCTTATAAATGCATGCAATATTTATATTGGGTTCAAATACATGGACTTCTACAAGGCATTCTCTTTCGATAAAGATTCAAAGACACAAGGAACTCATACAGGGACACCCTCACATTTTTAATAAAACTAACGGTATCATTTCCAATTTTTATATCCTTTATTTTAAAAAGTTATCATCATGCATACTTATCCATGTAAATTTTTTATTTTATATTTCATATGGCTGTATACATAATTTTGACATAAATTCAGAGATGTCTGGTACTTATACAAGGGTCATTATCACACATTGATATAAAAAGGTGTTTTATTTTCTACATTTTAAAATATTGTTGATTGTTTGGGCACCTATTCATGTGTAATTTTTATTTTGCATTTTACAAGGTCATCCACATATTTTTAGAACATATTCATAGATGTTGGAGACTGATACATGGGTCTCTCTCACAACGTCAACAAAACTAGGTGTATTATTTTTAATTTGTCTTCTTTATATTTTATCATATTATTGATTGATTGGAAACTTATCCACATTTAAATGTCCTTTACATAATTCATAAGATAATTAGAGTCATTTCAAGAGATTGTGGAGTGTAAAAAAATTATCTACACTCTCCTTATTGTAATTTGATATGTATGTGCACAAAAACCAAAGTTGGCCATTACGTAGACACTTAAAAAAGGTTTGGGGTGTTTATTAGCTATAAATTTACACTATTCTAAGGTACATGTGTGTTTTTCAACAATTGGCCCAAATTAGGTTTTATTATCATGATTTTCCTCATGTTTCTATTTGTTTCATGTCATTTCCCAATTTTTCTCTTTCTTCTCTTATCTATCCTCTCTTATTTTATTTTTTTGGTGCTTTTCCTAAAAACACAGTAGCCTTTTTGACCTAGTTTTGGGTCCTAATTTGTTAGCCTTCCATTCTTGTTGTGTTTTATTTTTCACACCAATAGGTTCCTAATTAAAATCAATAATATATAAATACATAGGTGAATTAGTGCATTTAAGAAACACAATGAATGAGCATAAGTAATAAATTCAAGAATATGGAGTCGACATTCAATAAGTGAAGGAAACATGAAGAGTATATAACAAATACTATTGAATTCTAGAAGAAAACAAACATTCATTATAGTGTTGGAAGTCATAATAGATTAGACACTAAATCATGTATGCATGGGCTAGGATAGCCAATGTCAATCCTTTTTCTCTTAATAGACTAGGATATAAATAAAGTCATAACAATAGGGCTTACGTATACTTGGATTAGTGAGTAATGACTTAAAATAGTTGCATACCTAGATATTTTTACCTTAATCTACATTAATGTATGAGGTTAATATAATTAAGATATTTCTTTGAAATGTGATTCAAATATTTATATATGGCACTCAGACATACATCTAAATGTAAAATACTAAGATTGTTTCTTCTAATTTAAAAAATGGCATATGATAAATATAGTAAGTACAAAAAAGGAATCAATACTTAGATTTTATTGCTATCTTTTTGACTCTAATTGTGTCTTGGAAGTGAAAAATAGGATAAATTATGATTATGTTTTAAAAAAAATAAAATAAAAAATTATTATTATAAATATAGATATTTTTGTTTACAGAGGTTCTTGTAGATTCCCATCATAACATGCTAAGGAATGTGTGTGTGCGAAGTGAATTTTAGAAGAAAAACACATATAGGAAGATAACAACTTAGCTTATTCTTTTTGTTCATAATTAGCAAGTACTTAGAGAAACATAAACTAGAAATCATAGAATATTCATCTCTCATGTTTGGAACTCTTTTCCTTTACACTTGAACATAATTTAAATAGCTTATAAAGTCTCTATCATTTCATATTATAGACATTTAATTTATTTCCCTAAATATTCTTTACATATTCTACAAAAATTCTATATACACCCAATGTAACATCCTCACTAGGATTTAATAGAATAACATAATTAAAAATAATAATTAAATCCATGTATTCAACATTAGAATTCACCATAAGAATATAATTAATTATCCTTAATAAAAACATACTGAATATGTTAACCATAAAATAGGCATGTAATAATTCATTTAGTTACTAATCACTATGAAAGAAATAAGCAAAACATAACTATATAATTCTAAAAAGTAATTACATAATTCCATCCATGACTGGTACAATATTCAGCCACTACTGTTAATGTACACATGAATAAATAATTACGTTTTCATCAAGAATAACATTTTAATAATAAAAATAATACTAGATACAAGGCTCCACAGAGAATGAGTCTCATGAACTCTAGTATCTATGTTAATCTCAAGTGTAGTCTCTAATAAAATATAGTTTTGGGGAGGGAGAGCATCATTCGAACACTTTGACACACCAACCACAGACTATCAATCCCCCACACAATCTCCCAACTAAGTAATGTCCCTCTTTTCATGTATGGGTAGAGAGTGATGGTACAAGAATTCAAAGAGGAAAGATAATACTTATGTGTTGTAAGATATGTAATACATGATGTGTAACATAAAGAAAATATGTTCTAACAAGATATCACACATACATGTAAATCATACATATGAAATGACAATATTTAACTAAACATTACTTTGGCCAAAGTTTTCAATAGTTAATGATCTCTAGGATTAGTCAAATTCATACACATCACTTGATATGATTACCCTCATCTTGCATTGTGATGTGAAGTAATCTAGGGAAGTTTGTATCCCACAAATTTAGTACCAACAATGCAATATTTAGTTAATTTAATTTATAACCAATAGATTCAAATAGATTACTTCCTATTAGCAATAATAAAACATGCTAAGTATGAAAATAATAAAAATACATACATTTAGTCCATAAAAAGTATGCAATGAATCCCAAACATATTATTTACTTAAAAATAATACATGTAAACAAGTACAGTCCTAATAAGACATAACATCTAGGTTTAAATATACTTAGTTTGCAAACTAATAGTTCTCATATATAACTCAAATATAGAATACTCTACGATAACATTATCTATCTCAGTTCATTTCCATGTGCAAAACATATAAAATGTAACAATCAGTCATAATTTAATTCAAGGCTCAAAATTAAACAATAATATAACCTTCATGTTATCCTTTTACACAGATAATGAGCTAAATACATTTAAATTATGGTATACTACATCATGGTTTAAAAAAATCAATTAATAAACACACTATATACCATTTATTCAATTATAATTCTCAAACATATATGTCATATATAAATGTATTAGCACGTAACTTCCTCATACATGTATAGTTATATACAAGTATGATTACTTAATTGATTTGTCCAAATATATTTCACATATATTTTTATCTGTACTCATTTTTAAAATCTCATCAATTTTCAATATATATCTAATAGCATAGTCATGATGACTAAATAAAAATTATGTACTAATTATCTAATGAATGAATATATAGATATAGGGTATACACGTATTATGATTATGATGGCTCAATAGTTTATGTATTCCCTATATGTATATCCTTAGTCATCAACCAATAAAGACATGTATGGCATATGATATAATTTTACCATCTCATCCTTATAATTAAAATCAAATGATATATTTTAACATATCTAAATATAAATATAGTACTTTAACTATATTTATCATCATGATTTTTATAAAAAAATTCATACAACTGATGAAGTCAACACAACTATTTTATACATAGTTTCACTTTAATTGACCAATATTGAAATAGTCAACTCACAAACCTAATATCAACTTTAATATCACAAACATATATCTCATGTCCATTTGTAAAAGAGAAGTTTAGTAGTAGAGATTTCATATATAGGTATTCACATGCTTCCATTCACATCTTTCAATTGTTTAAGATAAATATCTACATTATCCATGTTCAAAATGTAACAGAGAGTCTAGATCAATTAAATGACCCATAACCATTTGAATTAATGTTTATAATGAATTTTAAATGGTTAAATATACCTTTGAATAACTATATGTAATTTATTCATCTCTCACTGTATACAACTAATACTATTTCAGTTTATATGAATCAATATTTGCACATGCTACTATTTATTCCTAGACAACTCCCTATGTCTCAATCTTATGTAAATATCCAAATTTTAGATAATTTAAGGTTTTCTTAATGTTAATTAATCATTACATAGTCATGTAAATATTTAATCTTTAGTTCATACATATAGATAACATGCTCAAAAAATCCCACAGTCAAACTAATACTCAGCCAAGGGTTCACATTGAAATGTAAATAGATTATATTTCAATCAATATACCTTGTCATGTTTCCATAAAATGGATTTGAAACCTTAATTCCATTTTTTATTATACCTCAAAATCAAATTTTTATACACACATACACTAACTCTTGTATGTACATATATACGTTGGTATGTATACATATATTCTAGGTTAATTAAGACTTGTAGGGTATATATGTACATACCCATATATATACCCACATATATTTCATTTTAAACAAAAATATAAGTATGATACAAACCAATTCCATTTCAAATTTCTACACGACCTCTATTCATAAAAATATACTTGCATTTACTAGGATTGTATATAGACCTAGGGTTGAGGTTTTAGGGTTTACTATAATATAGACTAGGTTCTATGGATGGCTGAGCTATCCACAGGGCCCAATATTTATTCATTTAAATATTTTATAAACAAATTAAAACCCTTTTTATGAAATCACACATAAATGCTTATGTTTTTATCATCTAATAATTTAATTACATTACCAACCTCGTAAAATTCACACAATTTCATTCTTGCCAATCGTATCAATTCAAGTTACTTATATTCTTTTCGCTATCCATTGTTCTCCCACATTATCTATGTCGAATCTCATTCCCCTTATTTCCTTTTTATTTATTTCCTTCTTAACCCAAATTCCACTAATTTCTCCTGTTTTCCTTGGTCGAGAATGAGACCATAACTATGCATGGCATAAATATCTCAATAGAACAACAGTCTACCAACTTGCATGAAGAATTACTAAATCTAAGGACATGGTTAAACATAAGTTAGCAAAGACCAAAAATCCCTAATTCAATTGAAATTCCCATAGTTTTTAACCATTATTTTAATCCAAAATCCACATGGTCAACAACTTAACATGCCCGTGGATAGTCTATTACAAAGTCCACTATCAGAATCATTGTTAATAATAACTATCACTTCGCAAGTATATACTTTACCATAACACCCATGTCTATGAATTAAAACATTATCTAGGATTAGTTCATAAAATATTTGAGGTAGTTATTTAATAATATTAACAAGGATCAATATCAACGTACCTTACAATAACAAAGGGACTAATGTAAAGTCATAACAAACTTTGACTAAAAATCAAACAACCATTATACCAATATCAATATAATGATATTATAATAATATAATTATTTGTCATTACTAATATATAGATTATCCAAATGTCTTTACTATCTTTATATACACTAAGGCTTAAGCCAAAATAATTATTTTCTCAAATATCATAATAACTAGCTAATGTATTAAGGTATTATAAAGACACTCTGATTAGTCCATAAACAATAGTAGATAAACACAAATAATTTTTTTTTACTTTACTCATTTAAGAATTAACAATCATGAATATGATAACACGACATGATTATACAAAAAAATTATACACTCAATTTATATACTACAGCCATAATGCAATCACACAAAATTAAATCCACATAGGCATTAAACTGAACTGGATCATAACTAACACACATAACCAATCATCTAAATTCAAATAACAATAAAAACATACTAAAGCTAATAATTCAAATAATGAATATAAAGAATGCTATATATCATGGTGTATGCATGGGTTTCTAGATATTCCTCTATCACCCCCAACACATCTATTTATGCCACCCTCTCTGATGATGCTATCCCTCTGTCATGCTCTGAGGGATGAATGTCTCCTACATCAAACTCATGACAAGTAGATAGTTAGCCCATACATCATGATATATATCTATAAATTACTACTGTAAAGACTAACAACATGATTATAATGTAAAAAATATACAAATACAACTAACTCATAGGAATATAATCATGTAAGTTAAAAAACATACAACTCTCCCATAGTAGTATATGACTTAAAACTTAAATAAATAGTAATTAATCAATTTAGCAACTATAATAATCCATGGATAACTAGGTAAATTAGCTTAGTGAGAAATTAGGATGTGATATCCTTCCCCCTAAATCTGGTCATCATCCTGATGATGCTTATTCAAACACTAGTTCTAAATTAAAAATATGAAGGACTATTTTAGATAATATGGACTTATCAATAATCCAAAATTTTGAAAAATATTAGAAATAAATTGGACTATATGAAGATTAAATTGGAATGTATCGAGATTAAGTTGGATTTGTTACAGATAAATCACATCTGTCTAATGTATTTGTGATAAGTCCAAATTATTTAAAATGATCATAAATAATTAGTTGTTGAAAAATATCAAAAATAAATTAGACTTCATCAAGAATTACTTGGGATTATTACAAAGAAATCAAATCTATATTATATACTTTTAATAATTCCAAATTATGTAGTCATTCAAACTAGTTCATAGACTATGCATTTACAGATAATAAGACTTGGCAATTTATTTTTTAAAGAAAAATAATTCATACATCAATTAGATGCTTGGGTGATATGTGATTTAAAACACCTGGGATGATTAGGATGCCACATGTCATCAATTGATTAGATCATGAACTATCTATTTAATCTGATTTGAGTGACATCTTCATGACTATCAATGTTTATCTCATATTTATGTACATGCCACATGTCTATCATGGGTGTTATATTATTATATTATTAATATGATCTCCTACATAGTCAAACTACCAAGATTGTGATGTATGTTACAATCTCAAGTGCTTGCATTGTTCAAGACTTTTTTTTGGATTGGTCATCATTTCTCACAACCGAGTCACCAAGATTGTTCTATGTGACACAATATTGGGTGCTTATATAAAGTGTAATTTGTAAATTGAAAAGTTGAATAACATTTGTTAGTACGTAAATGTTTAAGAACAAATATTGACACACAAGTGGGACATTCTGAGGCATAAAACCCAAAGACCTTTTTGCATACATGGGAATTCTAAAGTGTATTTTGTAAAACACAAAATCCAAAGTGTAAATTCTTAGATGCGCAAATTATGAAGACCATTTTTTGAAGACCATTTTGAAGGATGTAAAATGTGAAGTTTAATTTGAAAAACTTAAACTTCAAAGAGGTTTTCATGATTCACAAAATGTGATATGGATATTTAGAATACACAAAAGCTGAAGACCATTTTGAATCACAAAATTGTGAGGTGGACATTCCAATAGTCAAATGCTATTAAATAGATGCATAGTTACCAAAATACTGAATTGTCATAGTAGAAAAATTAAAACTTAAATGTTGAAGTGTATTTTCCAAGACCCAAAATATGAAGTGCCACTATAAAAAATAAAACATTATACATTATAAAACAATGGACTAAATTTTAAAAATAAACATTCATATTTCTCATTCAAAAATTAAGGAAACACTATTTCAAATTTCCTAATCTTTTTATCACTATTTTTGTTAGTGCCTAGTGGGATGATGCATTCATATAGTCTATTACAATGCCTTTCAAAAAATTAGTGAGAACAAGTGTATGATTTCTTCAATTTTTATTTGGTTTCCAAACGTAGATGATACTATCTATGAGTATGGATGGTAAACATGTGTTAGTTGGGTTTGGATTCCATTTCTTGTTTAAGTAGCCTAAATAAATTTTTACTTCTTCTACATATTTTTTCCCTACGTGAATTGGGATGAACAAGATACATTGACCCTTCATTCTATATCCCAATTTATTTTTAGTATCTCAATATTTCTGTTAGCTCTAGTAACCCATATTATGTAGCCTACTCCTATAGAATCATCAAGTTTGACAAATAACATATCTCCGTTTTGTACATCTTGAGCTAGATTAAATGTAATGTTTATTCTTTTGTTTCTTGGACCAACATATGTATCTATAGATGCCACTTTAAAATCTAGGGTCCTATCATGAACCATTTTATGTAGATCTCTATGCATGGGTATGCCATGACAAGTTCTAGGCAAAAAATCCCCTATGCACTCAACTTCAAAAGGGAACATGTCTTCTTTTATTATGTCATGGATGTTTTGGAAGTAGTATGCGAGATCTTTCCACTTACTATTTATGGTCAAATCAAATTCATTGAATTGCTGTACATAATTATTCAAGTTATATTTAATTTATTTTTCACTCTTTTTTTTACTTCTATATGACTTTTGCATCAATGAAATCTTGAGACATTTCTCTATTTTTCAAGTCTTTGAAATATATTTTTGCTAGATTACCTTTTGGAACATTTGGCTTACCATTTTCTTTTGTTATCCATAATGTAATTAGGGGGACCGATTTATATCTTTTATAGAGTTTTTGCAATGCATAATGGGCTGACCTTGCTCCATGCATAGAAAACAATTATTGACCTTTTATCAAGCTTACTATTTCATTTCTTCTCTTCAGCTGGTAACTATTAACATACTCTTTAAAATCCACTATTTCCTCAATCAAATATGGCATGAAATTTATTGAATTTTCACATGTCCTATAAGTGTCCATAATCTCTGCCACACTCCATACATCTTTCTTATTTATACATTCACATAGGTTTCCAAATGTGCCATTTATGTCTTCATAAGTATCTTCTACAAGGAAAAATCTGACCTTGCCATTGAGGAAAACACCTTTGTAGATAAGGAGAGATAAATATTTCAACACATACCTCTAAAAAAAACATGATTCTTGTAAATTTATAAATGTACCATTAGTTCCATATAAGGTTCAACATTTTTTAAATATAATTATGGATGGAAGTACCTATTATTATTATCCCCATAATAGTTGTCTAGTTGAAGGTATAGCCTAGAAGGAAGTTTATTTAAGGCACCAATTGATTGCACTTATTCTCTATATTTCTTGCATTCAGTGTAGTAGTTGTTAGATAAAAACACATCATACAATGGATATTTTGAAGATCTAGGTTTATATAGTAAATATCCATAAGTATCTAGTATTGTTGTTTCCATACCCCTGAAGCACTTATTCAATGAGGTGATATTAAATTTAAACCCTCCAAGAATGCATGGTAAAAAAATTCCCATATATGCCTACACCATGACCATGTGTTATAATATCTACCATTGACAACTCTAATATTATGTTAGTAATTACTTTATTTTTTATCACTATCCTCAACACAAGTGTTTTTTGATGTTCCACCTTGTCATGAATGACACTAAGGCATTCTTCAGGGTATTGCTCTAACATTCATTTATGTGTGTAATACATTTGTCTTGTAGAAAGTATTTGATTTGAGTGCATCATAAATTCTTGATCAATACACTCTCCCTGATCTCTAAAGAGGGACCTAGAGTGTTTCTCATGAGTCAACAAGATTCATGTTTTACACCTAATGAAGTCATCAGATGTGGCAATGGTCACATCATGAAAATTAGTTCTCCACATTTTATTGAATTTTGGATGGGATATTAGCTCATATTGTATATCTACTAGCTATGCATTGATCTGGTGCCTCATAAAGTTTTGAGTGAAAGATGATATAAGATGTTGAACATTTTATTGTGAGACATCTATATCTACTTGGCATGTTAATCATGGAGAAACATCCATAAAATCATCCACCAATTGGTCCAACAAATCTTAAGCTGCCATTATCTTCTTTTGTGGCTTTTGTCAAAATTTCCCTACATAGAATACATTTCATTCCCCATTTTTATGACAATTTTAAATGTCAAAAAATCTACTTCTCTTTAATCTATATATTTTAAGCCAAGCTTCCAAATAAATATCTATACCCTAAAAATTAATGCTAGTTTTGTTTTTATTTTTCTTAAACAAACCAATAGAAAGGGCATCCAAGACATGTTGCCTCCTATCTATTGTGGTGGAATCAAGAAACTTTATCTTTGCATTATTTAGAATCTAAAATGAAAACCTAACTAAAAATATTTTTTGGTGCAACATTTATCTGCATACATTGTTGAAATATCACTATCTATGCTTTCATCAAACTTCACTTGGCTGAGTGAAGTGTTTGGCTGATTGCTATTTTGGCCTGAGTATTTGTAGGAAAAAGTTAATTTTTTTAGATGCCTTTATGCTAGGAATGTTAGGCAAGGAGTGACTTCATTATCCACTACATCCCAAACATTTCTAGTTTCTTTCTCCTTTGGTGTCATGTATGGTAAATTAATTACTCTACAAGCCTTAGTGTCCACTATTTTGTTGGAAGGCCATCTAAAAATAGATATTTTAGTTACCTCTATACTACAAGTCTCACAATGTTGTACAACTTGCCTTATGTAAATTCCCAATTCATTTTCTAACATTGGGATAAGAATGCAACCAAAAATATCCCCTGGTTTGTTCAAATTCAACATAACCAAAAGTAAAATTTTCATCATTTACAAGAGTTGTACATTTATACAATAAATGTACCCTTTTCCCAAGAAAAGTTGTTCTTAAGCTATAAAATATGGTAGGATCATCGATATATCAAGCAAATGAATCCAAACAAGGGTTTTCTTGTTGTAATGGTTGTATATGCAGAAGTAAACTCAAATTAGTTTGTCTTTGTCCCATGTCATTGTCTATAGAAAACTTATCTATGACATGCTGCATCATTCTTGTGCTCCATATAGTAAAACTATCAACTACATCCCCCAAATTATCCACAAACGTTGTAGGAAATGGAAGTGGTAGAGTCAAATCAAAAGCTTTAGTCACATTAACACTTACACATTCAATATGTATTTCTTCATTGTGGCATGTGAAAGTGAGATTTATGGGTTCTAGAGATTTAGCATCTAGACCTACCACTTTGTGTATTCTTCCTTTAGTAATGACCTTACCATTATTTATGAGAGAAACATAGTCTCCACATTGGAAAGCCATTAACGTATGATTTTTCATCTTGGACATTTTTAAAAGACATGAGAAGAGTTGTTAATTAGATTATTTACAAAATCAGTCCAATTTATACCTGTATGTAGGAGATAAAGCTATATTTATACCAGAACATAAGTATGGAGATATGTTAAAACCTAAAAATGTTAAAAAGGTAATGTATAACATTTTTTTAATGACAGTTTATGTCAATCCAAAAAAATAATATCTTTTAATATCATATACTACATACTTCAATTTTTGATTGATCCTCCTTTGAAGGTATCTCCTAGGAGATACATTTCAAACATGCATCAAAGTGAAATAGCCATGCAAATAAAATAGCTAATCAAGTCAATATTCGACCATGTATTTTATTACAATACAAAATGATAAAGAGAGATGGGGGTTTTGAGCAAAACTATGGAAAATGATTAGCTTATTATATTTTGGAATCATGTATCTGATTTGAACCTCTATTGTGGACCCAAAATTTTGAAGGTATCTCTTAGGAGATACCTTTCAAACATGCGTATGGGTACCCTTGAAGTTTTGAAGGTAGTACTGGGTAATATGTTAAAGGGCCTTTAATACCTTTAAGGGTACCTATGACATTAAGCTTAAGACTTCATTTTTCAATATTCAAGGACATGTGGCATGCACCCATAAACTTATGAAATTTCACCACTCAAAAAATATTTCAATTTCACTGATCAAGTGACTCTCCATGATTATGCCAAGTGTCTCAATCTTGTGGACTTATCTTTATTGAGGAGATTATTGTAGACATTTTATCCAAAATAATTCCCCAATAAAATTGGGTCTTCAAGCATTTTGCCTAATAGAATTTGGTCTATGGAAATTTTGTTTGAAATGAATCCCCTAACATAATTTTATTGACTTACGGACCTACCCTTAAAACTTTCTAAAATGATCACTTACCCTTTGAGACTTTTATCATATATCCCTTTACCTGACCAACCTACCCTTTGACATTTTTTTTGTGGCCATGTTGCCCTGACATAATTACCCTTCGCCCTTTTTGAATTGCCTTTCAAATTATTTAAATGGTACTTCCCCCACCAAAATGTACCCTTTAGGAATTTTGTCTTGGACCATTCTACCCTATGAAGTAGACCCTTCGGGCATTTTATACCACAAAGTAGACCTTTTAGACCTTTTTACACTTACCCTTTGGGATAATGGGAATGGCCCTTTTCCCTCTGGAACCTACCCTTCAAGCTTTTAAAAGTTCCCTTTAGCCTTTTTTAAAAGACCCATTGGGATTTTTGTCATCACCACTTTACCCTTCAGGACTTTTATCCTGGGCCCTTTGCCCTCCAGGACTTATCCTTCGAGACATTGCCCTAGGCATTTATTCTACGAAGTAGACCCTTTATAAAATTTGTCACAATAAATTTGACCTAAGAATTATATCTTTCAGATTGTTTCCTGATGAAAATGACCCTTTGGAATTTTTGAAATGACCCTTTGGGAATTGCCTCAGATATTTTGCCTAAAACAATTTTTCTAATGATATTGCCAAATGGTGGGCTTTTTGTTGTGGGTCTTTTGTAAATGATTGGTATCCATCATAAACCTAAATATCATTATGCAAGTTTGAAAGGTATATTTTAAGGTACTATAATGCCCTTCAAGGTATCTTTTAAGGAGAAATGGGGAGCCACTTTTTTAGATCATGGTCTTAATTTTGAGCCCCTCTTTTCTATGTGCTTATGTAAAATCTAGGAAAAGAATGACTATTAGCCTCTTATACCTTTGGTAAGATGGTAGTGGTATTGTGTTTTCATAAGACTAACTCTTTTGTTATATTGGATTTATTCTATCAGGTTTATATTTTCAAGCTTATACTTTGGGACTTATGCAATTTGTCTTTTTGGGTTTTATGTTTTGAGTGTTTTATCTAGTGCCGTTGTCAACTTTATTTATTTCAAACTTTATCTATGTAGTTTTTTTTAGTGGACTTATCTTTGTCGAGGAGATTATTGTGAACATTTTATCTTAAATAATTCTTTGATGAAATTAGGTCTTTATGAATTTTTCCTAATGGAATTTGGTTTGTGGATATTTTTTCTGAAATGAATCCCCTGATAGAATTCTTTTTCCCTCTAAGACTTATCCTTTGAGACATTATTTTAGGCCTTTATCCTATGAAGTAGATCCTTCGAGACTTTTATCATGGGCACTTTGACCTATGAATTAGATCCTTGTGATTGTTTCCCAATGAAAATGAACCTTCAAACTTTTTGAAATGACCCTTCGGGATAATTGCCTTGGACATTTTGCCCAAAATAATTTTCCCAATGATATTGCCAAACGCCAGGATTTTTATTGTAGGTCTTTTGTAAAATATCGATCCCCAACATAAACTTTAATACATTACTACCAATAATAATATTATCCCTTACCATACTTAGCCAAAATGAAGTTAAAGTGTATTCTAATGATATATATTAAATACCCCCTCCAACTTGAACTAACAAATTTTGAATTATAAAGGAATATAAAATCAAGGTGAATGTTGGGCATTTATGTTGCATAAACTGTTATTCAATGAAAAATCATTTATATGTGATACACATCCATTAGAAGCCTTCATTGATTTCAATCAAAATTGCATTCAAAGTCTCCTACTATCTTATAACAAGAAAGAGCCCTAGGTAATATCTTGAAGAGCACTATAAATAAAATAATGATTAATCTAGAGTCAAATGGATCATATAGTAT
Source organism: Torreya grandis (assembly GCA_037957365.1). Lineage (NCBI taxonomy): Eukaryota > Viridiplantae > Streptophyta > Pinopsida > Cupressales > Taxaceae > Torreya > Torreya grandis. Next base: position 4,464,404 of record JARHVA010000241.1, on the reverse strand, counting down.
GCATAGCACCCAAAAGGAAACTACAAACAACATAGAGTGTATACTACAATGGCATCTTCATCAAAGGCATTCAAAGGAGCAAATCCACCATCACCATACTCAATCAAGGTCTCCACAGAGTTCACAAATGTAGTGTTTGATGCCACCATATTCGAGAATAGGTACACCAACTATTCAGATATATGGGACGTAGTGGATTTTATGAATGTATTTTAATTGGAGGATGAGATGACACTCATTGATAGGTTATTTATCAAATAATTATTGGATTTCAAATGCCAAAGGTTACATTTTACTATTTCCAAGCTAGAGGTGATGCCATGCATCAACCTCCTACAGGATTTGTTCTTCTTGGAAAAGATATCACAGGATGCCTTCCTACATTATTTTAGAAATAACACGATGGTCACATGAATTTTGGGAGATAACTTCTAAAGATACCTCTCTTTAAACATACCTGATGTACACTATGATAAGCATACATTATTATAGTTCAGCATAGAGAGCTCAATTGAGAAGAAATTATTTTCATGGTTACTCCCAAGCCAGACCATTGCATGGAAAGGTAAGAAGCCAAAGGCACCTATTTCCATAAACAAGTTTAGAATGGGGATTTGCATCAATATGGATCCATTGAATTGACTCTACACTATGCCAAGTATTCATTTTGTCATTTTAGACTGGGTGCCATTACTTTACATTATGTTCACCCATGATTATACATATGCCATTAGAGAGATGATCATCTTCCACCTGAGGGAGAAAATAATTCACAAAGATAAGCATCCCATGCCTTTGGGCAATTTCTATATGATGTCATATTTGCTAGATGCTATTATGGGAACTTGTTACTGAGACCTTGAGGAATTATGGATCCCAACTATGGACTACATAAATAACATAATTTGTGATCATTACTAGTTTATGCACATATATTCCTACACAAAGAATATGGTTAGGATAGCTGAAGATGTCTATTCATATGTTTGGCAAGCCATTCATGGCTCAACCATACCTAGAATTAGATAAAATATCATAAAAAACTTGAAAGGTAAAGGGTATTATTTCCTCTATCTAAACTTCATAGTTATAATGATTTGGGAAAATAAGGTTAATCCTTTATGTCTCCCAAAATATGTCCTAAACAAGTTGGTAGAGCAAGAAATTGATTTCCAACTATGGTGGAGTGTTGAAGAGGACCTATCTAGGCAGAAAAGGCTTTGTTATTTGGTCACCATATAACAATTGGAAGAGTGGTTTACATAATGAGGAAGCATTTTGGAGAAGTGGGGGACAAATTAAAGAGATATCCTTTCCTTGTGATTCAACATAGGGATTGGAATCTGCATGGGATTATTCAAAAACACATAAAGGGATTTAACATCCCCTATAACCATGTTCCCCATTCATATGATTTTTTATTTCTTAATGCAAAGGATGATGTAGATATGTTGGAAAGAGAAAGGATTTTTGGATTTCAAGAAGATCATTTAACAATGATATATGATGATCTTTCAGTCACATAAAGGTAATTGGATAGAAAGAAGTCTATATACAAAGGATAGGAACATTCTGACTTCTAAAGAGGACAATTTGAGGAGCAATCCAAGGACTAGGTCGGTCCCTCATCTCAAGCCTTCCATTTGAAATTGAAGTTGAAGATTGTGAAGAAAAATATCAAGTTGTTTGAACCTAGAACAAGTAGGGGAGCACAAGTAGGGGACCCCATTAGTTTAGATTTTGATGAGGAGAGAACACAAGAACAACCAATTATCAGCGCCTTTCAAGTAACTACTGCTATGTCCCAAACCCAAATTGCCACATATGTTGGGATAACAACATAAGAGGTAATAACATTGACTCAATAAGGCTCCCCTACATAGATAAAGACTCTTCATTTTTATACAAGGAATCTTATGAATCCAATAGGGATTACCATAATTGAAACATCACAAGGCTTGCCTACTTACCTCCACATTTAGAATCAACAAAGGGAGAGGTTGTGATAATTAAGGACATTGAGGATGACTCTGATGAAGAAGCTGAGCTAGAAATAGCTAAGGTAATGAGCCTTCAATCAGAGCCTATAATACCAAGTTCCTTAGGTACTCAACCTTTCATGAGTATTCCTTTATCTTTTGTGACCATTTTTGGACATGTTTCTATTTCTTATGTGTTGAGGACACCCTAGGTGGAAGTGCCTACTTATACCTTTGTTGATCCCTTTTCCCCTAGCACATTCACTTAGTTCCCTCTTATCACCCCCAAGGTGGAAAAATATGTTTCTACCACCACCATGGCCATTCCACAATCCACTTCCATCCCAATTACCATACCTACCTCCTTTATCCCTTTTGGTACCTCCACCATCCGATCTTTAAAGAAGAAGGTGTCTTGAAAGGTATACAATACATTAGCCACTCCACAATTTCACGTCTAATCCACTCAAATTTCCCTTCCCATACCATCTACTAACTCTATAGAGGAAACCATTATGATAAGTTATAGTAAGGGAAGGAAACCCAAGCCTAAATTGATTATAGTCCATCCACTCCCTCAATTTAAAGGAGTGGATTGGTCTAAGATTATTTGGCCTTCTTTGCTTGACATCCTTGTCAAGGCTCAAAATAAATAATAGGTTCAAGAAAAGGTAGAGAAATAGGTTGTGGTTATAACCTCAGATGCATCTCAATTAGATATTCCTCTATGGGTGATGGACTTGAGAAGTAAGGCAACCCAAATGCCTAGCTTCAAGATTGTTGAGCTTCCTTCTATCTCCACTCTATTCGACCCCCCATATGGTAGTATATAAAGAGTGAAGAAGAGGAAGCTGAAGGATGTCTTGGGCACATAAATAATTTTGGAGGAAAGACATGAATTATTCTCCCTCATTAAGAGGTAGAATAGATAGATCAGATAGTATCTTTACATTGAAAATTTTGCAGACCTGGCCCAAGACCATAAGGATGCTATAGTATCTATCCATGAGGGAAAATAGATGGCTTGAAAAGAATTTGAATTTGAAGTTAAGGAACTTGAATCTGAGGTGGAATAATTAAAGGAGCAAGTGAAGAATATGTATATCCCTACAAGCATAGAAGTTGAGGTGCAAGAAATAACTTCCCAATGCTACAACTATTTGGAGGAATGGAATTCATGGAGGAAAAAAAGGCCCCTCATGTAAATAATGCCAACTAATTGTATAATTCATTGAGAGATGACAATGCTAAGTTAAAAATTCTAGTTGTATATATAGGAAACTCTTTATATAGCCATCTAGATTTAATGATAACACTAGAGGCATCCGATGTCTTGAACTGGGTTGTCATAAGATAGGAGGAAGCATGAGAATGGTTACAAGAAATTGGGGCTTTAATCCCTAAATATTAGGGGCATGAGGCCCAAATCCTCAAAATTTTGCATGGTTTGAAGGTGTCAAAGGTGAAGGATGCCATATACAAATTGATTAGTAGGATCAATTTTAATAAACTCATTCAAGAAGTGGTAGATGGCTTCAACTAGAGTTTATAAGGCTTTAGACTAAAAGAGATAGAATCTAAATTAAGTGCAGCCATAAATAAAGTCACAGAGGTTAAGATTTTTAAAAATAAGTTTTAGATGAATAAGGAAGAGCATGCAAGACTCCTCAGATAAGTTAAGAGGATACATCAACCACTACTACTAAACTTGAACATCATATGGTAGTAGCATGATGTGACATATAAAGTTTATCAAGAGAATGAGGCCAAGAAGAAGCAAACTTCTGGTGGTGCATCAACATATGCGTCTCCTACAACTACTACCTCAATTACCACACCAACCAAAGTACATGTATCTATCTAGATGACTCAACTTTAATAGGATAAGATTTTATGCATGTACAATTTTTAAGATGGTGGAAATAGTCATAATTTTTATGTAGTTTAGACTTTTTATTATAAAGTTGACTTTATATTTTGTACACATGCACATGTTGCATAGTTTTGAAAAGTTCAACTTATCTAATTGATAACTATAAGACTACTCTTATAAAATTTTGACCATAGTTAGAAATACATGTTCTAACTTTATATGTAATGAACTTGCATGAAATTAGAGGATAAGGTGACCCCTTCCCCAAGTATATATAAAAAATTGTAATCCAACTTGTATTTTTTTCAGAGAATTTTTGAATACAAGAACAACATCAATTTTGATTGTCAGTAAAGTATTTGAATATTTTATTTCTAATTTTTGTGTAATTAGTTGTTACTTTTTTTGGTTGTATATTTCAATAATCTTTAGTGTGTAATAACTAAGAATAGATTCTTGACTATCTTGATTTATGTAATGATCTGTAAGTGTGCAAAAACTATTGAAATATTGATAAATATATTGATTAGGATGATTAAGTTAAAATTGATTTATATTTTTGAATGTGTACTAGTACTTTCTTTGATGTAGTTTTTTGTGTGTGTGCTATAACTGCCTTAGATACTTCACTAGCCTGAGCCATAATCTCTTGAATATGAGTTTTCAATAGTTATTCTAAAAGGAGAAACCTTTGTTTGAGGCCTATGAATTTCTTGCATCACTATAGGGTTGTATGGAGATGAGTTTTAGGGGGATGAGTTGTAAGTTGTACTGATTAGACATAAATGATACATGATACCAAATTATAACTGTGGGGAGTTAGGGGGATGAGTTGTAAGTTATACTGATTAGACATAAAATGATACATGATACAAAATTATAGCTATGGAGAGGTAGGGAGTGCCTGTGGTTAACCTTTATGAAGGATTAAGGTTGTTAACCCTTGTGTTTCATCCCCTACAACTCATCCTTTATGATTGGAATTTTATTTTTCTCATGGTTAACCTTTTTGAAGTATTAGGATTGTTAACCCCTATATGTCATCCCCTAAAAGTCATCCCTTATGATTGGAATTTTCTTTTAAAGTATCTCCTAGGGGATTACCTTGAAGGGCCTTGTAGTATTTTCAAAGGATCTCTTCATAAATACCTTAAATATGCACACAATTGGAAGTTTATTTTTAGGTACTTCCTAAGAGATACATTGAACATACACATGATTGGAATTTTTATTTCAAGGTATCTCTTAAGGGATACATTGAACATGTACACAATGAGAATTTTCTTACAAGATATCTTGTAGGAGATACCTTGAACATGCACACGATTGGAATTTTCTTTCAACGTATCTCCTAGGAGATACCTCGAAGGGCATTAGAATACCTTATATATTGATTGAAAAGGTCCTTTAAAGGGATTTTATATAACCATGACACCTTTTTGTTTGACAAGAACCCTATTGCACACAATTGGAATTTTCTTTTGAGGTATCTCCTAGGAGATACCTTGAACATGCACACGATTGGAAGTTTATTTCAATGTATCACCTAGGAGATACCTCAAAGGGCCTTGGAATACCTTCCATGTTGATTACAAAGGAACTTATAAAGAATTTGATATAACCATGATAACTTTTTATTTGGTAAGAACACTGATGCACACTTTTGGAATTTTATTTTGAGATATCTCTTAGGAGATACCTTGAACATGCACACGATTGGAATTTTATTTAAAGGTATCTCCTAGGAGATACCTTGAAGGGACTTGGAATACATTCCATGTTGATTACAAAGGTCCTTGAAAAGTATTTGATATAATCATGACAACTTTTTATTTAGCAAGAACCTTGATGCACATTATTGGATTTTTTTTTCAAAATATCTCCTAGGAGATACCTTGAACATGCACACAATTGGAATTTTTCTCAAGATATCTCCTTGGAATACCTTACATACTTATTTTAAAGGTATTTCCAAGGGAATTTATATAACCATGACACTTTTTTATTTGGCAAGAACCCTGATGCCAATTTTGATTTCTTGTGAGAATGATGCATGGCACTCCTGCAACAAACCAAAATTAGAGGGCCCCAACCAAGATCTCTCCATTAATAGATAGATTAAATGTGGTATAGTATAGAAAATTCATCACACTAAGATGATTTTTGAGAGCCCCTAAGAATAATCAAAAGGTGCCACATGTCAAAAGGTAGTAAACTTTAGCTTTAAATCTAAAATTGATGGTAAATCAAAGGCAAATTAGTGTTAAAATTGAATTATAATAAAATTGAATGCTGAAATCAAATATAATCCCACATAAGAGTCCTTACAAGCTAGGTATAACTAAAATCACAAAGTGACAGGACATTGCAGTAGTTACAAGGCATAGAAACTCATACATATTGCCTAAGGATGATTTCAAGGTATGAGACCCTAACAATGTCATTACAAGGCACTTATTAAAATTAAAAAAAGGATGTAGTTATGGAATATAAGCACCAATAAGAGGTGTATAAATGGATTTATAGGGATGTAATGACTGATGAGGTAGTCCTCAAAGATGTTTGAAGGAATAATATTGAGCTAGAAATGAGGCTTGATAGGGAGAAGATGAAAGAGGATATTTTGAATTCCAAACTCCCATCAACTCATGGGAGCATGTTCAATGCCAACTATGATGAAGCACAAGAGGAGGAGGAAGAAGACAATGTTCTTCTTATTAGGAACAGGCCATGTAGACAAATCTTACCTTTGAGCTCTGAGCAAGGGTAATGTAGCAGCCAACCTAGCCCCTCTCAAGGTATTACACTTGTATCTAAATCTACTAAGGAAGCTACCACAAAAATCTCTGATCAATTAGATCTAGATGTCATTTACCTTGAGGACTCTCAACAAGGAATTGAGTTCTCAATGGAGGAACTGTAGACATTAGCTGGTAGGAATATAGAGAAAGTTTACACAAGGAAGAAATCTCCCAAAACTACCATGAGAGGATTAGTTCCTTACACTTATATAAAGTGATGAAGAAGAGACACAAATATGGAATCCAACAAGCTAGAGTGGTCATGACACTTGACCAAGCAATGCCTTATACTTACATTTTAACCACTTGGCTATATTTAGGTGCCTTTTGTGGGTTGACATTATTAGTGTAGGTTTTTATTTTTCCCTATTATTTAATTAAGGAAATTATATATTTGTGCATACATGGAGTTTTCCTACATTCATGGGATAGGCTAGCTTATGTGGAGATGTGTGTCATAGATGTGTCATAGGTGTCATAAGAATGTCATAAGTAACTCCCTTGACCAACTATTTTGGGTATGGGAGTTACTTCTCTATTCTTAGCACCTTGTCACCACCTTTCATGGAGGAGTTATAGTCTATTCTTGGGGTGCTTTGACCACCTTTTATGGAGGAGTTACGTGCTCTCCTATATGTATTCTTCACTTTTGGCCATCTAATGTTAATCAGATATTGGGTTTTCTCCTATTTGTCTTGTAAAATTTATCTTCTAGTATAATTTCAAATTGCTTTAGCATCTATGTGATGTGCACTAGCTTCATCTCATGTGATCACGTCTCCATTGCATTTGCATTATCTAGATTCTGGCAACAACTCTGATATGGTATCAGAGCCACCCCGATAATCATGTGACTGGTTATGCTATTAGTTTGTTCTAAAATTCTTACTTTGCTTTCTTAGTAGTTTTTTTGTTTAACTCTGTTACATTTGAGAGTTTTGGTAGAGTTTCTTGAAAAGTCATGCAAATCCATATGGAAACTTGTTAAAAAAATTACTTTTATTCAGATCTACCCTTTAGATATCTGAGTTAAAATTTGCCAAGACATCTTGTATAGATCTATTGTGGCTTCAACAAAGGCAGTGGAATTCCTTTTTTGGTCATTCTACAGGAAAAGATAGATCTTTGCTCATTTGGAACTTGAAATTTCTGCACCTTAGATGCTAAACCCCTCCATTGGCAATGAGGTGCTCAAGGTGGTGATGGCACAATTCAATGCTAACTAGATGCTCATCGAGCACCCTCGCATCTCGACACTCGTCAGGGATAGCCGCATTTTTAGGGCCAAAGAATTTAACATCGTGTTGGATGACACGGCCATCACCCACCTCTCCTATGGTGTGGAGTTCTCTAAGGTGGTGGAGCAGAAGTAGATGGTGTAGCAGGAGGCTGAGCACTCCAAGTTTGTTGTGGCCAAAGCAGAGTAAGAGTGCAAGGCTGCCATCATCCACGTTGAGGGCAAGAGTGACGCCGCTAAGCTCATTTCAAATGCCCCATTTGGTGGGCCCACCCTCTCTTGCTGTTAAATTGGTAAATCTACTTTTGATAATTATTTTGATCTTAAATCAGTCATTTGATTTTTTGAATTAAAGTCAAATTGGAAATTAGCATTAAAAAAAATAGTTTAAAGGTTTTCAAAACTTGTATCTTCGAACTATGAAGATGAAGGGTGAGGCCCGGGTTGGTAGGAGGCCAATTCCCCCTCATAAGGACCTCCTTTGGATTCCTTACTCTATTTTGAGTCTAATGAGTGGTTGAAAGGCCACTTTCTCTCTCAAAATAGGCCTTTTTTTAATGTTTTAGTGCTATTTTTTTGCAAAAACACTAGTTTATGGGAAATTGAACCTTTAATATCTTGCAAACAGTAGCTCAGATTAGGGTGCCATTTTTTACAAAAGTGAATGTATTTTAATTCTCCACAGTTTAGGCTTGTTATTTGTTAAAAATGCACTAGTTTATAAAGTGCCTAAAATTTGGGTCTCTCGGGATGCATTTTTGGCTGAGTCTGACATCCTATTTGCTTAAAGTCTTGTACTAATTGCTCTAAGATGCATTCTCAACTTAGCCCGATGTCTTTTGAGCATGCACTTACATATTTAGTGGGGGCTCAACATTTTAGGGGGTGTGATTGCTTTTCAGCACTTGCAATCTTTGCTTTCATTCTCCTTTCTGCATAATTACACAACTTGCAATAAACACAACTTCACCTAAATTCAGCTTAAAATGGATTCTTTTCAACTTAAACCCCTAACACCCTTCAACTATCATGAATGGAAGGTTAAAATTTCAATCATTCTTAGAAGCAAAGGGTTGTATAGGATCACCATGGGTACTGAAGTAGAACCTAGCACTGATGCTAAAAAGGTCAAGTGGTACAACTGTAGTGATGAAGCCTATGAATTATTGAGCTTGTCCATGTATCCTAAACTTCTCTTCCATTTAGAAACCTCCAAGACTCCCAAAGACATATGAGACACCCTAGAAACCTTATTTGGGAAGCTTGATGAGATGAGAGGTCATGAGCTCAAAAATGAACTCATAAGTATAAGTCCTAGCAACTTTGACACCCTAAAGGACTTCTTCACTAAGTTTAAGGCCCTTAGATTGTAATTGAGAGAATGCAAGATAGAGAATAAAGATGATCAACTCATCTTTTCTATTCTCACAAAGCTAGGTCCAAGTTATTCAGTCTTTGTCTCCACTTTTCATGCCACAAAAAAGTGCCCTTGGCACTACATGGAAAATGCCCTCTTTGGATTCTTTCATTGCCAAATTGACTAGGGAGCAAGATAAGATAATTCAAATGGGCACAATGGAGTCTACTCAACCCCAAGCTTTGATAGCTGGAAATGGTAAGGATAAGACTTCAACAAAGGAGAAGAAGAAAAAGAACAAGGACCAGGAGAAGAAGAAAGAAAACAACAATCCTGCCAAAAACAACATTGAGTCTTCCTCCTCTAATGCTAAACCTAAGAAGGAGAAGGTTAAGTGTGCCTATTGTAAAAAGATAGGGCATGATGAACACAAATGCATGAAGAAACAAATAGATCACCTAACTCATCTTCTAGAGAAGCACAACATAGGTGTTCCTGAGTCCATCAAATAGAATTCATCTACCCAAGATTCTACTAAGGCAAAAGGCAAGGGTAAGGAGAAAGAAAAGGGTAGGGCCCTTGTAGCAACTGCAGCTTCTACAACATCATGGGTCATTGATTTGGGTGCTTTTCACCACATGGGTTCTTTACTAGTTGAGTTTTCATCTTTAGAGACTTGTAGCATGACTTCAATTAGTTTGGGTGATGACACATCAATTTTTGTTGTAGGGAGAGGGAAAGTTGAAATGGAAGGAGGAACTTTCAATAATGTTATAAGTGTTCCTTCTCTTTCAACCAATATACTATTAGTGTACCAAATCACTCACATTGGTTAGCGCATGAGAGTTGAGTTTTCACCAGATTCAGTGGCTATCAAAGAGTTACATAGTGATACTACAGTGGCAGTGGGTAGGGTAGATCACCAAGCAAGGTGATACACCTTCTCACATTTTGCACCAGATTTTTCTCCAATAACATTGCTGACTCATTTAGATGGAGTTAGAAAATTATGGCATGAGTGGTTTGGCCACCTTAACTACCACTACCTTGAGCAACTTTGCAAACATGACATGGTCATTAGCTTGCCTCGTGTCTAATTCTCAAAGGACTTTGTGAGGGGTGCTCCCTTGGGAAGCATCCCAAAGAAAAATTTGACAAAGGCAAAGCTTGGAGGGCTTTACAACCTTTGGAGTTAGTCCATAGTGATGTATTGGGATCCTTTCCCAAACCATCTTTCACAAGGGCTAAGTACATCCTCACTTTCATTGATGATTTCTCTAGGTACACTTGGATATATTTTTTCAAACAAAATTTTGAACTGTTTGAAAAATTTCTAGACTTCAAGGCTCTTGTTGAGAAACAGAGAGAAATCTATCAAGGTTCTTCAAACTGATAATGGAGGGGAGTATGTTAGCAATAGGTTTGAGTAGTTTTGCACCATAGAGGGGATTGATTTGTAGTGCACAATCACTTATAGTCCTTCACAAAATGGGGTTACAGAACACAAAAATAGGTTCTTGAAAGAGATGGGTAGCTGTATGATTCACTCCAAATCCTTAGCACCACAGTACTAGAGCAAAGCCATCAATTGTGCTTGTTACATTCAAAACAAGGTTCCTCACAAAGCTTTGAAAGGGATAACACCCTTTGAATCTTGGCATAAAAGGAAACCTAATGTTGAGCACCTTAGGGTTTTCAGATCCCCAACCATGGCCCGCATTCCAAAGAAGAAATGCAAAGCTATGGAACGTCAGTCTAAGCCTTGCATCTTTATAGGATATCCAGATGGTATTAAGGGATATCACCTTTTAGATCTGACCACTCATGAGTTGTTCAGTGAGAGAAGTGTCCACTTTCAGGAGAGTCCTAGAGACTCAACACTTGGCACTTCTTCTCCCTCATCAAATCTACTTTTTCATGATGATTCCTCTTCAAATTCAGATCAACCATAGTAGGTTCCTGAGCTAGAGACATCTTTTTCTCCTTCGAGTTCACATAGCAAGGATAGTGATGCCATGTCATCCACCTCTAGTCAGTCAGAGGATGAGGAGTTATCACCTGACTCACCCACTTCTGGGCCACTTTGGGCCAGATAGACACTTGAGAGTGCTGGCACTTGGGCAGGGGATCCTGCAGATGATAGACGCACTAGGGGGGATTTTTAGAGAGATCCACATGCCTTCTTTGCTTCAATTTTAGATCCACAGACTTTTTGAGAGGCATCAGGGGTACATGAGTGGGATAATGATATGGAAGAAGAACATTCTTTCTTAATAAAAAATCAGACTTGGGATTTGACTTCACTTCTTAAGGGAAGAAAGATGGTTTGATGTATGTGGATATATCAGACCAAGTTTGCAGTAGATGGGTTGGTTGATAAGTACAAGGCATAACTAATCACCAAGGGTTTCTCATCAAACAACCTCTAGATAATTAAAGAAACCTTTACACCTATTGCAAAGATGACTTCTATCTGACTCACCTTGGCTATTGCCATAGCACATGGTTGGGATGTGCACCAGATGGATGTGAAGAGTGCCTTTATTCACAGAGACCTAGAGGAGGAGATCTACATAGAGTAGTCACCAGGATGTATTTAGGATTCTTCCTTAGTATGAAAACTTAGAAAATATATCTATGGCCTCAAACAAGCCCCTCATGCATGGTACACTAAGATAGATTCCTTCCTTCTCACAGTGAGTTTCACTAGGTGCCATTCTGACCCTAATGTCTTCTTCTTGCAGCAAGATGATTGACTCCTGATTTTGGTTCTATATGTTGATGACCTTTTGATCACCAGGAGTTCTTCATTGGCTATTGCAGTGGTGAAGGCATCTCTCCAAGATAAATTTGACATGAAAGACTTGGGTTTGTTGCACTACTTCCTTGGCATCGAGATCTCACAGTCAGATTCAGGGATTTCTCTTGCACAGCCTAAATATGCTCTTGACTTATTGGCTTGGTTTCACATGGCTGATTGCAAGCCATCTCTAACTCCCTTTCTATTAGGAGTCAAGCTTGAGGCTGATTGTTCTTCACCATTGGTTGATACCACTCAATATTGACAACTTGTTGGTAGTCTCATCTACTTGACTCAAACCAGGCCTGACATATCATATATAGTGGGACTTGTCTCCAAATTTATGCAAGAACCTCATGAGCTGCATTGGAAAGTAGCTAAGAGGTTCTTGCATTACATATAGGGTTCACATAGATATGGGATTCATTACAAATTTGGCATAGAGGTTGACTTGGTTGGATATATAGATTCACACTGGGCTGGCGATTCACAGACTCGCAAGTCCACTTCTATTTATAGTTTCTCTCTAGGTTCTGGTCCTATCAATTGGTCTAGCAAGAAGTAGAATGCTATTGCTATATCATCCATAGAGGCAGAGTACAGGGGAGCTGTTAATGCAGCTACTGAGGCTATTTGGTTTTAAGGGATTCTTTTTGAGTTTGGCATTCCTATCAGGCAGCCCACCATCATTTATTGTGACAACTAGAGTACCATTTAGATTTGTAGGAATCTGATTCAGCACCAGTGGACCAAGCACATAGAGATTCACATGAATTTCATTTGGGAGCTTATTCATAGTCAGGTCATTGACTTGATATTTTGCCAATCTTTAGAGCAGGTTGCAGACATCTTCACCAAACCTTTCATTGAGAGAAAGTTCATTCATCTATGAGCTCTTCTTGGGGTACGGTCTACATCTGCAGCAATATCATCTTCAGGGGGGACCTTTTAGCCTCTTCATTTCTTTTATGTCTCTCTTTTGGGGGAGAGTTTTTTCCTATGGGTTTTCTCCTTTTTTCTATCTTATGAGAGATTGCATTTGTACATGGGTACCTCATCAGGCCTAGTTGTTGGGACCCATTTTATATTTCCACACTACCCACCGAAGCTGTGCTTATGGGGGGTATTAGTGTAGGTTTTTATTTTTCCCTATTATTTAATTAGGGAAATTATATATTTGTGCATACATGGAATTTTCCTATATTTGTGGGATAGGCTAGCTTATGTAGAGATGTGTGTCATAGATGTGTCATAGGTGTCATAATAATGTCATAAGTAACTCCCTTGATTGGATATTCTAGGTATGGGAGTTACTTCTCTTTTCTTAGCACCTTGTCACCACCTTTCATGGAGGAGTTATAGTCTATTCTTGGGGTGCTTTGACCACCTTTTGTGGAGGAGTTACTTACGTGCTCTCCTATATGTATTCTTCATTTTTGGCCATCTAATGTTAATCAGATATTGGGTTTTCTCTTATTTGTCTTGTGTAATTTATCTTCTAGTATAATTTCAAATTGCTTTTGCATCTATGTGATGTGCACTACCTTCATCTCGTGTGATCACGTCTCCATTGCACTCGCATTATCTAGATTCTAACAACTCCAATAGACATAAACTTGTCTTAGGTATTTTTTGAGCCTATAAATAGGGTTTTCCCTCTCATTTGTAACCAAAAAATAGTTGTTACTAGAATTAATACAAGGAGCCAAGGAATTCAAGAGTTTATCTGTAGTGTTCTCTTGTGTGTGTTCTGTGATTTATAATTCTCATGATTTTAGATGGCTAATAATTTCTTTTTTGTAAGCTAATTTGGTAATAACACACATTATATGTATTTATTATCTTGAGTTTGACACTAGTTAACTAATTTGATAGTATACTTTCTTTATTTTCTTCTCATTTATAATCAAATGTGCCATGCAATTTACTATGAGTGAGTAATTTTAATGTAAAGTATATTGTTAGACATATGCATTTCCTTACTCTAAAGCTTGAAATAAAGTTATTTAGCTTTGAGCATTACACTAGAATTGGTAGATGCTAGTTTCATGTGCTTTTGCCTCAAAATTTAGTAGAATTGGTATCTTTGATCATCTTGAATACAATCTCTTTTCTACCCTACCCTACTCACTCTTAGATCCACACATGAATTACTTTAGCTTAATTAATGCTGTAAATATCCATTATTTATTTACATTTTGGGCAACAATTGGCAAATATTGAAACAATTTTACAAAGATTAGTAAGAATAAGTATCACTACATAAACATTTGTTGTCCCTACAATAGGGTCTACTAGAAAAATTTCAAAGTGGTGATCACATATTTGCTATTTTTGCTATTTCCATTAGTAGTTATATAAACAACTCAAGCCCCAAGTCTTTCAGGACTTAAAATTGAGTTTCTTAATTTCCCCTTGTTCCTTGGTGACATAGGCAACACAATAAGTACATCAACAAGCCCACTAAATTAGCCTTTAATCAATCAATCAAGTGTCTTTGAGACACCTACAGGTTTGGTTTCAAGTCAAAATATGTTATAGTCATAGGTGTGGTAGTCTTAAGACCTTTTTTAGGATTGTGGAGGCTATTTGAATAATCAAATGCATGAAATATTGAGATGAATATCCTTAATATAGAGTTCAACAAGGATACATGTGAGGTTCAAATAGGGCTAAAGAAACATACATGTAAATCTACAACTAGCTTCAAGAGCACTACTATAGTCAAGTGGGTGAACAATGCTTAATGGAGACTTCAAGGGTATAAAGATTCAAGCAGGGTAATGATATTGTTATGAGATCATCATATATATATCAACTCATCGGTACTTTGTGTATTGTCAAAAATCCTAAAACATCTCTATACCTTATCACAATCTGTACAAAGGACATCACATCATGAATAGTGGTCTATATAAGAGAGGTTTATTTTCATAATGAAAGAATGGTGAACAAGTGAAGAAAATAAAAATATAAAAGGAATGCATTAAGTTGTGAACTTTGGAGGAGACCTCAAGGAGCCAAACTCAGTTGAATTTTCAATTCCATGAAATCCTCACCTACAACTACTTAAGGGACTCAAAATATGTTGATAGTCAAGATATTGAAGCAATAAAGTCTTGCATATTTTAAAAGTTAATAGGATCTTTTTGTGATTGAAAAATCATTTCAGTTTCTTCCCTACTTTTTTCATCCCAACATCTAATAGGTTTAGTAATTAATCCTAAATCCACATATTTAAAGGATCTTGCCTCACAACTAGAGGTCTAGTCTAGATACAGGCATCCCATAGCCTTATATCATTCCAATGTTAGTCCAGATATGAATCAGATCTGAGTAGTCTAATTTCAATTGGGTGCTATTTGGGTTGATAACAAAAATCAAAAGAGATCTGTTGGTCTTTGTTGTTGCAAGGGAACTTTATTTTCTACCCTACCTTACTCCCTCATTTTGAACTTATTTAACATGAATCACTTTATTAAATGATTATTGTGTATATCCATTTTTTTTTAAAGAGTTTGGGCTTCTATTGGAAAATACAAAGCAATTTACATCATAACAAATTTAGGTAGATTGTGTCACTACCATATTCTTATTGTCCCTACAGTAGGGTCTGCTTGTAGACTAGAAAGTGGTAAGTTGTAACCACATAATCTCTCCATAAAAAATGAGTGAAGCCCCAAGGTGTCACTAACATATCCCTATAGTACATATAATATGAGAAATGTTATTATTCTATTCGCATTACATCTTTGACATAGACACACATCAACAGTCCAAAAGGACTTGAGGATGAATTTGAATATTCACAACCTACTATTTCTTATCATGCACTTTTATGTAGTAATACTCCTTCAAATATTAAGGTGATTAGTTTCCTCAAGAAATAGATGTTGACTATATTTATTTACTTTGGAAGTACACACAAATTCATCAATAGTAAGTTGGCTACTCAATTGAGCTATTTCATTTACCCAGCTCTAGAATTTCAAATCCTTATGATAGGTGGGGGTATAGTCAATTATTCTGGTAAATGACATAGTATAAAGATATGGGAGACTACCTATTATATTATATTATATTTTCTATTATCATGGATGGGACTAATATTTTTTTTGGATTGTAATGGCTCACCACTTTATGCACACTTGAGATAAATTGTTAGTAACTATTCATGCTCATCCATTTATAAGGAAGGACATTTGAATTGCATGGTTTATTGGCTAAATATATGCAATTGGTTAGTTTTCACTAGATGATGAAGATGATCAAAAAAGGTGTAAATTAATTATTGTGTGACTATTTTCCCATAGAATTTAAACCAAATAAGGAGTCTACCCATATTGAATTGTAACTATTGGAATCTACCCATTTTTATCTTATACACCCACTTGACTCCTTTGACCAATTTTCCTTTTATACCAAGATTTATAGTAGGACTCACTACTTCCTATGCCAACCTAGGGCCTCCCTGAGCTCGACACACAATCTTAAAAATTATACAATTTTTTATTAAAAATTGATTGAAGTATATATAGGCAGAGTATTTAGAATTATATTTATTGTATTATTTTATAAAATTTTAGTGTTACAATTTGAAAACTCTATTTCCCTAAACAATAATCATGTGTGCACTCCTTCAATAGAAGGCTCACTGACATCACAACTGGGTGCACTCCAGTAGGACCAAAACTATTATAATAATCTAGGTAGATTATCTGAATCTTAATGATTTCATAACATAAAGTGATAAACAATGAATAAGAGGGAAAAGTCAACATAAATAAATCACACATTTTAAATAGAGTAAAAAAAATATATTGAACACTATTTAGATTAAATACCTAAAAGTACGGATCTACAAAAATGATAGTAACAAATATGGTCAATGCTTTAGACACTCTATAACCTTCTCTATTCTGATCTATCAAAGCTCTACAATATATGTTTAAAAAAAACTAAGAATGTGTAGGAATAGGAATATATCTAGTTAGACATGCTTGATGGTTTTTGGTCTTCTTAAAAATATGTGAAAATTATATAGACCTTATTTTGCAAAGTAAATTTGAATTTCAAATTCATTAGGGACTCCTGCCTATTTCTAAATGTAAATTCACCTCAGGAGTAGTCAAGTTGAATTGAAGGCAAGTGATATATTTAATATATTAAAATTATATATATATATATATATATATATATTATATTAAAATATATAATATTTATTTAAAATATAAAATAAAAATTTATATTATATAATGTAATCTAAAGTCAAGTAAATATCCACATCTTCCTTAGAAACACCTCTTCAAGCTACTATGGTTATGAATTTTGTCAAATTTCCCACTAGTAGATTGTAATTTGGCTACCAAATTCAATTATCCTTGCATAGACAACAATCCAACTCTCCTTGGCTTGATTACAATGATTGTAGGATCAAATTAGGGCTCTCATACTTGCTAGGGATTTTTTAAAGGTTTATGCAAAGCTCTAATGACATCAACGAGACCAAATTATGAGTTTCATGCCTTAGATTTTTTTTGGATCAAGCATTTATACCTTTGCCTTTCATGGGTCCACAAAATCTTCAAATCTATCACATCTTGATTATGTGGTGTCATCATGGTATTTATCTCATTAATATTTAAAAGTGATGGTTGTGCTTTGAATTCCATTATCTATCTTATGATACTCCTCATGATTGTGATACTTGTCACCACCACATTTGTTCTGGCTTTGCTGAAACATACACCTTCATATCATGCCAATCTTCCTTACCTAGATAAATTCACTTCATTTGATCTTGATCTAATGGATTATGTCCTTTTATCCATGCACCATTGATTGGAATGTGTATGCTCAACCACATACTGTTAATCTCTAGGAAGATACTCAAGCTTTAATTCATGGCCTATAGTTCTGACACTTGTCATTTTCATGCTTACTCTGAGTTCTTTTGAAGTCCTACGTTGTTTAAAAATTTGTGAAATATATGTTTCTAAAAAAAAATAATTCAAAAGGGAACCTAGGTTAAACATTAGACATGGCTTAAACATAGATCCAATTAATCTTGAACCATGTACTTAGTTTAATTTTTATCCTAAGGCTTGGTCATGTTTTTCAACACAACCAAACCTTAGGCTAAAAATATTAGCTTTGTATAAATAATCACATGGTCCCTTTGTTATAAGGTTTAGCCTAAATTCTTATCCTAAGGTTTATTGTATTTATTAATATGATAAAAATCTTAGGCTAAGACTTTACACACTGTCTTTGTTATTCATGAAGTCCTTTTATTTTAGGTTTATAACCTTGGGCCAAAGTATTTATGCCTTGGTCCATTTTAATTCATGGGGTCCCATTTAATATGTTTAAAACATATCTTAAATATTTTATCTTAAGTCCTTTATAAATGCTCTTGAGCATAACTTTCTTTCTTGTTTTTAGGATCAATGATCTGTATTTATTCGAATAAGATTGATCAAACAATGCGAGCTGAGTCAAGACTTCAACATA
Organism: Torreya grandis; assembly: GCA_037957365.1. NCBI lineage: Eukaryota > Viridiplantae > Streptophyta > Pinopsida > Cupressales > Taxaceae > Torreya > Torreya grandis. The sequence goes on along the minus strand of JARHVA010000241.1, from coordinate 4,445,844 downwards.
GCCTAAGATAAGTGAGAGGGTGACAAGTGTCACCTTCTAAACAAAAGAATTTTGAGTAGCCAATGGTGGTACATCCCTCATATCTTGATCCAATAGTCTATATTTTCTCATATGAGATGGATCTAATAGAGTATGATAAGTATTGAGAAATAAAACCTTAACCAAAGAGTTAAAGCTCGATCATGTTCTTGAGATATTTGGTCCATGTGAGCCTAACACATTTGATTGATAAATGCATGTAATGTTTAATTATCAAAGGTTATATGGTAATCCATGGGGGTGACAAGTGTCACTATCATGCGAGCCCAGTACATAGATCAAACAATGCATGGGAGCCTAGTACAAAGAGCACATAAGCACCGAGTAGTCACCACATGGCACACATAAGAAATAAGATGAACCCAAGAATGACAAGTGACAAGCTCAATAGAGAAACCCATGGAAATTTTTAAAAGTGATGCTCACATGCCTATCAATGATGCTCACATGAACATCAAATGGCAGTCACGAAGACATCAATTTTAAGACAACAAAGAGCCCAAATGATGTTTTTAAAATTGATGATCACATGCCCATTAAAGATGTTCATGCAAACATAAAATGATGGTCATGAGGATGCTAATTTTAACATATTAGAGAGTTATGAAAATGAGTTTAAAATGCATGATCATGTACCTATCAAAGATGTTCATGTTGACATCAAATGATGGGCATGTAGATGTTAATTTTAACATAGCAGAGAGTTTTGAAGACGAGTTTAAAATTTATAGTCATGTGCCTATAAAAAACATTCACATTAATGTCAAATGATAGGCATGTAGATGCCAATTTTAAGATAGATGTTTGGATCCAAATTCAAAGACAATGATCATATTTTGAATAGTGATGAGTAGAATGCCATGGGGATGTCATGGAAATGCCATATCAAAGCCATGTGAGTGTAATGTGCCAAATTAGAGACCTTATAGACCTAATAATGTAAAGGTATGGATCTAAGCTCATGATGTTTGAGATCATAGCCACTATTGGAGCACTGTTAGAACTTACAATAATGCCTTGACAAGGTGAGGACCATAACCAAACCTAGTGAGCATTATGATTGACTCGAAGGGAGATCAATTGTCACTTGTGTAAAGATAAGTCAAGGTAGAGTGCATTAATGAGTAGTCTAAAAGGATTTGTATCAATTATGGGTGACATCTCCTATATCCTCAAGCAACTTGGAGATATAACAATGCATGTATTGGGTATCATCTAAAAGTAAGGAAGGCCTATTGTAGTAATGAAGCACTTGATCAACCAAAGGGTTCTCAAAGTTAGAATATTCCTCTTGTGGCTAGACCTTATCTATTTTAAAAATGGAATATTTTGTCTGTAAAGGTATGTGCTATTTTTAAGACACACTACCTATAGATCAGTCCATTGGGAAAGTCTAGTGTATTTCTAGAATATTTGTGGAAAGGATAACTATCCCTACACCTATACTTTTTTAATTGGTTAGGACTGACCGACATGCTTCCTTACATCTTATAAAAGGAGCATTGTTAATTGTAAATAGGGGGGAGTTTTTAGATCCAAAATTACTTTGTAAACTTGGAGCAATTAATATAAGCAAGGAATTCTACAAAGATTTTCTGGTATTGCTTGTGTTCGTTATTTTTATGGCTTCTTTCTCAATTGTTTGTTCTAATTTTTAGATTTGAATAGTTCCTATGAATTCTTGGTGTGCAACTTTAATTGCAGAGTTCATAAATTGTGCCAATGCTAGGTTGACTAAAAATTCCTTAGGTTCATTTCATTTTCTTACTCTTCTTGCATTTGGGCTAATGTTATTTGCTTGCACATTAAATCTTTAAATTGAACTAGGTTCTTATTTACATTATTTCCACCTTCCTTAGAAGCTTGTATGATGTGTAATAGGATTTGAGCTTATGTTACTTCATGTTACACATTAGTTAAGTGCATGTCTACATGAAATTTAAACTTTGTAATGATGTTTGGAATAAAGATAAGCAATATTTTTTTCTGCCCTACCCTTTTTTTTTTTTTGTTTTTAACCAAATCACTTTAGCTTAATTCTCATTATAAATATCTATCTTATGTTAGTTCTTAGATTAGTTATTGATCATTATTCACTATTATTAGTGTAGATACTTCATATTTTGTATAAGATGTAAAAATACATGCATCTTAGTAACTATGCATTACAAAAAAACTGCCAACACATCTCCAACTCACTTTGTATCACCTATAGTCAGAAAGACCAAGAAACACATCTCACAGTCAGAATTTAAAATTGAAGTTAGTAAGAAATTATTTTAGTCTTAATAAACTATAGAAATAAACTAAAGGATTTGAGTGAAGAAATAAACTCACTGGGATAGATATTCATTGACACTTTAACTTAATTTGAATTTGTTCAATAGAAGAACTACGTATCACTAATTTAAATTGTAGCTCAAAAAACTTGATGGTTAACTAAAATTTGATGGTCATTTTTTAAAGTAGAACATACTCGATTCCTTTATATAGTTTGTATATAATTTAACAATTTGTATACTTTTTATAACCAATTTCAAAGGGCTACAAAATTAATCATTCACATTACTTAAAATTAATTGATTATCCATCTGCTTTACTACTATTTATCCCATGCCAAATGTCATCTAAAACATCAAATTTAATGCTTTTGATTTATCATAAATCAACTATGGCACCTAGAAAATCAATCATTCACATTACTTAAAATTAATTGATTATACATCTACTTTATTTCCCCATGTCCCGTGCCAAGTATCATCTGCGACACCATATTTTATGCTTCGTGATATGTGATTTAACCTTCTTGATACATGACTACAAATTTTAATTTATAAATAAACTAAAATATTTGAGTGGAAAAATAAACTCACTGGGATAGATATTCATTGACACTTTAACTTAATTTGAATTTGTTCAATAGAAAAATTGTGTACCACTAATTTAAATTGCAGCTCAAAAGACCTGATGGTTAACTAAAATTCGACAGTCATTTTGTAAAGTAGAGCACACTCGATTCCTTTACATAATTTGTATGTAATTTAACAATTTGTAGACTTTTTATAACCAATTTCAAAGGGCTAAAAAATTAGTCATTCACATTACTTAAAATAAATTAATTATCCATCTGCTTTACTGCCATCTGTCCCATGCCAAGTGTCCTCTGCAACATCAAATTTAATGATTGTGATTTATCAACTAAGGCAACTAGAAAATCAATCATTCACATTAATTGAAATTAATTTATTATCCATCTAATTTATTTCCCCATGTCCCATGCCAAGTATCGTCTACAACACTAAATTTTATGCTTCATGATACGTGATTTAACCTTCTTGATACGTGACTACAACTTTTAATTTAATGCCCATTGCCTACCAAACATTATTAATGTTTGATAAATTTTCTCTTCAAATTAATCTACCTCATCTACTATGCACATGATAAAGTATGAAAAAGTTTTAAATCCATACCGGTGATTGTATTTTTGACCCCGTAATGTTAAATGAAGCAAAAAAATAACCCATTTTCATGTTACATGGCATTATAACTATGTTAAAGGCACAAAAATTTATTTAATTTTATTAAAAATATAATATTATTAATGTACTATTAACAATATATAGATGTATTGAAATATATTACACCAAAATATATAATTTATATATAATATTAATATATAATTAATTAGTTTAATATAAAAAATATTATTATATATATTATATGTCAATTATATTTATTTAATAACTAATATAATTTGTGTGTGTCTGTGAGGGGGGGTAAGAGGGTTATGTGAATCAAAAGAGTGTAAATTGACAATTAGGCCTACTAGTTACTCCAAACCCATGACAATGTCAAAATAAGTTCATCTAAAATAATTATGATTGAAAACCTATCAAGATTTGATCACCATGTAATGATTTAGTTTATGATGGCTTGCATTCTTCATGTAAAGAGATAGCCTCTTAGCACAATCACTATGTCAAAATTGTAACTCCCTTAGTTTCGGTCAGGGGGCATTTGTATTTCCTACATAAGGAGCACAATTATGGGTGATCAATTTTTATCTTGGTTTCTAGCTATCATTTACATCCAATTAATTTTTTATTTTTTCTAAAACAAAATTTTTGTAGTAAAATACTCCTAATTTCTCTTAGTAGCATGTATTACACATAATATTTGAGGTCTTTGGAGCACATCCAGATATCTTTGGAGCATTTATTACAGGTCTTTCAATCACCCTGTACAGGTATTTGAAGCATTCCAAGACTTCTTTGAAACATCCTATGTATGTCTTCGAAGCACACCCAAAGCATCTTTGGTGTGTCTTTGGAGCATTTAATATTTAGATCTTGCTTGCCGAATCCTCAAAATTGTAGCCAAAAGATTTGTAAAAACTATATGTTGCCTTCTCAAAATTCCCCATCATTGAGATGTTTTGCTGTACTCAAAATTACCCCATCCTTGGGATGTGTTCATGTACCCAAAATTATCCCATCTATGGGATGCGTTGTTATACTCAAAACTGCATTATTCATCTAAGTTAGACATAATAACAAGGTAAAAAATCAATAATAACTTACATACAAACAAAGAACAAATTGCACTCATATCTTACTTAGATCAAACATTAAATATTAAATACAATTTAATATATAATCAAATGCAACACTTTATGGAGAATCTATATAACTATGATGAGCTATATGAAATGCTCATCATTTCCCCCCACACTTTACCTTTTGTAAGTCCTCTCATAAAAAAGTGGGATGCCTAATCCTTAATCTAAATTTTTTGATTCAAACCTTTGAATCAGATCATAAACTTCAAAATGATGGCCCCAGTCATGGTGGCCCCTTGGCAAGAATCTAAGATCTTTAACAACTGTATACACCTAGGCTTCAAATTCAACTTCTATGTGAGAATTCCAACACCACCATGGAGATAGAGGACACAGAATGATAGGAGGCCTAAAACTCATCCCAATATAGACATTTGAACCTCTTTCTTCTAAGTATCAAGTAATTATCTAGAAAACTAATTTGGCTCTTCTTAGACTCCATTTAATATTGGTGGGGCTGAGGACTTCCCTGCGCTTCAACTCAATAGGTAATATCTCCCACCAGAAATACTTACATTGAAACTATTGGCATAATGGTGGTTTGTAAAATATCTAAAAGTAGTAATATTAGATCTCAATAATAGCTCATGATACTTGTTCTTCATATGCATATGATACAATGGCTGAAAATAATAAATAAGTTTCTTTGCTTCTACGAATTGTGGTCTCATGCATAACCCAATGGTGCTTTGTAATTCTAAAAATCTATTGTTGACCTATTTTCATGCCATTTGGTTCCTTAGAGTGGAGAGAAAGGCATGTAATTATGTCTTTCCAACAAATAATTTTATTAGAAAACTAGATTAATATCCTAACAACAAATTGAAAGTATATAACTCACAAATGACATCCTACCTTTCTTCAGTGCTCCTTAGAAATATGTCCATAAATACATGCTCATGTTCAATGACATATGAAAAACCAAAGTAAATTAATTGAATCTACCATTTATAAACTTGCTCGTGTAAGAAAAGAACATAAATTGATGAAGGCTACCTGCATGCTAATAATTTCTCAGAAATAACACAAATGTGCTAGATTAAAGCCTATACTTTTTGAAATTGTATTTGGGAGTTTACCAATTACTTCTAAGATTCCTCCTTAAGTTTGGAATTTTCATCCTTCAAGTTTTGAATTTTATTTTGGGTGATATTCTAGATAGAGATTATTTCATATAATAGAATAGAGAAAGAGGGAACAACTCTTGTTGGACCCTCTGTTTGAACTATAATCTCTCATATTTCTCTTTGCATGGCTTGAATAGAGGCTTCTAACTTAGAATTCTAAGTGGTGAGCTATATTATTCTTTTAGTATGTTGGGAAAGCATTCTATTTATATCATAATACTTTTTCTTAGATTATTAGTTAGATTACATTTATCAACATTGGTATTTTGTAAATCAGTTATCTGAATGTCCTTGATAACAAGAAAATTCTATAAATTTTTAAATTCTTGGGTCTATGAAAACTTTACATTATGGACCCTAGTTTTTTTATCTTGTATTCCTTGAAGAATTATTTCTTGTTCATTAACTCTAGTAACAAATTATTCTCACCTTTTTTTCAAATTAGAAATCAACAAGTCCTCACCTTTCAAAGTTGAACAGAGAACATATAGCTTTATTTGTTATAGTTTAATTATTTCTTCATGGCATGATAAAGCCATGACATGCTACAATTATTTTTCTTCATTGACATAATGTGGAGAATATGGATATTATTCAATCAAGGGTGCCTTACCCTTATCAGCAATAGATATCACATGACACTATACTTCTTGAGGTATAACTTATTCTGCTAGGGTTTCCTCTACAAATATAACTTATATGACCTACACATCTTCTTCTTCTTGCAAGATAAGTTAGTGAATACACTACAGTTTAGTTGGAGGAGGATGAAGGGTGTTTAAACAAAGTCCCATTTATCACTTGATCTCTGGCATAATATCTTTGAAACCAATGGTGGTAGAGATAGTTGTTCTATAATTTGAACTGTGGGTTCTTCAATATGAATTATAGTGGAAGGAGGAGAGGTAGGGTGTGGTGTCTTTTTGGTAGGAACTGGAGAAAAATTTTAGAGGAAAGAGGACCAAGCCTTTTCACCCCTTAGTTTACTAATAAAATAATGGTGACAAATGAGTGTAACCAACCCATGATGGTAGGTAGACCTAGTACCTCATCTTATCTTCTAAGAAGCTTTAAACAGAGCATTACGAAGGAAAGAGGGAAGATTGATCTTATATTATTCTTGAATAGCTCCTTTATTCAAGTGAAGGAGTCTCATAATATCTCCACCCACTACTATAAACTAACCATCACAAGTGATATATTTCATTATCCATTAAATAACATTTTAGTAAGGTTGAGGAAGACTTTGTCTTAGAATTCCCTTGGCCACTCCTTGTGAGGATTTGGCCAGTCTAGGGTGTGTCTTATTTCCTTCAAAAATTATATAAATCAAGTCACAAAAATTGATATTTTCAATTCCAATTACTCTATCTTCAATAAGGTGTATGTCTGGGGAGGAAACATCTCCACATCATAGAATAAGTCATTGTAGTGTTTATCATCTTTGGATAATGCAATGGTATTCAAACTAGTGTCTCAAAAGATTATGTTTGTCCAATATGAATAGAGAAATGTAACATATTCTAACTTGGTAGTTCTAAACAATATTTCTTTGACCATGGCTTTCAAATTTTGATTGATGAGATCATATATTATCTAAATGCGAGATGAATGCACATAAGTCTTTTTTGGCAAGCTTGATTAATTCAATGATGATGGTGATCCTAGTTCATGCCATATTAATGACAAGTTTTTTAATCTTTGAATTATTACTTTTAGAAATTAATTTCACCAAAATTCAATTTATATTTAATTTGAATTTTATTTGCCATCAATTTTAGCTTTAAAACTAAAGATTGTCACCTTTTGACATGTGGCTGCCACCTTAGATACAACTAAGTACTCACATGGATTGAATATGATTAAGATGTCTAGTTGGCTTGAAATCCAAACATGTGGCACCTTTTTATTGCCTCACATATTTTTATATTGTAGCTTTGCATGATGAATTATCTATTTTTCATGATATGGTGACCCTTAATTCATAGTGAGCTCTCGAGTGGTGCCTTTTAATTTTGATACCTTGAAGGGGAAATCCAATCTTGTGCCTATTTGAAAGGTATCTACTAGGAGATAACTTTAAGGGGAAATCAACTCTTGTGCATATTTGAAAGGTATCTCCTAGGACATACCTTGAAGGTATTACAAGCGCCTTTAAAATATCACCTAGTAGTGCCTTTTGTGTAAAGGAAAATTCCACTTGTTACTTGAAGGAGAACTCGACTCTTGTGCCTATTTAAAAGGTATATATTAGGAGATAACTTGAAGGGGAAATCCACTCTTGTGTATGTTTGAAAGGTATCTCTTAGGAGATACTTTGAATTTATTAAAAAGGCCTTCAAAATATCACCCAATAGTGCCTTCTATGTAAAGGAAAATTGCACTTATTCCTTGAAGGAAAAATACACTCTTGTCCCTATTTGAAATGTGTCTCCTAGGAGATACCTTGAAGGTATTATAGGGGCCTTTAAAATATCACCCAGTAGTGCCTTTCATGTAAAGGAAATTCCACTTGTTCCTTGAAGGAGTAATCCACTCTTGTGCCTATTTGAAAGGTATCTCCTAAGAGATACGTTGAAGGGGAAATCCACTCTTGTGCATGTTTGAAAGGTATTTATTAAGATATACCTTGAAGTTATTACAAAAGCCTTGAAAATATCACCCATTAGTGTTTTCTATGTAAAGGAAAATTCCATTTGTTCCTTGAAGGAGAAATCCAATCTTGTGCATGTTTGAAAGGTATCTCCTCCTAGGAGATACCTTGAAGGGAAAATCCACTCTTATATATGTTTGAAAGGTATATATTAGGATATAACTTGAAGGTATTACAAGGTCCTTCAAAATATCACCTAGTAGTGCCTTCCATGTAAAGAAAAATTGCACTTATTCCTTGAAGGAAAAATCCACTCTTGTTCTTATTTGAAATGTATCGTATAAGAGATACCTTGAAGGGGAAATCCAATTTTTGTTCATGTTTTAAATGTATCTCCTAGGATAAATATTTAAGGTACTATAAGGGCCTTCAAAATATCACCCAGTAGTGCCTTCCATGTAAAGGAAAATTCCACTTGTTCGTTGAAGGAGAAATCCACTCTTGTCCCTATTTGAAAGGTATCTCCTAGGAGATACCTTGAAGGGGAAATCCACTCTTGTGCATGTTTGAAAAGTATATCCTAAGAGATAACTTGAAGTTATTACAAGGGCCTTCAAAATATCACCTAGTAGTAACTTTCATGTAAAGGAAAATTGGAATTGTTCCTTGAAGGAGAAATCCACTCTTGTCCCTATTTGAAATGTATCTCCTAGGAGATATCTTGAAGAGGAAATCCACTATTGTGCATGTTTTAAAGGTATCTCATAGGAGATACATTCAAGATACTATAAGGGCCTTAAAAATATCACCCAGTAGTGCCTTTTGTGTAAAGGAAAATTACACTTATTCTTTAAAATAAAAATCCACTCTTGTGCTTATTTGAAATGTATCTCCTAGGAGATACCTTGAAGGGAAAATCCACTCTTGTGAATTTTTGAAATGTATCTCCTAGGATATACCTTGAATGTATTACAAGGGCCTTTAAAATATCACCCAATAGTGCCTTCCATGTAAAGGACAATTACACTTGTTCTTTGAAGGAGAAAACCACTCTTGTCCTTGTTTGAAATGTATCTCTTAGGAGATAACTTGAAAGGAAAATCCACTCTTGTACATTTTTAAAGTATATATATTAGGAGATACATTTAAGGTATTATATGGGCCTTAAAAACATCACCCAATAGTGCCTTTAGTGTAAATGAAAATTACACTTGTTCCTTGAAGGAGAAATCCACTCTTGTGCCTGTTTGAAATGTATCTCTTACGAGATACCTTTAAGGGAAAATCCAATCTTATGCATGTTTAAAAGGTATATCCTAGGAGATACATTTAAGGTGTTATAGTTTCCTTTAAAATATCACCTATTAGTGTGTTATATATAAAGAAAATTTTCACTTTTTCCTTGAAGGAGAAATCCACTCTTGTACCTATTTGAAAGGTATCTCTTAGGAGATACTTTGAAGGGGAAATCAAATATTTTGAATGTTTGAAAGGAATATCCTAGGAGATACCTTAAAGTTATTTCAAGGGCATTCAAAATATCACCTAGTAGTGCCTTCCATGTAAAGGAAAATTACACTAGTTCCTTGAAGGAAAAATCCACTCTTATCCTTATTTGAAATGTATCTCCTAGGAGATACCTTGAAGGGGAAATAAAATATTGTGCATGTTTGAAAGGTATATCCTATGAGATAAATTTAATGTATTACAAGGGCCTTCAAATTATCAACTAGTAGTGCCTTCCATGTAAAATAAAATTGCACTTGTTTCTTGAAAGAAAAATCCACTCTTGTCCCTGTTTGAAATGTATCTCGTAGGAGATAAATTGAAGGCAAAATCCACACTTGTGAATGTTTGAAATGTATCTCCTAGGATATAAATTTAAGGTATTATAGGGGCCTTCAAAATATCACCCATTAGTGCCTTCTGTGTAAAGGAAATTCCTCTTGTTCCTTGAAGGAGAAATCCACTCTTGTGCCTATTTGAAAGGTATCTCTTAGAAGATACCTTGAAGGGTAAATCCAATCTTTTTCACATTTAAAAGGTATCTCATAAGAGATAAATTGAAGGTATTACAATGTCCTTAAAATATTACCTAGTAGTGCCTTTCATGTAAAGGAAAACTCCACATATTCTTTGAAGCATAAATCCACTCTTGTATCTATTTGAAAGGTATCTCTTAATAGATGCCTTGAAGGGAAAATTCACTCTTTTAAAAGTTTTAAAGGTATCTCATATGATATACCTTGAAGGTATTACAATGGAATTTAAAATATTACTTCTTAGTGCCAAAATAGGATATTCCACTTGTTGACCACTTATTTATATAACTACCAGTAGTGCCTTCTATGTAAAGGAAAATTACACTTATTCCTTGAAGGAGAAATCCACTCTTATGCCTGTTTGAAAGGTATCTCATAGGAGATATACTGAATGGGAATACACTCTTGTGCATGTTTGAAAGGTATCTCTTAGGAGATACATTGAAGGTATTCCTGCTTTTATCAGCCCTTTGGTCTTTGGAAGAATTATTTTAGACATTTTATCTGAAACAATTTCCTTAAAGAAATTGAACTTAGTATTTTCTCTGAAGAAATTAAGCTTACACTTTTTTCAAAGAAAGGAATTTTTTTGGGATTTTTGTGTGGTCAAAATTTCTAAAGGGAAAATTCCCTTTAGAATTTTTACCATGGACAAAATGTTCAAAACAAATAAGGACTTTACATTTTTTTGAAAGAATTCTAACTTTTCTTTTGAGCTTTTTTTCCACAAGAAAAATGCCTGAAGGGTAAGTTCCCTTTATAATTTTTATTGTAGAAAAAAATTTCAAAATAAATGGACCTTACACATTTTTGAAGGAATTGGAATTAGCTCTTTTGTCAAATAAATTGGACCTTTGCACTTTTAGCAAAGGGTAAATGCCTTTCAAACCTTTTGTGATAGGTAAAAAGTCTAAAAAAAATAAGGACTTTACATCTTCCTGATAATATGTAATTCTTTCAGACATTTTACCCATGAAAAAATGCTTGAAGGGCAAGTGCCTTTCAGACCTTTTTCTATAGAGAAAATGTTTGAAAGAAATGACCCTTCATATTTTTTTCAAAATACTTAACCCGATGAAAGTAGGATTTGGCCAAGACATTGAATTCCTTAAAATTTTTTGTATCAAACAAAATGTTTGATGGAAATAAGTCTTCAAAATTTTTAACCGAGACAAAAATCTCAAAGACCTATTTCCATCAGACATTGTGTTCATGCAAAAAGAATGAAAAAGTATAAGGGAAAGACACATTCGACAAGTAAAGACTAGATTAGGACTTATCCAATTTTCATATGAACTTGACCTTTCAAAAAAGTAATTATAGATGGAAGTTGGGATAATAAATTAGGAATTTACACTTGACAAGGGTCCAATTAATTTAGTGTAATTTTGGGCACTGACACTAGCTCTCACCTAGGGATGCATACCCCCTACAGGTGTGCAAAAAACCCTAGAACATAAGATGAGGTGCTAATCCATTGGGATATGGAGTCAAGACTTAGTAATTTTATCAAACATTCATGAAGGGCCAAAAAAATTGGTAGAATGATAAAAAAAATAGATTAATAAGATCTGAAATTAAATGCATGACAAAAAACATGGAGGGAAATTGTATCAACAAGGCCTAAAGTATAGGGGAAATAAAGCAAAAAAAAGATAAAGTGGTAGTTTTCAAGGAGGCTATGTAACCAATCAAATCATAGTTCCACTAATCATTGATTTGGTCAAGTCCAAGATTTGTTAGTTTGTCCTTATGAATGATCCATTTTCTCAGCTTGAAACTTATAATTTCACCTAGGGCACCATGCTAATCCATACTTCCATCTTGAATTTTTTTTATTGGAGTGGGATTATTGCCTTTATATGTCATGGTTTCCTTAGGGAGAAGCCATGAATTCAATTCCCTTTTTATAGTATTATCCTAAAAATTTGCTCTAGATATGCATACCACAATCATTTGGTTATGTATGTGGTATAGAAAAGTATCATACATAACTTTCCCATGAAGAATAAGTCTCGAAGGAGGTTGATGCATGGAATCACCTTAGGATTGGCCAAAATTTAAATTAAATACCTATTTCTTAAGTTATAACAAGTTTATGATGAATGTAGACACCTAAGATTGGCCATCGATAACCTCCAACCAAGCTTTTGACTAATTTCCACCTAAAGTGCACAATTTGGCCTAAAAATACTAAAACATACTAAATGATGTGAAATTTACATATTCAAGTGCCAATTTTGGCTAGGGTATCACTAAATGGGGTAATGCAATTCGTGAGCCAACTAACTTTAATCAGATCATTTCGAGTCAAAATGCCAATTTTGCACCCACATGCTTTGGACTACTCTTTTCTATCAAATCTTCTACACAAGATGCATGCCTTTATTATTTGTTGTTGGTAACATCCTAAATAGGAATACAATTCTAATGCATTGACATCACCTTTCAATTATAATTCAGTCAAATTTTATACCAATAACAAAGCATTCTGATCAATTTGAGTAATTTGTACATAAATTACTTAATCATGTTTAAGAGCTAATTAACCCAAATAAAGGCCTAATTAATAATTCCATGGAAACTTGTTGAATAATTTGTTTTGGAAATGAATATTGAATATCTATATCATTAAGTGACCTCATTTCTTGGGAAGACATCTCTAGGCCATACATGCCACAAATATCAGGATTCATGCCTCATCAATGCCTTCCATGATACCCTCCATGCCTCTTAAGTTCACCTTCTTCCAATGTCATGATGAGGATAATTACAAACTTAATTACAAAAATTGAATTAATCCTCAACCACCCATCTCAATCTTGAGATGGATGGTTGAGGTTGATTATGATCAAATCCAAAAATCTATAAATAGGAGGCCTCAAAACATTATTTCTAAGCTTTCTTGATGCAAAGTTATAATTCCAAATTGATTCCAAAAGCTTCAAGTAACTAGTGTTACCATGCTAAATTGATTCCAAGCCAAGCTAAGCTACAAGCCAAAGGTGCCAAGGAGAGATGGAGGTAGCCAAGCTTCCATTGCCAAAGACTTCATGAGCACAAGCCAAGTAAGCCACTACTATAAAGGCATTTAGAGCATCCAAGGAAGGTGAAGGAATTTTTGTGTTTGATTCATTGGTTTTTAGTTGTGTTTATCATTTGCTTTTGTTAACTAAGCTCTCCTTAGTGTCTAGGCCTAGAGATGTTATGCTATTAGCGTGTTTATTTCACTTTGTTTTTATTTTAGAACTAACACCATACTAACCATCCTTTCTTGAGTCAAATTCCTAGATCACAATGAATAGTCACTCCAAAGGAGATATATTTAAATCTAGTGAAAACATGTCAATAGAATTGACAACATCTCATAACTTAGAGTAGTTCCCATACATGTTGAAAATGGTGGCATCATAAACCATGTCTTTCAATTTGGTTGAGTCCTTGATAAAAAATGGTGATAGCAGAAGTGATCCCATAAATTCCTTAGATGAAGATGCCATTGCAATTATGTGTAGTGGTTACAGTTTGTTTACATGCTCTATGAAAAAATCTCCTTTCCACTAGTTGCTTGTTTACTTACAATAGTCTCATAGGTAGATAGGGATTTTTTGCATAGGATATCAGTCAATTTCTAATTAATTTGACAATAATGAAGACATTAATGACTACACATCATGTATATAGCCTTTAGCATTCAATTTTAGTTCATTATAAATGCCCAACATTCATATGTTTCATACTTTATGCATAGTTCATAGCTAGTTAGTTTAGTTGGTGGGTATCCTTAGCAAGTATCAAGAAGTATTTTGATTTATTGGCCAAGTACAAAGGGATTTTGGTATTCGATAATTAGGAGTCAGGTTTTATGTTATGATTGAGTATATAAAATATCTGAATAAATTTTTTGAAAACAAAGGCTGATATAAAAAATCCAAGGATCAAAATTGTTGATAAAAGATAAGTCATTCAAAACATTTGTTCACACAAAATGTTTGATGTGAAAACTCCAAAAAAAAATGTTTGAAGACCAAAATTCTTGAATAAAAATTCCAAAAACCAAAATTCATCAAAAAAATATTTGAATAAAAAACCCGAAGACCAAAATATAATAATAGGGCCAAATTAAAATGTCTAAAAACCAAATCCTGAATACATTTCCTTTGAATAAAACTAAGTCTTGAAAAGGTCCTTTAAGTTATCACCCAATAGTACCTTCGAGGTCAAGGGAAATTCCACTCATGTGCATGTTGAAGGTGTCTCCTAAGAGATAATATCAAAATCACCTTTAGTGTATGACAACACCCTTAGAATTATCTCCTAGGAGATTACTTTGAAGGGCCTTATATTTCCTTGAAGGTATGACAAAACTCTTGTTCAAAAAAAATTATGCAATGATGGATTTTCCTTATTTAAATCTCTTTTGATGATCTTATGAGGTCTAAAATTTTGATGGGTTTCACATTGAATATTAGAATTAAGACACCTTTACCCCTCGGTAAGAACTAGAGAAGCCCTTATACATAATAATTAATGTATTGTTAACTACCTTTTTTAATTTAAACTCCTATTTACTCATTTAATCATTTATACAACATAATAATTATGTGTACATTACACATTGATGTATCTACTACAAGACTCCTTTGAGAGTATTGTAATACCTTAATGGGTGACTTGAAATTATCTCCTTTGAAAAGTTTCACTCTGGGAAGATTCCAAAATAGGGAGAAGGGTAGAGGAAAAAGAAAGTCCATATGGTGTCAAGATTTACCTTTGAATATGGATTCTCTATGGACAATTGTTTCTAGAACCAATATTTGTTATGATTAGGTGTTGTACACACACAGACAAACACAGTCAAGTATTCTAGAAAAAGTTTGATATAGGAAAACTCAGAGATCTGGGCAAAAGGTTTCTCCTAGAAGATACCTTGAAGGAAAAATCCACTCTTATGCCTATTTGAAAGGTATTTAATTGAATCCCTTATACACCTCAATAATATTGGGTAAGTTCAACCTCAAGGTATTTATGGATCGTAATCCATAATTTGAAGTTTTAGGGCAGTTAGCCTTTTCATCATGGATGTGCTTGATGACTTTTGGTGGGTGGTGTATCGGCCACCTCTTTCTTGGTTTCCCCTTTTTCATTTTTTGGCTAAGTATTAGTCCCTTTTTTTGATGACATGTGTCATCATGGCACTCCTCAAAAAAGAAGGGAGTTCTTCTTTATAGTAAAGGTAGGCCATTGGTCAAGGGAAGTGGGCTCCATTTCTAACCAGAATTCTACAGGTAGTTTAGAGGGAGAAACATGTCACCATAGGGATTCTTCTAAGCATCATGGGAATATCAAAGGTTTCTTTATAGATCATAGTTTTTTCCCACATATGTAAATCTTTCCATAAGAAACTATTCAATGAGAGTGAGAGTTTTACGCATCAACAACATCCACTAGGAGATTCCTTCATGGGTAACTTAAAGGTATCTCCTAGGAAATACCTTGAAGATATTACTAACATCAATAACCTTAGGAAAGTTAAATATTGAGGTATCCAATAGGATATTCCTTTGAGGGCCTTGTAATACCTTCTTTGGTAACTTGAAGGTATCTCTTAAGAGATACCTTGAAGATATTAAAAGGACCATGAAGGTGAATTTTTTTTTTCAGAGGTACAATAAGGTAATTATTTAGATCTAAAACTATTAATGTAATATGGAAAATTATTAATCTAAATTGAGGTAGAAAGATCATGTGCAAAAGAGAACCTAAAATTCATGCTTTCCTAAGTATTAGAAGGCCCTTCAAGTTATCAAGTTATCAACTAGTAGTGCTTTCAAGGTGAAGGCAATTTATACTAGGAGATACATTCAATGTCCCTTTGAATGTATGACAACACCCTTTGAAGTGTCCACCAGGAGATTTCATAAAGGGCCTTGAAGTACACTTGTAATACCATCATGGTTAAGTTGAAGGTATCTCTTATGAGATTTATTTTAAGAAAAAATCACTCTTGTGTATGATTGAAAGGTATCTCCTAGGAGATACCTTGAAGGTACCTATTAATGGGCATTTTGACATATATTAGAAACATACTTCCCCTCATCTTTCTCCTTTGAACTGATGCAATATGCAACTTGTATTTTATAAAAGATCAATCTTTAAATCATTTAAATTGATTTATAGAATGTCTTCAAGAGAAAAAGGAATTCCCACACTTAAAAGGTATAAGAAGGCCTCACTTGAATAGAATTTGGATAAAAGGCAGAAGAAGGTTTCACTCTAAGAGAATTTGGATAGAGTACCATTTAAACTACCAAAATTAAAATTATATCCACATCAACATCTTCCATTTTATGGTGGTGATAAAATTCCTCTTGCTAATTATTATTTTGAGTTGTTTATTCTACCAAACATACATGTAGATATATATACTTATTTAGCACTACACCAAGAAAAGAATATTCTCTGATTGGAATAATATTTGCCTATGATAAGGATAAAATTGAAGATGCTCTTGGATTCCAACTGGAAGTATTTAATGGATAAGAGGGAATTCTCCATTGAGCTACAACTAATTTCAATAAATTTACACCTAGTAAAATAGAATTGACAAAAAATACCTTTTCTCCTTCTTGTGAAATATTTGGGTTTCATTTCAATAACTATGACAACCTTCAAATGTCTTGGTTGATGGATAGAGATAATTTAGTCATTATAATACAAAATATGTTGAAATAAAAACATGAACAAGGGGCAATAACTTATTCTACTTTTCACCATGAAAACATGTATTTAAAATACCCTACAATCATGATAGAAAAAACATTGAAGAAAACAAGATAAGCAAGGGCAACATATTTATATGTAGATTTGAAATAGTCCATACAATTACTCACTCTAGTAGAGAAAAAGTAAGATTGAACAAAAGGTTGGAACACTTTTTTTGACATAAAATTTTGATGAAATACACAATGAATTATTTACATGGTATATTTCTTCTAGCAAATCATGCCTTGACCATTCCTATAGAGCTCTATGAATTGGGGGATGCTAATATGAAAATAAAAAAAATTGAATGAAAGAGGGGTGAATGATATAATTCATTCATTTGTAAAACATAATGAGGTTATAATAAAGGATGCTTTGTTAATTCATTTTGATCCAAGCAAACCTAAATGTATTATTGAATCAAAGGAAGTCCTAGAAGATATGATAGAGAAAAAAACCATAATATTCAAAATTGTAGATGACCAACACATAATTACAACACAAAAGAGAATTCATTCAGAGGAGGAATACAATTCACTATCATTGAGAAATAAATATTTTGTTTTAAGGGTAGGAATTTTGAAAACTTGTACTTTGTTCCATATTGTGCATAAAATATATAACCAATATAATGAAGCCAACAAAATAATTTATAAGGCTTCATTTATAGATAGAGTTTGATCTTCATGTGAACTTATCAAACTAAGAAGTTGATAAAATATTAAAACAAGGAAAAAAATGATGGAAGAAATACATGAATAAGATAGACACTTGTTCACACAAATGAACTATTTAACATAACAACTGTAGGAGAGAAAATGACTTCTTTTCATGGAACAACCCATTTGAGATTATTTTGATAAGGCATTTGATTTATTTAAAAGTAGTAATTTACATGGTTAAGATAATCAAGATTTAAGTTTAATTGGTATAATAGTAATTATAAATATTCAAGGGCTTTCAGACAAACAAAAAATAGAACTAGCAAATTTATTAGAAAAGGGGTCTATTTCCTTCTTGAAAACCCCTGGGTATAATACCATGGATACTTGGTGCAAAAAGGTGAAGCTGGAAAGTAACATATTATAAAAAATTGTAGATTATTTTAGAAACCATGATATGAAACCACCATTAGATAACACAATCAAATATGAATAGGTAGTGGAACATTATACAATTTCTACAAAAAGGTTTGATGATTTGTGTATCGTGAATGAAGGTATTTAAAAAAATAATAAAGGATAGGAAACATTATCTCAAGATTCATTAAGCATATTGAAAAATTATCTACATAATGATGAATGTCAACTTCCCAAGATAGATACAAAAAAATTTAGCTACCATTACGGGCCCCCATGTCTTTGGCCCTCTATTTTAGAAGATTTTAATGAAATGTTCATTCTTGGTCTAAATGTCGAGTTGGTAATTATTGATCTTTTGAATCTCACTAAAGTTTTTAAAGTAGAACATATTCACATATTTCTTTAGGTATTGATTGATAAATTTATTATTGGGGACTTCAATGTATTCATCATCCAAAAATTAGAACATTTTTTTAGCATCCAAACCTCTCTCAAGAATCTGCGTGTTGGTGATTTCTATTCCATGCACGATACAAGTGTCATACTATGAGGTCTAGATAGTAATGGATTTTATTGGATACATATTAAAAAGGTATCAATTTTTTTCAAAATCTTGCTCATTTTTAGTTGCAAGGTTTCATCCTCCATTCACAACAAATTAGATTAGATGAAGGTTTTGACATCTACAAAGATGTATCAACATTTCAAATGATTGGTTCACACAAAATCGAAAGGCCATTCAAAAATGAACTAGATAACATATTTTGGGAGAAAATTATCTCTACTTTCAATGATTCAAATACATGTGATGTGCTAGGGGTATATACAGGAGCTAGATTAGTGCATGTTGTATAAAATTATAAAGAAATTTATCTTGTATTACAAAAATTGAAGAACAAACAATTTTTAATGTTCAATTTCAAAATTGTTTGACAAATTCAGATCAACTAATACAAGATTAACCACTTCAATCAATACCAAGTGCATAACATTTTTAATTTACTTTATAATCATGTTTCATTTTCCAAATATAACATCTTAAAAATATTTTGGTGTGTATGCTTTATTTTTTAAACCTAATAGCTTAGCAATATTTTATTGTGTAGCACTAATGGAATTGCATGCAAGTGAAGACATAATAATAATGGAAGATCATATCAATGAACATGACACATTACAAGTTGAAGAAGGTAAGATAATATCATGCATATTTTTTTAATTATATATTTTTTATTTATCAATGATTCATAATACTGATAGAAAATTTCTTCATCTATTTTATGTCTCAATTAAAATAGTTCACAATGTATCTCTAGAACTTTGTGTCTCCAAGATAATAACCCATTGTATAGTTCTACAAGTTGGTGCCTCCATGAAAAAAACATAAAGTAAAACTATATAATAAGGCACATTTTTAAAATATAAATATCAAATCAATTGATGATGAGAAATTTTAGTTACTACATATAAAATACCTTGGAGGGAATAAAGAACCAAAGTTTTAACAAAAGAGTGCACCCATACAAACTACAAAAAGGAAAAAAGGGTGAAAACCCCTTTCAATAAATGTGTAATTATAAAATTTCATACAATTCTAGAATATAATAATTGTCTTTATTTATTTAAACACATTACAATTGATTTTTTCTTCATGGACATGAGATTATAGAAGACAATAAAATATAGACTTGCATCAGCTTGGGATTTGGAAGTGTGGGTTAATTTTATTGTTATGTAGACTTGAATGTGTTTGTATTTACTCATTAAAATGTTGTTTACATATTTAATTTACCAATTAGAATGTTTTTTACATGTTTAATTTACTCATCTTAAAATAACACAATATGTGATATACTATGTCTTCAATACAATAAATTTTGATGCAGAGTATCCATGTGTTGTTTATCAATTAAAAAAAAAAGTATATTGAGCTAGAAACAATTATATTGCTATTGATTTAAATAGTTTTTAATTTGATGTGTCTTATTGGAAGTATATGAAGGGGGTTCAACTATTAAGGTGTATATTCATTTGAATTTAGTGATAGTGAACTACAGATTAGAAGAATAAATCTTATTTTGTTTGATATGATGGGCTATATAAACATATAAATATGTATTGGTATGCATAAGAACATCTAATACTTTCATTACTATAAGAATATAGATGTTGGTTGATCAATGTTAAATTCCTATCAACATCTATGAGAAACAAGTTGTGGTAAAATGGGACTATTTCAGAATTTGATAAAGTCATGGTAAAGTTATAAGGATTCAACATGAACATTTTTATGTTGGTGATGTAATCTAAACTTCCTATATATGCAAGTTGTGTCTTAGCTATATGTCAACAATTAATTCACTTTATTTTCTTTTAATTTTTGATATCCTACTATCTACGAAAGATATATCTTTGGACTTATGTAATTTAATGCATTAATAGCTCTTAAGAGCTATTCCCATATCCTCCACCAAATTGTATCTACATCTAGACTCTTCCAATAAAATTTATAAGTACATGTATCTACAATTTTATCTACATGCCTAGGAGCATCCCAGCTAAAGTTGGTAGACTATAAAAGAAGCATGCCATCAATGGCAATCAATAGCAATGTAGCTCTGGAAAGAATGAGTGAGTGAGTATTTAGGAAGGATATGTATTTGGCATGGGCCTCATAATGGCCATGGAAGTTTTATTGTTTGATTTGGCATGATATCTCATCACTATTCATCTAAAATGTGTTTAATGAATGTTGACTGTAATTGTTGAATGATTTAATAAGAATGATAATATAAGTTTTTAGTTCTTGTATTTATTCTTTAATATGTGTTTGAATGGATCTCTATATGTTTCAATGTTGAATGGTTTGATAGTTGTATCTGTATGTTTGCATTTTGTTGTCACTATTTATTTTCCTAACTATTTCAATGATGTAAGTGGTTCTATCATTTGGTATTGTAAGTGGTTGTCACTCTGAGTGGTCTGTCAGTTCCTACATTATATGCATATTTATGTTACAAAAATAACAATAACAAAGGTACATCCATGTCTAATGAGTATAGTTACAATGTTTATGAACATGTATTTATTTTTATATGTGTTTATATGAATCTTTATAATATTTAAGGAAATGTAAAAAAAAAATGAATCAAATGAAATGCATTATGTTTTTATGTTACAATAAGAAATGCAAATCAAAAGCATCAATGACCAATCTAGTAACATGTAAAACATTTTCTTAGAAAATTTCCATGTTATATTTATTATAATATAATATTTTAAATAAATGATTCATTTCTTTTTTAATAAATTACAAACATTTCAAAGGAGTTAAAACTCACATCTAAAAAACTATTTATTTTGGGGTTGGATGACTTATTATTTGTTGTGCACAAAATAAAAGATATCTAAATGCATGATACAATAAAAAAAGAAGATTATAAAATAGAAAATATGTCATAATAAATTCAAGATTATTCCAAAGATATTTTGAAGTAGGCATTGTAGTCTTTTTCTCATGTTGGTATTTGGTTAATGATAGAGGACAACCATTTGAGGATACTCATTCAAGCCATGGGTTTCACAAGTTCAAATTTCATGTTTGTTTGGGGAAAATATATTGTAAGACATTAAATATAAGCATAAATAAATTGGATGAAGTTATTTTTAAAGTTACCTTTGGAGATGATTTTTCAATTGCCAACATGTTGTTCATTGATTGTAATTCTCAGAATTGTGTTACAAGTAAAAAATAAAAAATGAGTTATGTTACATCAAGTAGATATGTTGGAACTAGAATTCAGAAAGATGAAAAGGATTGGAGAATCAAAATGATGTCTATTATCACATTATTAGAAAAAGCAAAAAATCCATGCTAGTAGCTGTGAACCAATGTTTAGAAAGATGTAACTTCACCATATTATGATTCTTTCAAGTGTATTTATTGATTATAAACTATAATTCAAGTAATAAACATTATCATCAATTTCATACAAATCAATTATAAATTATTTCAAATATAGTTCAATTAATTGATTCTAATTTAGAACTACTTTGATTTGGTTAAGTGAAAGTGGATACTCCATTGATTTATCTTATAATTTCCCTACTTGATCCATTAGTATATTGACACTTGCTCATGAAGATCTTCTTAATGAATAAAAAACAATTGTCAAGATATTTTATTATGTAGATGAACTAGATTGCTTAATATGTTTTCATTCATAATTTGGCTAGTCAAATGTTGCCACATGTCCTAGCAATGGAAGGTACTTCAAAGAATCAATGATTGGTATGAAGGCCTAGAAGGGTGCCATGAGTTTGAAATAGTCCAATTTATTCAAAATGATCTTCTCCCAAATGGTTTGAAATAATTCAATTTATTTGGAATATATAAAACATATTTATGGAGAAAATATTCTCCACTCCACTTTAGTGGGTATAATTTTAAATTATTTAAAATAGCCCAATTTAATCAAAATGATCTATGCTTAAATGGTTTGAAAGAGTCTAATTTATTTGGAATAAATAAAATTTATTTTTGGAGAAAATATTCTTCACTCCATTTTATAAGTCTAAATTATTCAAGATAACCCTATTTATTCAAAATGATCTATGCCCAAATGCTTTGAAACATTCCAATTTATTTTGAATATGATAAATTTATTTTTAAAGAAAATTATCTTTACTCCACTTTAGTGGGTATAAGTCCATATTATTTAAAATAACTCAATTTATTCAAAATGGTCTATGTCCAAATGGTTTGAAGCACTCCAATTTATTTGGAATATAGGAAATTTATTTTTTGGAAGAAATTTTCTCCACTCCACTTTAGTGGGTATAAGTCCAAATTTTTAAAAATAATCCAGTTCATTCAAAATGATCTATGCCTAAATGGTTTGAAATAGTCTATTTTATTTGGATTATAAGAAAATTATTTTTGAAGGAATTTTTCTCAACTCCATTATAATGGGTATAAGTCCAAATTATTTGAAATAGTATTTCATTATTTAACAAAAAAATAGCATAGTATGAAGCAAAAAATAAGCAAAAAAATATGGAAATAGCCTATAGAACTCATCATAGTCCTCCCAAGTAGAACTATATTCAGAGTATTGGTCTCATAGGACCTTATATTATGACATTGATCTATTATGCAAATAAATTTAATGAGTTTTAATTACTCTGATTGGTTCTATCATGACCACCCTGGGATCTAGAACCTACTAATCATTCCAATCTAGCACATATGAATGATTAAATATATACTTTTTAAGATAAGATACATGGAAGAAATTATGAAATGGAGCTAGGAATACTGGTAATGCAAGTCTATACACTATAGGGCTAAACATATACAAAACCTCGAAGGGTCCCACATATCTTGGTGAAGGTTTCACTAACTTCTTGAATTTAATTAGGGTTTTCTATAGTTTAATTCACAAGAACACTTTATCACCTACTAAAAATTGCTTAGTTGTTCTCTTCAACTCAACATAACTCTTCTACCTATCATTGGCCTTGGCTAATCTCTACCTAATTGATCTAAATTGATCTTCTATTTTTGAAAGTATCTCAAGTCTAAAGACTACCTTGTCTTCCAACCTATCTCAACTGATTGGTATCCTACACCTTCTTCCAAACAATGCTTCAAATGATATCATCTTAAAAGATGATTAATAATAGTTATTATAATGAAAATATACCAATGGAAGGTACTCGTCCCACTTGTATTGTTTATCCATGTAATACATACAAAGGAAATCCTTTAACACCTAATTAACTCTCTCAGTTTGACCATCAGTCTATGGGTGATATGTAGTGCTAAAGTTTAATTACATACCCAAAGTTAAAGTTAGACTCAACCAAAACCTAGAAGTCATCCTTAAGTTAAAATATAAAATGATCTTCTATGGAAATTCATGCAATCAATATACTTCCTTTACAAATCTCTTCGCAAGATTAGGTGCATCATCAGTTAAATTGCTTGGTATAAAATGAGTTAATATGGTTAGTTTGTCAACTAATAGTAAGATCATGTCATGCATGTTACATGATAATGGTAAACCTTAGAGAAATTACATACTAATCACCTACCACTTCCATTTTGGTATGAAATGTGGATAAAACAATCTAGATAGATACACATGTTCAACTTTCACATGCTAACATTCCAGACAATGAGACACAAAATCTATTGCATCTTTCTTTATTCTCTTCTAAAAATAGAGTGGTATAAGCTCTACCATGAGCTTGTTTACTCTTGGATGTATTGAATATAGGGAATTGTTTAATTAATTTAGCACTATGCTCCTTATATTCTCTCTATTTGGTACATACATCCTTCTATTGTATCATAAAAGACCATCATTCTCTATTTTATATCCTTTATACTTATGATTCTAAGCAATTTTAGACAATGTTTTACGAATTTGATCATAAAATTAATCTCATAGTGAGAATTTTATCACTTTATCCCTAAAATTACTCTTGATAGTAGAAATGACTGATATGTACCTCCTATGGCTTAGGGTATCAACTACTCTATGTTCCTTACCTTTGACATAGTTGATATCAAAATCATAGTCAGATAAGAACTCTAACTAACATCTTTGATGAGCATTCAAATTTGATTTAGTGAAGATGTACTTGAGTCTCAAGTTGTTATTTTTGAGTTTAAATGATTTTACTAATAAATAATGCTTCCAGACTTGTAAAATATGCATAATTTTTACAAGTTTTAGGTCATGAGATGCATAATTAACCTTATAAAGTTTCATTTTTCTTGATTCATAGGCTATCATTGCACTATCCTGCATAATAACTCCTCTGAATCCATCCCCAAATACATTTGTGATCACAAAAAATTGACCATTGGGATTGAGAACTACTCACATTGGTGATGAAGTAAGCCTCTTTCTCAATTCTTGCAAAGCTACTTCACATTTATTTGACTAGATAAAACTTTAATTCTTACATTTCAAAGAGGTAATCAGATTAGCTATCTTAAAAAAAATTGGAATGAATTTCCTCTAATAACCTACTAACCTCATGAAACTCCTTACCTTATGGACATTCTTTGGTGCCTACCACTCCACAATGACTCTTATCTTTGCTAGATCTATTGAAATACCATCTAAAAAGATAATATGTCCTAAATATTGCACTTTATTTTTAAGAAATTCACACTTAGATAACTTTCCATATAACTTGTGCTTCCATAAGATTTGAAAAACCAATTATATATATTGAATATGTTCTTCTTCATCCCTAAAATATATAAGAATGTCATCTAGAAAAACTAGAACAAAATTGGCTAGATAATCTATGAACACACTATTCATGAGATTCATAAACATTGTTTGGAGCATTTGTCAACCTAAGAGGTAACACTATGAACTCATAGTGCTTATAACAAGTTCTTCAAGATGTTTTTGGAATATCCTCATCTTTTATCCTTAGTTGATGATATCTTGCTCTAAGATCGATCTTAGAAAATATGGTTTCCCCTTGTATTTGATCAAAAATATCATCTATAAAAGGTAGCGGATATCTATTTTTGATAGTCACTTTATTCAACATTCTATAATCAATTTAAAGGCAAAGAATACCATCCTTCTTATTGATGGAGATAACTATCACACCCCATAGTGACACAATTGGTCTAATCAACCCTTTTGATAATAACTCTTAGAGTTGAGCCTTCAATTCAATCAATTTAGTGGTTGTCATCCTATATGGTGATTTAGACTATGGTTCTAATCTAGGTATTATATCTATTAAGAAATTAAACTCATGCTTAGGATGCAATCCTAGCAATCCATCTAGAAACACATCATGATAATCCCTAAGAAAAGGATAATTTTCTATTGATGGTTCCTTATATTCCTCCATTTCATTTATCTTGATGATAAATGCTTGACACCCTTTGCCTTGAGCCTTCTTGAGTTGCATTACATAAATATGCCTTAGCTTTAACTCCCTTTTCTCACCCTGAATTTGTGTTTGATTTATAAAATCATCCTGACATTCAACCTTCTTCAAATAGTAGTCAACTTTGGATTTATGCTTCACAATCCAAATAAATCCTAGAATCACATCATATGACCCTAGCAATGCTACATAAATATCCACTACTATTGAGAATTCATGCAACCTAATCTCAATTTCAACTAAACACTTATCAAATTTGACCTTTGAATTATTCCCATATTGTACCAACCATGCATTTCCCATTACTCAAGCTTTTCTAGATAACTTATTAAGTATTCTAGGAGAAATAAAACATTTTATGGCCCTATATATATCAAAATGGAAATTAGATGTTTGAACAAAATACTTGATAGTTCTATGGGTGAAGCTTAGAATTTGGTTTACTGATTATCAAAATCCACATGTATACATTATTAAAACATTCCCTACTAAGGAGTAGACCCTTTGTTATTCAAAATATCCTGGGTACACTCACGAGAAAAATGGTCACCTCCACAAATTAAATAACCTCTAAGTGGTCCCTTCCTATTAGACTATTGGTTTCCCTTGAAATTATATTTGAAAACATTATTCAATTTCTTATTACCTGAACCACTATTGAATATAGTATTCTGACTCTTGAACTAACTCTTGGAGTCTCTACTCCTCTGCTTCTAGTTCTTCTTTTTGAAATTTGGTTTAGAACTTCCAAACTTTTTCTTAAACTTATCTCTGATCTAAGCAAGATATTTCAAATTTTATTCCTATTTGATTGCCTTTTCAAAGACCTAATACATGGTATATGGTCCATGAACATTCACCTCTCCACCAATCTAGGGTTTTAATTCCATGATGAACTTATTAATTTTAAACCTCCCATCTATCTGATACTGAGGTATATAATTCACAATTTTGGTGAACTATTCCTATTACTTATTCATCAATAGGTCTCCTTGCTTAAGATTCAAAAAATATGTAAACTTTTGATCAAAATATAACTGCAGAATCCACTGTGATCTAAACAATATCAAAAATTGTTCCCATGTAGTGATAAAATAGTTAAGATTCATTTCCAACTTCTTGTTGGCCCACCATGTAGATTCTTTACCAACTAATAGATAAACTCCCCAAACTACTTTAGTGACTTTATATTAATTTAAAATCTTTAAATACTTATCTATTTTAGTCAGCCATGCTTCAGATCTATCTCCCATAATGATTCCATCAAACTTAGGTGGATTCACCTTTTTCATATCTCTAGCTAATTACATAGCTACATGATCTCTCACATCTTGAGGCACTTCCTCATATCTCTATTCTCAAGGAATTTTATACTCATCAAGATGATCTTTAGGCACATGCTGATGGGCTTCCTCTTCATGTTCATGAATTTCATGTTCTAGGGCTATACTACGGTCCCTAGTTTCATTCATGGTTGTGAGAATTTGATCTAACTTTGTTGCTTGCTCAATGACAAATTGATTAGTATCAAATGGAGGTTTATTTTCATTTAAAT
Organism: Torreya grandis; assembly: GCA_037957365.1. Classification (NCBI taxonomy): domain Eukaryota; kingdom Viridiplantae; phylum Streptophyta; class Pinopsida; order Cupressales; family Taxaceae; genus Torreya; species Torreya grandis. Next base: position 4,418,088 of record JARHVA010000241.1, on the reverse strand, counting down.
TTGAAGGACCCTCACTAGATGATCTATCTCACACCATTATTATTTTTGGTAAACAAAAGAAAAATAAAACATTAGTGGACTCATTGAGTCCTAGAGTTCAAACCACATCTCTGATACCACAATGTAATATTCCCACTATGATTTAATATATAATGTAATTTAAAAAAAAATCCATGTATTCAACATTAAAATTCACCATGATAATCTAATTAGTGATCCTTAATAAAAACATATTGAATATGTTAACTATAAAATAGGCATGCAATAATTCATTCAGTTACCAATCACTATGAGATAAATAAGCAAAACATAATTTCATAATTCTAGAAAGTAATTAAATACTTCCATCCATGGTTGGTACAGTATTTAGCCATTGATTTCAATGTACATATGAAAAAATAATTATATTTTCATCAAGAATAATGCTTTAATAATAAGAACAATACTAGATACAAGGCTCCATGGAGAATAAGTGTCATGAGCACCAGTATCTATCATAATCTCAAGTGCAATATCTAATGAAATAATATTATGGAGAGAGAGAGCATCATTTGAACACTTTTACACACCAAAAATGTACCATCAATCCACCACACAATCTCTTAACTAGTAAATGGTCCTCCCTTCATGGATGGGTAGATAGTGATGGTGCAAGAATCTAGAGAGATAGGCTAGTACCTGTATTCTATAAGATATTTAATACATGATGTGTATCATAAATAAAATACATTCTAACATGATATCACACATACATGTAAATCATAGATATGAAATGATAATGTTTAACTAAACATTACTTTAACTGAAGTTTTTAATAGTTAATGATCTTTAGGATCAATCAAATTCATACACACCACTTAATTAGATTACTCTCATCTTGCATCAATAGTGCTACATAAGTTAGGAAAGTCCATCTCTCACTTATTTATTACCATCAATGTGAGATATGGTTAATTTAATATATAACTAATAAATTCAAATGGATTACTATCTATCATCACTAATGAAACATGTTAAATACATAAATAATCAAAATACATACATTTAGTTCATCAAAAGTATGAAATGAATCCCAAACATATTATTACTTAAAAAATAATACATGTAAACAAGTTCAATCCTAATAGGACATACCATCTTGGTATAACTATACTTAGTTTACAAACTACTAGTTCTCTTATATAACTTAAATATATAAGTATCTAAGATAACATTATCTATCTCAATTCATTTCTATGTGCAAAACATACAAAATGTAAAAATCAATCATAATTTAATTCAAGGCTCAAAATTAATCAATAATCCAACCTTCATGTTATCATTTTACACATATAATGAGCTATATGTATTTAAACTATGGTATACTACATCACAATTTAAAAAAATCTAATAACAGACACACTATATACCATATTTTCAAGTATACTTCTCAAACATATATGTCATATATGGATGTATTAGTATGTAACTTCCTCATATATGTATAAGTTGTATACAATTATGAGTACTTAATTGATTTGTACAAATATATTTCATATATATTTTTATTTGCACTCATTTTTAAACATCGCATCAATTTTCAAGATATTTATGATAGCATAGTCATGACGAATAAACACATCATTATTAAATTCTATATTACTTATTCGATATATATATATATATATATATATATATATATATATATATATATATATATATATATATATATATATATATATATATATAGCATAGTCATGACGAATAAACACATCATTATTAAATTCTATATTACTTATTCGATATATATATATATATATATATATATATATATATATATATATATATATATATATATATATATATATATATATATATATATATATATATATATATATATGATACACACGTATGGTTGTGATGGCTCACTAATTTATGTATTCCCTATATGTATATCCTCAGTCATCAACCAATAAAGACATGTATGGCATATGACACATGTATGGCATATGACATACTTTTACCATCTCATCCTTCTAATTAAAATAAAATGATATATTTTAACATATCTAAATATAAATATAGTACTTCAAATATATTTATCATCATGATTTGTATAAATATAAATCATACAACTAATGAAGTTGACACAGCTATTTTATACACAGTTTCACTTTAATTGATCAATAATGAAATAGTCAACTCACAAACTTAATATCAACTTTAATATTATGTAAATATCCAACTTTAAGCTAATTTAAGGTTTACCTAAATGTTAATTAATCATTACACAGTCATGTATATATTAAAGCTCTGGTTCATGGATACACATAACATGCTCAAATAATCCTGTGGTCCAACTAATACTCAACCAAGGGTTCACATTGAAATGTAAACATAGTATATTTAAATCAACATACCTTGGCATGTTTCCATAAAATGAATTTGAAACCCTAATGGCATTCATTATTATAACTCAAAATCAAATTTTTATACATATATACACTAACTTTTGTATGTACATATATACTTTGGTATGTATATATATACTCTAGGTCAATTAAGACCTATAGGGTATATATGTACATACCCTTGCATATATATACATATATTTATTTTTAGATAAAAATCTAAGTATTAAAAAAACCAATTCCATTTCAAATTGTTACACAACCTCCATTCATATAAATATATTCACATTTACCATGATTATATATAGACCTAGGGTTTAGGTTTTAGGGTTTACTAGAATATAGATTGGGTTCTGTGGATGGTTGAGCCATCCATAGGGCCCAATATTTATTTATTTAAATAATTTATAAAAAAAATAAAACCCTTTTTATGAAATCACACATAAATGCTTATGATTTTAACATCCAATAATTTAATTGCATTACCAACCTGGTAAAACTTCCACAATTTCATTCTTGCCAATCGTATCAATTTGAGTTCCTTCTTTTCTTTTTGCTATGCACCATTCTCTCACATTCTCTGTGTTGAATCTTGTCCCACTTATTTACTTTTTATTTCTTTCCTTCTCAACCTGATTTCCACTAATTTATCCCATTTTCCTTAGTCGAGAATGAGACCATAACTGTGCATGGTATAAATATCTCAACAAAATAATAGTCCACCAGCTCACATGAAGAATTATTAAATTTAATGACATGGTTAAACTCAAGTTAACATAAAGCATAAATCCCTAATTAACTAAAAATTTCCATAGTTTTTAACCATTATTTTAATCCAAAATCCACATGGTCATTGACTTAACATGCCTATGGATAGTCTTTCACAAAGTCCACTATCAAAATAATTTTTAATGATAACTATCACTTTGCAAGTCTAATTTAACATACCACCCATATCTATGCATTCAAGCATTAGTTAAGATTAGTTCATAGGATATTTTAGGTAGTTATTTAATCATATTATCAAGGATCAATATCAATGTAGCTTCCAATAACAAAGTGACTAATGTAAAATCATAACAAGCTTTGACTAAAAATCAAACAACTGTTATACCAATATCAATATAATGATATTATAAAAATATAGTTGTTTGTCATTACTCCTATATAGACTATCCAAATGTCTTTACTATCTTTATATACACTAAGGCTTAAGCCAAAATAATGATTTTCTTGAATATCATAATAATTAACTAATGTATTAAAACATTATAAAAACACTTTGGTTAGTCCATAAGCAATAGTAGATAAACATAAATCAAATAGATTTACTTTACTCATTTAATAATTAACAATCATTAATAAAATAACATGACATGATCATACAATGAAATTATACATTCAATATATATATACTACAACCATAATGCAATCACATAAAATTAAATCCACATAAGTATTAAACCGAACTAGATCACAACTAACACATGTAAGCAATCATCTAAAGCAGATAACACCAAAAACATACTAAATCTAAAAATTCAAACAATGATATAAATCATGGTGTGTGCATGGGTTTCTAATTATTCTTTTGTTATCCTCTAATAATTCCATATACACCACCCTCTTTGATGATGCTCTCCTTCCATCATGCTCTAAGGGATGAATCTCTTCTGCATCAAACTCATGATGAGTAGGTAGTAAGCCTATACATCATGATATATATCCATAAATTATTGTTTTAAAAACTAAAAAAATTATTATAATGTAAATAATATAAAAATATAGAAAAATCATATAAATATAATCATGTAAGATAAACAACATACAACTCTCCAATAACAATGACTTACAGTTTAAATAAACATTAATTAATCAATTTAAAAATCACAATAATACAAAAATAAATAGATAAATTAGCTTAGTGAGAAATTGGTGTTAAAATCACAATAATTGAGATGGGGGGTGAATCAACATCTTAAAAAAAAATCAATTCCTCCTTATACATGAACTATCACATCAACATATTGATCAAACAATGCATAAAAAATCAACTATACAAGCATGAAATAAGATTACATGAGACGATAAATAATATATGTGGGAAACCCTCAAGGGGAAGAAAACCCAATGATCCTTGAAAATTGACTATAGTATTATAAGTCAAAAGATCATAATTTAGTGAAGTATCAACTCCACATGAAACACCAACCCCAACTAGCTAAGTACCAACTTGCAAAGAAGCACCAACCCCCTAGATGACTTAGCACCAAATCAACCACCTAAAACCTTTGATCACCTTCAAAACACCTTTTTTATCATATAATATATGATGATCACCTTCTTCAACTCTTCTCTCTCTTCTACCCCTCTCAAACTTTCTTCTAAGCTTCTTCACTTAACTATCCCTCTTCTTGACTTGATTAAGTCATATGAACTTGATTTGCATACATAGACCCTATATAAAATATTTTTAATTGTTTATATGTACTCTTAAAATGATCTAAAATTCCTCTTTATTCTTACCAATTTACTATTTCATTCACTTTATCTCTTCTTTTTTAATAAGCCTAAAACTGCCTTGTTTATATACAAGCCTCTTGCTTATATACCTCTTGGTCAGACATATACACTTGAAAAATTAGATTATAATTATAATAGGTATTATAACACATTTAATTCATGAATAAATCATTATAATATGTCATACTCAACTTAAATACCAAAACCTTTTTTAGGCCTTAAGGAGACCTAATTCAATTATGCCTTCATTAGTGCACATTACCCTTTGATCTCCTTAGAAAACTTTAAAAATACATGAACATAAGTAAAAATTAATATGAAAATCAAATATATCCATAATAATATCATATTAATTCCATGAAACTTTTTATCTCCAACCACCACTTGAAGCACACCATTAGTACTGTTCATAATTAGGCCTGTGAACCTATAAAAAGTATACTAAATAAAATTGAAATATGCATACAATTTAGTCAAATATACATGAAAATAAATGGAATGAAAAAAAACTCAATGATATTAAAAATATCACCATGTTATTTATACTTCAAAACTCAAGGCAAAATTACCCAAACACTTCTCTACAAATAGCCTACTCAAAACTGCCAAAACACTCAAAAACCTAGTCATGAACAACTTGATATTAAACACATGAAATAACACTTAAAATGACAAATGATACTTTAAAAATATCATTTAACACACAAATATATATATATACCACTATAAAATACAAAATAATAAGTTATAATGTAAAATATTGGTCTTGCAAACCAATCTTTTGACCTCACTACACATAGTCAAACCAGAACTAGACAAGCCATTTTGACTTCAACATTTCAACCACTTTTACTAAATATAAAACATTATAAAAAGAATATATATGAAATAAAATTCATAAAAATTACACCATGTGCATTTTATACTTTAACTCATGGCATAGATCCTTAAACTCATCACTGTAACTTGCTTACCTAGAACTGTCAGTTTACCTTAAAGCATAGTCACAATGACATTGACCTTTAACACGTGTGTGAACAATTTAAAAGAATTATTGTGAAATTAGATAATAATATTATATAATTATAACATTATAAGATACAAAAATCATATGTTCAAATATTAAATATTTGTCTTGCATACCAATCTTATGACTTCACTGTACATAGACCTCACTGAGCCAGATAAGCCATTTTGGCTTCATCATTTTTATCACTACACCTAAATTATAAAATTTATACTAAGAATTAATAATAAATAATAGTCCCAAAAAGCATATATATGAACTTTTTTATCACTCTATCATTATAACACATTCCTAATCATTTTCTCACTATTGTTTGGGTTTTTCATTGTTTGTACCATTAGAACTATTAGCGACTAGCTAACTTGGATGATTGATTTAGCACACTTGAGGAATATAACCTATCTATAAACCTTCATTGAAATGAAACATGAGTATCAAGATTCAAACTTCATCAATTTTCAAAATTTGTCTAATACAAATTTTTATATCTAAAATAACTTCTTCAGAAATAATCTTGTATCCTCACATTTTCTCTCTCCTCTCTCTAACCACCACCACCTAGAGATACCTTGGAGAGTTAAATACAAGATTAAAACACTTAAATTATCATTAAAAAACATCTTAATTTTTTTAAAATTATATCTTCAACATTGGGTCATTATTAGGGTTCTAAGAGGGTTTAAACATACTTCTACTGTTAATGATTGTTCATAAAGCATAGATCTTCAATTCAAAAAAAATGACTATAATTTTGATATATAACCCTTACCCATATAACATGAATATATTAGGTTCCAATTAATAGTTTTTATGAGCTTTTGAGCATAAAATAATCCTTCTCAGGTTGAGAACCCTTCATTCTATGCACTCGAGAGACCTTAAAACACATTTACATGTGTTATCATTCAAAATATGACCTCAAAAAACATGAAAAAAATTAAAAAAACATTAATCACATTTTAAAATTCTTAAATAATCTCAAACACTATAAAATATGATCACAACCTCTCATTAAGCCATACTCTCTCTCTTTGCTTACTTAGATCTTGACTACAAACCACATTAGGCCTTAAAACTAACCTTCATGACTCTTTCCATGAATTATACACCACTCTCACATAATAAAAAAACCTCATACATACTTAAAATATATCATAAATCCTTCATATGCCTTGACAATAGATCATGATACCTCATTAGGCTAGGTAAGATCTAGAAGTGGTCTAGATGCAGACTTGGTCTGAAGGCCCTACTCCATTAGGATCACCCTGAGACTCTCATGAGTGATAAAATTCATCAAATACATGTTTAATCAACCTCATACAACCTATCATTCTTTTGTGCATCTATATTACCAAGTCACCATATTCATACATTATCACAAGGAATTTTCATGCCGTGACTAGTTCCATGTCTAGGCTTCTCAAACACTTAGAACTTAACTACTGACCTTGAAACAATTCTAAAAATATCTATACTTTACTTAAATAATCACACAATTCTAAACAATATTTTATAATATTATGCTTACTCACTTCACCAAACTTCACTAGGCACACCTTTTCATAGGGTCTAGACTAGGCTTCTCAAGACACCTTGTACTCAAGAACTAGAACTCAAACATGCTTACCTCAATGATATCAAAAAAAGAACACACTTCAAACAAAACTCTCACACCACTATGACAATATATTTTTGATCAACATTCTCTCATGACCTCATGCATACCTAGAGCCTCAAAACCATGCTTTAATGCTCACTTGGCCATCATACCTCTTTATGAAAACACTGACAACTTCAAGTTGACTTGAACCTTAACATCAACCCTGACATCAATAAATATAAGAGACATTAGGTTGCCTTCATATTCTCTCTTATCACATGGCTTCCTTGTCACATCAAGCACCCAAGCACATACCTCAAATATCACTCACCATGCATCTTCACCCGATTCACATTGACATCATGGACATCAACCTTGACATCAATGACAACACTTAACAAACTTTCCATTTATCATTGATGGAAAAACATTCTTCAATATGATCAATCTCATCTCCCATAGTTTGATTAATCTTCTTTATTGAAATTTCCTCCCCTTTGACATTAATGACAGGGTTATACATACTACAAATTCTAAAACCACTCATTCTCCCTCTTTGGCAACTACTCTAAAAACTCTTATATGCTTGTTAATAACTACACTTGGAGCTTATGAATAACCTGAATACCTCCCCCTCAAACCAAGTATCCATCTTGCTTCTGCTAACTGAAAAGTGTCTCCATGAAGCCTAATGGAGTCACCCCTATTCATAGGGTACTAAAACAAAATAAACTCAAGATATTCCCATATCTCCATGCTCTCACAAAATTGAATATCCTTTAGGATATTTTTAGGCTTTATTAGTCTCTTTATCTTGACCTCTTCATTATCTATGTGGTTAAAAATCTGAGCTGATAATGAACATTGCTAACTTGATTTCACATTTGAAGTATGCTCTACCATAATAAATGGTCCACTTAGAATTGTATACTGATCATGAATCAATTTTACTATCTTTGGTTTCCACACATTCATTTACCTTCTCTCTTACACTCTATGGGATTAAAACATCTTATTTTGATTTGATGACCTTCTAACTATATTAGGGTAGAATCTTGAAATGTGTCCCATATTATGACAACTTTAGAAAATAACCTCATTCATTCTTCTTAACTGATGATTCCTTTCATAATCCCATACATATTCATTTTTAGAGGATCTTCTAGACTCTCTTTCTCTATGACTAAATTAATTTCACATAAAATAGTAACCATTGAATGAATTAACATACCTCATAACATTAGAATGTTCTAATTTTTCTTTTCATGTTGACCTTATTGTCTTCATTAGCCTTCACCTTGACTTGATTTGAATCCTTTTGGTCTTCTTTGAAACCAAGACATGTCTTATCACTTACAGACTTCTGACTACTCAAGATGTTATCTAAAGCATCAATACTCTTTTCAAACTTCATAAAGGTCTTGAACTTTCTATATGCTTGATCCAACTCAACTTTTAAGGATTCCATTTCAGTTTCATATCTGGTGCACTCTTCTTCTTTAGCTTTTAAGATATTAGTGACTATCTCCATTTGTGCTTCAATCTAATTGATGATCTCATCATACTTCTTGGATGTGTTACTCAGTCTCTCTTTAAACAAACCAATATGATCTTTATATTCCTTAACTAATGATTTTAGTTTGTTATTTTTCCTTCTTTATAACTTTAACTCATCTATAACATTCACCAATTCTACCTCAAATTTCACCGTAGCCTCTTCTTCATATGATTATTCATCATCCATAAGGCCTTTGCATTTTGAGCAACCCTCATTATCTATTTCTATAGCCATGAATAAGATTTCATTATTATCATGTTCATGTTCATTACTTTCATCATCACTATCATATGTACTTGTGTCACTTACATTAGATGAGTTATTATATTCTTTAGTATAGAAAATTCTCTTGTTCTTGAATGACCCTTTAATGTCTTCATAATTCCTAAAATCTTTCTTGCTTTTGCCAAACTTATAGACTTTCTTATCATCACCATGATATTCATCATGTTTTTCATGATGCTAAATCTTATCCTTTTTAGGACACTTAGATGAAAAGTGACCAATCTTACCATAGTTGAAACATTTTAAAGGTAACTTACCCTTATACTTACCAGATTCAAACCTCAATATCCTAGCAAACATGGCTATCAGTTCATCATCATCAACATTTGAACATACATCATCATTGACCTTCTTGGATTTTGAATTCTTCTCAACTTTGAATGTTACTTCCTTCTTAGGAGGCCTTCCTTAATTTGTACTCATCTAATAGGCAGTCAAGATGTCATGAAGCCCATTCATTTCCATCTTGTTCAAATCTTATATCTCTTCTACTATAGATACCTTAGAATCAAACTTAGGAGTTATTGATCTCAATATATTTTGAATAAGTGTAGACTCTTTCAATTATTCTTCTAATCCTCTAGTGACATTTACCACTTCATCAACCATTAATAGGTAGGATACAATGGTTTCATCTTCATTCATCTTCAAAATTTCAAAATCTCTCTAGTGGGTCTGTAAATTGTCCATCTTCACCTTGGTGTCTCCTTTATATATAGTATTCAATTTTTTGCATACCTATTTGGTTGACACACGATGCATCACCTTCACAAACTTTGCCTCTGATAAGCCACATAGAATGGCATTCATTACCTTGGAATTTATCTCACTTTAATTCTTACTTACGACATCAATTGGTGGTGTAGGAAATGGATTGTATCCATCCACAAATAAATTCCATATGTCATGGCCCATTGACATTATATATATCCTCATTATAATGCTCAAAAATGCATAATTAGTTCCATTAAATAATGGATTCTTACTGGTAGAGAAACCTCTTTGAAATTGACTACTATCCATCCTTGCTTCTAGGATCTCCTTTAGGCTATAAGGCTTACTTCAAAGGAATAAGATCTAGTAAAAAATTTTGAAAGCACAATCAATGAGAGGGGGGTGTGAATTAGTGTATTTAAAAACTTTCTTTTAATTCCTACTTATACATAAACCATTACATCAACATATTGATTAAGCAATGAATAAGCAATCAACTATACAAGCATGAAACAAGACTCCATAAGACAACACATAATATATGTGGGAAAACCTCAAGGGGATTAAAATACACTAATATATACAAATTGAATACAATCATATAAGTCAAAATATCATTATTTAATGAAGTACCAACTCCACATGGAACACCAACCCCAAATAACTAAGCACCAACTCAACTAAGCTTTAGTAAGTACTAACTTACAAGGAAGCACCAACCCCCTAGATGAATCAGCACCAAATAAACCACCTACAAACTTTGATCACATTTAGAAGACTTTGTTTCTCATATAATAGATGATGATCACCTTCTTTAGCTCTTTTCTCTCTTCTATCCCTCTCAAACTATATTCTTGGATTCTTCGCTCAACTAATCCTATTCTTGACTTGATTAGGTCATATGAAATTGATTTTCATACACATAAACTATTTAAAATCTTCATCACAATTTATATATACTCTTCATATAGTATACAATACTTCATTCTACTTACCAATGTACTATTTCATTTGCTTTCTCTCTTCTTTTTTAATAGGCCTAAAACTATCTTGTTTATATACAAGCCTCTTACTCATATATCTATTGGTTAGATATATAAACTTGAAAACTTGGATTATCCATAAAATATGTTTTATAACACATTTCATACATTAATAAATCACTATAATAGTTCATCTTCAACTTAAAATACCAAAACCTCTTTTAGGCTTTAAGGAGACTCAATTCAATTAAACCTTCATTAGTGCATGTTACCCTTTGATCTCCTTGGAAAAATTTAAAAATACATAAATGGTATTAAAAATTAATATTAAACTCAAATATACCCATAATAATCTCATATTAATTCCATGACACTTTTTATCTCCAACCACCACTTGAAGCACATGATTAGTACTATTCACAATTAGGACTGTGAACCTACACAAAATCTACCAAACAAAACTGAATCATGACCATAATTTAGTCACATAATCATGATAATAAATAACATTTAAATAAACTCAACTATATTAAAAACATAACCATGTGATTTATACTTCAAAACTCAGGGTTAAAGGACTCAAATACATCTCTATAAATAGCCTACTCAGAACTACCAGAACAATAAAAAACCTAGTCATGAACAACTTGATCTTAAACACCTGAAAAAACACTTACCATGACTAATGTTAATTTAAAAATATAATTTTAAATATATATACCAATCTAAAATGTAAAAATTAAAAGGTCTAATGTCAAATATTGGTCTTGCAAACTAATCTTTTGAACTCACTACACACAATCAAACTAGAACCAAACAAGCCATTTTGACTTCAACATTTCAACCACTTTAAATGACTATAAAAGTAATGTATAGGACATAAAATTCACAATAAAAAACACCATGTACATTATATACTTCAACTTAGGGCATAGATACTCAAATTCATCACTGTAACTTGCTTACCCAGAACTGCTAGTTTACCTTAAAGCATAGTCATGATGACATTACCTTCAACACCTGTGTGACCAATTTAAAAAAAATATTGTGAAATTATATGATATTATGTGATCATGATATCATTATAAGATAGAAACACCATATGGTAAAATATTAAATATTGGTCTTACAGACCAATCTTATGACTTCACTATACACAGACCTTACTGAGCCAGATAGGCCATTTTGAATTCATTATTTTTACCATTGTAATTGACTTAAAAAATTTATACAAAGAATTAATAGGACATAATAGTCTAGAAAACATCTCCATTTAGATGGTTTTATCACTCTATTATGATAACATATTCCTAATCATCTTCTCACTACTGCTTGGATTTCTCATTGTTTGTACCATTAGGGCTATTAGTGATTGGCTAAATTGGATGACCAGTTTAGCACACTTGAGGATTAGAAAATATCTATAAACCTTCATTGATATTAAACATGTGTCTTAATCTTCATCCCTCATAAAGTTTCAAACTTTGTCTAGTACAAATTTTTATAGTTATAATAACTTCTTCAGAAACAAGCCTATATCCTCACATTTTCTCTCTTCTCCCTATAACCACCACCAATTGGAGGTACCTGGGAGAGTTAAATAAAATATTAAAACACTTACATAAACATTCATAACCATATTGATCACTTTTTAATCATATCTTCAACATTGGGTCATTAGTAGGGTTCTAAAAGGGTTTAAACATACTTCCACTATTAACGATTGTTCATAAAGCATAGCTCCTCAATTTTAAAAAAATGCCTAAAATTTTGAGATAGGTTCATTCATAATATAAAATGAATATATTAGGTTACCATGTATAGTTTTGATGAGCTTATGAATACAATAAAATCCTTCTCAGGTTGAGAACCCTTCATTTTGTGCACTTGAGAGACCTTAGAGAACATTTACATGCCTTATCCTTCAAACTATGACCTCAAACTACATGAACACACTTGAAACAACATAAATCACATTTTATAATGATTACATAAGCTAAAAAACTCTGAAATATGATCATGAACTCTCATTAGGCCACACTCTCTCTCTTTGATTTTTTAGATCTTGACCTACAAACCACATTAGGCCTTAAAACTAAATTTCATGCCTCTTTCCATGCACTCTTTACCACTATCAAATACTCAATAAAACTCATACATGATTAAACACTATCATATATCCTTTGTATTCCTTGATGATAGATCATGATACCTCATTAGGCTAGGTAGGGTTTATAAGTGGTCTAGATGCAGACTTGGTCTGAAGGTCCTACCCCTATAAGCTCACCCTGAGACTCTCATGAGTGATCCAATGCCTCATATACATTTTAAATAAACCTAATATAATCTCTCATGCCTATATGCATCCATCTTACCAAGTCACTATACTCATACCTTCTCACAAGGAATTTCCATGCCATGACTAGTGCCATGTCTAGGCTTCTCAAACACTTAAAATTGGACAACTAACCTTGAAACACTTATAAAAGTATATATAATTTACTTACATGATCAAAAAATTCCAAACAACATTTTACAATATTGTGCTTACTCACTTCACCAAACATCACTATGCACACATTCTCATAGGGTCTAGACTAGGCTTCTCAAGACACCTTATACTCAAAAACTAGTACCCAAACATGCTTATGTCAATGATATCAAAACAAAAACACTCTTTAGATAACACTCTCACACCAATGAAATAATATATTTCTAATCAACATTATCTCATGAATTCATACAGACCTAGAGCCTCAAAACCATGTTTCAATGCTCGCTTGACTGTCATACTTGTTTGTGACAACATTGACAAATTCAATCTGACCTAAACATTGACATCAACCTTGAAATCAACTAGTAGAAGAGACATTATGTTTCCTTCAAATTCTCTCTCAATATAGGAGACATTAGGTTTCTTTCAAATTCTCTCTTTTTAGATGGCTTCCTTATCACATCAAGCACACAATCGCATACCTCAAATACCACTAACTATGCATCTTCACCAGATGCACCTTGAAATCAATGTCATCAATGAAAACACTTCTCAAAAATTAATATGTGACACCCATGGGTTGAATACATACAAAATTATATACAATATATAAATTACTATATTGTATAATTGTCATTCATAAATACTCTATTATTTTTCAATCCTAGATCTACTACCAACACTTTCCCAAAATTAAAACATTTGTCTTATCCCAAGACAAATTCTCATGAAGTGTAATGAATTTAAGAGTTGGTGGAGTTTCCTACATTGTTGGGTTGGTCCAAAAGTATTTCTTGTGTTAATTACTTAAGGTGTCATTTATTGATTTTCAACTCTTATGCACTACTTAGCTACCCTTTCAAATTTTCAACTAAGTAACATACCAATATACCATCCTTGTGAATTTTTAGTAGATTGGCGTAACCAAAATTGCACTCTTTATGGATTTTAAAACATCATATCCCTATGTCTAATGCTTTTATGATTTTATCTTATGTTGAGAGAGGCTGTAAGGATGACAATGTGATTTGGACTAAGAAGATGTTTTACCATAGAAAATGTTACTATGGAAACCATGGTAGAGGAATATATAGCTATAGAGTCATATTCTGAAGGCACTTGCTTCCTTTGGTTGGCTTGTTACACTATTTTTACCTCCTTCCTATTTTTGATTTCTTGTGAAAGTTGGCTTGGAAGAATGAATTGAGGTTCATTTTTTCCTATATAAATGGAGTTGTCCATATGTGACAAGTATTTTTTTAACTACATCTAATCGACTAAGGCATCTTGGATCATGTTTATTAGTGTGTATAGTGGGACTTGGATCTACATGATTATCTAAATGTCTTCATTATCTATAATTGATATGATGGCCCTTTGCTCGGAAACCCTACACTAAATATATTATGATAATTCCTCCAACATGTATATTTATAATTGATTTTACACACCAATAAACATGTTCCTAATCATTTCATTTTTGTGTCATTTTTTCCATGACATTGTCTCTTGAGTTAAGAGACTCATTAATTGTAACATCCATTTAGTCTAGCAGAATCGTATGATCTTGCATGGTTGCCTTACCTTTATCCACCTTGCATAAATCCAATTTCACCTCACCCAAGATATCTTGTAACTATTATTTTTAGTGTCTATAACTTGGTCATATTATTCAAGGATATTGAATATTATTGTTTTTTCAACCTTTAAGTGTTAACCCTACACTCTAAGTTGTTGAAGTTTATATGTAGCCACTCAATTCTTGGTGATAGTCACTCAATTCTTGGTGAGTTGATAAAGTAAGGTAGTTAGTTATTTATCCTTATAAATCACCTAGTGACCCAAAACTTTCACTACTAGCATTGGAAAAGTTGCATATATGATGTTTTGGGCTTTGTCTAACTAAGCATGTAAATCTATGCTTTCCTCACTCAGCTAGAAGTTGTCTTGTTCCATCTCAGTTTCCTTATACACTATGAACTCATGGAATGATAAATATCCCTCAATCTAATTGGCTAGTGTGAGTTGGATCACATTAAGTGACACCTCATAATTTGTCATTTCCAAATCAAGTGATGTTGTAACGATTTTAGAAGGAGCTATTTGGTGTTAGTTTTTTATGACTAGGAGTCTAAGTTAGCTTTTGCCATATCAATGAAATCAAATGGATCTAGATCATGGTTTATGGTTTACCATAGTATGAGCCCACTTCCCATTTCCTCTTTATATGATTCAATCAAGGGTATCAAAATATGTGATTGATCCATTCTTTTTTACTTCATATTAGTGATGCTAACAATTCTACACTTAGGTAGATAATTAAATTTTAATTCATATATGGTTGTTTTTCTCGATCGATTGTAATGGTGTTTTGTTTTGTATGCCTTGTCTTATGTATATTTTCCTTGCTTCCCTCATCTAACACTTTTCATTGAATTTATTGATCTATTTTTGTATTGTTATGATTTTCATTTTAAATTCCATTGGTTTTTGTGATGTGACCTTGGCATTTTTATAGATAGGTTCCTTGCTTTGTCCAATAGAATGTTTTGATGTGATGCATCATAATTTCATATCCAATGGATTTAATTTAATGTATATAACCTAGATTTGACACATCTATCTGATTTATGAATGATGCAATAATTAAATTTCCTTGTCATTAGTACCTTTTATCTTACCATGTCATCAACACCTCATTCCTAGAATTAACTCACGTATATGTTGATGGATTTGGGATTTCCCATTATTATGTTGCTACCTTTTTCAAATTTTTAACTTTGAATTTTCAATGATTTTTTTGAATAGTTTTGATAGACATAGATCATATTATCTACATCTATATTAAATACCTAAAAAAAGATTAAAAAAAATTGTAAAAGAAACAAACCCCCTAACCACATAGTGCTACTCAACACCCACTCTATTTTTTAGCCTTAGATTTATAAAGACTAGTAGTGGTAAATTTAACCTTACATCCATTTACATGCCCTAAAATGATGGTTCCTTGAAGGTATCTAAGCATATAGTTCCTTGTTGTGATACTTTGTGGATGACATATGGTCCTTTCTATTTAATGTGAAAATTCCATAGATATGTCCAAAATATTTTATCATATTATAATAATGTCTATTCTAGATGAAATTACTTAGATTATACGTTGTCATCATGCCATGCCTTCTAGATCTTCTTATTTATTTCCTAAATCTAAATTTCTCTTTGTCTAATTTCTTCCACGTAATTTAAATCCAAAAATATTTTTTGAAGGGAGTCCTGATCTCCTACTTGAATTATCAATGCAATTCGTAGACTAGGACTATGTATTCCATTAGAATTATTGCTTACATTACATAAAACAACTAAAAAAAGAGTGAATCATGTTTCATGTTTATATTTGGTCCTATATGCCCATAGGATCATAACAATTTGATCTTCTCGGTCATCTCTTTTCACATCACATAAATTTTTAAGCATTTTCTCAAAAAAATTATTTGATGATTCTACCTACCCATTAGATTGAGGGTGATAAGTCATTCTCTTATGGTGTACTATAATGAATTCCTTAATCAAAGTCTTGATGATACTACTTAGTAAGTGCATTCCTATATCACTGACTAGCTTCACTGGATATCCAAACCTTTTAATGATGTTTTCATACAAAATTTGGTTGTATTTGGCACAATAATTTGGTGTCATAGTAGATTCTACCCATTTTTTGAAGTAATTTTTTACAATAATTATATATTTGGAATGACTACACTTACTATGTGGATTGATAGGCCTTATAAAATCAATTCCCCATTATTTAAATGGTTACACTGTGAACATTGGTTTTAGAGGAATTTCATCCCTTTGGTCTGAGTTCCTACTCTTTGATAAACATCATACCATTTTGTGACTCTGTGTGCATCTTGAAACACAGTAGGCCACCACATACCACTTTTTAATATATTCCTCATATTATATTCTTCTAAAAAGTTTCCTATGATTCCCTAATGTCATTCTTCAAGAAACTATGGTTTCTCATGCTCTAAGGCTACTCCGTGCAACACATCATCCTTGCTGATCTTAGAAATAAGCCCATTGATAATACTAAATGGCATAGCTCATGTGACCAACTACTTTTTGTCATTTATACATAACATGCATTAAAAAATCCTTGTCCTATAAAATTAGATATATCTTCCATATTTTTTGGAATCATAATGACTCTGAAAAAGTGAGCATATGGTGATTCATCCTATAATTCTTCTAGTTCTTCACCATTCCTTATGTGACTAAGATGACCTTGTCCAACATTTTCTCTTCCTAGCTTGACATTGATTTTAAACTGGAATTATTGAAGTAATATTAACCATTTGGATATTTATCCTCTTAGCATGGGATTATTCACTAAATATCACATAGTTTGACAGTTTGTAATTTTTTCCAAATAATGTATCTAAATTATAGTGCCCAAATTTATATAGTGTAAAAACCATGTCTAGAGCTTCTCATTCCATATTAACATAGTTATTTTTGGCTATTAAAAATTTACTAATTCTAAAATTAATGGGGTGATCCAAGCCCCCATCTCCAAGTTGATTCAATACATCTCCTATTGTGATTCTTGAAGCATCTACATGAACATGAAATGGCTTATTCTAGTCTAGAAAGACCAATAGTTTAGTTTTTACCAATCTCTACTTTAAATCAATGAAATCTACTAGAAATTTAAGTGTCCATTCGAACCTTGTATCCTTGTAAAGTAACCTTTTCAATGAATTAGATATAGTTGCATACCATATACTTAAATTAAAATAATAGCTAGTGTGCCCTAAGAATGATCACACTTCAAAAAAACTTATAGGAGGTGGTAATCACACAATGACATTGATTTTGTTTTGATCAACCAAAATACCATCATTTTCTACTACATATCCCAATAAAACCCCAAAAGGAGTAAAGAATAAATATTTATTCAAATTCAGAATAATGTGTAGATATCATCACCTTTCTAACATAAGTTAAAGCTTAGACATGTGGTATTTAAATAAAGAAAACAAAACCCAATCATCCAAATAAAATTCTATAAAGTTGTATTTAAAATCCTTGAATGCGATGACTATGGCTTTAGATAAAATAGTAATGGTCATTTTCATGCCAAAAGGCTTTAAATTATATGTAAAGGTATTCCACTATGTTTCAAAAGTGGTCTTTGTCTAGTATTTTTCTCCGACCATAATATGATGATAACCAATGAAACCATTTCGGAATGAATATACCTCATGCCCTACGACTCACTCAAGAGCTTTATTTATGAAAGGAATTAGATATGCATAATTAATGTAAGCATCATTCAGTGCTTTATATTCACCATATATATCCTACAAGTTAAATATACATTATAGAATCAATATCCCATGGCTTCTTCATTTTGATGTACTATATTACCATTTACATTCTTTATTGATATTGTTTTACATAGTTTAATGAATTATGCAATAAATTAGAGACATTCTACGAGATATCCTTGTTACATAGAGTAATGATTAGTTTCATTAGATCTATAAAAGTAGTAATAAATCCATATTATTTCAATATGCACATAATATACCCATATATATGTGTGTTTAAAACTACAACATCTCCTTTAAAAGCACCTTGGTTTTGCATATTTTGTAGTAAATGCACTACTTCAAACATCATAACCATTTCCTTCACCGGGTCTAAGTACTCAGTCAACATAATCTTTATGATTATGGGATCATATGGAATCTTCAAAGGTGTAAACCCTTACTCCATGTACTGATTTTGAATGATAGCTTATATATATGCAGGATCTTAGTGTTGTACATTTACTATATTCACATTTAACACTAGTTTCTCCTTTATCTATTTATATAAACCTATAAAATCTTCCATTTGGTATTGCCCTAATACTTTACAATAAACATAATAAATATATCAATATGGGTTGTAGGTACATTTTCATTCCTCACACATATATCAAATGAGGGGTTGTTTACCTTGTGTAATATCTTATCAATAGTTTTAATTACCTCCCTAATATCCTATCTATTTTTGTGGAGAATCCCACCCTTTTTATTATTTTTGGCCATTATATCGACCATGCTATTATCGAGGGGAAGGTGGATCCCATCCTATTTTTTATGTTAGATATGTAGAATTACAAGGTTACTAGTACTATGGGGATGGAGGTGTTCATCTAGTCAAGTACTGTGGTGACTGTGATGTCCATCCTATAAGACCCTATGGCTGATTTTGACGAGATTGAAAAATAGGGTGCTTTAGATATTTTGGCTTCCATTTAGAAGTAGGCTTAATAGCTAAGGTCATTTATACATCTAAACTTAGAACTCTAGTATTTATATATAGAACCTATTATGTAGCTACTATGAAGACATTTTGGTGATGTCATATTTTAGCTCCTAAAGTTCTCTAAAACTCTTTGATAGGACCTAAGTTCCCCAAAGCTCTGACACAACCTGTCAGATTTAAGAGCACACATGATTACCTTTGTATAAGCAACTTAAACATGCAGAAATAACCAGAAGAACAAATAACTATCAATGAGAAAACACACAGAATATGAAAGGCAACACACAATTGTATTCAACTCATTACAAAGGAAATTACAATAAAGAGATCACACTCTTCTTCCACCTCTGTGAGGCTTCCTCCTCAAGGGCTCCAAGTAATCTTCCCACCTAAGTAATCTTCTCTCATAGGTCACAACTAACAGCTAACACAAGCTGTTATTCACCTCATTGTACATCCAGTACAACTGAGTATGAACCAGTACTCCAAGTAGATCTCACCATGATCCTGCTCCTGATGTATTGTTGTCACCTTGATCTTGCTCCCTCGCCGATCCTATTCTAACCCTCGCATACACACATCCCTGCAGACCAACCTGATCTTACTTATCACATGTAGATCTCCACCATGATCCTGCAACACCCTGCATATTAAACCTGATCTTACATACATGGGGAATCCTACTTGATTCCACCATGGGAAGAACTCTCCAAGTTCTACACTTGGGTTCTACAAGTTCAACACTGAACAATATAGCCCATGAGTCTATTATATAGATCTCATGCATACACTAATTAGACAAGTGGCTCAAAGACTCGAACTAGTCTTTATCATGCAAACTCCACATTTACTTAACTGACTATTTGTCAACAATAGTTCTGACCACCATAGGTGACCACCATCGATCCTTGTCTAACTGGAGGCGATCGATGCCAGCTGATTCCTGCTGATGTCAATTTTCTTCTGCACGTCCACTGATCGACGTCGGTTGTGGCCTGCCGACGCTGTGACTGCATACTCTAAAAACCTCCTATTTGCAATAAGGTGAAGCTTTTAGCTCCACACCCTAACAATCTCCCACTTGGAGATAAATAGCTGCACCTGTACCTAAACCAGTACTCTGTCTAATCTGCATCTTGGCTTGTATTCCTCTTCAAGCTCCCACTTGAAGACAACCCACCACACTCCTTATTGTGTTAATCTTGTGCCTAAATTTCTTCATCCTCAGATTACCTTCTTTTGCCATTACTATACTCCCACTCAAATAGCAACCCCTGTGAGTAACCTATAATCAACAACACTTAATAGATCTGGGCCATCTGTTAGTCAAACTCGCTCTGAGAATGTCCAACCTCGCTCTGATACCATTTGATAGGACCGAAGTTCCCCAAAGCTCTGACACAACTTGTTAGAATTAAGAGCACACATGATTACCATTGTATAAGCAACTTACATGCAGAAATAACCAGAAGAACAAATAATTATCAATGAGAAAACACACAGAATATGAGAGGCAACACACAATTGTATTCAACTCATTACAAAGGAAATTACAATAAAGAGATCACACTCTTCTTCCACCTCTGTGAAGCTTCCTCCTCAAGGGCTCCAAGTAATCTTCCCACTTGAGTAATCTTCTCTCATAGGTCACAACTAACAACTAACACAAGCTATTGTTCACCTCATTATACGTCTAGTACAACCGAGTACAAACCGGTACTCCAAGTAGATCTCACCATGATCCTGCTCCTGATGTATTGCTGTCACCTTGATCTTGCTCCCCTGCCAATCTTGTTCTGACCCTCGCATACACACATCCCTGTAGACCAACCTGATCTTACTTATCACATGTAGATCTCCACCATGATCTCGCAACACCCTGCATATCAAACCTGATCTTACATACATGGGGAATCCTACTTGATTCCACCATGGGAAGAACTCTCCAAGTTCTACACTTGGGTTCTACAAGTTCAACACTTAATAATACAGCCCATGAGTCTATTATATAGATCTCATGCATACACTAATTAGACAAGCAGCTCAAAGACTCAAACTGGTCTTTATCATGCGAACTTCACGTTCACTTAACTGACTATTCGTTAACAACAGTTCTGACTACCACAGGCAATCGATGTCGGTCCTTGTCTAACTGGAGGCGACCGATGCCAGCTGATTCCTGTCGATGTCAGTTTTCTTCTACACGTCCACTGATCGACATCGGTTGTGGCCTGCTGACGTTGGTGACTGCATACTCCAAAAACCTCCTATTTGCAATAAGGTGAAGCTTTTAGCTCCACACCCTAACACTCTTTTCATCATGATTGTGGGAATTTCAAAAATTATAATACATATTATGTAGTTTCTTTATATATTTATGTATAAGATGGCATCTTATCATGGATTTCCCTATTATGTGACATATCTCATATAACTATGTCATTTTGATTTTTGGACAATCATTCCTATGCTCTCCTTACTACACTCCATACACTATGTAGATAGTTTGGGTCTAATTCTCTCAAGTCCATCCATCCTTCTCAAGGTAGCATATGTATTTGTAATAGGATATGAATTTCCCCATAATATTGTATCTATTTGACTTGAATCTTAATTAATCAATATTTATCCTTATTAGGGAATTGCGTTTATGTGATTTAAAATCCTATCCTAGGTCTCAAACCTTCTACAAACCACATAACTTTATTTGTGTCTATGAACTAAAAGCTTATTCTATTTATAACATCAGAGAATCTATAGTCATAATCCCAAAATAATTTTCTAATTTCCTTGATAATTTCCTTTAGGTGCTAAATGGTTTGGCTTGGGCACTTCTACATATTGAATTCCCTAATTAATTTGTTCTTGAAATATTGGAAACCCATTGTGTTAGTGTTTTTATTATATTTGAATTCCATAATTCTACCTATCAAGGCTCTTATAACTCACACTTATTTGCATCATTAGTAGTGACACCTTTATCCTACCATTTCATTTTGTGGGTTATAAAGTACTACTTCAGATTAGTAGAACCATCATAAGGTGTCAAAGTCAAAAAAAATCTAGGATTGAGCATCATGTTTCCTATGATTGCTCCTAAAATAATTGGATTCTTAAGATTAAATTTTACTAGTGTCTTATAATTGACTATATATTTATTGAGAGTACCATTATTAATCTCTACCAATTTTTTAGTTTCTACACTCAACTTCCAAACTTCATTGTAAACTTGTCAAACCACCTATCATACCTTACAAATTTTGCATTGTTTAAACATATAATTAAAGTAGGAATATTGGATGCATACCTTTAGAATTAATGACCCATATATAAATTAACTTACTTAATTGATCTTTAACTTGACCTTAATTTTAAACTTGTCATCACATCTTCAAAATATTACCCTCCTTCTCCAAATAATATTCTCCTTGGTAACTACTTCCTACAACAACCTTCTATTTTTTCCAGTGGATTATTGACAACTCCATGATCTCTTTATTTTTTTATCCACATAACTTTACCCATCTCTCACATTCCCTTAAATCTCTTTTGTGCCCTCAAATACTTTTGTTATTCTTTATTCCCCTTCTTCACAATCTCCCACTTCCATAAAGGTCTATCTCTTCTCAAAGTATTCACAGACTTTAATCTACCTCTAATCACAATTACATAAGGATCATTCTATTTAATCTATAATTTTTATTATCTTAGCTCTCTAGTACCAAAATTATCTTTGTTTTTGATTGTCTATGTTCTCCATCTTCTAAGTTCATGTTCAAGTTTCTTATCTCAAATCCCACTCATTCAATCTCTGTAGTGTGTATCCCATAACACCCTAGATGACTACTCCATATCAGCTAGGATTGGCACCATGGTCTTCTCCACAACTAACATCTTCATAAGTATAGATAGTCATGGTATAAATTTACCTATGATACCTATTACAAATAAATCATGTGCAACTTTAAACTCAATAAATCCTTGTAATACAAAATCAGTAATATATCTATCGATAGTGGGTTTTATATAATGTTATATCTCATGCATCCACTCAGTATCTAGGTCTTATATATATTTTATATTATATTTAGTTTAGATATAGGGATTTGTTTCTTTTAGTTGGAAGTAATATTATTCAAGTCTTGACAACCAGGTAGCTAATAGTTCAGGTAACTCACACTAGAAAATTTCATATATTTCACATGAATGTGATCAATTATGATTTCACTTGTATTTATCCCAATTCATTTGGTTTTTTATTTTGTGAAATTTTGAATTATTTCATCCAACCACTATTCTAAACCTTTTTGTTCAAGTAACCATTTCAACATGTTTTGAATTTCCACACTCACCGCACTATTATTATCAGAGGTTCCTAGAAATTCACATTATAATATGTTGAGGATTGTATGTGTGCAAATCAAATTTTAGAATATACATATAAATGGGAAGATAACAAGTTACCTTATTTTTTTATTATAATTAACAATTACTTAGAGAAGTGTAGACTATAATTTAAAGAACATTCACTATTGTTATATTATGAAATAGATTCAATGAAATAGAGTATACATGAACATGAAACAAGTATAGAAATGCATTTAGAAGAAAAATCATTATATATCTATATTAATCTCTCATGTTTGTAACTCTTTTCTTTTACACTTGAACACTACTTAAGGATCTTACAAAGGCTTTGTGATTTTGTAGTCTAGACCTTTCATTTCTTTCTCGATTGAGTATTTACATATTTTATGGGCATCTGATTTAAAAACATGTGATAAATACATAAAAAATGATATATATTATATAAATACTACATATCACACATTTTTCATTCATATATACTCTATGATTTTTCACTCTTATATTTACTACCAACACTTTGTGCTAAGTCGGTTCAACTAATCTAGGTTAGTATCACCAATCACTACTGACCTCCTGGTGGGTATTGACCTATGTATAATTAGGTAATATTTACTATACATTCACCTAATATTTACATTAATTTCTCTATATTTTTGATCCCAAACATTGATGATGTGCATAGCTCAAGAAATTAGACTCATTTGCCTTAAAAATATAAGTGTTCTTGTGAAGGATAAGAACCTACAAAAATAGGAGAAATTTTAATGGGTTGACCTAACCCCAATCACTCCCATCTAATGATTGACCACTACATATGTATATAATAATATAAGGAGGTAAATCAATACATATGTAGTTCTCCTACCTAGTGTGGTTGTGTAATTATGTTCCTTTTCTATCTATATGAAATAAATGATTTGGCTTTTATACTTAATAATGATTGATTTGACTTAGATTTAGAGTCTTTTAGACTTAGATTGTGACTAACCCTAATGATAAGTCTATAATTAGTTAATGATAGGGTATATTTACTCAATATTAAATAGTGTATAGATGTGTATTAGATAAGTTTCAAGTCCCTTTTGAATGAGATCTTGATTTGTATATATGAATTTCAACTAAATAGTTTATCATGATACCAACATGTTAAGATGATGGGCCAAACTTAAGGATGGGTTTAGTTATATAAAATATGTATTACTAGGAGTGGGTTGGTATCGATGATATCATATCAATATAGACTAGTGATACTAACTAAATCTAACAAAACTAACATGAGTATAAGCAAATTAAAATGAAAGTTTATAAATGTTTATGTAGGATAGTTATTAGGTTTCACATAAACATTGAGGTTCCTATAATGTGTAACATTAAAATGGAAAGGTTGACTCATAATATAGCATGAAAGTGTGAGAAAATTGTAAATTAGGAAATCTGTTGAGTTCTCAAGTCATGCATGGTAAATGTGTATCAATATTTTCATTGTTAAGTACCAAATACTAGATTTTAATATCTAAAAATGTCTCTTTTTAATTCTATAATTGAAATTTATAGATTAAAAGGATAAAATACACCTGAGTGTCTATTAAGATATAATTTTTTAGGTCAGTCAATAGAAAAACTTGAAATCATGTGTATTTAATATCAATAAATCAACTATTTTAATTTGAAACTATTTTTTTTAAATTTTATAAGAACAAGAGTTAGAGTACATGTGTGTTGGTGAAAACCATGTATCTCTTTCAACTTGTTAGAGATGTTTCTTCCTTATTGAAGAAGTGGATAACTTGTTCTTCCTTATTGAAGCAAATAAAGAGTTGGGATGATTATGCCCCAAAATTTTATAATTATGTAGGCATAGACACTATTTCTAAATTATAGAGCACCTCAATCTTGTACAATTATAAAATAAATATCATGGATGTACCTTCATCTTCTATACCATTCCCACTTCTAAAAGGCTCATATAAACTATCTCTCTTGCCTAATTTATTATCTCTTAATCTAATTGAATCAAGCCTACTATCTTGTCTATAATGTAATATACTTGCTTATCTTCCATCTCTAAAATTTTTGGACCTATACCTATTTCCCAACTACCTAGACACTTACATCCCAATCATATGCCTATGTAGACACAAATGTCCAATACCATAAAGTCATCCAATTTTTGAATGAAATGTATCCTAAAATTTATCTTAAGTGATTTAATGTGAGATATTATACAAAGGGATTGGTATGAATATAATATCAACCCTCATTCATTCCTGACCTTGAAAATACCTAGAGAGACCAAGGCAACTTACCAAAATCATTATATCAAGAACTCAAGTGAGTAAAACTTTCTTTTTTTTTTTTCTATTTCTATATCAGTCATAGAGATGACACATCTACAAGTCTAAAGTACTAAAGGAGTAGCCCAAGAGATATATTATCTAAGTTTAAATCTAGGTCACTATTGTAATTATTTATCACACATTACATAATTCACCCACAATCTAACATGTACAGGAGAACTACATAAGTCTAAGGCCCTATTTGGAGTACTGGCTATGTTAAAAATGCTCATTAATAAAGGGGTGTTTGGTGTAGATTATATTTATGTGCCCACTAATCCATTTTTACCATATATAATATGAAGATGAACAACTAGGGCTTTGTTATTTGACAAGGAAAAATAGTCCATGACCTAGATATAAATTCACTAGAGTGAAGGTGACATATAATCTATAAACATCTAGTTGGCCATTTCTAGTTTTAGTAGGTATTCCATACTAGACACATACATCTACGTCAGATAATAGTGTTGATGAAACTATCTTAAGTTGATGTAAGTGTCTGAGGCTATATAGGTATAATTCATAAAATAAAGTGACTATTCTAGAATCTAGATCCCATCCACTTTTTGTATATTCTAGATCCAGATATGTATCAACATCAAAACTAGCTAAGTTTCTTATTTTCATTATTATTATAATATCTATCATATATTTACATTTTATCTTTAACATCTTATCATAATAAATTAAGTATATGTTCTATTTGATTTTCTAAAATAATTGGTATGATTTAGAGATAGTTTACCATCCTTGTGCCTTAGGATATTTCTTCCCACTTTAACCCTAGATTCACTAATATCTATATAGGGTTAAACATTTTGTGAACCTGTTTTATATAATATATATATATATATATATATATATATATATATATCTTAAATATAATTCAAATTGGCAAGGCTTGGTAATTTTATAAAAATCCATGAGTCACCAAAAAGGCAAGTCATCTAATCATGTCCTTCATACACATTCTACCATAAAAGAGGGTATATATGACTAAGGCTCATTCATATGATCATCAAAAATTCTGACAAATACATAAAAAAAATTATGATTGATTTAAAAATAGCTTAAATAAGGGATATTACTTAAAATAAATAAATTAAAACCCCCATATATCCCACATTTATAAATAATATCCTCCTTAGCAAGGGTGATAATTCTTGTTTCCCCTCATTTGACATTGAAAATTTGCAAAAGGTTAAACAAGACATCATGGAATTTATGCCAAACCTCCCTTCAATACTAATTTTTATACCTCTATAAAAATTAAATGAACTAAACTCTTAAAATTATATACCCAAGATACCATAATTTAGAGATATAATACCATTACCAAGGTATCCTAAATTCAGTGACTCAAAACTTGCACATGTTATCTATGGGGATGATGATACTCATATGCCTAGATTCAAGAGATGTGGTGGATTAGAATCAATGATAGCTCTTATTCCAAGAACCAAATTTCCCATGGAGTATCTTATTTTTATGATGATCATTATTGGGGATCTTGAAAAATAGGTTCTTCTACTTCAAATGCAAATGGATTTCCATAATACTAATGTAAATGTTACCTCATTCAATAATCAACCTCTTTCATAATGTATACTTGAATATCCTTATCCACAAGATTTTGAACTACCATATTTACCTCTATTTTTAAGTCATAAATACCCATTCAACTAAATTATTAAATTTGTACATTATTTTGGTCAATGGGTAAAAGATGACAAACTTTTACTAAAAGTATTCCATATGAGCATTTTTTATGAGGCTCATAATAGGTTATATAACCTATCAAAAGGTTACTTAACTAATTTTTCACAATTAGAAAATGTATTATTTATGTATTTAAATATCCATAAGGTTTCAAAACTTAAATTAGAACAGTTTCACAATTTTAAACAACATGATGATGAATCCCATCAAGATTATACTATTCAATTCAAAATTACGTCATATGAGATATAATTTAAACCTTCAGATTTGGAGTTATAATTAATTTTTAGTAGAGGTATTATTTATACATTGAAATAAAGAGTATTTCATAAAAAATATGAGTCATTTACACATTATATGTGTCTATGCATAGATATGATTCATTCATCCTTACTCATCCAAAATATCTTAACATATCCCCTTCTAAGTATGAAATTTTTATTCCTCATACAAAGGAGAGAGATGAATTACCAAATTAATATTATGAACAAAAATGTGGAGTTCCTAATATTTTTATGGGATATTTATGAGTTTTACTCAATATGGACCAATTTAAGGTCCACATCCTACAAAAAAAACCCAAGGTGAAAATCACAAAAAATAGCCACACCAAAAAAAATTGACAATCACATTATTCATGGGTGATGCTTATTTTTGACATAACTATATAAATCCTACACAAACAAAAAATATTTGTCATATAATACATTTAAAATATTTTGGATCTGATTGAAAATATTTATAAAGCAAATGAGGTTAGAAAGACTCCTTGGGCAACATAACGCTACCAATTTCTTGTGGTCCTAAAGTGATTCAAACATAAGTTTGGGTTATGACACAAAAATATCCATATGCATTTATTATCAAAGAGTTTACAATGATGTCATGGTGATGTGATTAAGGTTTCCAAGTCATTGGATGAAGTGTCTTTATATTCTATGTGTCAATGATAAAGTGTGCAATGTGCTTTTCCTAGTATGCTTGAAGGAAGCTTGGTTGATTTTTAGTTTTGTCATGGTTAGAGATGTTCAAGGATGAGTATGGTGATTTGAGGATGTGAAAGGGGTACTATCCGAGGTCAAATATGATTGGAGTTATTTTTTTCATGAGTGTAATTAATATAGTTATTCATTATGTTCATCTAGGTATAATTGGCTCTGTGACAGATAAATCTAAGTAGGCAGTTTACTGATGTCAATGTTGCCACATGTGGATGAGTTAGGGGGAGTTGGTCATATGTTTTTGATCACATTTGTGCCTAGTTAATA
Source organism: Torreya grandis (assembly GCA_037957365.1). Classification (NCBI taxonomy): domain Eukaryota; kingdom Viridiplantae; phylum Streptophyta; class Pinopsida; order Cupressales; family Taxaceae; genus Torreya; species Torreya grandis. The sequence goes on along the minus strand of JARHVA010000241.1, from coordinate 4,388,496 downwards.
CATGATAAATTATATATCATGTGATGAATCATAACATAATATATTAAAGTACAAATTTGGGCTCCCAGGTAGTTTGACAGTGTTTTCCCATAGCCAAATTTGTAATGTGACAAAAAATGTTGAGCAGGCAGTTTGATGTAGTCATATTTAACATATATGGAAAATTTAGGAGAATTTGATCAAATGGGTTTATTTAGTTTTTTTTTTTCTAGTTTATATACACTAAATTTTAGGTCATGTAATGAATCACATTAAAATATATTCATGTACAAAATTGGCCTTCTAAGCAATTCTATGCATAGTTGGCTCTATGGCAGAAAAATATGAGTGAGTAGATTAATGGCATTATATCTCATACAAAATAAGGTTTCGGGATATGCATTATACATGGATAGATTCCTATTTGAAAGGATAACATATTTTATAAATTTTATAACATAATTTTGAGTGAAGCAAAAGATATGACTATGAAAATTTGTCGTTCTAGGTAGATAATAATGGTCCCCATACTTAGCCAAATTTATGAAGGGTAAAAACTAGGACCAAATGGAGATCCTACAGCTTGCAAGAGTTTATAAAGATCAAGATCAAAGGAGTGTATTGAGTTAAATGATTCAAATTATTATTTGGTTAATGAATTTAAAGATCGAGCTCCTTACAAAAGGATCAATGAAGTGTGTTTGTTCTAAGGTGTTAACAAGCAATGAGATGAGGACAAGTGTTCGATGTTTAACATTGAACAGAGGTAAAGACCAAGATTATTGAAAAGATAAATGGTGAGTGGGTGTTAATACTAATCAATATCAATGGTGTGTATTTAATTCAAGATATTAAAGTGATAGTTTTTTATTATGACTAAAGTGAGGATAATATCGAAGAGATCGACATAGCATATGAGGTCAAAGTTGCCAAATTACACGAGATGAGGTTAACCATTCGAGGTTTAAAATTTAGATAGTGGTGAAATATGAGTTAAATTTATAATAATATTTATTGTATGTATTTAATATAATATTACATGGCATGAGATTTTTTTAAGTGATCGAAGTTTAACTGTGACCGTTTGAATTCAAATATTTAAATTTAAGAAAGGAAAGACTGGTGTCTAGTTTTTAGGCCATATATTTTGATCCACACAAAATTTGCTTATGGTGTAAAAATAAAATTTATAGATTAATACAAGGCACATTTTTAAATATATATTTTAATATTTTAAAGTGTGTATAGTCAAATATATTAAGCTTCAAAGTTGGCTATATGTCTGTGCATGTTCTACAAGTAACCTGAGAAGGGTATTTGAGCTATGCTTATTTATATCTCAATATTTTAAAGGTGAAATATATATTGGAGTATGTTTTAGACTCCATTAGGACCATATATATGCATTATGAAGGTTTGAACAATAATATATAGTATGAAAAAAGGGTTAGAAGTTGACTGTGTTTTCATTCATAATGACTATGTGTACAGAGAGGTGTCTGAGCTAATTAGTCTTAATAGAAGAGTGATATGATGGATGTTGACACTTAAAGGGGACCTATAGATCATATGGAATGGGTCCATATGTTTTATAGTGTTCTTATGTTCCTATTTTTCTCAAAAAAGTGTCAAAGAGGTGAATGGGTCTTTATGAGACTTATAGGAGCTACAAGGGTGTAATTGAAATGTGTAACTACTTAAGGGTGACCCATAGAGTCTTTAGCCAACCTATGTGGATTACATTGATATGTATATTTATTTTTTATAAGTATTAATAGATAATTCATACCTAATGGCTGACCAAGATGGTGATAATCATGAATTCTCTATAAATAGTGAAATCAAAGATGATTTCTAAACTTGAATGACTTGGGGAAGGCTTGTGTAAGAAGATCATAAAAAAAAAGGAGAGTAAGTGTGCCATATAGATGGATTTATGTGTATATTATACTAAGGACTAAGTTTATGACATGTAGGTAATAATTCTATTCACATAATAGTCCTCTTGTAGTTTGAGGATATGTGAAGAGGTCTAAGTGTGCATATGAGGATAGTTTAAGTGAAGAAGGAGATAGATTGTGGCATGCCTATGTGAGAGGGTTACATTAGATAGAGAGGGATTTTGTGAATAACTTAAAACATTAGATGTCCATCATTAGGTAAGACATCATTTCTAAGGTAGAGGTGTTCATTTCATAAGAGGGTCTAAAGGACTTGATCTTCCTTAGGGGTAGATGCTCCTTGTGAAACATGTGTTTCACTAAAGGCCTTAGGTCAGAAGGACTTGACCAATGTTATTATTTAGAAGGACTTGATCAGTCTCTTATTTAAAATCTCTTATATGACAAGTATTCCATGTGTTTCAGGCTTGAGAGTGGAATTTATTCCCCATGAGGGTTTCTTATATAAACTATGTGTTATGTGTTTGATCTTGTCTATGCATTAAATGAATCAGATCTCTTGTTAATGTTGTTTGATCAAATTGATATATGATTATTATTTAATATTTAAAAGGATTTGAATTGAAATTAAAATATCTAGGCTCATTGATTCACCCCCTATTTTAATGATTATACCTCTAAAAATTGGTATCAGAGTAGGTTCTTTGGTAAAGGCTTGATAGCTTGAAGGTGATCCAAGGTAAAATATGGGTAGTCATCAAGGAGGTTTCTCCACTAATCAAGCACTAATGTTCAATATATCTAATTATGGTTTTTGGAGTGTAAAGATGAGGACATATATTTTCCCTAGGTTTTGATGTATGTCAATCTATTTTGGATGGTTATGTTGCTCCTACTACTCCTCCATCTAGTGTTATAGACAAGAAGTCATTTGAGAATAATTATAATAAAATGAATGCCATCACTTATGGTCTTATAGAGACTAATTTCACCAAGATAATCCATTATAAATCTACTAAAGAGATATGGGATGAAATACAGATCATTTATGAAGGAGATTCAAAGGTCAATCTTGCTAAGTTGCTGACTCACAAAAGGAAATTTGAAAGTCTCAAGATGAAGGAAGAAGATTTTGTGGCATCCTTTCTACAGAGAGTTGATGATATTGTGAACATCATTAGAGGTCTTAGAGAGAACCTTGAAGAGGCTACTATAGTTAAAAAGGTATTAAGGTCTATATCCCTCAAGTTTGATCTAAGAGTATTTTCTATAGAAGAAATTCATGATCTTACTCAGTTGAAGATGGATCAATTGCATGACACCCTTAATGCCTATGAGATGAGAGTAAATGATGATGTACCACCAAATAAGGAAGTAAATTTCAACACTAAAATGAAGACAAAGAAGAAGTTCCAAGGTAAGAAACCCAAAGAGGATGCCATTTTTGATATAAATGAGGATGAACTAATTACTCTGATTTCAAGGAAATTGAAAATAGGTTTAGGAAAGTATAAGGATAAAATACCCCTAAAATTCTTCAATTACGGAGAGGTGGGACATTTTGCTAATAAGTACCCTCATATGTATAGGAAGAAGGATGATGAAGAGAATAATCAAGGTCATGATGATGGAAATAGATCATTCAAGTATAATAAAGGCAAAAAAAGGATTTAGAAAATTTAGCAATAATAAGAATTACTTCAAGGACAAGAATAATCTCTACACCAAAGAATATTGTAGCTCATCAGATGAGAGTGAAGTCAGTGACATAGAGTATGATCATGAAGATGATGGTTCTATTGAAGATGAATCCTTCTTCATGGCTGAAGAAGGAAGTTGTTCATATCAAAAGGAGTCTACTTGGAGTAATTCAAATGATGATGAAGATGAGGTGGACTATGAGACTGAATTGATGAATACCCTTGAAGAACTAAAAATTGAGAATAAGATTAACAAGAAGATGAAATCACAAATCAAGGATTATGAGGAGAAATTTAGTGTGTATGAAGCAAGAATTAATGAAGCTACAAAGGAACATGAAGATATAGTCAAGCATCTTAGATATGTCAATTATAAATATTATCTACAAGCTTAAAAGCTAAAGAAGATGAATATTTAAGGTATGTTTCTGAAAATAAGTCTTTGAAAGATGAGTTAGAGAAGTCTGCATGTAAGGTGAAATAATTTATCATGTTTGATAAGAATTTCAATGATTTGGATAATATTATAAATAGTCAAAAGTCTACTAGTGACAGATCTAGATTGGGTTTTAATAAAGATTCCAAAGTTGCTTCTCAAGTTGACATGAAGGTCAATGAAAGTAAGGTGGTTCATCCCTTGAAGGTCACCGATCAATCAAGAAATGATGGTGCAAATAGATTAAAGATAAATTAGATCAGACAAACTAATGCCATGAGGTATGCAAGATTTAATGGTTACTATTACACATGTAATCAATTTGGTCTTAGGGCTAGAGAATGAGAGAGACCTATTATAAATGAGTCTACATGGAACTATGTTGGGGGTCATTAGTCAAAAGATGTGAATAAGGTTGAGTGTTTCAACTATCATGTTGTGGGACACTTTGTAAAACATTGTCCATCTAAAGTAAGGAAAATTGAGTTCATTTTAAGAAGAATTGTTTACTATAACTATGAATAGAGAGGTCATATTGCTAGATTCTGCAAGTAACTATCTAAAAGTTTGAATAGGTTTTATCAAACTCCTAGAGTACAAGGGGAAAACAAGTCAACTCATGGAAGCCAAAGGTGATAATTATGAGTTATGATGAGACAACAAGTCTAAGTAATCTATTTTATATTATGAAGAATACTATATAAGTTTAAGAGTGTCAAGGGCTGTCATTATTTACTCATGTTGTGAATGAAGAGACTGAGCTCAAGGAAAAGACCAAGTTACTAGTTGAGGCTAGTTTTGAAGTATGTATAGATCCAAGTGAACATCCTATTGTTGTTGAGCAAGATTCATGCAAATAATATAAATTGTTAGTGCCTAGTGATGAGGTTCAAAACTAAAAGGTTTATTCTTCAAATAAAAATACTGAGAAGAAGAAAAAGAACAAAATCAATAAATATTATAGCTATAAGAGGATTATAGTGGTTACTAAGGAGATGTGGGCCACTCCTAGCTTCACTTTGTATTAGAGCATTGTGGTGCAGAGGATGCCTCTATCTATGCTTCTTAAGATACTCCTTTAAATGGAGAATAAATTATTGCTATGATATTCTTTAGATGGTCTTAGAAGGCTAGAGATGAGTGTTTTTAGTTGGAGCAGGTATGTCTAGGTGGAAGATATGTTTTGGTGATGTCAGAGTGATGTCATAACTATATATGGTCAGTTTATAGGGTTAATTTGAAGGTTTTAAAGTGGTCAAAGAGGATTGTGATTTATCAAGATGATATTTTTGCATAGAAAGGTTTGTTGACATTATTCTAGCATGCTTTAGGTGGTTTTGTGGTCTGAAGGTATGTTGAAGTCAAATTGGAGACTTTTGAGTACTCTCAATTTTCTCATTTTTTGCTTAAGGAAAAATAGGCCTAAAATGGGTTATAGGATGTATAGATTCCCCATGATGTGGAAGCTCAAATATTAGTCCAAAAGTGTGTGATGGCTATTTCCAGGTGTGCAAGAAGTTTTAAGAGTGTGCATTGACTAGAAGGTGTTGTGTTAACCTTGTTTTCAACTCTGCTAGAAAAGTGTTTTTCCTTGTGAATTGAGGTCCAAGGATTCTTAATAGGTTTAATGAGACAAATGGGTTGTCAAATCAAGATTCACATAGATTTGAAGGTTTGTGGTTCTCAAGTGTTCATCAAGTTGGAGGCTTAATTAGGTAGTAGGTTTATGAAGGAAGTATGTTTCAGAGGATGATCTAGGTGATGAAAATTGGTTTTATTGAAGGGGCATATGATAATGATCTAGATATAAATTTTTAGGTCTTGAAGGTGCATCTACTAAATTTTTTTTGCTCTACAAGTTTCAGGTAGGGCTATAAAGAGTCTAGATAGGCCTAGTGAGAAGAGTTCTTTTTGTTCAGTTTCTCCAAAATTGCAAGGTATGTGTGTTTCAAGGAAATTTATTAGGTTGGTTTGGATCATGTTTCTTATTTGGTGAGTGGTTTTTAGTTCTAATGATGGTTCTTATGGTTGTTTGAGATAAAAGGCTTGTAAACCTGTGTGGTGGTTATTCATGGTGTTTAGAGATTTGAAGATGCTCAAGAGGTAAAATAGCTCAAAAATATTAGGGGGAGTCCCTCTTATATGTTTCTTCATGGGTTCCATAATATTTCAATATTTTTTTGTTTTCTTTCTTCATTGATTTCAATGCTTGGTTGAAGAGAGTGTTGGAATGGAGTAAGAGGAAGTTGTCAAGGCAATAAGAGGTAGGCTTAAGGTAATGAGGATTTTGTATAATTTTTATAAGGTGTTACTCCACTGATTGATGATATTTTCAGGTCCTTAGGATTATTTGGTGCCCATTTTGTCATTGTGTCAAAGGGGGAGAAGGTTTCTTGTGGAGAGTGTTAGAAAATAATGAAGGAAGGTGAGCTGTATATTATTTTATGATGGGTGTTGACATCAATAACAAAGGGGGAGATTTTTAGAGAGTTGTTAATTATGTCATGGTGATGTCATGGAGGTGTCAAATTAATTATATGAAGTGTCTTGATAATCTATGTGTCAATTACAAAGTGTGCAATGTGTTTGTTCTAATATGCTTGAAGGAAGCTTGGTTGATCTTCAATTTTAACATGGTTAGAGATGTTTAGGGATGAGTATGGTGATTTGAGGATGTGAAAGGGGTTCTATCAGAGGTTAAGGATGATTGGAGTGATTATGTGCATGAGTTTAATTCATTTGATTCTTCATTATGTTCATCTAGGCATAATTGGCTCTGTGACAAATAAATCTAAGTAGGTAGTTTGCTGACATCACCATTACCATGTGTGGATGAGTTAGAGGGAGATGGTCATATGGTTATGATAAAATTTGTGCCCAATTTCTATGTAATACATTATAGGTCATGCAATGAAGTTCAACATAATATATGAAAGTATAAATTTAGGATCCCAGGTAGTTTGACAGTGTTTTCCCATACTTAGCCAAATTTGCAAAGTGGTAAGAAAATATGAGTAGGCATTTTGATGTAGTCATATTTTGCACATGTGGAAATTTTAGGAAAAATTGATCATATTTTTTTGTTCATTTTTTTAGTTGATATGCACTATTTTAGGTCATGCGATAAAGTGTGTCAAAAGATATGCATGTGCAAAGTTGGCCTTCCAAGTAGTTCAAGGCATAGTTGGCTCTATGGTAGAAAAATTTGAGTGAGAAGATTAATGGTGTTATATCTCACATGTGAGAAGGTTTCAAGAGAGAAGTAATACAAGGTTGTATTATTATTTGAAATGAGAATATATGGTCAAAACTTTAGAACATGTGTTTGAGTGAAAAAAAAAATATGACTATGTAAAGTTAGCCTTCCAAACAGATAGTAATGGTCCCCCTACTTAGCCAAGGACTAAATGGAGATCCTATAGTGCATAGGAATTCATATAGATCAATATAAATGGATTTTATCATGTAAAATGAGTCAAATTGTTCATTTTTAATGAAGTAAGATATTGATCTCCTTACAAAAATATCAATGGAGCATGTTTGTTCCAAGGTGTCAGGAAGTAACAAGATGAGGACAAGTGATCGATGTTTAACATTGAGTAGAGGTAAAGACCAAGCTTATTTAGAATATAAACAGTAAGTGGGTGTTTTTAATAATAAATATAAATGGTGAATATTGAATTCAAGAGGTCAAAGTGATAATTATCTAGCATGACTAAAGTGAGGACAATCTTGAAGAGATCAACGGAGCTTATGAGGTCAAAGTTGCCATATTTCACGAGATGAGGTCAATTGTTCAAGGTTAACATTTGGGAAGTGGTGAAATATGAGTTAAAGTTTAAATACTATCAATGATGTGTATTTTATATAATATTTAAGGGAATGAGATAGATTTTAGGTCACTGAAGTTTAACTGTGACCGTTTGAATTCAAATATTTGAATTTAATAAAAGAAAGACCAATGTCTAGTTTTTGGGCCATATATTTTGATTTAAGTAGAATTTTCTCATAGTGTAAAAAGAAATTTTTTATAATACTCAAAGATGTATCTATAAATATAGATTTTATTATTTGAAAGTGTGTAAAATCAAATATATTGAGGTTCAAATTTGACTGTGTTCGTGCATGTTCTGCAAGTAACCCAAGAAGGGTATTTGAGTTATGTTTGTTGATATCTAGATGTTTAAAAGGTAAAATAACTATTGGAGTATGTTTTAGAATCCATAAGGACCATATATTTGAATTATAAATGTTTTAAAATCATATGAAGTACGAATAAATGGTTAGAATTCGACTGTGTTTTCATTCATAATGACTATGTACAGAGAGGTGTTTGAGCTAATTGGGGGTTAGCAGAAGAGTGATATGATGAATGTTGAAACTTAAAGGGGACCTATAGATCATATGGTATGGATCCAAATGTTGCAAATTATTCCTATGTTCCTCATTTGCTTAGATAAGTGTCAAAGAGGTGAATGGGTCTCCATGAGACCTATAAGAGCTACAAGGGTCTAATTGAAAGGTGTAGCTACTTAAGGGTGCCCCATAGATGTTATAGCCAACCTATGTGGACTATGTTGAGTTGTATATTTATTTTTTAGAAGAATAAATTTCTAAGTCATGTCTAATTTATGACTAAGATGGTGATAATCATGAATTTTGTATAAATAGTGAAATTAAAGATGATGATTTCTAGACGTGAATGACTTTGAGAAGGCTTTTGCAAGAAGACTATACGAAGGAAGAAGGAGAGTAAGTGTGCCCTATGTTTGGGTTGATGTTTAAAGTATATTTATGATTGAGTGTATGACATGTAGTTCATAATTATTTTGGTAAAATAGTGCTCTTGTAGTTTAAGGATATGCAAAGAGGTCTAAGTGTGCATATGAGGACAATTTGAGTGAATAAGGAGAGAGTTTATGGCATGCCTATGTGAGAGGGATATATTAAAGAGAGAGGGAGTTTATGGAGTTAAAAAACTAGAGATCCATTTTAGGTATTGAATACATTAGTTCTAAGGTAGAGGTATTCATTTTATAGGAGGGTTTAAAGGACTTGATCATCCTTAGGGGCAGTTATTCCTTGTGAAATAGGTGTTTCACTAAAGGCCTTAGGTCATAAGGACTTAACCAAGGTTGTTAGTCAGAAGGAATTGATCATTATCTTATTTATAATACCTTATAGGATAAGTATTCCATGTGGTTTAGGCTTGAGAGTGAGTTTTATTCCTCATGAGGGTTTTCCACAAGAACTATGTGTTGTGTGTTTGATCTTGTGTATGCATTAAATGAATGAGCTCTCTTGTTAATGTTGCTTAATTAAGTCAATATATCTTGATTGTTTAATAGTTTAAAATGATTGAAATTGAAATTAAAATATTTGGGATCATCGATTCACCACCCCCCCAGTGATTGTACCTCTAACATTTATGTTGGTTACTCTATGGTTATATCAAATGGAAACACAAATTGACCAAAATCAGCAAGGTATTTCCTTTTTTGATGAAGACAAATTGATTCAGATTCCAAATTATATCATTAGTTTTTCTATTGTGAGGAGGAACATGACATGTACCATTTACACTTATCCAACCTTGATCCAAATAATGTAAAATATCTAACTTAAGGTTGAAAAGTCTCACAAATCTCAAAAATACCAAAAAATCAAAAAACTTAAAAAATCCAAAGATATGCTTAGTATTTACATATCCTATTAGCTCTCATGCATATATGTTGTTGGCTCCATATTGGTTTATGACATATCAGTATTTTATAAATACATGTGTTTCACACATTTTTTGAGTATGATTCAAGCATACAAAGATACGTGACATGTGCACTTTTGGATGTTGGGTTTTACCTCTACCCACATCACTAGGATGTTGGGGGCATCCACCTATATGATCATCATACATATATGTTATATCATTATATGACCATTTTAAATTATCATGTTTGAGCTTATATCCCCAAAAATGCCTTTATCCATGATTATATCCTTCATAGTATATTTAATATGTTATGTACTTGACCTTTTTTGCTAACATATATATTTAGGGATTAGTATGTTAAGTTTATGCTGGTTATTTATGCTTTCATGTATGCACTTCCTTGAGTGTCTTTCCTTACCATTGTCTTAATTGTTTGAACATTTGAATATAATCTATTATTTTTGGCCCCCATGCCTATGTTTGTCTCTTTAAAATTTTGATATGTCATTGCTTATTATATGTTGACATTTTAATATGCCATTTATTACTTTGTGGACATTTGACTAAGTCATGTCCCTTTGATTGTGCGACATTTGAACATGCCCCTTATTTACAGTCTCCTTGGACCTTTGTCTCTTGATTTGATTTTTGAGTGCTCTTGTGTGTGAGATTGAATTTTTTTTGAGGTTGCAATATTATTATCTAGATGTTTCCATGATCTACATCATGCATTTTAGGACTTGGTGTGATCACATTCTTTGTGGTTCAATGATATATTTACCTAGACATGTTCCCTCTATATGCTACATGGTGCATTCATATTTTACATGGTTATCTTATCCTTTTGAGGTAAGGTAACTACTAGTTGCTAATTCCCCTCACCTCAAAAAGGAGGAATTTATGTAGCGGCATGCCATAGAGGTATGACCGACACATTGCTTCATAGATTTAGATTGTAGTGGGGGCATGTTCAGAAAACATGTTCTCCACATTTGTCATAATTTTAGATTTAGTGGGGTAATGTTTTGAAAACATGTCCTCCACACTTATTTAGTATTCAACATACCCAAATTATAGAGGGGGCATGTTTTGGAAACATGTCCTTCACACTTATTCAGTATTTAGCATATTCAGATTATAGAGGGAGTATGTTTTAGAAACATGTCCTCCACATTGGCACTTATAACAGTTTTCATATTCTAATGGTTCCTGTTTTTAAAACATGTTATCCATACTTACATAGTTTCAAATTGGCCAAAATTCATAGTTATATGATTTAAATACACATTGGTGGTAGAATTCTATACTTGGTACCATTAATATACACATTTTTAGCATGAGACATATCTAAAGCACATAATATTATAAAATAAAATTAGTTTCAGATTATGAATACTTTTAAGAAGTATCATCACCCACTAGGTTGAAATTTTATGGATTGTATTGAGCCAATCTACTACAATAGTTGGTTCATTTTTGGTATGGTTGAGGTGATTAAAACACTCAATATTACATAGTTAGTAGGTTGGACTTGAGTAAATCATCCAGCCTCACTAGTTTTATATTGTGATTTGACTTGGTTCACTCACACTCATCGAGTTATACGTATGATTGGGTTGTATACTTGAGTTAATTTAAAATATCAGGTGGTAACTCACATTTTCTTTAAGGTTGGGGGCATGTGTCCTCCAACCTCTCTCTATATATGTTAGCCAAAATCAGCTAGCATAGGTGAGTGATATTAAACAATTATTATTTATTTCATTTTAACTTTGTTGATATCCTTGAAGGTGTTAGTATAGGTCATAGCTTGCATTGTCATGATGATCATGTGATGTTGTCCTAGTAGTGTTTAAGGTCTCCTAGGGTGCTATAGACAAACTATGAGGTCATGGTCCCAAAAGTGACTAACCAATGTTCATAATTCAACCCTTCATAAGGTTTTTAGCATAGTTTAAGGTAATTATGACAAGATTAAGGTAATTCTATCATTTTATCTTGTGCTTGTACAAGACACTCTATGTCAGTTTCAAGATATTTCAAGGGTGATAAGGGTTTATAGGGTATTTTTAGATCATGGACCCATGTCAAAGATCATATTTGCAACTCTCTTGATACATAAAACCAAAAAAATGAAGCCTAACTCACTCTTATACTGTTATAAGCCATTTAAATATTTTCTTGCTCATTTTATAATGTGTAAGGAAGGACTAATGTAAGATATGGTAGGTAAATTATTTTTATATGTTACTATCATGTTGATCCACCTTTGTACAGTCTTGGAAAGACTCCATGAACAATTGTTCCTTAGCTCCAATAGAGTTTCAAGCAAAATATGGTTGTTTTCATTGCTATAAAGAGGTCTATTAAGGCATTATTATAGGTTTTCCAAATTAATAAGGTTTAAATAAACCTATATGTATTATTACACCCTCCTCAATCCATATACATGCTCAAAAGTGTGTAACAGGTCCAAAAATGGTAGAAGTTTCATCCATTTCTCCATCGATCTCTTTGCAAGCTAGAAAGGGCTATTTTCAAACATTTGGTTCATGAAAGGGAAAATGAGTTGGATCAAATTATATTAGAGGAATATAGGGGCCCATAACCCCTCAATATTACATTAATTATTTTTAGGTTATAGGGGCATAACTTTATGAACCATTACTACCATAAAATGCTCTAAAACCCTCATAAAACCCCACTAGTTCGATTTTAGGCAATATCAAGACTTTTTGGAGCTCATTTATCATAATGGAATTTTTTTTAACTCTTTTAGGATCCCATTTGTCTTAATACATAATAATAAACATTATTTTGATAGGTGTGAGCATTTTAGTAGCAATAAAAAGGTTATGTTGGTTGATGTGCGAAGATGACAGGAAGGGTTTTAGTGTTTTTACATGATTATTAAATCAAGTGACTTATAAAAAACCTCCACAAGTTGATAATTTATAATTTAACTCTAATTATGTGGAATAAATCAAGAATCAAGGAAATTATAAGTTTTAGTATAGTGTTCTTCAACAGGCTGCCTACAATACTGCCCTCAGATGCACTTTATGTGATGAACACAAGATTTAAGGGTAGTTTGATGTGTGATAGGTTTTGGTAAAGAATATTAATTTTTTTAAAGATCCAAGTTGGATATTTATAAAATATTCAATTCTTATTCTCTATGTTAGGCATACCATCCACAGTCACAATGCAAGAAGACAAGATAATATAATGGACTGTGAGAAAACCTTGAAGAAGAACTTGTTTAGCATTGAGAAGATGTGTACATGCCTATAATAAGTTTAAAATACCATTGATAAGATCATGTAGGATTTAAACTCATTTGAAATTTTAAAACATCACCTCAAGAAAGGCTTGGAAGCAATGAGGAGTTAGAAAATTTCTTTTGTGAGCCTAGGTTAGGGTCTAGAACCTATATGAATGATGGATATATAAAGTATATACCAAAAAATAAATTACCTTAATAAAATTAGAGGATCCCACTAATAAATTCATTCTCAAAACTTGATAGTTGTTAAGCCTAAAGACAGACCTACACGTTTACCTATAAAAGGACATTAAAAGCATGCATTTTGTCACTAATTTAGAGGTTTTAAACTTGTGTATGTAAATAAATAACATATATAAGGATTATATGGCTATTTTAACCCTATTAATATGGATATAACATCAAACATTAGAAGCTAGGGTCAAAATAAGAAGAATGGCTTAAAACCCTAAGCCTGAGTTTATTAGATTCCAAAGTTAAATGATGTTCAAGGCCTATAATAAAAAAGATTATAGAATTTTAATATTATTTAAAAGAATTATTTTATTGTTTTTAAATAAAATTAAAACATCAATATGAATCTTTTTTCCCAAAAAACTCAAACTAGGTCCAAAATTATAAGTGTGCAAGCTCGAAGAGACCAATCTTTTGCTCATCATACAAGAGAAGGTACATGGTTGAGAATGGTGTTTGGGTATTTTTAATTTATTTTTTTAATACAAAATTTTTGAATCATGAGGATGGTTATAATCATTTAATCTATAAATAATGGTTAACAAGGTAAACACCTCCTAAGCTACCTATATGGGCTAGAGGTACTTAATGACTATGGTTACCCTATGAATGAATCTAAATGAATATAAATTGTCCTAAAAACACTTTTATGACATTTTTATGTCTCATACATACCTATTTTATAAAAAAAATTATCACATGTGGAGCATAAGAATGAAAAAATGGCCTAATTTTGTAGGTTGTAGGCCTAAAATAGGGTTTAGAGACTCATTCACAGGCATGTTGAAGTTTTGTATGCATGGTAAGGACATTTTCAGACCATAATTGAAATTTTAAAGATTAATAATTAATATTTTACAATCAATGATAAATTTCATAATTTTTTTTTGCTCCAAAACTTTGCCTTACATACATACATATAGACCTGCTTAAGAAGGTAAGCTTACTCCCAAGAATTGAAGAGAGTATGCAATATTGGTATTGTGTTTAGAGTTTTTATGAAGTAGTGAGGTGTGTATGGTTAATGATAATAATTTTAGGGTGTTTAAGGTTTTCATATATTTATCGATAATACAAAATAAAATTTTAGCCTTTTCACAATCCTCAAACACACACAAAATTGAGAAATCTTGTCATGCTAGAGAGGTATGAGGATGATCTAAAGATAAATGAATCTTACATGGGTTGAGGTAAGTGGAGGTAGACATAAAATAGGTTTTATATAACTTTTAAATCCCCCAAAACTTATCCCAATTATTTTTATTCACTCAAGGCTTACTCAAGCCTGTGTGTAGGCCAACCTAGGGCTAGAAACTTGAAATTTGCATTATTTGAGTTCCACCCCTAGGAATCTATTAAATTTTTTCCATATGAATTAATTTTATTTAATATAAATTATTTTGGTGTTTTATTATCATTAATATATGTTATTTTATGGTATATAGCACCATGTGCTTGTTTTAGGCACAATTATGATTAATTGAGAAAGATGGGTGTTGATAAAGTGGGTCTAACTTAGGATCTAGGACATGAAACTTTAGGTGAAGTTTAAGGGGGATAAATGGTACTAAAATATTCCATTATTTTTCTTCTAAGTGTTTTTTTATCTCAAACCAAGGAGTTTTGTGTCTAAACAGGGTTACAAGGAATAGGCCTCAAAGAGCAAAACATGAGAATTATGAGAGAGATTATAAAATAAGGATGAAAATATGGATGAATATGAATTTTCAATATGTTTACAAGGAAATATAAGTATTTAAAACCCAATCTATGACTTTTCACTTCATAATCACTCCTAATGGGTAGTTTTAAAGATGATGTATGAGTCATAGATGACAATGATGATATCCTATGCCACCTTGATGAAGAAGAAGATCATTCCAAGATGATAAAAATTGAGGAGAGTTTCATGACTATTATTTTTTAGTTTTATTAATTCTAACTTGATTATTCATGATTTGACACTTGTCATAGACCTCTCTTATGCATTTGTTCTCTCTCATTCTCATTATCTTCAATATATATGCCTGATTTTGGAATTGTAATGATCCTTCATAAAAGAGTATGGCATATCCATACTCTTTTGTATGCTTATTGATCAATGATATGACTTTTTTTACCTCCTCTTATGGTTTTATGTAGTATATGCCTTGAATGGTTGATATGGTCAAGCATAGATTAAGTTAATCTTGGTTGTTGTCTCATTTTGTTTACCTATATGCAGTTTGACTCATTATTGCAGGTTGTGAAGAGTGTCATCAAGGGTTTCATGGGGTTATAAGTGGAAATCATATTCCATTATAGTCTCAATTAACCTTACCTCTTTGTAAAAAATTCATGTGATAGGGTCTCTTCAAGATAAGTGTATGTTTCTTAAAGTGTTATAGGTATTAGTGCACATGAAAATTAGTGGTAAAGGTCACAAAATTTGGTGCATCACATCCCTAGTTTAGTTTGATTTCAGTTATCTCTCTCTTTTATTTTACAAGTAGTAGTTTAGTAATAATTTTATGTGAGAACAACAAGGGATTAATCCCTATTTATAGGTTATCCTCAGTTATAAGGTCACCCATAACAATTGAAGAGTTCCCATGCTATCACTTAAGTGAGAAGGCTTGAACAACCTCATCAAAGGGTGAAAGTTTTAATGATAATAATATCTTTAGACATATGTAATTTATATATTTATATTTGTCCTAATCTTAATTTTAGTGATTTATAATGCTACGTCTTTAAAATAAAATTTGCTAAAAGGTAAGACATTTACTTGGATACATGGGTGTACTCCTAAACTTTGCTTTCTCTCAATTTCAATCATTTTAATGCTTTCAATTTTTGATTATATGCATTGATTATATACTATAACATGCTCTTGGTTATAGGTCAGTCATTAGAAAAATCATTGAAGTTGGACTTAAGTAAAGACAAAGTGTGTTATACACACCTAGGTATGCATTTCTTTTCCTTTAAACTAATAATTTTCATTACTATATTAAAGGGGTGGAAATGTAGACACTATTTGTTAATTATGACATCTCAATCATGTACACTTTGAAAATACATATCCTGGATGTACCTTTAGATCTGGACCTTTCCCATTGCCAAAAGTATCACATACACTATCTCTTTGTTCCTAAATACTTATCTCTTAGTCTGACCTATGTTATTTTGATGATCTAGACCTACTATCTTGCCTAGAATGTTATAAACTTGCTTATCTTCCATCTCTATAATTTCTAGACCTAAACCTATTTTCTAACTACCTGGATACTTGCATCTCAATTAGATGCCTAGGTCGATGTAAGTGTCGTATCCTAATGTAAGTGTCCAATGCCTTAAATTCATCCAATTTATAAATGAAATGTATTCCTATAGTTGACCTAAGTGATATAATGTGATATATTCTCCAAAAATATTGACATAAATATAATATCAACCCTCATTCATTCCTCACCAAGAAGACCTAGAGACACCAAGGTAACTTACAAAAAACATTATATCAAGCACTCAAGTGAGCAAAACTTCTTTTTTTTCAAATTTACATATAAATAATAGGAATAACACATCTATAGGTCTGAAATGCTTAAAGAATATCCCAAGAGATATATTTTCCAAGTTACAAGCTAGGTCATTATTGTACTTATTTATAACATATTACATGATTCACACACAAGATAACACCTAGGGGAGAACTACATAATTCTAAGGCCCTCTTCAAAGTATTGTTTATGTAGGCAACACTCATTTATAGAGGGGTCTTTGGGGTAGCTCGACACCATATGCCCACTAACCCATTTAGCCAACAATTTTTTCCATAGCCAATATGAAGATGAAGAACTAGGGTTTTATTATTTGAAAAGGAGTGATAGTCCATGATCTATAACTCAATACACTAGAGTGAAAGTGACATAATCTAAAATAATTGATGTGGTCATATCTAATTTCAATAGTTGTTGAATACTAGATACCTAAATACAAGTTAGATAGTAGCATCAATACAACCATCTTAGGTTGATGCAAGTGTCTATGGCTATAGAGGCACAATTTCCAAAATCAAATGACTATTATAGAATCTAGATCCAATCCACTTTATGAATGTTATAGATCTATATCTATATTATAATAAAAACCAACTAATTATATTTTTAAATTATTATTACATTATCTATCATATTTTTACTTTCTCTTTTTAGCATCTCAATAGAATAAATTTAGTATATGTTTTATTTGAGTTTCACAAATAACTGGCCTACTCTAGAAATAGTCTAGACATTTGTGTCATAGTTGGACACTTGCATCGACATAAGTTTCCAACACATACATAGGTATCCAAAAGATAAAAAACATATGGATAACAAAAAATACATGTGGGGATCCCTTTGGATACACTAGATAAAAGACAATTTATGACATATAATACCATAGGGGTATATAAAGCAAGTGAAATAAGATACAACCAAAGAGGTCAACATGAGATGATGCCACTATATATATAATTCTTATTAAAATGATGTATATATGTAAAAGGATATAGAACTTCTATGAAACTATGTTTGTAACAAATATGGGTATCTAAGTTTCATAAATAATCGGCATGAGTTAGAGATAGTCTATCATCCTTTTGCCCTAGGCTATCTCTTCCCACTTTAACTCTAAATTCTCCAATATCTATATTTTAAAGTTAAACATTTGGTGACCTTGATTCATATGTATGAATTTTTTTTTATTTCTTAAGGATTTCATTCAGCTAGGGTTTTAGATTGTTGTATTTTTCATTTCCTACTTATATTATTTTACATGCAACCTAGGTGTAGACCTAGATTTAGAGGTGTGCCTATTAAACAGATTGAGCTTCCCTTACTAACACCTAAGATTTATAAAACCAATGAGGAATATAATCCTATGGATTATGATGACACCAATTTTGAGAATGAAAAACCTATTGATGAGGTTATCATAGAATAATCTTCTGATAATGAAAACCATGAGTCTAATGAAACCAATGCACATGAGTAAATAGATCATGAAAAAGTACAAGAAATTAAATTATTTTATGAGTGTATTCACCAAAACCTATAATATCTTGATGAGATCCTATTAATGATATTATAAACTAAAAAAAGAAAAAAATGTGAATAATTAGGTTCATATATTGATCATGCTATTCAAGTTATGGGTCATCCCTATATATCAACAACCATCCCCTTGAGCACATTACCACTTTGTACTTACAATGGGAGATTGAGACATGTATTTCAACCTTGATTCCTTGAAACTACTATTACCACATCTTATATGGGAAACCAAAATACTTCAACCCAGTTGTTGGTTTCAATGACTATATCTACCCAACCTATGGGTACACCTCTTTTGGTGACTTCTCAAATATCCAACCTACAAGACCAAGAGGTGCAAGATATTTTCCAAACTTAAAATTTTTTCAAACTAAAGTTAAAAATATTGAAAAAAAACTATGAAATATCTTTATGTTATTGATTCACAAGAGGTGTTGGATAATGTTCTTTCACCAGAGATATATTTTCACCCCTTGCTAATTAGTTTTTTTGCACCTAAGTTCACATTTTGTGATGGAAAGGGTGATCTTGAATAGCATATATGGTATTTTTATATAAAATTAGTTGATTATGCCTCCAATGATAAACTTTTGAATAAATTATTTCCAAGAAGCCTCAAAAACTATGCTTTAAGGTGGTTCTATGATTTACTAACTCAATCGGTAAATGCCTTCAAACCCATTGTGAATAATTTTTTAGCACACTTCTCTATTAAAATTACTAAAAAGGTTTCCTATGCCCAAATTTTAAAAATAAAAAAATGAACCAATGAACCTATTAATGAGTATATCTTGAGATACAAGACAATGTTGGATAAAATGACCAATCCTATGGCAGATAAATAATTTCAAGATATTTTCAATAAAAGTTTAATTTCTCCTTTAGACAAGTCCGTTGTTTTTAGAAATTTAAAATATTTCAATGACTTATGCCATACTATTTATGATCATGAAATGAAACTTATCTCATTAAAAAAAATTAAATTTGTATCAAATACACAAACTACATGTACATCAATACTAGGTTTGCTATCAAGCCAAGTTATAAGGTTAAACCCCTTGAGCATAAAGAAGAAATAACCACAATGATTAATGTGGTGTCACAACAACATAATCATCTTGTCTTCTCTAATGAACCATGGAGATAATTTACACACTAATCTGTGTCTCCTACTTCATTAATCCCATGACTTGTAGAGTGCGATATTATATCTCTCCCTCATCTTATAAAGGTTGATATGAGTAGACCTCTCCCCAAAGGGTATTATGTGAATGTTTATTTTGACTATCACCAAGGCCCTAGACATTTTAAGACCAGATGTTTTACTTTGAAGCATAAAATCTAAGACCTCATCAATGACCAAAATATTACATTTGATGATATTCCAATGGAATCATGTTCACAACCTCATGATCACCATAAACAAAAAGTATTTAACAATCATTTGAAAGATTATTCAAATAAGGATCAAAAAGTGTAAATGGCATGTAACGTGCACCCTTCTCCATCTCATAGAAACCATTGGATGGGATCATTGATACCTATATTTGGCATACACCTCCTATGGTTTAGAGACCTTCTATAACTTCTAATGATAGTGAGATTAGGGATGATGGATTAAATATTCATTTGTTATTTATTCAAGCATACCTTGAACACCAGCCTATACACAATGTTATGATTGATAATTATGCAAGTGAGAATATTTGTACCATGATATTACTTATGAATTTGGGTTGTATAAATCATGATTTCCATCCTTCGACAAGATCAATTAGATCATTTTATGGGACCTCACAAAAGGTTCTTGGTGAGATTGATTTACCTATATAGGTGGGTCTAATCTATGTGGTTACTACCATTTTAGTTATACCTCCAAAGGTGTCTTTGATATGTTATTGGGATTATATTGGATACATACACTTTGAACAATACCTTCTACAATGCATGGGTGTGTTAAATACATTCATACCAATCAAGTAATTATAATTTCTAAAATTCTATATGAACATCCTCTTTAGCAAGAGATATTTCTAGCTAGGTAATTAATCAACAAATGTCTTAAGGTTAATTTTATATAAAAGGGTAAGAAATAGGAAATCCCATTTAATAGGAGGCCATTAATTTAGATACCATTGCATAAGATATCCACTATTATTTTCAGAGAATATTCATCTACTACACACCATATTCATATATCTAGAACACCTACACATGTTCCTACTACTTATATTACAAACAAACCATAAAGCACCTAATGATGGGTTCTAAAAATGCATACTCCTACCATTTCCATTTCATAACCAAAAGTCTTATTTTACATATACTAAACATTACATATACTACAGTGATACATATTACACCTATACATTCTCCTTAGTAGTGTCACTAGGTTATTACATTAGGTTCACAATAAGACGATATCTATAAGCATCCTTTGGATGTGATCATATGATAGTATTTTCCTCTCACATATGTGAAAAATATCAAAAATAAATAAAAAATCCAAAAAATATGTTCAACATTTACATATCCTATTAGCTCATTGGTATATATGTTGTTGGTTCCATGTTGGTATATGGCATATCAATATTTTCTATACACTATTGTTTCACACATATTTTTAATGTGATATAAACATACACACATACATGATATATTTACTTTTGGATGTTGGGATTTAAATCTACTCATGTCACCATGATATTGGGAGAATTCACCAATTTGATCATGATACATCCAAGTTATATCATTATATGGTTAGTTTACATTATCATATTTGAGCTCATATACTACACATGCATTTATCTATTCTTATATCTTTTGTAGTGTAGTTGATATGTTATGCACTTGAAATTTTTTACTAACACATATCTAGGGGCTAGTATTTTATGTTTATATTGGTTGCTTACACTTTTACGTATGCACTTCCTTGAATGTATTGCCTTGATATTATCTTAATTGTTTGATCATTTGAATATGATTCATTGTTTATAACCCCCATGCCTATGTTTTCCTATTTGACATTTGAATATGTCATTACTTTTTGTACATTTACATTTGAATATGTCATTTCTTACTTTGTGGACATTTGACTAAGTCATGTCCCTTAGATTCCGTGACATTTGAACATGCCCCTTGTTTTTAGTATCCTTGGACCTTGTCTTTTGATTTATTTTTTGAGTGATCTTGTGTGTGTGCTTGATTTATTATTGATCTTGTATTGTTATTATCTAGATGTTTCCATTATGTATATCATGCATCTTAAAAATTGGTGTGATCACATTCTCCCTACTTCAATGATATATCTACCTAGACATGTTTCTTGTATATGCTACATGGTACATTCATAGTTTACATGGTTAACTTATCCTTTTGAGGTAAGGTAAAAAATAATTGATAATTCAACCCACTTCAAAAGGGGAGCATATCAATAGGTTCATGCCATAGAGGCATTAATTCCATATTACTTCACAGATTCATTATAGCAAGGGAATATTTTACAAAAATATTCTCCACACTTAGTCATTATTTATCATACCCATATTATAGTGGGGGCATGTTTTGGAAACATGTTCTCCACACTTATACTAGTTATCAAATTCAGATTATAGGAGGGCATGTTATGGAAACATGTTCTACACATTGGCATTTATATCAATTTTTATATTTTTCCATATATAGTGGGGGCATGTTTAATAAGCATATTATCCACATTAACATAATTTCAAATTGGACAAAATTCATAGTTATATGATTTAGATACACATTTGTGGTATATTTATATGTATTGGTACCATTGTTATACACATTTTAAGCACAAGGCATATCTACAGTGCATATTTTATGCAATGTGTACCTAATATTATAAAATCAAATCAGTTTTAGATTTCAAACATTTTCAAGGATTGTCATTACCCACTAGGTTAGATTTTTATGGACTATATTGATCCAATCTACCATAATAATTGGCTTATTTATTATATAGTTGAGGTGATTAAATCACTCAATATTGAATATTTTATAAGTTAGACTTGATTTACATCATCCAGCCTCACTAGTATTATATTGTGAGTTGACTTGGTTCGCTCACACTCACTAGGTTATAAGTATGATTAGGTTGTATGGTTGAGCTAATCTCAATTGTTGGGTGGAAACTCATATTTTCTTCAAGGTTGGGGGCATGTGCCCTCCAATCTCTCTATCTCTTTAAATATGTGTACTTTATAAATTTATATTTTCTTTAATCTTAGTTTTATTTATTTATAATGATACATCTTTCAAATAAAATTACCAAAACTAAAGACGGCTGCATCAATACATGTGTATTCTCCTAAACTTTGGTCTCTTTCAATTTCAATCATTTTAATGATTTCAATTTCAACTTATATGCACTAATTTTATACTACAATATGCTCTTGATTTTAGGTTAGTCACAAACAAAGCACTAGGTTGGAATCAAGCAAAGTCAAGGTGTGTTATACACACCCAAATATGCATTAATTTTCCTTTGAAATAGTAATTTTGTTACTAAATTAAAGGGGAAATGTATACAATACTTTTGAATTATATAACACCTCAGTCTTGTACACTTGAAAAATACATGTCATGGATATATCTTCATTTTATAGACCATTCCCGTTTCTAAAAGGCTCATGTACACTATCTCTTTGTGTCTAAATTATATCTCTTAGTCTAATCTATGTTATTCTAATGACTCAAACCTGTTATATTACCCAAAATGTTAAAAACCTATTTATTTTCCATCTATAAAAGTTTTGAATCTATACATATTTTCTAACTACTTAGACACTTGCATCCTAATTAGATGATTGCATCGATGTAAGTGTCCTATCCCAACATAAGTGTCTAATGCCTTAAATTCATCTAGTTTTCAAATGAAATGTATCCAAAAGGTCAGCCTAAGTCATTTAATGTGAGATATTCTCCAAAGGGATTGGTATATATATATATATAATATTAGCCCTCATTCATTTCTCACCTAGAAAATACCTATAGAGACCAAGGAAACCTACAAAAATCAATCTATCAATCACTCAAGAGAGTAAAGCTTCCCTATTTTATCCTCTTTCCATATCAATCATAGAGATAACACATATGCAGGTATGAAGCACTGAAGAAGCATTCCAAAAACTATATTTTCCAAGTTAAAATCTAGGTCATTATTGTAATTACTTATTACACATTGCATGATTCACACACAAGACAACATGTAGAGGAAAACTAAATAATTTTGAGGCCCTCTTAAGAGAATTGGTTATGTAGGTAGTGCTCATTGGTAGAAGGGTCTTTGGGAAAACTCAATACCATGTACCCACTAACTCATTTTTATCAAAACTAATATAAATATGAAGAACTAGGGTTTGATATTTGACAAGGAGTGATATTCTATGATCTAGATCTAAATGCAATAGAGTGAAGGTGACACATAATCCAAAAACATCCATGTAGTCACATCCAATTTCAGTAGGTATTTCCTTTTAGACATCTGCATATAATTGAGATAGTAGTGTTGACATGACCATCCTAAGTCGATGGAAGTTTATGAGGCTATAGATTCATAGTTTATATAATTAAGTAAATATTATAAAATCTATATCCAATATACTTTCTACATGTTCTAGATCTAAATATGTACTAGCATTAGAACTAGATAAGTATCTTATTTTCATTGTTATTGTAATATATAGGATAGTTGTACTTTCTATATTTAGCATCTCAACATAATAAAGTTATTATATTTTCTATTTAAGTTTCATAAACATTGGATTTCTTTAGAGATAGTTTACCATGTTTTTGCCCTAGTCTATCTCATCCTCATTTAACCCTAGATTCACCAATATCTATATTTTAGGTTTAAATAATAGGATCTTAGGTTAGGAAGGCAACATACCCCAACCCTCATGAATGTATGGATAAGTATGTAATGCACTAACTCAATTAACTACATATATAAATGAGAGAACCATCAGGACAAGTTTACCCAAATAAAAGGAATCAACCACTATAGATTGATTATAGATTCAATTGTAATTTTATAGTTAAGTTCACTTAGGTTCATTCCATGTAAATAAAAATCATGATCAAAATGAAATGAATAATGTTCATGCCCACATCATGAATCTAGGTTTGATTATATAGTTTCACTCAATGTAGAGTATAATGCATGATCAAAAGAGATTTAAAAATATCTATGCCCCCATCATGACTATAAATATGATAAGTGTGAATTAGAATAACAACCATTTTACTTAAACTATGTCATTGTGATGAAGGTTATAAATCCCCTTCATTTAAAAATGTTAATCTATGGATGGTGTCTAAAGGCAATATGAAATAGGAGAAAGAATTTTTTATAAATTGATCCCTTCTACCAAACTCTGCACTTGTAAAAATTGAAACACACTCTTACAAAATTAAATCACACATGCATGAAATTAAATCAAACTTTCAAGAAAATAAATTACTAAATTGAAAATAAGTGATAAATAAAGAAAACACTTGTAGGTTCACAAAAAGATATATAAAAATAAATGTTTACATGACACGAAGGGAAAATACAATAATTCATAATAAATGGATAATTACATAACAAATAAGTAAACATAAACACATTGATCTATCTTCCTTGGAATGAGTGGCCACCTCATTCCTCAAAAGATGACTTTATTCATAATCAAAAGCTTTTATATCATGAACTTTAAAATAAATTATTTATAATAATGGAGAGAGATTTATATTTATTCATTTCCTTCAATGGTGTGAGAGGTTGCATTTATAATCTCATACTTCCAACCAACACCTTATTCAGGAGTAACAACCTAAATATTCTAGCCCAGCTCAATCTCTATAAAATATAGATAGATACATTTATTATAAGAATCTAATATATTACAACATAGCCTAAATCACCATAAAATATGGAAAGAGCTATTTTATTGAAATTACATTCTCTAGATTATACAAATTTACATTTATATGTAATCTATAAATGAAAAGTCTATATATATAAATTTATATATTAAAAAACTATAAATAGAAATCATTCTTGTGATAGCTAGAAATGATATTGGTCATATTATAATGGACCAAAAAATCATATAATTATTTTTAAATGATTTTTAAATGAGTCTTTATAAGTTGACTGATTTATATTCTCATGTGGAGGTCTCAAAGGTAGAAATGATAGTTAGAGCTCAAGAAGTTGCTTGTTCAATACCAAAAGGTGTATTTTTGGGCACTTCACTACAATTTGTCCAATGGATTGCTCTCAAAAGTTTCACTTGAGTTATCCAAGGTGAGATTAAATGGATTAAATAGGTAGGGGAGGTATCTGATGGTTCATGAAAATGACTTACAGGTTTAATTTTACATGTGTTTAAACTTAGGCTAAAAAAATAATTTTTATTGTATTGGGAAGGGCATTATTGAGGCTAGAATGGGTGGTGGGTTTATTGATCAATCCTAATGGGAGGAAAATAAGAAATATTTTAGGTGATAATTCAGGTGATGGTTCTACCCCAATTGGTGGTAGAACTTCTGGGAGCCATAACTTTTGCACCATAGCTCCGTTTGACTCCTCGTTTGAACCATTGGAAAGCTAAGAATAAGGGAAACACCATGAGATGGCACTAATATCTACTCAATGGGTTGTGACACATAGAAACCAAATGGAGGTGTCTCAAATTTCAATTTTAGTGGTGCAGTCTAAAAATAATAAGTTTCTAAAAATAGTAATTCCTTTAATTTTGTATTGTTGTAAATAATGGAAGTCAAACCACTATTGGTGACCTTACACATCCTCATCCTACCTTAAAAATGTGTATAAATGAATATGTAACCTAAAATGGAAATTAGACATTTCTTCTTAGAGATAGGCATATGTTTGGGCCTACAAATTTGATCAACAAAACATCTCTTCTCTGAGAGAGCATTATTACAATTATGTTGTTCTTGTTTCTTGAAATATTTCTAGTTCTATAATCACAACTTAAACTTTCATAACAATTATTTTCAGTGTTTTTGCATTCTATAATGGTAGTGAAAATACACTTAAAGGTGGATTTAAACATTGTGGTAGTGTGATAACATGTCATTTTCCTATTTGGACATGATCTAAGTGATATATTCTCATTTTGAGGTCTTGGAGGTAGAAATGGCAATTGGAGCTCAAAAAGTTACTTATTCAATGCAAAAAATTTGCATTTTTTGACCCCTCACTATAATAAATCCAATGGATTATGATCTAAAGTTCTACTTGAGTGCTCTAGGTAAGATTACAAGGCTTAAGGAGGCAAGGGAGGGATCTGATGGTTCACATAAATGATTTAAAGGTTTAATTTTATGCATGTTTGAACTTAGGCTAAAAATTTACATTTTTTTTGTATTAGGAAGGGAATCCTTGAGGTTGGAATGGGTTGTGGGTTTATTGATTAGGCCTGATGGGAGGCAAATAACCTAATCCTAGATGTTATATTCCACCTAGACATGTTCGTAGTGTTAGTTTTCAGTCTAGAAGTAGTAAAACCATAGTTTTTTAACCACAACTTAAAATTTGACAACATTTGTTGTAAGTGTTTTTGCACATCAAAATGGTAGTGAAAATGCACTTTTGTGTGGATCTAAATGTTATGACAATGTGATAACATGTAATTTTACTATCTAAATGTGATAGAAGTGATATATTTTCATGTGGGGGTCCTGGAGGTAGAAATTGTAGTTGGCAATCAAGAAGTTGCACTTTTGTACCCCTCACTTCAACTTGTCCAATGAATTGCTCTCAAAGTTTCCACTTGAGTGTTATAAGGTGTGATTAGAGGGATTAAATAAGTATTGGAAGGATCTCATGATCCATATAAATGACTTATAGGTTTCATTTTATTCATGTTTGAACTTAAGATAAAAATTTGTATTTTTATTGTATTAGGAAGGGTGTTCTTGAGGCCAAAATAGGTGGTGGATTTGTTGATCAAGCCTAATAGGAGGCCAAGAACTTGGTAATATATATTATCCACCTCTTAGATATGTTTTTAGTCTTATTTTTTACTTAGGAAGCATCAAAATCATAGTTCTATAACTACAACTTAAACTTTGACAACATTTGTTGTTAATGTTTCAGTACTCTAGAACGGTAGTGAAAATGCACTTTTGAGTGGATTTGAACATTTTATTAGTGTGATAACATGTAATTTGCCTATATATACATATTATGAGTGATATATTCTCATTTTAGGTCCTAGAGATAGAAATGGTAGCTGGAGCTCAATAAGTTGCTTGTTCAATGCCAAAAATGTTGCATTTTTGGAAACCTCAACGCAATTTCTTGAACTGATTGCTCTCAAAGGTTATAACTGAGTGATTTGGGTTTATATTAGAGGGATTAAATATTAAATTTATGTATCTAATCATTCATTTAAATGACTTATAGGTTTTTTTATGCATGTTTCAACATAAGCTACAAAATTGCATTTTTTGTGTATTCAGAAGTCAGGGACCAACATCGACCCCTAAGTTTATATATCACACATTCATTGATATATTTACCCTAAAAACCCTAATAATAACCATAATTTGAGGTAATTTGGAGATTACATATATCTCCCCTACCACAACTACAACCATCAATGTTTAAAATCCAAATTACCTCAAAGTATGGGTAAAGTCTAAAAAGTTGGGGTTGTTAATGGAACATGTCATTTTCCATATGGTCTCGATAGGTTTCCATAATTGTACAGTATAGGATAAACATGGGGACTAGAGGCATGGTAAGATGAGATGGAGGCTATCTTGAGGAGTTGAGAAGAAGGCTTCCCAATTCAATAGCCGACTAGAGTACCATTATTGCTTGATTGGGACCAAATTAACTATCATAGACAACTATGAAAAATCAATATAAAGTGACATAAAATAAAGGATATGGGGTGATTTTAGGATCCTACATTTTTCCCCACTTTGAGGTGTGCTTAGCCACTGTAATATCCCCTTTTTGGGCCAAAAGACCAAATAAGGGTTTTCCCTAAAATCCACAATATGGTATATACTCCCATAAAGATAACCATTTGAAGAGTTATCTTTAAAGTATATACTCCCATTTATATAATAAGACTATACAATATGGTCTCTATAGGTTTCCATAATTGTATAGTACATGCTAAACATTAGGACTAGAGGCATGGGAAGATGAGATAGAGGCTATCTCGAGGAGTTGAGAAGAAGGCTTCCTGATTCAATAGCCAACTAGAGTACCATTATTGCTTGATTTGGAGCAAATTAACTATCATAGAAAACTATGCAAAATCAATGTAAAGTGACATAAAATAAAGGCTATGGAATGATTTTAGGATCTTACATTTTGCCCCACTTTGAGGTGTGCTTAGCCACTGTAATATCCCCTTTTTGGGCCAAAATACCAAATAAGGGTTTTCCCTAAAATCCACATAGGGTTAATTTCAAAACTGATTTCATGCAACTATTTACAATCATTAGGATGACTATCTATTGAAAAATTATATATAATGGTCAAAGTATTATTCTTTCCAGTTTATTAATAATACAGTTTACTTTATTTGTAAGTATCTAATGTCACTAAAAGTTTAAATATTTTTACCATTAAGTGAAACACTAAATGTGCACTTATTTAGGGTTGCTATAATTCTAGACCATATGGATAATATTGCTAACTTCTTGGAGTAAGAAACTTTCCCTATGCACTATTTGGAAATGGATTAAAAATGTGAAGCTATGTGAGGTAGTGGCATGGTATTTAGGGTAGAAATATTTTTAGACAGATGTGCACTGTAAAAAGATTATGATGCATAGAATCTAAGACATTGGACATAAAATTATTCGTTACAAAAATGACAAATAGGAACAAACCCTAGGTGCCAATGTCTTAGATTTTATGCATCATAATATATTAACAGTGCACATCTATCTAAAAATATTTCTACCCTAAATACCATGCCACTGCCTCACATAGCTTCACATTTTTAATCCATTTCCAAATAGCGCACAGGGAAATTTTCTTACTCCAAGAAGTTAGCAATATTCTCCATATGGTCTAGAATTATAGCAACCCTAAATAAGTGAACATTTGGGGATTCATCTTCTAGTTCATCCCCATTATGTATCCTTCTTAGATGATATGACCCAACATTTTCTCACCATGGCTTGACATTGATGCAGAATTGAAATTCCTAAAATAGCATAAGCCACTTAGATATGTATCCTCCTAACATTGGCTTCTTAACTAGGTAGAAAATTGTTTGGTGATCTGTAAATATATAAATGGTGTAGACAACAAGTAATGCCAAAAAAATTTAGTGAAAACACAATAGCTAATGCCTCTCTCTTGATAGTTTTATAGTTATTTTCAATAGTAAGAAGCAAAATCTATATATAGAAGGATTTGCACATATAATCTTATATGCAAATCCTCATAGAAGAGAATTTACAATTCTAAATTAAAGATTTTGAATTAAAAGAGGCTCATCACTATAAGCAACATGGTTACAATTTTACCATACTCTATGTTGAGGTAATTTGGAGATTACATATAGAGATAAAAGTTTATTAAAATTGTTTATAATAGTTTATTCATATTCAAATCATTCATAATAATTTATAAAGTTCACTTACTAAATACAAACTCAGTGAACACCTTGAAATTATAAATGATAAAAATTAGGGTTATGTTGTAAGCTTGATAAGAGTATAAATCTATTGATTAAATACTTGCATGAAATTATATACTATAGTAGTTTTCAATTACTATAGTATATAACCCTAGTTTTTATCATTTATAATTTTAAGGTGTTCACTGAGTTTGTATTTAGTAAGTGAACTTTATAAATTATTATGAATGATTTGAATATGAATAAACTATTATAAACAATTTTAATAAACTTTTAGCTCTATATGTAATCTCCAAATTACCTCAAAGTATGGGTAAAGTCTAAAAAGTTGGGGTTGTTAATTGAACATTATTTCCATTAACCCTTATCATTTCAAATCAAGCTCTTATAGGTTCTGTATGACTCCATGAGCACCTACAACCATTGTAGATGGCTATAACAAATAATGAATATGAAGGTAGTGTTTTGGTGATAAAATGACATGAACACAGGATAAAAAAACATATAGATTATTAAAAAAATGCCTTGTATTGGTTGACCATTGATCCACAATTGAGAATCGAACAATCTTTCTACTTCCTTTAAATCCATGTTGGGGAAAGTAGAGATGTTTATGATGTCAACCATAGCACTAGGTTCAAAATCCATGATCTACTTACCTTTTTCCAGAGTCGCAATGCTTGTACCCTTTACTTCTAGCTGTGCAAGTAGGGTTTTCCAAGCACACCACTCTTTATTGCAGTGACTATCAAAGTTATGAATTGAACACCACTAGCCAATCTTGGAGTGATTATTCTGAGCATTTGATGAATGTTTCAATTTATTTGGATGTCATGAAGGGCCATTCCCTGTATTGGAATTTTTCATGGAAGGTTTAGGCTAAAGGTTTTTGTCAAAGTCTGTAGGAAGCCTGATGAATTCCATAGCAAACTTGATGAAGTCCGTAGCAAGCCTGATGAAGTCTGTAACTTAGCCAAAATACTAATTCTTATACCATAATCTTATTATAAAGCTATGAGAT